>OX422143.1:136548717-137148717 GCA_949129095.1 Volucella bombylans
ACTAAATTATGCTGCATCTTAGTCGATTCAACTTAACGCTATTAACAACCCTAACGTCGACGGCTTACATATGCAGATGATGAAGCTATGTTTTCTGCCGAATCACACCACGCGGCCGTTTGCTCTTAAGCACAGGGACTTCATCGGCCATTGGTACACCAGAAATGGGGTTTCAGTCAATCATCTCAAAACATTAATCTTGAAAATAGCGCTTTCTCACATGCAAGATCAAAATTAGATACCGATCTATGTACATATAATTCATTGCTGAACATGACCTCTGGTTGTCAAATTTGATCGCATCTTTCTCTCGCTCACTCTTCACATATAATTTTCTGTGACAAGAAATAATTCTTCCTTTTCACATAATCTCTCTTTCTTTTCGCTACATTCGATTTGTAATCCTTGTTTTTTGGTCTGAATCCTTTGATTTTTGAATTATAGTAAACCTTAAAATATATATTTTGTTTCTTTTAAACTCCTTTTTACAATATCCAGCACCTAATTGATGCTGAAATTTTATATTTATTTTCTCAAGAGATTATAGGCCCAGGCGCGTGCTCGCCTAAAGTGATTGTCGTATGCTAAGAACACATTATGGATGATAAATCTTTTTTGACGAAGGCTGGTGCCATTAAAGGTTTTCTAATTGATCAAACACTTTTGGATCATGCGTTGGGACACTTTGATCAAGGTTAATTCGTATTTCAAATATAAGGCCTAGTGATATCAGGACCAAAAATGACAGAATCAAGAGTTCACAGGCTTCATCGGCGACGACAAATCGAAATTTATATAAGAGAGAATAAGCTCCAGCAGTCTACTTTCGAAACGACGAAAAGACCAGATTCAAACACAAGCCTGGGATGATAAACACGCTGAAGCCCAAGCGGCATTTATTATGAGAGGCCTACAATTACGAGTATGTACCTGACTGATTTTACGAACGCTGCACAAACGTGGTTCGGATTTAGAACTGTATATTTGGAAATAAGTGAGCAATCTGCGCAGATGCTGTTGGAAAAATTCATTAATTGTACAATAGACAAAGGGGAGACATTGCTGGTTATGTAGCCAGAGTAACATCACTCTCACAATCGTGAAAAGATAGCCTAAGTAGCCTGCCCACTAAATTTTATCATGTGAAGACTGCATGGTAAGCAGGCCCTTGAGCTAAGCAAAATATCGAACGCTTGATGGGCCACCTGGTTACTGAAGAGGCACTCATACTATTATAATAGAACTTATTCTTAATAATAGAATAAAGGGATTTGTATTGAAAAGAATAAGTTCTATTATTTGTACCCACACAAACATTTTACAATACCAATTCGGAACTGTGTTGCCGGCACAAGTTCCACCCTTGGTATGTGTCGAGGCCGACCTAAAACCTCTTACAGCTCTTAGGGTCGCAGCACCCAGCACTTATTGCAACTCCACATTGAGTCAACCAAGGAAAACCAAAGGAAAACCAAAGGAAAACCATAGGAAGACTCTTTCCCGCGATTTTGGGTTTAAACCACAGCCACCATGACGCTCTCACAAGGGGGCCTACCTCTAACAAGTCAGGCCCGGACCGAGATCCGGGGGGCTCCTGACTCCCATGGTACCGTGATTTAAGTCCTGGTAGGGACTACCGGTGGTCCAGCCGCCAACAAGACCTATGACCGGCAGCTTGTGACTGATCAAATCGTAGCAACCTTCGGTAGCGTCATCTGAAGATGTTTACGATAAGACCAGTACTTTGCTCTGCCCCCGTTCATTATTAGACAACGTCATTAAAGGGCGAAGCCTTGATAATTGGGCGGGGGCCCGCATGATTGGAACAGAAGTATTAGATAATTCAGAATGCCCTGATAAAACCCAAGCAAAGTCTGATCAACTAAAAGAGCAAGAGAATCTTTTGAGATTGAGCCAAAGAGGACGTATAAAAATCCAAGATTGCCAATATACGAAGAAAGGTTCGGCAACAAATAAGGATAATTCTGAGGAGGTTGTCATAATACCACAACTCAGTTTAGCTCAATTAGAGCCTGCAAGCCTCGAAGATGTCATGAAGGCCAAAGATTCAATCAAGTGGCTGGAGGCAATAAATTAAGATATCGACTCACTTAAGCCTCTGCGCCATAGAGCAAAGTCGCGATGATAAGGGTCTTGCATTTATAGTCAGTTTGGTTTTACGAGAGACGGCTCAATTGCCTCCTGAACCCAAAGAAATAGCGATTGGTAAGAACAATTCTGCGTCGATTTCTGAGCTGATGGCGTTTATGTTTGTAACTGTGGAGCCAGGGTAGGTGAAGTCCTTAGCTACCCCGAAGTTTTAACTGACAATCGTGATGTTCTGCCAAAGTCGTCGCCCGCGTTTTTTCCCAAATTGACCGTGGTGTGAATATTTGATTGATTGTGGCCTTTCCTGCCTTGCAGCCAAATGCATAACCTAAAACTTCGGGATGGTTCTCAATTCTATTATTTAGATGCATGTATGGAAAGTCTTGGTGTGACCTGCATGATTGGAGTGAACGTATTCTATTCCATAAAGTTTTCGTATCTAATGATGGGTTCATTGTGTTGATAAAGTTTTCCCAAGGAGACCTTTTGGATTGAATTGATTCTCTTTTAAGTTTTGCACAAGTCCTTCTAATGCGACGCAGTTTTCTGTTGGCGGTAGCCTCCGAGCCTTTTTCCAGGCGAATTTTTTGTCTTTTACCAACTTTGAAATTGTAGGTGTAATTGGGTTTTTTCTAGAAGTATTTTGTTTGGTAACTGGAATCGATAGTGCTGCAGCGGTTCTTATTATTTTTTTAATCTTTGATGCTTCCTGGTTTGCATTATTCGTCGTGGGTGTAGTCACTGATAAGTTTTAGTAGTCTTTTCAAATAAATTCCAGTCGGCAAATTTTTTTTTTAAAGCGGGGTGTAAATTTCGACGTAGACTTATGCACTAAACATGAACATGAAGCGTCCCGTTTCATGTTCATCGGACAAATGATGCTGATATTCCGTGCAGCAGGCATGGGTTCCTCTGATCATATTTCATAAATTAGCTGCTGCATGTTCCCCACCAGATCATCTCTAGCTCCTTCCAAAACTCGTACCACAGAAGGGAGTCCGTCTACGCCAACAGGTTTATTAGGCTTTAGCTTCAATGTTACTACCCTAACTAATGAATGGTTCATTTTTCCATTATACAGTGGTAATATTTCCGTATTCACAGCACTGGCTGCGACTCTACTACTAGTTGTCAATCTTTGCAGGCTTCTATTTTGTCCTTGTAGCCCTGGTTTATTTGTTTTATTCTGTCATAAGACGACTGTCATTCATATCATATTTGGGGACCGAGTGTTTTCATATTTTCCTAAAAGTCTTTATGGAAGGAATTTCTCGAAATTAACTAGCTTTCTGCAATATAATCTTTTTGCTAGGAGCTGTGAAGACTGCTGACCTCCTCCAAATTAGTCTGAAGTGACTTGTTTAAAAGTTGTTGGGTTTCTTTACGTAGTTCCGTAGCCCAATCTGCGACTCCCCATTGAACGAGTGATCTGCAGGAGTTCTTTCATTGCTGGACATATGAATTCATTCAGTTCTGAACCGCTTTCTTAGATTCTGTCTATTTCTTGATATACATTGGAAATATTGAAGTTAGATGTTATGTTGAGTAGAGATGTCTAAATCAAAATAATGTTCACCTCTTTGGTTGATATCACTATTTTCTCATTTTTCTCGTATCCCATAATGTAGACCCATTTATGCCATTTAGTCATTTAGTCATTGATGGCAGGTATAATGGTGGATTCTTAACGAAAATACTCGTACATAAGTATCAGACATACGGGTATAGTTTTCTCTCTCTTGGATATGATAACTTTTAGGTCCGCACTGCTGAAATTCTCCAAAAGAATTGCCTTCATGATTGAAGATGTAGCTTATCGTGATACAGGCTTAATCAAAATCCGCCCAATGCTGTATCGCATTCATTTCCAAGAATGAAGACGACTTTTTGTTGAATGGCAATATAAAATGCTGCTCGGCTTTCTTAACTCGGTTTCTAGGACCCTCTATGTATTGACTAATGTCTCCTTATTCTGTATGTATATTTGAAATCCATACAATACTCATGGCTTCGTAGGATTGTATTTTGAAAGTTCCGTTAGACAACTTTCCTTCTAAGAGGGTCTTGAAACTTATCCTCAATGGCTCTCTAATGGTCCACAGTCATCAGAGATCAGAGGGTTTGTGGTCGTTTATTACATCAACGAAAAGCTCTATGTTGGTCCATATCCCTAAATAGTGTCTTGAAGATAAAGTACTGTTGTCTCAACCACTAGCCTTTTCAGATTTGAATAGATAGTTAAGACGCATTAAAAGAACGACATCATGCTCAAATGCCAATCGAAACAAGACGGCCAGCAGAACTGCTAACAAAGCACTGGCAAATAAATTCCTTACCCTATCCTCTCTTGATTCCTGATTCCCTCATTTCCTTCCAGGTGTGAGGAGTTATCTGGAATACAAGAACTAGTCAAATTATGCTTGCAATTAAGTCTCCCCATTAAATATTGTGCGCCATCCATGCAGAGAGATATGTAACCACCAGGTCCAAACATCTGTTTCCTGTTTTTTTTTTTTTTTAAGTGTTTCAGCTGTTTTTAAAGTCGCTGTTGCAGTTATATATTTTACTGCATTGTCAGATCCGTACTTGCAATTGATTGGTAATAATACTTAGTACGCGATTAGTACGCGAATCAGAACAACACATATGACAACAAGTGCTTCCCACTTGTGCGTTATGGGAAACCATTATATCGGACATACGAATATCGTAGAATTTCTATTGCTATGGTATAGAAGCAGATTCAATTCAGTGATTGCCAATCCGATGACACAATTGGCATTTTACGAGCTCTACCCCATCCACATGACCAGATTCAGATCAAACATCTCTCAACTGAAAACTTCTAAACCGGCAGATACTCAAAATATGTTTTTTCCTCCCCGCAAAACATCAAGTTTATGTATCTGCGGCCAACCGATCCCTCACAGCGGAACTAAAGCTAAGATATGCAAAAAATTTAATATCTCTGCCAAGGGGTGGTTTCCTAATATAGGGGTATTGCGATGCGGTGGTGGTTAGGTATAATCAAAACACCGCAAAAACCATATGAATGGGTCGTCGCTTTATAAAGAGATTCCATGATACGAAAACTATGCCGTGTTTAGGTGGCATCAATCCTTTGCACTTGAACGACTTGC
The DNA here is from genome assembly GCA_949129095.1 of Volucella bombylans. Taxonomy (NCBI): domain Eukaryota; kingdom Metazoa; phylum Arthropoda; class Insecta; order Diptera; family Syrphidae; genus Volucella; species Volucella bombylans. The sequence goes on from OX422143.1 coordinate 136,553,967, forward strand.
TACCGCCAAAAAATAAACTCACCAAAAGGTGTACTCGTAGTGTATCTATCATATAACATTTGATAAGGCACTTCCTTAATATTTTTTTTTGTTTTTTATTTTATGGTAAGCAGACTATGAAGTACTCGTATAATACGGCAATTATCGAATATCCTATAACAGTTTTACAAAGCAGTCAAGTCAAATCAGTCAGTCTTGGTCTTGGTCTCTTCCCGAGTTTAAGCAAATGACCTCATTTGAACCGAATCACACTATCCATATCTAGGAATACCATGAAAAATCGGATATGACATGCTCTTTGGAGTGAGCAAAACATCCCTATTTTCCCGTCAATCCTTTGCTTGTGTCTGTGATGAAATGACACACTTTTGAGGAAGATTAAGGATGGAAATCATTACAAAGGAATGCACAAAAAAGAAGCCAACAATTCATTCGTATTGAAATATGTAGTATCCCATGGAATGGAAAATAATTAAAGGCACTGGATACAGTACGAGTACTTCCTCTCTGCGCTTCATCTTTAGTTATCCTAGTTTTTCTTTTTGGAAAAAAAAGGAGGATCCTCCCAGCTTTATGAGTAGACTCATTGTTGTTTGAATTATGACTTTAAAATGTAACTTAAACCTTTTATACAAAGAATACGTTCATGTGGAAGAGGATTCGCTCCAAGCACAACGTAACGTATCCGCAATGTGCATCCAATTATAAATTTTTCCATCATATCCGTACTCCAGTCGAGCTGTTTTAGATACTCTCCCGACTTAAATCCATATTAAGCGACGAATCCTATGCATGAATGTTTGTTCTCCTGGTGAAGAGAATTTTCCGGTTTGCTGTGGAGAAGTCATATTCTTGGAATTTCACTCGAATTTAGATGTACGCATATGTTCTGGCTCTGATGAAGCTTGCCTTATAAAAGGGCCTAAAACAAAACGAATTGTTAAATGAAAACGTGCTAATATAGCAGGAACCTTGAGCGTAAATTGTTTTGTCAAAAAGGATCCGTCTCTCTGAGGATTACAAATTCTGAAAGTTCAAGACGTTGATGGCACACAGGCGTGTTCACAAATAGAATGACAGATTTCGTAATTCGTCAACAAAAAGAACAACTTTTGTCGCATCTCATTAACCCCTTCGAAACTAGAGAAGATGCGAGTATACGGATACGGATATATCTGTTTTTTATATCCTCTTTGTTTGTTGGTTTCTCCTCTTCCTAGGTAAGGCATGTGGTATGAAAAGTCGTTATTTATGTCCACGAATACATTTGCGTCTACATGTGATATCCTTACGGAACAATTCTAAATGGGAGTGATTAATATTTAATTTTCAAATTCGGAAAAACCAAATGGTTTTGTGGGATGAATTCGGGTATGGATTCAAAAGGCAGCCATATGTTTATATGGCTACTATACGGCAGGGTAATGTGAAATAAATTATAGAAATAAAAGTGAATTGAAAAGTTGTTAGCTTTTAATTAAACAAAGTAAAGTGAAAATGTTGTCTCTATTATTGTTTTCTTCTCAATGAAGAAGGGCTTTGTCAAGGACTACAGGGCCAAGAACTAGATAATTGATGCAGTTTTTGACCCTCAGAGATTCTTATTTGGAGTATTTGGAGTTGGAAGAATTCACAAAGGATTGAAAACTTCATATGACTTTTTACTTATTCAGAAGTCGCAAGGAATGGATCCATAGCATAGTCCACTAGCACATTAAACAGTGCTCCTAGGTTATGCTCCATTGTATTAATTATTATTTTCAGTCTGCTTTAATTAACGATAATTTTAAGCCTTTATTGTGTGATTCATTCTTAACAAAAAAAGAAACTAATCTCGGTTTCTGAAAACTATCATCTTCAAACTGGTGTTAGCTACTAAATGGGTTGAGAAATCGCCATTAAGATTCTGTGGAAATTGAAAATATAACGACGGAATCTTTGTCCATCGTGCATATCTTTGGCTTATTCAGTTGTTTGTAAGAAGGTTCTCTCGTTAGAGCAGAGAGTTTCCTAGGAAGAAACTTATCAGACAACAATGCTAAACAAAAAAAGGTGAATTGTTCTTAGATCAGCACAAGGAACACTAGCAAGTTGCAACTGATAGACATCAAAAACCGTGAAAGGCTCGTAAATATATACTATGTAAAATTGAGCTCGAGTGTTTTCCAAATGGCATAAGTTTGTCTGTTCTACATTTAACTTCCCCTATGATATGGTACTGCGGCTAGCATCAAAGGCATTAGCCGAACTCATTAAATATGTACGAGTATTGTTATTCCGGGAAGATGGAATTTATCATATGTTGCTATGCTAACTAACATACTGTAAAATGTTTGTGTGGGTACAAATGATAGAACTTATTCTTTCCAATACAAATCCCTTTATTCAGTACAGTTACAATTAACTATTTAATTGTTTCTCTCAATACAATCCAATTTCTCAACCGCTAATACTTTTCTTATCTTTTACTTAAACCACTTAATCACTTCTTCTAATTAACACTTCAAATTCAACTGATGAACTGATTTGCATACCTTGGGGATGCTGGTATTTATACTCGAATGAAATACTTCGAGAACAATCCTCGCCATCCAGCGTCCCATACAATTTCCAATTTGCTAGAAAATTCGATTCCACTCTCCAGTCGAGACTTTGTTATTCCAGTATCGAAATCTTCTGGTCTTCGAGTATCGACATTTTCTGCTCTGTGAATCTAGATGTCGCTGCTCACATTTAAGTGGTTATCACAATACCTATATTCAGAACAAGACAAAAGATAGATGAAGTTATTCAGAATCTGAACCGTGACCTCACAAAATGTTTTGAACAGATGTGATTTGCCAATAAGGATGACCTGCTGTGATCATATATGGAATCCAGAAAGTTTCTACTTAATGAGTCTCTTAGGAATAATTTGTGGGAAGACTGAAGTCCTTACGCTTAAAAGCAAAAACAATATACAATGCCTCCTATATAAGCTTTACTGAAAAAACACCAATCGACTGGTCGAAGTTCTCAGTAGGGTTAAATCTGATAGCACCTTCACTGAACTGAAAGTTAAGACTCTTAGTCTCATGGCCGAAACTAAATTTTCAAATAAATGGCTGACAACCAGCTCCTGTCACTGCAAGTGCCGGTGTGCTGAGTAATATGTTCAACCCGCCTTAGTTAGTATCTGTTTTCGGTTGTGGTAACAGATAAAGCCATGAAATACGCTGTTAATCACTTAGATGATTTCAAGTTGGCTGGCACCGATGTCTTACGAGTTTATCCAGATATGGAAAAAAATAAATAATGTCTACACTAGTTGCTACTAACTTTCTAGAGAGTCTTCAATGCTGGCACATCACTGACCCACACCCCGAATCTCTGGCGAACAGATATGTCGGAAAAGATTACCACTTATTCACTAAGAGCTTCAGACCTATCAGTCTGACTTACTCCTACTGAAGAACATGTACGAGTATACTGGGTGAGTTTTTTAACTTGAGACATCCAAATTACTCGAAATATATTCAGACAAAAGTCACAAGGTTCTGAAGGGGACATAAGATGGTAACCACGAGTTTGACCTTGAGCCCCATTTTCAAGGTCAAATGAAGGTCACTTTTGATTTTTCAAAGATAATTCCTGATTTACATTGCTCAGTCGTATTTCTCAATGGGGCACACGACTTTGTCTCAAAGGTCTTATTCATTCAGTGCTAGATACCACTGCACTGGCACGCCTAAATCATTAATCGGTTTCCAACGTTGTTAGGGTGTTAGAAGGTCGAGATTTGTTTTGAGGAAGTCATTATTGCTTCGGGTGAAGTTAAAACTCAAAGAAATTTCAGATAGAGACAAATTGTCCTAAACTTATCTGAGAGTGTATGATGCAACACTCTGCCCTTTTTTTCTACTTGAACGGAACTGTACTTCATTTAGAAGTTCGATATTTGTTTTGAGGAACTGATTATTATTATTATTATAATAATGCAGGCTATTTCAATTCAAGAGAAAATTGAAATGATATTGATTTATGGAGAAAGTGGAATTAACATCGATGGTGCTGTTGCTCTTTACGCCCAACGTTTCCCAGACCAGAAGGAATCGGTCAGATATGGTGGCTATTGGGGACAATGAAAAAGCAGTGTTAGCTGCCGTTGCACACGATCCTCACATTAGCACTCGCCAAATAAGTCGTGAATCAGGAATTTCTCAAACAACTGTCTGTAAGATATTAAATTGGCATAAATACCATCCTTATCATGTTTCAGTGCATCAAGAACTTTCTAGTGGGGACTTTCGCAACTGGGTTTCCTTTTGTCAATGGACTCTTCAGCAAATTGAACGAGACCCCCTTTTCTTCGTCAAGGTGTTATTCTCTGATGAGTCGACTTTCACCAATCATGGTACGGTCAATCGACATAATATGCATTACTGGGCTACCGAAAACCCTTTTTGGTTGCGACAAGTTGAACGCCAGCACCCTTGGAACGTTAATGTTTGGGCGGGAATTATTGGGGATACATTAATAGGTTCATATTTTATTGAAGGCAACTTGAATGGCGAAAAGTATGCAAACTTCTTGCGGGACCATCTTCCAGTATTACTAGAAGAACTGCCATTGGAGTTGCGACAAACAATGTGGTTTCAACATGATGGTTGTCCAGCCCATTATTCCCAAGTAGTCCGGGGCGTATTAAACAATGTTTACCATCAACGATGGATCGGACGAGGGGGTCCGAGGCAATGGCCTGCAAGATCACCTGATCTTACGTCACTTGATTTCTTCTTGTGGGGCTACTTAAAAAGTGAAGTTTACTGAAAAAAGCGAACAACACATGAGGACATGAAAAGACGAATAGCTGAAGTTTGCCGGAAGATTACGCCAGAAATACTTCTCAGTTCTGTTGGTTCATTTAGAGTGCGGATAGACAAGTGTATTGAAGTGAATGGTCATATTTTCGAGCATTTGTTGAAATAGTCTCGGGAAATAAACGTCGAAATGGGAAGAATTCTATGATTCAACAGTGGGAGGCAAGGGGACCCACTCTAATTAATCACCCCGAAGGAAACAAAATACTGTTGTCGTTGTTTCTGGGTTATTCTAAACTCAGTATGTAAAAACAAATGACAAGCCTACGAGCAATACGATTGAGCAATGAAAATCAGGAATTATCATTTGAAAAATCAAAAGTGACCTTCGTTTGACCTTGAAAATGGGTCTCAAGGTCAAACTCGTGGTCACCATCTTATGTCCCCTTCAGAACCTTGTGACTTTTGTCTGAAGCATTTTTCGCGATATTTCGTACTTTTCGAGTAATTTCGACCATTTCCGTCTGGAAAAACGATTATTTTAAATTAACGCTCACTATCTTCAAGATTCAATACCGCGTATGATCGCATTCATCCTTTGGAGTTTTACAGCCGACGGCGCTTGATTTGCGAACCCGCCAAATCTAGTAAAGATTTTGGATACACCACTCAACTAAACCATATACAATGACTAAACTCAACTCAAAACTTTTCCAGACACACACCCGGTGTTGGCATAGAAAAATGCTATTGTAAGATTTGATATAATTAGTTCTGGAAAAGTTAGTGCATAGAGAAAATGTTAGATGCCTGTACTAAATACTGGATGTAAGACACACTTACCATTGACGTTTACCCAATATTTAATGCAACCAAAGTACCTAACTTAGCAAAGTGAGCAACCAAATTTAATCAGAGGTATCTACCTCCATATTATTTACCATATTTTGCGTTTGTTTTTGGCTCCAACAATTTTTGACATTCTCTTAGCTAACAGAATACCATCTTTCCATAATAACCAATTATTCAACACTATCTTGTATCTACAACATGTTGCGAAGGGAAATTTCTTGCTTGGAAACTGAAAATTTTCCACTGAAAAAGTACCATTTTTTCTTGACAATAACTCTTAAACACAATTTCAAACGGGAAAGACGATTCGCAATAAGAGACATCTTGAATATTGCGTACAGATATGAAAATTAAAAACTGGGCGGCCAAATTATTCCGACCAAATTATAAAATAAACTAATTTTCAAATTATAATGCAAACAAATATATAATGTGCCCTAAGCATTTTTTTTTTGTTTTAATTTAAATTTGTGATTCATTAGCTTTTAGAACTGATCAGCGGAAGTACTGAATAATTTTTAGTTTGGTGGTAGCCAAGACACTCCATTTCGTTTACGGTTAGTCCCACATATTGTTTTTAAAGTTTCGCATTCCGAATCGGTGATTACGAAAGTAACGTGTTCTGTGTTTTACTTTTTCAATAAATTTGTGTTCATTGAGTTCACATTTATCAAATTTTATTAGGTCACTTTGACTAAGAGTCAGTGGAAGAGACCTTTCGCCATCAAAAATTTCGGAAATCAAGACATTACTTTTGAACACTAAACACTTTCAGAGGAAGATATCTTCCATTGTTAGGAGTGGCTAAGTCATCTATGGAAAAAATTAAGAAGAAACTTGACCAAAATCGCGACTTTTCTCCGAAGATAATTGGAAAGTGTCAGTGACTTAAGGTCAGAATATATGCTCAATCAATATTGTGATAACCACTCAAATGTGAGCAGCGACATCTAGCAGAAAATGTCGAAACTCGAAGACTCGAAGGTTTCGATACTGGATTAGCAAAGTCATTGACTGGAGAGTAGAATCGAATTTTCTAGCAAATTGGAAATTGTATGGGACGCTGGGTGGCGAGGATTGTTCTCGAAGTATGTCATTCGAGTATAAATACCAGCATCCCAAAGGTATGCAAATCAGTTCCAAAGTTGAATTTGAAGTGTTAATTAGAAGAAGTGATTAAGTGGTTTAAGTAAAAGATAAGAAAAGTACATGTGGTTGAGAAATTGAATTGTACTGAGAGAAAGAATTAAATAGTGAATTGTAACTGTACTGAATAAAGGGGTTTGTATTGAAAAGAATAAGTTCTATTATTTGTACCCACACAAACATTTTACAATATGTTCATTATCTTTTGGAAGCAGTTATATTTTATTTTCCCAACACATGCGTTTTTGCAACTTTGCTTTTCCGATGAATCAACAGTTCAAATTTTATGTGAAAAATCCCAAGGCGAGTTGTACAAATCTGCCTGCGTCGTTGAAAGAGTGGAACTGCGAGCGTCATGTTTCGGTCAGTCATAAACGGACAATGAACTGGACGCTTTTTCATTGTCGATGGAACTATGTGCTAAGTTCAGTATATCGCGGTCCTAAAACCAAAAATCCTTCCACAGGTACAGAATTAGTTTCCAAATGGTAATTTTGTCCTTATGCGTGACTCCTGCGCTTTGTCACAAGGCGAAAAAAGTAACTGCCTTTTTGGTACAACAAAATATCGAGGTTCTAGAATGGCCCGGAAACTTTCCAGACCATAACCCGATTGAAAACTTATGAGAGCTCATTAAGGGAGAAATATGTAGAGAAAATATTACTGTCATAGGAGCGAAGATATAAAAAAATGGTTTTAAATTTGATCGAAAAATCATTTTCAGTGATGAAGCTCATTTTGCGTTCAATCGGTTTGGGAACAAACAAAATTGCCGTTTCTGGACTGAAGCAAATCCAGAATAGGCTCATGAGACTCCATTAAACATATGTACAAATGTTCAAACTTTGTTATGGTCCATATGCGACAACATTGGCCGGCCTTAGTTTTTTTTTTTTTCTTAAAATGAGGCCTGAGCTCGCATGGTCAATGATCAGTGATGGCGTAACGCGGCTACGGTTTATGAATTTGTGATGAGTAGCGCAATATGTTCCCGCCTATCCAGACGTGATCGAAAATCGCTCGAAGAATTTTTCTCTCAGCGCAACCAATAGCAATTTCGTCTGCTTTAGTAGGTCTGGTACGATAAGAGTCGTATACAAAGTTTTTTCTCATTGTTTGGTAAGTGAGACTTATTTTTTAGTTGCCTTCACAGTCCACGGAAACAGAGATTGTGAGGCGTGCTTCTTGGCTTTATCGCTATGGTGGTGCCATTGTTTGAACTTACAGGTAGCCCAGGCAGACGAAAAACAAAATCTTCTACTAAATCAAAATTATAATTTGACGTTGTAGGTGTTGGTGTCTGAGCTGTTGGTTATGGGTGCAATTTCATGTCAAGCATATATTGTACCTTGTCTTATCCTCATATACCACTAAACCTAACTTCGCTGCTGATTTCTTTTTAAAATGTCCATATTGTGAGCCTATCCTAGCAACTGTAGAAATTTTGGAAACGTTGTGCCTCTGTTACTAGCCTATAGGCTTGACATAATTCTTTCAAGTATGATGTTGAGGACTATATGACAAGGCGACATTTTTTCGAAGTCCTTTTTTGATATCAAATGCCTGCCATAACCGACTTTTATGGATTACTGACCTTTCTACTGTGACATCTTTTCTGTTCGATGATGGAATTACCAGACCTAAAACTATACCGATAAGGGCCCCTCAGATTGTTGATATAGGGTTTCCAGCATTCACATAGATAGAATTCAATTTTTCAAACTTTATGTAGACTGATTCCTCTATATTTGGCATAGTTTAGGTTCCAACAAACTTTCATCCAATCACATTTTACTTGGGAGCAAGTCCGTCTGCTCCTGCCGCCTTATTGGTTTTTAGTTTAGGTATTGCTATCCAGAGCTCTTCTTGGTCGGATGGAGGTAGTTATTGTGAATCCACTATGCCTTACAGCAAAATTTAGGTCGTCTCCGCCATGAAAAAATGCAAGAATTACTTCTTCATTTTCAGCACCAACTGTGACTATATTATTAAGTTCCCATTCTTTTCTCTGCATGTTCGGTATTTGAGTGCTTTGGAAACATCATTTTTGCAGAAGCACAGCTTCATGGCCTCAATCAAGTGCTTCTTTACTTACTTCTTTTTTTTCTGAGAAACCGAATTTTCTCCCGTCTCCTACAGTTCTTGACCAGCTCTGGTCGTTCCTCACACCAACATCTTCTATGTCTCCCATTTCACAGCATGCGCTTACCGACACTATTCGTTAAATGAGAGGTTTGGTTTTTACAGTCTGATAAGGGAGGCCTCTAATAATTTCTTGCCAACAATGTCCTCTATGGACTTCTGCGGTTGCTGGCATCGAGGACTTCTCGAATATCTTTTGGTGTTCTCTCATGCGCGATAATAGCATTTGAATCTTGGTTACAACAAGATAGTAGTTTGAGTCGATATTCGCTCCTCGAAACGTTCAGGAATCAATAATACTGTGATAACCACTTAAATGTGAGCAGCGACATCTAGCAGAAAGTGTCGAAGACCAGAAGATTTCGATATTGGAATAACAAAGTCTCGACTGGAGAGTGGAATCGAATTTTCTAGCAAATTGGAAATTGTATGGGACGCTGGATGGCGAGGATTGTTCTCGAAGTATGTCATTCGAGTATAAATACCAGCATCCCAAAGGTATGCAAATGAGTTCTAAAGTGTAATTTGAAGTGTTAATTAGGAGAGGTGATTAAGTGGTTTAAGTAAAAGATAAGAAAAGTATAAGTGGTTGAGAAATTGGATTGTACTGAGAGAAAGAATTAAATAGTAACTGTACTGAATAAAGGGATTTGTATTGAAAAGAATAAGTTCTATCATTTGTACCCACACAAACATTTTACAATACTAGTCGCGTTTTATTGGCAGGTCAGTAACCAGCTCAGTAAAATTTAACATTGCAAACAACAACAAGTCGAATGCTGGCGATAAATAAGCCAGCATTTATTGCTGCCGATAAAGTTTTAAAAACTTTGAAATGAAGATGGCGCAAAGTATATAAAAGAAATCATAGAACTTAGGTATTCTGAAATACAGGGAGCGCTGGCAGGGGTTGTAAAAATGTTATTTCATGATGGTTGTCGACTTCGTTTATTTAAGGTTGTGTTCGTTGACTATTATTTTATATAATGCATTTGAGTTGCAAAAAGAAAAGAAAAAAAAATCTGAGTGAAGTCGTGGAGAAAAGTGAGGGATGAACGTGGTTCATTTTCCTTTATTACAAGAGCTGCAAATTGGTGACGAGAAATCTTTCTTCAGTTATTTAAGGATGAATAAGGAAGCTTTTCAGTAGCTCCTTTTACTAATAAAAAAAAAGCAGTAAACTGCTGAAAGTATCTACACGACATGCAGATACATTGGTACATGGATATGTCTTATAGGCATACTACGAAAAAACCATAATTGTTTTACGAGTGAAAATAAATAAATAGAATATAGGGTGGTTGTGCAAAAAAGAGATGGTTTAAAGTTTTACCCCGGTGTAAAAAAAGAAACGCAAGTTAAAAAATTATGTACATATATACTTATGGTATCAAATGCTAAGCACTATACCAAAAAAAGAAAACAAATATGCACAAAGGATGAAACGTATATTTGTAACACACTCAAAACGTCGAGAAACAGAGCGACGACGATTCATGTGTCCATGTACAGATTGTTCTCCTATCATTCCTTTGCACAGTTGATTCGTTGTAGAAGGAAAACAAAAAATGGGACATTTTTTTGACGGACACATTTTTCAGAAACACAAGCGGTTAGACATATCCGTGTCAAAACACCATTATGAGATCCGTAACTACACCTGTTGCGCGTAGCTAATGTAAACTCGCCCCTAGCTAGTTAACGTAGATGCGCCCCCTGCATTCCAGCACTACGAAATCCCATCTTGTGAAGCTACCATCTTTATTTGGGTCGGCCATATTTTTTTTATTTGAAATTTTTGGGCACAACCCGCCATATTTTTTTCTTTGTAACATTCTTGAATTTGACTTGTAAGATAGTAGTCGTTAAATATTAAAAATCTTGTGATCACGTGAAGAGATTTAAAAGACATCCGAGACAGTAAGTTGTAATTACACAAATGTAAATAATTTATAAATTTTTAAATAAAGGAATTTTGAAACTTCACCTAAATTCGGAGATTTTATCAAATTGTCTCGCGCCGCCAACCACTCAACTTGTCGATAGTTGCCGCCAACCCTTGCGACAACAACACCAGAGCAAAAGCTGGCAGCAGCTTTGAGATTCCTCGCAACTTGGAGATTCTTAATTTTGACATACTTTTCGGACATATCCGTAAGCATATTCAAATGTCAACAACTGGTTTTTTTAGATTGATTTTGACATCTACCAATGGCACTGGTACCCACTTTGAAATATAGATGGAAAGTGACTGTTTGAGTGAGTAAAGCGTTTTATTGGGGTTTGTTGCTGAGCTGCGTACCCAGCTACCAATAAAACACGGCTACTACAACTGTATCACAGTGTGATAAACATGGTTGAGTGTTTTTTCAAGGTGATTTTGGACGTTGAGGTGTGGGAAACGTATTGTAGCTATGACGAATTTTCTCCTCCGCCGTTTCCTCCGTAAGCCCATTATCGGAGATGGTGTCGTGTAGCCTTAATTCCCCAAATGTGCGGTCAAAGATGCTCTCCTTTCTTAACTTAGTGTTAAAATCAGCAAGAATAAACTTTAATCATAAGTCTGGTTGTGGAGTTTTATTTTCTTCTGTGGTTGCGAGGACGCATATCGGTGCCGTGACATCAGGCTATTCAAAACTTTTACAAAGCGACATGACGCTTGGTCTTATGCCACGGCACTGAACATATCAGACTTATGTTGGCGAATTTAGGCTTGGTGTGGTTGCAATCGCTTAGCTATCTCAGGGGATTAGGCCCTCTGGTGATAAAACTACAAACAAATAGGTGCTACTTCTACCCTCTATTGACACCCGGTAAAGTGCTTTCAGCGCCCCTTGGTGGCATTTTTTTTTACCTCCACGACTGGACAGATTTTGGCCGGGAGCAAAATCATATGTAAAGTTTAATTTCGGTGTGGAACAAAATAAATAAATTAGTTAAAGAATTTATTTTTTTCTGATAAGCATAAAGTTGAAATGTCGAGAAAAAATACGCGAGTTTCGAAATAAGTGCTTGTGAAGTGTTTAGATGGGTTAATTTAAATACAATCGTGCTTAAAAAAATGTAAACAAAGCACGAAGAAGTTGTTCGGTTGTTACTTTTCCGTTAAATATTTAGTGAATACTGTGTAATATAGTGTCTTTGTGTTAAACATATGGTTAAATAAATCAATAAAATAGTGAAATTCTGCTGAAAATTCGCATAGTTGGAATACTACACATGTGTATGTATATGCATATACTCATAGCAGAATATTTTAAAAGGACTATTTCGTTTGGTGAAAGCGCAAGAATACTGAAGCTGGTTGCAATTACTCTCTTGCAATTGATCCTGCTTCAATTATAACTTAAGAACCAAGACAATTTGCACCAACTTTTCAGTTTCACCAACTAAAATATTCCCCTTGAGATAATATTGCTGTAACATTAATAGGATTCCATATATGAAAATTTTAAGTTGCATTTCACTGTCTTTATTGACTTGTAAAACAATATATTAAATAAACACTTTATATTATTCACAACGAACTTAATATTGAATAAAGAAATAACAAGAAAAACAATTTCTTCGCGTTTAACAAATGCTTTGTTTACATTTTTTAAAGCACGATTCTATTTAAATTATCCCATCTAAACACTTCACAAGCACTTATTTCGAAACTCGTGTATCTTTTCTCAACATTTCAACGTTTCCAATGATATACGGAAACGCCAACACTTCCATCTTAAAACTTGTCATATGCAGAAATCTAGAGCCTTCGTCGGAAGCAATTGTTTAGGCAAAAGTGGAAGGTGGTCCTGGTAGCCACCGATTCTATTTGATCGAGCCAGAAAATAGAAGAGACTTCATGGTGGGAAAGACATTCAGTGTAAAAGTAAAAAGGGGAGAATGTAGTGGGAAAATGTGCACTTATTGAGGCTATATCGACCGCAACGGAAACATGTCGTGCAAAACCGGTCGCGAGTGTCCAGAGTATGAAAATAAAAAACAATATCTTCAGCCTCTGCAATTTGGATCAAGAGCAGCGTATCCTGGCAGGCAAACTAATGGGTGAGTACGCTGATATATTTGCTACACAAGACGGAGAATATGGTTGTACGCAACTTCTTCAACACCACATTGACACTGGAGACGCTCGACCAATCTGTCATCCTGGAAGGCATTTTCTATTGACTGAGCAAACAGAAGTTACCGAAATGGTGTCGAAGATGAAAGTTTAGGGGTTGATTGAAGAATCGCAGAGTTCGTGGCTTTCTCCAGTGGTGCTCGTGAAGAAGAAAGACGACAGCACGAGGTCTTGTGTAGACTACCGACGTCTCAACGATGTAACCAAAAGGACAACTACCCACTTCCGAGAATCGATGACACTTTGGATACGCTTTCTGCAGCAAAATGGTTTTCAACTCTTGACTTGACGAGCGGTTACTACAATAGCATGTAGAGATTAATTGTAAGAATCGTGAGAAAACTGTCTTTACTACAGGAAGCGGTCTTTGTCAGTTTAGAGTGATTCCGTTTGGACTGTGCAACGCCCCGGCGACCTTCGAGCGACTAATTTAATGAACATTGCAAGGGTTCACATGGAAAACCTGTCTAGTGTATTTGGACGACGTTATCGTAATAGGTAAGATGTTCGAGGAGCATCGAGAAAACCTAAAAGAAGTGTTTGAGAGGCTGCGAAACGCTCATTTGAAGCTGAACCCAGATAAGTGTGACTTGTTTCGTCCAGAAGCAAAATATCTGGGTCACATTATATCAGCGGAAAGAGTAAGGACAGATCTTGACAAAATCGAAGCGGTGAAAAGTTGGCCTGTCGCCGCAGACAATTACCAACTGAGAAGCTTTTTGGGAGTTGCCACGTACTACAGGAGGTTAATAAAGGATGTTGCTGGTATAGCGAAGAGCCTGAACCAACTTACGAAAAAAGGCTGTAAATTCAGGTGGTCTGGAGAGTGTGAAAAAGCATTTACAGAACTCAAGCCGCAGCTGTGCATTGCGACCGTGTGGGTTACCCCACAAGCGGAAAAATATTCATCGTGGACGTAGACGCTAGCAATTTTGGGGTAGGAGCAGTGATCCTCATTATTATTATTATTGAAATGAAATGAAATTTTTTTGTAAAGTCCTGGATTTTCACGCCGGGTACTATGCCCATGTGGCGCTAGTGTACCGAGTTCCAATGTGGTCCCCCATCTAGGTACTTACCGCGCCCACACTGCTTGATTTCGGTGATCTAGTGGGAACCGATGCTTTCAATGTGGCGAGGCTGTTGACAGTGATCTCTCAATTTCATGATGATCAAGAGAAAGTGGTTGCATATTACAGAAAGGTAAACCTTAGACCTGAAAGGAACTACTGCGTAACTCGGCGCGAGCGTCTGGCTTTAATTCGCTACGAACCATTTCCATAAGTACCTCTATGAATCGAAAGTCTTCCAGGAAGTGTGCCAATATTTGGGAATAAGGAAGATAAGGACAACGCCTGGACCTAGATTGGTGGAGTGATTTAATCGGACCTTGAATGAGCATCTGTCTGAGGTCGTCAGCAACTGCCACCCGGACTGGGATCGACACATACCCCTCTTCTTAATGGCCTACCGAAACGCGGCCCATAGTTCAACAGGATATACACCATCCGAGGTCAAACAGTTCGGTTGCCAAATGAAACGAAATTCGGATCTTTACCTACAGAAGCCAAGGAGGTAAACGACTACGTGGATAATTTGCGCAACAGGATTCGTAAATTGCATGAAAATACCCGAGAACGGATGAAGCTACCGAGCAACGGCTTGAAGACTAGGGACGACATCAAAGAGAAATCTTCCGGCTTCAACGAAGATCTGCTGTGACTGTATACTCCTCTGCGTAAGAAAGGCAAATCACCAAAATTGCAACAGGATTGGGAAGGCCTGTACAAAGTGATAACCTGCATTAATGACGTTGTCTACGGGAACCAGCGTGGACATCGAGGAAAAATGAAGGTGACCCATTTGGATAGAATGCGTCATTTTAAAAGAAAACTGAATGACGAAGTTGTTCGGGACGAACGAACAACTTTAGGGAGGGACCAGTGTGATATCTAAATGAATGTGAACAGCGTCAACTATATTTGATTAGCAGAAGATTTCAATATTTGAATAGCAGAAGCCTCATCTATTGATGAATACCCCCAAGGTATGGAAGTCAGTTGATCAGTTGAATTTGAAGTGTGAATTAAGAGAAGTGATTAAGTGGTTTAAGTCAAAGCACAAGTGGTTGAGATAAGCGATGAAATTGTTAATTGCAGTTGTATTGAATAAACACATTGTATTGAAAGGAATAAATTTTATCATTTTACAATATATACTATACTCAAGAACATGGAATTTCCCTTCACTCCAAATCAATTGAATCCAATCAATCATAGTCCATTTCCTCGCTAAAATATTCTTAAATTCGAAACTTTATTTGCAAAACTCCCCTCTGTTATCATCGCAAAATTACTAACATGTCAAAGCGAACCCTTGACGTTCTGAATAAAGCGTGCCAATATGTCAACCCTCACTTTTATCTGAATTTATTTTTTGCCGTCATAATCCGAGGATTATCCTATGACACACTGTTTTCTTATCAAAATTAATCAGTAGAATGATGTAGTAGAAATAAAGTTTGTCAAAATCAATTTCTTACCCTCCACGTCACTCAGTCACTTTATGTCAAAAGACAGATTTCTGTCTGCTCTGTAATTTTGCCTTGCTCCGTCAAAACTTAATACATCAATCAGTATTCATCGCTCCTTCCTTCCAAATGTATCACCATGGGATAAAATAATTTTCGCGCCCAAAAACAAAATAACCATCTCCACCTCTTTTCTGCTGTCGAATTACGTTCGACGACACTTCGAATTGTTTTCAAGGTTTCCCTTTCACAGCCGAATTGGAACTTGCTAACACATCCAAATATGTACTCCAACTCTCTCATCCATTTCATTATTCAATCATTTAATCTCTGAGGGTGGTTCTCGAGCCTTGAGAATACAGGCAAATACCTTAACATACGAGTACTTCACCAGACAGTATAACGATGCCCTAAAACATGAATATCATATCCTCATAACCCCCATCAAAGGCGAATAATAGCATGCCTCACCGATTCATAACTTATCGGCATTGACAAAGCGTAAGAGGCAAGAAACGCTCTCAGGTGCTGCATCAGTGGTTGGCCTTAAACATATGAGGCGCAACAAAGACGCAAAGACGGTCTCAAGAGATAAAGTTTTTGTGTATTCAACACCCCCAAGTGAGGAATATTGCTCAAGTCTGAAGAATTCCAAGTGTTCTGCATGCGGCGCAAGCGATAAGAATTCATAGATGTACTCGTATCCTTGCACCACCGCCAACAGATACGAATATAAGGCATGCTCGTATTAAGTTTATGTCATTACCTTCACTAGATACGAATAGTTGCTGGCATACCAGTAACCCAACTGCAACGAACCCACTCGAAAAGGAATTCGCACGGTGCAATTAAGCTCTTATGCAAATGTTGCATAAGTTAAAATAATTACGACAGGGCGAGTTGTATCTTTAGCATCCACGAGAGCAACCTAAATTGAGGGTCACCTAAAGCCAAATAAAGACGTGAGTAGGTATCGTCGTCCCCAACAATGGGTACACACATGCATACTTCTGTATTTGTATGTATGTATGTATGTAATTTACTTCACTCTAATTCTGCAAACTCATTATCGTTCTTAGATTTGAATTTGTATCTAGATATACGGATACCATGAGCGCTTCTTTATTTTTGTGCACTTTTTTACGGAACTCATTTGTCTTTTCATATTCAGCGGGAAATGAAGGTAACTGACAAAAAAAAATCCATCATCAGCACGTCGTACCCCACCTGGTCCAGGCATTCGATTTTTTGCAGACTATGCATTCGAATTCAAATTTCTCAATTTCGTCCTGTGGTGGTAGATTGGATTGTGAAGGCAAGAAACAAAAACATCACATCACATGTGTCCTCTAAATAGTTGTTGTACGAGTACGAGTATGTAGCCTTCACGTTATCTGCTGGTTGCATGATTGTTGGTGGATTTTGATGCTGGCTCTGCTCTTGCAGGTTTGACCATGCACAAAGAGTCCTCGCACTCGTACAACATTATCAACGTCGCGGTCGTCCTCGTTGTCATCATTTTCGTCGGCGTGGTCGTAAGTGGGAGCATTTCAAGGCCAGCAGCGCATAACAATTTTTTCTCTCTGCTTCTCTTTATCCTGCATTACGTACTCGTACGAAAAGGAATAAGAAGAGAGCAACTGACTGAGATGAAATGTAATGAGATGATATTCTTCGGCAGTTGAAGTTGCAGGACTCTGCTTCAATTTCAGGGTTCTTTCGGAATAATTGTGCAGCAGCTGCAAACAATGCGCAGCATTCTTCGGGAAGAGAAACCATTTGGTCGTGGTGCAGATGAAAGATTGGTATTTCCCCCTTTTAAGGGGTGTTTCCGAAAAATTAACTACCCCGTCGTTGGTGAAACTACTCCATGTGGAATCTGTTTCAGGAAGGGGAAATCGAAATCAAAGCAGGGGGTTGTTGGGTTGTTAAAAGGGCAATACTCTCAGAGCCCAAGCCTATACGATAACAAGAGGGAGACTGCTAGAAATTATCATTTATGCTGAACCTGACTAAAGCCACAACAATGGAAATTGCAAATGCACCGGCAATGTTAAAGATTTACGAACAATGTGTAGGCAGGCATGATTTGGAGTAGACAATTATAGACAAAAGGAGACAGACAACATGGCATGTCCATTGAAGTTGAAGACAAGGAATTAGTAATCT
The DNA here is from genome assembly GCA_949129095.1 of Volucella bombylans. Lineage (NCBI taxonomy): Eukaryota > Metazoa > Arthropoda > Insecta > Diptera > Syrphidae > Volucella > Volucella bombylans. The sequence continues at coordinate 136,571,731 of OX422143.1, forward strand.
TAATGCGATTACACATAAATCTGATAGACTTGGTTGTCTGCCAGGAATTTCTGGAATCTCGTTTATCACATGGAACACACTCATAGCCCAAAAACAAACGAAGAAACGAGGAAAACAAAGTGCAACACCGCACAAATATTGTTTCCATTTTCCAGGGATGGTTTCGCTGGTTGTAACCATCTCTTTGGGGCATGGCATTAAATCTCAAAGAGTTTACCCACGCCCATTCATTGATTATGCAATTCTAGCCAAAGTTTCCGAAGTTTTTTTTCCAAGATACTCGTACGGATACACCAGAAACAGAAATTCAGGGCTTTGGGTGATGGTCATGTTCCTAAGCATTCCAAATGGGCAATAATGTGATGGAGGGGAGAAGCGTAAAAATCGGCTACTTTTGGCAGTTTTACCGGGTATCCGTTTTTTTTTTTTGTTATGAGATGTTTTTCGTAACTACAGTTAAACCATTGATTTCTAATAACTCTTCGGTGGAAAGATGGAATAGGATAGGATAGGAAAGGAATCCTCGTGCACGGTGTACTCGTATAATCACTGGCTTAGCTAGGAAAAAGTAAACGACAGCAACAAAAAAAAAAAAACGAAATGGAGGGAATGGAGAAGAAATCGATTAACTGAGCTGCGCCAGAGACAAATGTGATGCCAAAAGTACGAGAGGATAGGCCGCATTGTAACCGAAAATGAAAACTGTACGTTGGGGGATTAAAAATAAATTCATTCGGATTGATAAGCGCTTCGAATTGTTACTTTTTATTGGCAAATTGAGCGCCGAACACGATGTTGTGTATGTTCCCATAATCTGTGACAACGACAATTCCAAAAAAGATACTTTTCACTCAATTTGATGTGGACTCTGGATGTGAAGGTGGTGAAAGCTTTAATGAATAACTTGGGGCCAATTGTTGCAGATTAAACTATTTAATTGAGAATTATTTTCCTTTTCATTTTTTGCTGGTTTCCGGTTAATTCCCTAGGCAACACTATTTTTTAATTGCCTGATTTCCATTTTGAATGAAAATCGTTCATTTCATATCCATGTTTGTATAGGTATGTAATCTTTTTCTCGAAAAGGCCTTACAAACATCACCACACCTGATGTACATAATGAAAAAAGGATAATCATTTACCGAACAAGTTGTACGAAATTCGATGCAGTCAGCCCAATGTTGGAAGTGCAAGTGGTCTAGCAGTGTTTAGTCTATCAGTTAGTAGATCGGGTTTTTCAAATTAAATTGAATGCACACTTCTATTTCGAGCTACTTCAACGTATTCGGAGCTCTGAAGTGTCAGGACTCTAAAGTAGATATGGCGGCACCGGAAATCTGAATAGGCTAACTACGGCTCTTATAACCTAAGCGATGCTACTGGCACCAAGGACAACGAATTTGGTCTTTACACATGGAACGTTAGAACCTTTAACATACCACGTAGAGCCAAACAACTCTCGGAAGTCCTAGATTTAGAGACTCAAAAGCTTAAGCATGTAAACGAATGCCTCATAGTAATCCGCTTCAAGGCCAAATTCTGAAATATATAGGAACTATGATGACAGCATCAAACATGTATTCTGTGACTTTCTAAACCATTTTTTTTAAACTTAACACTAAAGTGGGTATGACTTCACTTACAGTACCTGAGCACGTGTTAAGTTTTTATGAAAATGAGACAGAGAGAGAGAACTAAAAATTTTTAGGCTCAGTGGTCATTTCGCTCCATGGGTGGTCACCAAGATGGCCACGTATTACTGCTTGCTGTCGAGTTATCACACACTGCCTCAACAATCGAAAGAGGTAGAGATACACCTTTTTGTCCTCATCCTCCACACGTTGCATGCTCATGAATAAGTGATTTTGGTTGACTGAAAAAAATTAATGTCTTTCGGGCGCGGTTGGGATTCGAACACTGAGCCGTCCGATTTGGAAGCCAGTTCACTACCACTTGAGCCATGGCCACCCATGAACATATGCTAAAAATTTGTGCTAAAAGATCTAACGCAAGAGTTGGTAAGGAAGCAGTAATCGGAAAATACACCCAGTTCTAGGTCTTCACATCTCAACATCCATAAAGGGATTTGGCTATCACTCGATCAATCAACCGTAAATTATATTGATAACGCTGCGATCGACGCCAGGAATTCGTCCAACATCGACTCATCGACTCAAACCAATACCTTATTGCATCCAGGGTACGGATGCGGATATCACATGCACAATGAACTCAAGTAAGACCATCAAAGTTCGACGTCGAAAAGCTACAATTGCAAGAGACCGCAGTTTTTTTTGGCGATAGCATTTCCGTCAAGTTCTCTCAAATACCTACTCTCTATACACGAACCATAGAACACCAATGGGAATGTGGTTGACGAGTCATCAGAAAAGCTGATTCTGATGTGATCAATTTTAAAGAGCCGCGACAAACAAATCTCTGGTTTGACGATGAATCTGGGCAGGTACTCCTACATACAGCCAAAGAAGAATCAAACATATGCATGTATAAAATATACTTAAAGCAGCTGGATATGACCTGGTTGGGAACATGCACCACTTCATCTGTGAGATCAGGTCAGAGGAAAGCATGCCCACGGCATGTAATCAACATCGTTCCTCCGAAAGAAAGGAAACCCGTTTGACTGCGTCAATTATAGACCAATAAGTCTCCAAAATATCGCCTATAAAACCTTTGAAATCTTTCATGAAAATTCTGGTGGGTCCATACCAGTGGGGTTTTATGCCAGGAAAGTCCATATTCACAATATCGCAGATCTTGGAAGAAAACGTGAATTTTAGATCGACATTAACTGTCTATTTGTCGACTGAACATGATGTCTAATTTCGACAGCACTGCCAAACACAGAGCAAGTTATGCAAGATTACTCTTCTCCATCAAGGACGGTAATGCATGAACCAAGACCTTCAATATCAAAAAAGGTCTCAGACAAGGCGATACTCTGTCATGTTACTTTTTTAACATTGTCCTAGTAAGGACAACAAAATAGGAATGTTTTTCTTAGGTTCGCTCAATGACTTGAACATGCGCATGACATGGATGTAATTGGACGAATGCAGCGAATCGTCAATGAAGCTTTCTTGAGTATCGGGACGGAAGCACTGCAGAGGTGGCGCACGCAAGTGGAAGTGACCTCAACCAACTTGGAGTGTGGCATTGGAGACAGCTGACGAGAATCGTGCTGGCTGGAGAAATTTGTTCGTTGAGGCTCAGGCTTATCCCGGATTCTAGCCTAAGTACTCTTAACTAGGTATTAGATCTTCCAATATGAACAACTTTCAAATCATGCTATCGTTTTTGATAGTTCCTTGACATTTATATTTAGTACTGTTTGATAAATCATCATGAATAGAACAGTAATGTGTTATTCAAATTTATTTTGAAAATGGGTCTGCAATTCGCGATGAAAATTATAGAAATTTTTTGGCCCACATAATCGACAAACTGAGCTCGTTATTCTTCGTTTTGTGCATGAATTTCGTGCCAGACGAGTATATACTCTACATGATGCACCACCTATGTAACATAATATGCGTACAGAAGAAATTATAGTCACCGTGACTGAAAGTGTACTGGAAAAGACGGAATTGGCAATTATATTCTAAGCGTTGGCATCGCAGCATATGCTGAGTCCCATCTTCCTGGAGTCACAGTATTTAAAGAGTTAGGCTACTCCCTTTCTTGGTGCCAGTAATCCAAGTAATAGGGAAAATAAAACGTGTGCCATTTTATGATATTATCTTCTTGTTACAGAATTGCCTAAGGTGCCTAAGGTGAATGTGGCACAAAAAGGCAGGTTTTCAGTCAGTTCCACCACACGTCATATGGTGACGTAAAACATCTTAAACATTCGAAATCACATACGAGTATATGTAGGTTTTTCCACACCCATGGTTCCTGTATGGATATTATGTGCGATTTTGTATTCAAAACGAACAACCTCATATTTAGGGATGCTGTAGCAGACTTGGAATATTGAAGGTTAATCTGATTAAATAAAATTTATAGGCACTGAGAAATCCCTGCACTCATTTGGAATTAGAGGAGAACGTTTCTTGTTTTCTCGATTCTTTCTACCCTTTTCGAGTCCAAGGATCTGGGTCTCAAGACGTGTAAACACATCTTGTGTTTTCTTGAGTTCCCCCAGTAGCAAGAAGATGGAGTCCATCATTTGTCAATGAAACAAGCTTTCGCTTATTTGGGCTTCATGAGCGTGAAACGGCGTCGACAGAGGGAGAGCCAGAAGATTTCTTTCTGTTAGGTCTGTTCGAGATGGAAGAAAAGGTGCGGTGTCACTTCCGTCAACAGTTTCGTTTTCCTACCGCCGTTGTGAGAGCGATGCAACGCTTGCCGTCTCTTTACACCGCTACCCGTATTCTTCTCCTCTTCAACTCCTCTAAGCACGTTTCATATTTCTCCTTAATCCTTACATTTCAGTTGGTCAACTACATATGATTCCAAGGAATCAATAAGCGCCAAATTGTAGGTCAAGTCGAAGGTCTTCGAACACGGATTACCCTCAAATTATTTATTTTGGCAAAAGTTACCCGTAAATACATGCCAAAGCTTAACCGCACAAATAACATCCATCCGAATACTGCCATCTAATCCCTTAGTTTGTTCTCTGAAAAGATTCTCCAAAGAAGATCAACATAACATATCTATGTGGTTCACATTGACACTGACCCGTATCTGGTGAGCTTACCTGGAAAATGTATAACTAATGTTATGCCGGTAGCCAGAGTAAATTTCCTGGCGTGATAATGTGTTTCGGATACAATACATTCATACTGTAAATTAGGTAATGTGCCATAAAGAGAAGCACATAAATTGTATTGACCACGAGTTGCCATAAATTCCGACCATACTGGCAGAGGACCCAAAATAAAGTTAAAAACATCTCGCATCCGCGTACACAAACATCTTTGCATATGTACAATTATACATAAGTATGCACACTAAGATGCAAAAAAAAAATAACCGCACTCAAATAAAACAGAAAAATTTCACTTTGACTTGCTTTGTTTACTGTGGCGTTGAAGCATGGACCTGGACATACATATCTCGTTTTTATTCGTAGCAGATATGTACATAGGTCATTCTTAAGTGGTGTAATCACAAGAACCAACGCGAGGGTCGTGTTTATCTAGGAAAAAAAATCTTTAATAATAATTATAACCCATTAAAAATGAGTTTCTAGGTTGCTTGATTTATTCTTTTATAACTTGTAAAATATATTTAACATTACTTTGTTGGTTTTAAGTATGAGGGTGTTTTAGTTGTTAAAATTACAAAACAAGGATGTTTTCCCTTTTAAATATGGCGTACGGCCGCTTTTGACTTTTATAAAGGACTCAACCCTGTCAATTTCTTCATACCAATTTCTTTCCTATGTGACTTTTCCCTGTAAATTTCTGGGCTTTTTACTTCTGAGTTTTACACCTATTCGATGCCAAATGTGCTCAATAGGATTCATGTCAGGACAGTTTCTGGGCCAATGGAGTGAATTTATCCGCAGTTCTTTTTGGTAACTCTGAACCTGGGAAAAGAATTTGTTAAAATCGATTAAAAATACATAAAGATTGGTAAAATCACCAAAATAGCAGTGTAAAATTCATTGTTTACTTACGGTTTTAGCACGATAGCAAGATGTGGAATCATCCGGAAGCAGGCGCACTTCCTCTATGTGCCTGTTCACATTAGCGCGGGCAGGAAGATTGTCCGAAAGAGGGGGAATGCTTTTTATTGAAGTGGGTAGAAGAGGGGTTACTTCCACCGAAAATCCACTTTAGAGATTGTCGTACGTCGTTTTTTTTTCATTTCCGACATATTTTTTGATTTTAGTTTTGATCGTTGATGAGCAAGGTAGTGAAGAATAGGAAAAAATGTATGTTTCAGGCCAACTGCTCAGATTTAAAAATTAAAAATGCTCCGATTCAAGTGTTCCACTTGTTAAAAAGTCTTTCAACCACAAGAAAATGTGAACACAACGTTCATGGTGGGGACTTTCATCCCGACGCCAATGTAAACAGGCACTACAGTGGGGACCAGTCCATTTACTATAACCTCTTTGTACTTTAAAGCAGTCATACATCCAATCACTATCAAAAGAGTTCCAAGTCCACCGACAGTTATGATCCCCCTTATGATCTCTTGCCCATTCCAGATGGCCTTTCTTAAGTCTTGGTGTAAGAAACGGTTTTTTCGCCGTCCGGTAGGAAAGAAGCAGTCTTTGAACTGTTGTCAGAGAGATGTTTCCAGTTATCACTACGCATTTAATTGCATTTGATGAGTTATAACACTTTTTCTTTGGTTATTAGCGTAGGGATTGAATGGTAGACTTATTGGCATTGTTTTTTTCTTCAAAAGATAAAGATGTACGTTCTTCTGCTTAGAGTGTACACGATCGCCAGTCGCACGATATCCGTGATCACCTCGTTTTATATGCTCCGGAGTAAGGTTGAAGTTGGTTTTTTTTACAAAATATCGAAACTAACTGATATTCACTTATTGGTGAAAAGCACAAAATGATTAAAATAGATCAAGAGTGCGTGAATTTATTTTTATCTGTGCCAAATGGAGTGAGAGGATCCATTCTTGTAGCAAGGATAGGGGACCGGGTTTATATCTCTCTATTCGTTGCTCATGAAGTGGGCGGTGCCTCAAACGCACACTTTTATTTAGATGAACTTACATGCTAGCTGTTTGTTCATCCATATTTTTAAAATACTCGGAGTGTGTGGTGTTCCCTGCTCAGAGTATCGCATTTGCCATTAACTCTTGAATCCATCTGGCCTCGCAGTCGTTCATAGACCTCGACAGAGGACAGACGTGTTGACGTGATTCGGCTTCTTCATAAGTAATTCAGTTTAGCTGTAAACATAATTAGCTGTGATTTTTTTTTAATTCACTCGATAGCCCAGCGTCTAGCGGCGTCGGACATCGAAGCGTGGGATACGGGTTCGATCCCCCACGTCAAACTTGGAAATTCTGTTTTTTTTTTTTTTTTTTTTCTCTTCGTTCTACACAAAGTGTAATTAAAACAAAACAAAAACAATTAACAAAACACGTGATGGATGGTGAAGAGCACTCCGCTCTTCCCATAACGGGAGTTGGAAAAGGCAGTATTAGTGTTGCCAGTGCCGTTAAAGCCATTAAAAGGAGGGGGAGTTTGAAAACCCCTCCTAACATAAGAAAAAAAAGGATAAATACCGTTGAAACAGCAGATGAGGTCCGTTATGAGGGGGGCAATAACAACTTTGCCTCTCTAGCGTCATCCGAATCGGAAGATGAGGAGGAGCAAATAAAGGAAATGAACATCAGCATACAAAAGCTGACAGAGAGAATGCTTGCTATGAAGCAAAGGCAAACTGCACGCAGGCAGAGGGAGCAACTTGAAGCAGGGAGCTCCCAACATCAAAAGCCACAAGAGCAGAAACAACAACTACAGCAACAACAAAACCAGCTGAAGCAGAAACAACAAAAGCTGAAACCACAGCAGCTGAAAAAACAGCAGCAGCAGCAGCAGCAGCAGCAGCAACAACAACAACAACAACATAAGCAGCAGCAGCAGCAGCAGCAACAACAACAACAGAAGCAGCAGCAGCAGCAACAGAAGAAGAAGGAGAAGGTGCCTCCTATCAACACCTATAAATTAGAGGTAAATGAAACCAAGGACCTGTGTAAGTTGGTCATTGGCAATAATTTTAATATAAAGAGATTGGGGAACGATCGCCATGCCATCCACTGTAATACAGTGGAGGGCTACGCGAAAGTTAAAGAGCTCCTAAAAGAAAGGACGACGGAGCACTACTCATTCACACCTAAGTGTGAAAAGCGGCAATCGATGCTGCTGAAAGGGTTGGAACCGTCTTCTGATCCTGTGGAGATCCTGACACTGCTCAAAGAGAAGGAGTGCGAGGGACTCGAGCCATTTACCACAGCTAGAGCCAGGCGGGAGAGACGGAGTCTGCCGTTCTTCATGGTGCAGCTCAGTCCCGAAAGCCGTCTGGATAGTCTAAGGAGTATCAATGTCCTAGACTACCAGGTGGTTCACTGGGAAAGATTAAAAAGGAGCGATGGCGTTATACAATGCGTTCGCTGCCAGAGGTTCGGGCACGCCGCGTCGAACTGCCAAATGCAGCCTCGATGCGTGAAGTGCGCTAAGAACCACAGTTCCGAAGAATGTCCTCTGGGTGTTGACGGAGCATCCGATATGTCGCAGCTCTCGTGCGTGTTATGTGGAAATGTGGGACACACCGCAAACTATCGGGGTTGTCCTAAGTTCGCTGACATTAAGAAAGCAAAACTGGCTCGGCAGCAGAAGGTGGAGGTCAAACGTTCACCTGTGAGGTTTCAAACACCAGCCGTCACGTCCCAAATTTCCTACGCCCAAATGGCGTCAGGTGGGGGGGCTACGGTACAGCAAGCGCCGAGAACAACGGAAGCTGCACCTAACATGCTGGCCATCTTGCTCGCAATCCAAGGGCAGATGGCTCAGCTGCAAAAGCAGGTTCAAGAACAGGCCAAGCGGGTGGACCAGATCTACGCGCTGCTGCCGGGCCTAACGCAACACATGTCGTAATGGGTACGCACATGGTGGAGCAAACTTTGAAGGTCCTTGCGGTGAATGTTAATTCACTGATTAGGATTGAACGAACAGCCGCAATGTTTAAATTGCTACAAGACCAAACTCCTGATGTGCTTTTCGCTAGCGAAACTAAGCTAACCGATAAGCACAAACTGGAGTACAATAATTATATCGTAAGAAGAAGAAACCGGCCCAGGTCCAAACGTGGAGGCGGTGTCGCGATCTTCATTAAAGAAGATATAAAATTTCACAGAGTGTACAAGGGCGTGTTGCGCAGGTTCCGGGTGTTGGAGGCAGTCGTCGTGTACATCCCGCTCCGCAGTGGAAAGCGGCTGTACTTGGCCTCTGTTTATGCACCTGATACTTCACAATCCACCCTATTCATTACAGAGCTCGACACGCTTTTTCGACTTCTGAGGCTGGAATCGGGGGAGAATTATTTTATAATCGGCGGGGATTTCAACGCTAGACATAGAGATTGGGGAAATAATTTGCCAAATACTAGAGGGAACCTACTACTCGATTGGTTCGGTCAGCACGATGTCATGTACAGACTCGGTCTTAAAGCGACGGATAACCCGTCGTTTCCCAGAGGCGGGTCTTATTTGGATCTACTGCTGTACGACGAACGTATACGACTGACAGGTACGAATTTACAAACATTAAACTGTCTGCGCACATTCGTGTATGACAGCGACCATTGCGGTTTTAGAATCGAAATTACAGTTCCCAACGAAATTGCGGAATTGGAGGAGTTTGTCCAAAGATATTCTTACAACTACAGTAAGACTCGATGAACACGCTTCTCTGCAACCTTGACAATAGCGCTCTCCTCAAACACGCTCCACCCACCGTCCAATAGGAATTTGTCAAACGAGGAGATCGACAATTACCTAAAACAAATGGACGAGACAATTAAACAAACTATGGACACTACAATACCGCGAAATCGACGTACAACTAACGAATACCTGTTCCGCAATCCCACTATTGACGCACTGCACCGACAGAAGAGTAGACTTCTGACAAGACTCAAAAACTTGTACAGACAGTTAACTGACAGACAAGACCCGGAGATTAGGACACTGAAGTCGTCGATTAAAAATGTGCAAACGTTAATAAAAGAGAATTACAGAATTTCTGTAAGTTTACACTGGAACAACAAGGTTCGGGCTATAAACACCAGCAACCCGAATATGTTCCCGCAAATAAATAAACTATTTCGGAGAAAAAATCAAAACGACCTTCAGTGTCTTAAAATAGCCCGAACAACAGACAACGAACGGTTACTGACAATAGCAGGCATTGATCCAAATGAGGCCGCTGATGATGACGACTTTTTTGGGATCGAGGATCCACAGGAGAAGGTTGAGGCCATAGGGGCGAATTTCCAGGAAGTATACAAGGCCATTGATATCATTGGCCCTAATTATGACCTGGACAGTCGCGTCTTGCTGCACGACTTCGGCATTCGAAATGAAATAGGGAACTGGCGATCCGAGGGCTCTGGTTTCACTCGGTTCAGCGACGAAAATATGGCAAATAATGTCATGACCAGAGAGAGTGACCTACCCCCGTTCATTTCGAAGGAGGAACTCCGTGAGATCTTCGACACAATCAGGGCTAAGAAATCAGTGGGGACCGATGGTATTCCGAACATCGTGCTTCGACATCTTCCTCTAGAAGCGGTGGACATTTACACCACCCTGTTTAATAATGCAATGAATAATGTACATTATCCAGCGCATTGGAAAACGGCGGTGGTTCAACCTATCCCCAAAAAGGGGAAGGATATATCCAATCCGGCGAATCTCCGGTCGATAAGTCTCCTTCCGAATATCAGTAAGGTTTTTGAAAAGGTAATCAATAGAGCTCTGTCTAGGTGGGCTGAGGACAAACATATAGTTCCGGATAATCAATTCGGTTTTAAGGCGGGACATGATATCTCACATGCCGCGTCTAAACTGGTGTCCGATATCTAATGGAATAAAGGCAAAAAACAATGCACTGGTGCCTGCCTTGTTGACTTGGAGAAGGCCTTCGACACCGTATGGTTAGAGGGTCTTTTCTATAAGCTGACTAGGCTGGGGATCAGTAAACCACTCTTGCACATTCTTTATAATATGCTGCACAACAGACAGTTCATCGTGAAAAATGGTGATGTGACTTCTGTTGGAATATTTCAAATTAAAAATGGTCTTTAGCAAGGCGCGGTCAATTCGCCGATCCTATTTAACGTTTATACAAGCGACTTGATAGGTTCACTTCCCCATACTATTGCGTACCCAGACGATTTGATAGCGTACAGAACAGGTCCAAAAATCGAGGTCATTAATACTCTTTTGCAGCGTGACTTCGATAAGATAAGACGATTTTGCGATGACTGGAAGTTGAAAATCAACTTTCAGAAGTCAGAAACCATTCTCTTTAGGACGCCGTTGTCTGGAGCCTCTAGGGATACCAGAAAAAATTGGCGAAAGTTCTCAATCATTGGACAGCACGGATAGCCTCTTGCCTGTCGAAATGTAGTCAGATACCTTGGGACCTGACTAGATCAGTTTCTGTATTTTGGCAAAAATGTAGATGCTGCTCTGGCCAGAGCTAAAGGCGCTTTTGCCCTTACAAAGAGACTGTTTTATAGCAGCCAACTCGATGCGAGGGTAAAGGTAATCTGCTACATGGTCCTTATTAGGCCCATGCTGGTATTTGGTTGTCCCGTGTGGTTCAATGTACGAGCAAGCTTAATGGAAAAGATTCGGGTGTTTGAGAGGGCTTGTCTTAGGGCTTGTCTTCGCTTGTACAGCACACCAGAATCGGAGTACAAGAAATTTTATCCTAATGAGGTCCTTTATAACAGGGCGAACCTAATACGAGTGGACAACTTCGTAATTAAGCTGACTCGAAGGCACATTGCAAGAGCAATGACCTCGACAAATAACCTGATATCTGGGGCTTACTACCCCAATTACCTTTACCACGAGAGTGTGCGCTTTGACGGCTTCGTTCCACCGGAAGCATTCCTCTACCTTGATCAGATAGGGTTGATCCAGGATAGATCAGCGGTGTCGTTAATCTTCCATGTCGCTCGGACAGCTGGGGACAGGCGACTCAACTACGACAGAGACGTCGCACACGGCAGTGTGGAACGCCTCAGGTTCAGTAGGGCGGTGGGGAATTGCGATAAGAGGGATGTCGTTCGGCAGCACCAGCATTTCTGGTGGTTGAATGATGGAGAAGATGTTTCGTCGTCGTTTCCGTCAATTACGGACCAGCCTCACTAATGAGGCAGGGCTGACCAATGTATTTGCTTTGTAAATAGCGATGGCCAGCTTACATAGGTTTAGGTTAGCATTTAAGAAACATATACATATATCAGTGTATACAAAGGTGTATACTGATATATGTATATGATCGTGTATAATGTCTATGTGTGTTTATGTGTGTATTGTGCATTTAGGTTAGGTAGGCTAAGGTTTATTTTAAGTTAGATACTAAGCTTTTATAAAAAATAATAAAATGTCCATATGCTAAGTTTTTTGTTATAAATTTTTTCTTAGCCCTAAGTACACAAAATAAACATTTATAAATAAAATGTAAATGAAGTCGAAAGACATAGATATAAGAATTTAGAGTAACTTAGAGTGCCTGTGTGGGGCCAGTAAGTTAGTATAAGATTGTTAAGTAATTGTAAGCTAGCATTTAAGCATTTTTTGTTAGTATGTAAGAGTTAGTGATTAAGTAAATAAAATGCATTCAAAACTGAAAAAACTGAAAAACCATCTGGCCTCGTACCATTTCAATGTGAAAATTGGTAGCGGAGTACATGTGTATAACCATCAACCAATCTACTTATTTGTTATCATTATTTCATTGGTTCTCTAAATACTATGCATATATGTATGTTTTCTTTTAAGTACGAGTATTTGATATCCTCTTACGGTAGAGAAGAGCTAAGAGCACTCATGTGTGTATTTTTATTTATTGGTGGGTGATTCTTAGAGTACTGCATCTTTTTCCACGGCTTCTACTTTTCCGCTTTAAAACACCACTTTATGGGTAATTTTTTTAAAAACCTTTTTATCCCCGACTCGATGAGAAATTTCTCTTATCGATTCACCTTCCTCCTTAAAAGCAACGATTTGACCCTTTTCAAATTTCGTTAACTGCCTTCTGTTCATCGCACACTTTTCACTTCACAGTTAAAAAAACGATTAAAAAATTAGGGCCACTCCGAAAACAAGGATACCTTGGAATAACCTATCTCCTAAGAATCTCATTTACTCGGTGATGAAAGGGATTTTCCCGCGCAATAAAAAAAAGTAAATAGAGCAGGTAAAAATCAAAATTTTCTGTTTCATTTGAGTACGGCTTTTTTTGCATCTTAGTGTACTCGTATGTCGGAATTTTTAAATTTCAAAATATTGTACATACAATACGAATATTCAATTTATGCAAAGGGGTTTAATGTACTTTTTATGTTTTGTAATTGTTGCCGCAAATTAGTTGTATATTCGTCTCGGTATGGAGTCTCCCGCTTCAAGGGATGAACACAATAAGGAATGATATGATATTCGGATCCTTAATGCGTGTCTACACTTGTATGTATGAGCATAAATAGAGGAATTTTAATGGCGCATACAAGTAGTTCCTTAGTAGTATTATAGTTGGTGGCAACAAGATGTTTGTACGAGTATATCAACAGAATGTATTTTATTTTCTTCCTGAATCTGTTTGGGTTTATTTCCTTACAAGTCACCCTAGGGATCCTGTACTTGAGGCACTGGACATGTCAATTGTAGACGAGTAGCTTCTGGGTTGTTGACTTGTGGAGCATCATTTCGCCCTTAAAGTTGGAAGTTTTCCACTTATTGTCAGAAGTGGTGTTCTATGAATTAGCAGCATAAGGATTGATATTGAAACTTGAAACTTTATAGCAACTGTTTGAGTTGCGACTTGGGTAAACTCAAACGAATTTATCACACAATTTACGTAGAATCATGAAGCTGCATAGAGGGGCGCTTATCTCTTATTTAGGTTGCCGAGTCGTGATTTCAACCATCTGCAATAGTTTAACTAGTAAAATGAATTTGAAATTCGGAGTTTTCCTGAGAGATCTCATCTCTCGAATGGAATGTCTTTACTCAGTGGTCTTCATTTTTACGCCATAAATAACATTTTGCATTATTCAGTCGTTCGTTTTATGGCCTTCTTCTCGATTCACCTTCCTCGAAGATACGTGTTATTCCTGTGGAACGAATTCTTAATTTATTTTCTTTATTAGGATAAATAAAAATATACACCTTCTAATGCTGGAGTTATTAATGTAGAGGAACTATAACATAGGTCATATAAGCTGTCAAAAGATCTGGAAAAAAGTCTCCAATTCAAAGCTATGTGCATTCCAGGACATATAGAAGTAATCGTAGTTTGGGTACATAGTTCGTCCGAATTTTATCAAAACTATTAATCGAAGGACAATAAACTGAACCGTAGATTACAACTTATGATATGTGAGCTGGACTTTGTGGACTAAGCTTATTATGGTACTTAAAATGTATAGCAGCATCCTGCCAACAAAAAGCTAAAATAGTCAATAACGCATAGGTAGTACTAAAATGGTAAGCACCACTGATAAATTTACAAATTTGTTTTCCGTTTTCGAACCGGTGCTTTAGCCACTACTTGCTGAGATTATGTTCTCTTGAAAATATAAGTTGAAAACTACTATGTAGTTCGATGTTATGGACTTAGAAGTTCAGTTGTTTACATGTGTTAACTTTACAGGCTCCATTCTGACCTTTGCAGCTGTATGCTTAGGTATTATTCAGAAATAAGAGGGCAGTTAAAGGAGGAACAACAATTTATATTACGGAAAAAGCTTATTAGAACAAAAACGTAGCAATTTACATTACAGTCCTACGAAATGTTACGGTAGTGACCAAAATTAACAGCGGCACATTTCAGTATACAGATAAAAGCAAAGGCTAGAAAAAATGGCCACATTTCAATCGATGTCAAGCACGTTTCCAGTATTTCAAATATTCTAGCCTTCCAAGTGGAACTCAGAACTACTCAGTAACAGAAGTAGGTAACGAGAAAGTATAATATTTCTACAAGAACCATGGGTGTGGAATAAACGCATCTGTGGTTTCGGATGTTTAAGGGGTTTCACAGCACTTTCTGATGAGCGATCGGAAAGGTCGAGAGAAGCGATGCTGATGCTCAGAACACTTTTTGGGGTAGTAGCAGCGTGAGAGGTAATCGTCTCCTGGACATCATACTATCGTCTGACCTTGTTGTCAACAATGTTGGCTCTCAGCCAACTTTTGTTACGAGAGTAAGGCAGCAAGTAATCGACTTAACTTTATACAACAGGTATGCTAAGGATGCTGGCTGGAAAGTACTATCGGAGCACGTCAGACCATAGATAATGGAATTCAGAATCGGATGCGAGGTCTTAACCTTGTTGAAGATGAGTATCCATATAAAATCAACTGGACACGATTTAAGGAGGAGCTCGACAAGTACAATAGTGCTCCCTCTAAGCTCAGGACAAAACAGAAGCTTGAGGAAGCTGTTCAGAACATGAACAACATACTCACCAAGTGTTTCGAAATGGCATGTTCAGCCTCTAAACAATCCTGCAGATCGCCCGTTCCTTGGTGGAACGCAGACCTACAGCGTCTTCATAAAGAATCCAGAAAACTTCTAAACAGGTCACTTAAGACCAATTTTGAGGAGAATGTTTACAAATCGAAGCAAAGGGATTTTAAGAGGCTTATTCGGGTTACGAAAAGTGCCTATTACAAAGCTTTTTGCAAAAAGATCGAAACTATCGGTGAAACCAGTAAATTGGTCCTCAAAAGGGGAAGATCAACCAGCACTCAGAAAATCTGACGGCACCTATACCGAGCCGAAAGAAGAGACTGTCCGTCTCATGCTTGAGTCTAACTTTCCAGGCAACCTAACCGGAACCAGCTTACAACTATTATTATTCGTTTCTTATCGACGAAGCTGGTAGTGAGCTGAACAACATAACACGCACCAGCTGGTACTCGTATATCTTATCGGTTGTGGTGACGGATGAGGCCATTAAACGTGCTCTTGCTTCGTTTGTTGGCTTCAAGTCGCCTGGTACCGATGGTATTTATCCAGTTATATTAGAAAAAGGTATAGATAGACTAGCTGCTGGAAACTCTGAAGAGAATTTTCACTGCTAGCCTGGCACTGGCATACATACCGAATCCCGGACGAATAGTGAGAGTACTCGCTCGCTTCCTTCTGAAAAGCATCGAGAGAATGGTCGAGATCCATGTGCGCAAAACCGATTTGCGAATACATCCTCTGTCGGCGATGCAACACGCCTACCAACGCGGAACATCCTGCGAGAGTGCGCTTCAGAACCTGGTAGGCAAAATTTAAGGCGTACTCGACAAGAAGGAATAGGCTTTGAGCATTTTCATCGACATAGAGTGTGCTTTCGACAACACAGCTTTTGACGGCATGTGTAACTCGGACAGACAACACGGAGTACACGAATCACTAGTTTTGTGGATAAAAGCAATGCTGGTGAATAGGATATTGATTGCGGATGCTGGCTGCGGTCAGTAGGTGGTAGCGGGGGAAACAGGGGTTGTCCGCAAGGCGGTGTTCTGTCTCCACTGCAATGGTGCATGTTGGTCGACTCACTCCTCATCGCGCTCAATAGTTCTAACGTCTATGCATAAGCATACGCGGATGATGTAGCTGTATTATCTGTTGGATTGTGTCTAGCGACTCTCTGCTCTAAAGCGCAGGCAGCCCTAGACGTGATCGACAACTGTTGCACAAGTAATGGGCTTTCAGTCAATCCCCTCAAAACTGAGGTTGTTCTCTTTACGAGAAGGAGGAAGTTGCCTGGTCTGACTCATCTAGCGCTTAAAGGCATCATTATCAAATTATCCAAAGAAGCTATATATTTGGGTGTTATCCTCGATAACAAACTTCTCTGTGCTAAACATGTTACGTCGAAAGCATCTAAAGCGCTGTCGGCCTTCTGGCAGTGCAGAGGAGCTATCGGCAAGACATGGGGTCTGACACCGAGAAGGGCCCTTTGCATCTACACGGCTATAATAAGGCCAATTGTATCCTATGCTTCGGTTGTCTGGTGGAATAAGATCTCGCGAAAATACGTGATTGTTGCTTTTACTAGATTCAAAACGGTTTGTCTCGGATGCGTGGGGCTTTACCTAGCACTATTGACACGCATTGATGAGTCTCCCTCCCCGTGATATTCATGTTATGGGCTGCACTCTCAAAGCAATTTAAAAAAAAGTGGTATTTGGTAAAGCATGCACTGGACTTTTAATGACCTTGCGTCCGATGCAACGACACCAGAACTCCTGTTGTGGAAAAAATACGCAATCGAGTTCCCTATGCCCGGGATTGGTTTCGGCCAGAGCCTGAGCTAGGAAAGGAATGCAGTCGGGTCTTCACGGACGGCTCTAAGAGTAATATAGGATATGGCGCTAGTGTCTTTCTAGAGGACGACAAAGTTAGATTCCACTTAGGAAAGCTCACATCTGTCTTCCAAGCGGAGATTTACGCAATTCTGATGGCAGAGAACTATATAGCGGTGAACCGTTGGAGGGGGTGAAGCATTTGCATCTTTAGCGACAGCCAAGTTGCGCTTACAGTCTTACTGAACCCTCTTGCGACTTCCAAGCTAGTTCAAGAATGTAAGAGATCACTGAACGCAGTCGGAAGGCTACAGGTCACATTGGTATCACGGGAAATGAAATTGCCGATGAACTAGCAAGGCATGGTTCAGAGGAGAGTTTTTCAGGACCCGAACCATTAACAGTTGGTTCTCATATGAGCACAACTGCAGATAGCACAGCTCCCCGGGATGCAAACAGACCAAACGAATGCTTCCCGACGTCTCTAGGCGGTCATCGGCTTTCCTGCTGTCCCTCAGCAGGAAAGACTGCAAGTTGCTTACTGACACCGTATTACACTTTAGCAAAGCAATTAAATGTGCTAGGCATAAGTGACACAATGTCCTGCGATGCTTGCTATGAAAGTGATGACGACACCGCGGAGTCCGGGTAAAGCTGGCATCAGGCTGCAGGTATTTGGCACTGTCGTTATGGGTCGTGGTACTGTACGCACCTTAGCAGTAACGTCCTTACTCATCTTTCTTCGTAAGACTGAAAGATTTCATTAAAAGGAACTTACAAAGAGTACAATGGACTAGTTCAAAAAAAGAAACGAACAAAATATAACATTACGAAGCTTAAATATTAGCGAATATTAAATTATCAGAATTTTCTCTGGTCTTGGACACCTAGACCTAATAAGGACACTTAATTTAGCTACTTCTACCATCGAAAATAGTGACACATGATAAGTTTCATCTCACTATAGTGAAACTGCTACTAAAATAGCCAATTTAGGCGCTGACTCATAAGTTTTTATATCTTTTCGATTTCGATTGATGGCTGTTCCGGCTCTTTCTACGATACCTTTGGTAGATTATGGCACACCAATAGAGAGAACATACCCAGAACACTGAGCACTAAAAAGGCGAAAATTCACTTTCGCACGTAGAGCAAAAATCAGGCATGAAGGATGGGTTTTCTCTCGTTGGAGGTTAAGTCAAAGCTTCTGTCGAGACCATTCAGCACTCATTTGGAAATGAGTGGAAATGAGGCACGCCGTATTGATATTGATTAATTTATCGGTACATTGAATTTCAAATCGGATGCAATGCCTCGACACCGCTGAATAGTAAGAATCGTAGGAAATCAACTAAATACGCTTTAAGGAGGAACTTGACGAATCTGCGAAAACACTTTCTAAGTTCAAAACGAAGGTAGAGTTAACCGTTCAGAACATGAATGGAGGCCTCGTCAAATGTTTTGAACTGACGTTCAAACTACCCTCCCAATAAGAACTCATTTAGATTACCCATGGTTGCATGGTTGAATGCAGATCTGCAGTGACTACATGAGAAAACCAGAAAACTTCTTAGCAGCACACCTAAGAGTAACTTAAGAACTCTACATATCAAACCAAAAACAGTATAAAAGGCTTAATCCGATTCTGAAGAGTGCCCACAAAAGGAATAAGTCACCCACGATGTAACAACTAAGAAAACATTATGCTCAATAATCATTTCCCAGTCAGAACCGATTGCATATGTTCAATGTTGGCTCGTACGTGGAAAATTTTAAATCTAAAAACTTGATTATTTTGGAGGATATAAACATTAATTTATTAGATAGAAGCGATACTATTTCTTACGTCTTTTATAAGTGAACCAACCAGGATGGTGTCGGGAACATGTTTAGATCATATTTATGGACTCTTTCCTAATTGACCATTACGCATTTTGAGACGTGTATATTGACTTTAATATAACAGATGGCAGGGCTTCTGCTAAACACAACTATGAACAAAATTGCCAATCAAAACAAAAACAGTTCCAATAGGATTACAAAAATTGATTTTACTAAACTCAAATTTATTCTTGCTCATAAGTTATGGGATGATACTTACCAGTAAAGTGATGCCTCTGCATCCTATGCACTTTTTCTTGAATGTCTCGCTAAGGACATGTCACACTGTTCTTATACAGTTCCTAGAAACAAATTTAATAAAAAACTATAGCCTTGAATCAATAATCAACTGTTGAAGAAAGTTAAGATAAAGAATATAATCAGAATCAAGTGCTTCAAGCATCCCAACAATCTCAGGCTAAGAAACACATGCAAAAGACTATGCTGCGAACTTAAAAGAGAAATACCTATATGCCATGACACCGTTTATCTGATTCAATTTAACTTTGTTAAACGAGATCCGAAAAGGGAATGGCAAGTAGTAAATAGCATCTTGAACCAGCCCTCCTCTAAGAGAAAATCTACCTTAATACGAATAAACGACTCTGACATATCTGATAAGCAACTCATTGCTAATGCTTTTAGCAACTACTTTAGTTCAATATGTTTATCAATTCAAACAGACCAGCTAAGTTGCGACTTATGCTCAGATACAATACATGTAATGAACCATCTCAGAGTAATTGTTTTGCATATGTACCAATAACGGCATTTGAAATTTTGAGGACTATAGGTGCCTTGAAAAGCTCAAATTCTTCAGCTTGTGATGGTATTTCCAGCAACATTTTAAAACATATTGGGTGTTTTGTAGTAGATAAACTAGCATCGATGTATATTTAATAAAAACATTACCTCAGGAGTATTTCCTGACGCTCTCAAACGCGCGGACGTTGTTCCAGTTGTTATGAAAGGGTCAGCAGTTGTTATGAGCAATTATATGCCAATCTCCCGCCTCCAGGTTTTCAGCAAAATTTTTGAAAAAATAGGAAAGACCAGAATAATGTCGTTTTTAAATAAGTCATAGTTTTTCAGTCCTCATCAATTTGGCTTTCAAAAGGGTAAATTAATTGAAGAAGCCGTTCTTTAATTTTTTTTCCCAAAGTGTTTCTAATCTTGAGGCCAAACAATACATGGTCAACCATATAGTATTGTTAAAAAAACTTGATCTTCAGACCTTACCTCTCAAATCGATCTTAAAGAGCCAAGATTGATGAAACGAGAAGCGATATCCGGTTTCTTAATTTGTGAGTGCCTCCGGGTTCAGTGCTAGGACCTATACTATTTTTTTTATATATATCAACTCTCTGTTCAGACTTAATATTAAGGACACTCTAACGGCTTTCGCAGATTATGTACACTGTTGTTATGAGTCTAGCAGTGCATGAAATTTAGTATTTGATATTAACTGGGATCTAAGTTTATTATGGATAGATTTGGTTTGCTGAGCATAATTTGAACACTAGCTCCAAAACAAAAATAATGTCTTTTAATCTCTCCACCCCAATAAGTGTCAATTCAGATTTCCACTTCCATGCACCGGAGTGTCAAAAATACAATCTGGTAACCTGTTCGTGTGATTTCGCCTCTACGAGTATTTCCCAAACTTTTTGTAGCATTCAAAAGACAAAAGCAAACGATTCGAACTATTTCATGTCTTTATTCCTTGAGATTACAATAACTTGTGACAATGTCTAAACTTCTTCAACCCATCTAACCTTGCACCCACGCAGTGCTATAAATTGTGCGTGGTAACTGCAACAACAATTTTGCGTCTTCTTCTTTGTGCATAGTTGGATGATGATGGTCGATGGTACGATCGATGGTGGTCCGATCTGTGGTGTGATCGATGGTGGTACGATTGGTGGTGTGATCTATGCACACTGTTGTTGTAGATTGGATTTATATAATGACATGTAACAATGAGATACAGGTTGTATCTCAAAGTCAAAGCAAAATTTAACAAAGAATTCAAAAAAGAGGGAGAATTATTCAAGTTACAAACAAATAATGCTACTCGTATTAAACGAACATGTACTCGTATATTTCTGAATCCTAAACATCCCGCCGCCCCTGGAACGATGTTTCAGGACAAGGGTAGAGCGG
This sequence comes from Volucella bombylans, assembly GCA_949129095.1. Taxonomy (NCBI): domain Eukaryota; kingdom Metazoa; phylum Arthropoda; class Insecta; order Diptera; family Syrphidae; genus Volucella; species Volucella bombylans. Next base: position 136,592,824 of record OX422143.1, read on the forward strand.
AAAGTTTGGTTACTGGCCGAATGAATGTTCCCCGACTCGTTCTTATCGTAGCGACTCGTATCTTGTCATCTGAACCTGGATGGACAACTTCTATACGGCCAAGAAGCCACTTGGCTGGTGGAAGGTTTGGTTCTTTGATGACTACCAGATCCCCAACTTCTAAGTCTCTGTTGATGTTCTGCCATTTGGGACGTTCTTGAAGTGATGTTATATATTCCAAGTGCCATCGTTTCCAAAACCCTTGGACCATGCTTTGAAGGTGATTCCAGTGTGACAAACGGTTTTGTGGGACATCAAGATAGCTTGGTTCTGGAACAGTGGTATATGGTTCGCCTATAAGAAAATGTGCGGGGGTTAGTGGATTTAAATCTTCATCAGAGATTGCACAAAGAGGACGAGAGTTCAAAACACTTTCGATTTGAGTAAGAACTGTGTACAACTCTTCAAAAGTGAAAATAGATGATCCAATGACTCTTCGTAAATGAAGTTTGACTGATCGCACTCCGGCTTCCCACAATCCGCCGAAGTGTGGAGCTGAAGGGGGAATAAAATGCCATTCGGTACCATCCAAAGCAAGCGATGCAGCGATGTCTTCGTTGTGAGATTGTGATGTTGTTAACCTCTGCATTTCGTTTAAGCAACGTCGTGCCCCTTGGAAGTTCGTGCCGTTGTCACTATATACATTAGAACACTTCCCACGTCTAGCGACAAAACGTCTGAAGGCAGCTAGAGATGCATCGGTCGTTAGATCACTCACTAACTCCAAGTGAATTGCTTTGGTGCTCATACACACAAAGAGCGCCATATATGCTTTCGATAATCGTGGATTTCGACCTCGAGAGAGTTTGATGGTAAATGGACCAGCATAGTCACATCCGCTGTTTAAAAATGGTCGACTAGCTTGAACGCGTGTTGAAGGCAGGTCACCCATAAGTTGTTGAGTCATCGTTTTGCGTTGTTCGAAGCATGCCTTACACTGATGAACTATTTTGCGAATCAAGTTGCGGCTGCTTAGTATCCAATACCTCTGGCGGACTATCACAAATGTTTCTGAGACTCCTGGATGTTGATATTTGTTGTGAATATTCTTTACTATATGGGGAGAGACAAGATTATTTGGAATAAGTATAGGATGTTTGATATTAAAGGTTAAATTAGCGTTTTTAATACGCCCACCGACTCGTAAGAGTCCGTTAGTGTCCATAAATGGGGTGTATCGCAAAAGATTTGATTTATGGGGAAGGGGTCGTTTATTTGCAAGCAGATTTATATCACTTCCATACGCGATTGTTTGCACACATTTTAAGATTAAAATTTTCGAATTTTGAATTTCGTTAAATGTCAGGCCACTTAAGTTTTTTCCGAATTTGTTAGGACGACAATTTGATAGGAAACGAACAACATATGCTACAATTCGGACTAACCGAGTCCACGACGATATCTTTAGTATGAGGTTATGAAGCGGCTCCGCGGGGATGTACGTTATAAATGTTAGTTGGGCGACTTTCCTTTCTTCTGTATGGCTTAATTTGTTCTCTGGAGACACCCGACTAAACGTTGGCCAACGATCCGAGGGAAGCGATAGCCAGGAGGGTCCTGACCACCATAAAGAATGGTTGTTTAAAGCTGATGGGATTACACCGCGCGACGCACAATCGGCTGGGTTCCATTCGGATGCAATATGATTCCAGGCATATCGCGGAATGGATTCGAGTATTAGTGCTGTGCGGTTCGCAACGAATGAAGTCCAGCGACGAGGTGGAGAGGACAACCAATGAAGAACTATTTCTGAGTCGGTCCAAGCTAAGATTTTGACGTTCATTGTTATTGACGACCTTACCATACTTATCAGTTTACAAAGCAAGAGAGCAGCACATAACTCTAGCCGTGGAATGGTTTAAGGGGAGCTACCTTGGTTTTCGCTGCTACGAGGACGGTTCTATATTGACGCATTCCGATTTTAGAACGCACATACACAACAGCAGCGTATGCCAATGATGATGCATCTGCAAACCCATGTAGTTCTACTTCTTCTAGTGATGAAAAGACGTTGCGTGGTATCCGAATCCGTTCAAAATAGTGAAGTTCCTTCTGATATCTTATCCACTTGTCAGCCAACTGTGACGGAAGTGGATCATCCCAATCAAGTTTGAGCTCCGAAGACCACAACTGCTGAAATAACATTTTAAATAAGATAACCGATGGCGCTAAGAATCCTAAAGGATCAAAAATGCGAGAGATTTCAGATAGAAGAGAACGTCGAGTTGGGGTTGGATTGAAGCGAGATTCCGTCATCCGAAACGAAAATTGGTCTGTGTTAGGGTCCCAATACAAACCCAGCACCTTGATTAATGATTCCTAGCAATCTGTTTCAAATGGTGAATATTGGCAATCTTCTTTTGGCAATCGAGAGAGCAGAGACCAGCAGTTTGAATTCCATTTTCGAAGCTGAAGTTGAGCCTTTGATAACAAGGATACCAGTTCGGACTGCAAGCTCATCAGATCATCAATCGAATTTGCACCCGCCATGATGTCATCTACGTAAACGTTCTCACAGAGAACACGAGCCGATCTGGGATATTGGTTTTTGTAGTCTTCTGACAGTTGCTTTAAGACCCGAACAGAAAGAAACGGAGCCGACGAGGTACCATATGTTACGGTCCGTAACCGATAATGTTCGATGTTATCACTAGCATTATTTCTCCAAACGATACGTTGATAATCGCAATGTTCATCTGCAACCCATATTTGACGAAACATTTTTACTACATCGGCAGTGAAAACGTACTTAAACTGCCGAAAACGCAAACAAACTCCGATCAAATCTCGTTGAATGGGAGGACCTACTAACAACTGGCTGTTTAGTGATTTACCATCCGAGTCCTTGGCTGACCCATCGAAAACGACACTCAGTTTTGTGGTAGAACTGTCTGGTTTGAGCACAGCATGATGAGGGAGATAAAAATACTTCCCAGGATGGTTTTCTAGTTCAGAAGGTGGAATACGAGTCATATGGCCGAGATCTTGATATTCTTGCATGAAGTTAGTATACATATCACGCAACTTCGAATTTCTTTGAAATCTACGTTCCATTGCATATAAGCGATTCACAGCAGACTTTAAAGAGTTACCAAAAACCGGGAAGGAAACTTTAAATGGAAGCTGAACTACATACTTCCCGTCAAGTGATCGGGTAAAGGTTTTACGAAAGTTTATTTCGGCTTCATCGTTATGACATAAATCGATTTTCGAAGAAGATACCTCATCAAGTTCCCAAAAGCGTTGCAAAAGTCCATCGACATCAAGAGTGGAGATTAGAGATGAAATAACTGTCCGAGAAATAGAGTTCGAATCGAGTAACTGTCCCGTTACAACTCAGCCAAACATTGTATTTTGCGCTACTGGGACTCCTGTGGGACCCTGAATTTGATCTTCTTTAATTACATACCAGAATTTATCGGCCCCAAGCAACATGTCAACTGGTTTTGGGATGTTGAATTCAGGATCTGCTAAGTCTAAATCGCCAAGAAGAACTATCGAACGGCTGTGAAGGAAGATTAGATGTAAGCTTGCTAAGAATAAATGCATCAACACACAAGTAATCTTGATTAATCCGAGAATAAAGCTTAATTGAAACGATACCTCTTGTATGACCTGCATCTGTTGTTGATACTCCGCGAATAGGAACGCGAGCATGTTCTCGTCGAATTCCAAGTTTCTGCGCAAACGATTCGGTTATAAATGAGTTTTGAGACCCAGAGTCTAATAATATTCTGCAGGCAACCAGATTTCCCTGATTATTTTTTACCTGTGCGACGATAGTAGGAAGAATAGTTTGCTTACACAAGCTTACATGGTGCAGATGATTGCTGACAATAGGAATCCCGAGAGTGTGTGAAGACGAGTTTGATGACGAAGAGTTCAACGAAGAAGAAGTAGGGTTATTTTGTCCCGGCAGGTGAACAAGGGAATGATGACGGGATTTCCATTCGCGACACGAAAAATTCGACCGACACTTTTTTGCAGAATGTCCTGCCCGAAGGCAATTAAAGCATAAGGAATTGTCTTTAACAAATGACCGACGCGTATCAACACTTAGCTGAGTAAACCGAGGACATTGAGACAGTATGTGCTGTTCGTTACATTTTGGGCATTGTGAAGGCACTTGCGACGCTTCAGTGACATGAGTGCGAATTTTCGGTTGGTTTCGATTACGCGACGGACTTGTTCTGGCCAACGTTTGGCACGATTCTAATGCATTACATCTTGCCTCTCCAAGAATTGAAGCAATTCACTGAACTCTGGACTATCTACCCCACCATTGTGTTCAGCCCAACTTTGTTTCGTTTCACTGTCAACTTTATTTAATAATAAATACACAAGCCAAGGATCGCGACCGTTCGACTTTAATGCGTCCAAGCCACGAATTACTTCATCTGCCCCGTCTGACAACTTACGCAAACCTTTTACATTCCCGGGTGTTACAGTTGGAAGATTTAGAAATGTTTGGATGAATGATTGGACGATAAGATGAACGCGATTATATCTGCCTTCTAAACGTTCCCACGCTTCTAGGTAATTGGCCTCAGATATTGCCATATGTTTTATTAGGTTTGCCGCGTCATCACGTAGAAACGACTTAAGATAATGGAATTTTTGTGTGGCCGACAGATTTTTCTTATTATCAACGGAACCGGTAAATGAATCTCTAAAGGAAGGGCAATCCTTGTAGTCACCCGAGAAAATTGGCACAGTAAACTTTGGAAGTTGAATGGGCGAATCTTCCGACGTGGCATTTATTTTTTCCAAAAACGTGGATTGCTGACGAGCGAGTTGTTCAACGGCCGAACAATTTGCATTTGATTTTTCATCTGCCTGTCTGCTTCGCATTGCTGACGTTATACGCGAATGTGATTCGAAAAAGCGCGTTTCATAAAGTCCAAATTCGTTCTCATACCCTTCGAATTGTTCACCTGAAACACTTTCTATAATCTTTGTATATAACTCAGAGAATTCAGACCACGAGTCTTTAAGATTTTTTAATCGAATCTCTAGCATTTCTAGGGTAGTACTTTCTTCGATAGAGTCCACAAAATCACGCGTACGAGTTAAACGACCCTTAACATTGCCGAACTTTTGTTTTAGCGAACTCATATTAAAAGAGTATATTAATTCAAGGATTTGCACTTCACAAAAAAATTTAAACTGTTTGTTACGAATTTTAGAAATCCGGCTCGAAGGACCAATTTTATGTATTGGATTCAACTTGTATTTGTGGAGCAACCGATAATACCGAACAAGAAATACTTGCTACCACAATCGAAAAGAAAAGAAATTAAACCAAAAAGACAAAAGCAAACGATTCGAACTATTTCATGTCTTTATTCCTTGAGATTACAATAACTTGTGACAATGTCTAAACTTCTTCAACCCATCTAACCTTGCACCCACGCAGTGCTATAAATTGTGCGTGGTAACTGCAACAACAATTTTGCGTCTTCTTCTTTGTGCATAGTTGGATGATGATGGTCGATGGTACGATCGATGGTGGTCCGATCTGTGGTGTGATCGATGGTGGTACGATCGGTGGTGTGATCTATGCAGACTGTTGTTGTAGATTGGATTAATATAATGACATGTAACAATGAGATACAAAACAGAGGGAGAATTATTCAAGTTACAAACAAATAATGGTATTAAACGAACATGTACTCGTATATTTCTGAATCCTAAACAGATTCTAAATTGAGTTTTGTAAGCCACAAAAATTGTTTCTACTTGAAATATGTTTGTTCTAAGAAATTATTGAAAACTATATACTATGGTATATTTAACTCAAAACTTTAATCAATACCATATTGTGTTGGGGAGGTGCTTATAAAAACAAAATTCAACCGCTTTTATTTCTTCAGAAAAATGTTATGAGAAAAATTTGTCGTAAACACTGTATACATCCCAGTTTTCCATTGCGTCAGGATATGAAAATTCTTGCAGTCCGTCACTTGTATTGCTTTAAAGTTTTAAAAACGTTCCTTTTCAGATCAGAAACTTTAAATAGCAGACTTATTTCTAACCGCAATTTTCATTCGGTGTCGTCCTGCCGTCTTTTTAATAAAATTCCAAAATCAATCAGAAGCCATTACATCTTCTGGAGTGTTTGAAAAATCTGTAAAGCATTGGCTTCTGGTTATTGATTTTAATGCTTTGGATTGCATATTCTCGGACATCCTGGTGTTCTGATAGGAGTAATCGTATTGGCGGCGGTTTTAGCGATTTATGTACGAGAAGGACTAACTTCTAAACTAAAATGTCAGTCATCTTTTGATAGCGCCATTCAGTACACAGATATAATCTGTGATGAAAATGCTGTTCGTTTATGCAATGTGTATAGACCAAATAGGAATGTTAATTTAACACCTGTTTATAATTTCATGGAGGAAAGTTTAACCGGTGCCATTAATGTAATTGTCTGTGGTGACTTTAACAGTAACATTTGAGAGGAAAGACACCTAATTGAAAACATGAATGCCCTTGGTCTACATCCAGTAAATACCCAGCTCCCTACTCATTTCACAAGTACTTGCAGTAACTCGTTAGATCTGTTTTTTGTCAATAGTACAGCCAAAGTTGTTTTCACACCTTTGATTTTGACATAAATGGTTCTACAAAGTCCAGCTATTTAGAAATTTTAAAAATATAGACAGGTCTGCCTTAGAATACCACATATATTGCATTCCACGGCACCTCGTGTATAGTATACCCTCACCAGATGACCAAGTTGAGTTCATTCATACAAATGTAAATCATCTTTTTGATACACACGTCCCAGTAACTACTGGAACGGTAAGAGAAAAGACAAGAGCTTGATTTACTAACGAGATCAGGGTGTTAATGATGCAACGTGATCAGGCTTACCGTCAATGAAAACGCTTTAGGATAAACGAGCTCCACCAAGTCTACAAACAACTAGGAAACAGCGTGGTTCGCGAAATAAGAATTGCTAAAACACGGTTTTATTCAAATCGCCTATCTACTAATTCTGATGGTCGAAAAGTAACCTCCGTGAATTAGGGATTGGTAAACAAACATTTAAGTGTGTAAGTAATATCGATGGCAATGAACTTAATCGTGGATTCCTATTTCCTATCTATACCACATCCTGTAACTTCAACAGAGGTTGAAGATCGTGCAAACAGTGCTCGTGTTATCCCAAGCGGTACATCATATTCTTTCCAAAGAATAGAAAGCACGGATATTGTGGAAAGTTTTTGGTCTGTTAAGTCAAATGCTGTTGGGGTGGATGGAGTACATCCAGTTTTTATTAAGGCCATACTATCATTACTCCTTCCATATATTACGCACATGATCAACACCATTTTTACAACCGGCATTTTTCCCCACCAGTGGAAAATGGCCAAAGTAGTACCAATCCGAGTTTTTAACTCGGCATGTGAGAATTTTAGACCTATATCTAAGGTTCGTGAATGAGTTATTCATAATCAAATAAATACCTATATTAAACGCTATAATCTACTGGTTTCTATTCAGTCTGGATTTCGTGCCAATCATAGCTTTACAACTGCATTAATGAGCGTGGTAGAGGATATAAGAGAGAATCTGGATAAGGACCATGTCACCTTCTGGGTCCTTCTTGATTTCTCGAAAGCTTTTGATATGGTTGACCACTCCACTCTTATTTATAAATTACATTACTTCTTTAATATGTTTTCTTCTGCTAGAAATTTACTCTCGTCATACCTTAGAGAAAGAAAGCAGTCCGTGTCTCTGGAAGGCGTTTTACCAGAATTTCTGCCTTTGCAACGAGGCGTTCCCCAGGGGTCGATTTTGGGATCTCTCCTGTTCTAAATGTATGTTAATGACATTGGATCCGTTATTATGAATTCGTCAAAGCACCTTTATGCGGACGATATTCAAATTTATAGAAGTTGTGCCCTTGGATTAATAGAAAACTGCGCTAATGATATAAATGAAGATCTTCAACGAATTTCGAAATGGGCTTTGGAAAATAGCCTAGCACTGAATGCAAATAAATGTAAGTGTTTAGTTATTTCAAAAAAACGTTTGGACTTATCTTATTTCCCATCCATAATGCTGAACAATTTACCAATAGATTTGGTCGAATCGTCGGAAAACCTAGGCATGGTATTCAACAGAGTACTGACATTTTCAGTTTTTATTTATTTATTTTTTTAACTTAAATTACTCTTATATGCTAAACAAAAAAACGCTTAAAAATTTGCTTAAATAACTTAAAATTATCTTATACTAACTTACTGGCCCCATGCGGGCACTCTAAGTTAAACCTAACACTTAAACTATGTCTTTCGACGTTTTGGACCTGATCTGTACGCGATTATGTCGTCTGCGTACGCTATGGCATGGTGAAGTGAACCTATCAGATCACTTGTGTAAATGTTGAATAGGATCTAAATTCGCCGCACCTTGCTGTAGACCGTTCTTAATGTTAAATGTTCCAGCAGAAGTCACATCGCCGTTCTTCACGATGAACTGTCTACTAGAGAGCATATCAAAAAGAATATACAGCAGTGGTTTACTAATGCCCAACCTGTCCAGCTTGAAAAAGAGTCCCTCTAACCATACGGTATCGAAGGCCTTTTCCAAGTCAATCAGGCAGGCACCAGTGCACTGATTCTTGCCTTTGTTCCATTGGATATCAGAAACCAGTTTAGACACAGCATGAATAACATCATGCCCCGCCTTGAAACCGAATTGATTATCCGGAACTATATGTTTGTCCTCAACCCACTTGGTCAGGACTCTATTGATCACCTTCTCGAAAACCTTACTGATGTTTGGAAGGAGACTGATCGACCGGAGATTCGCCGGATTGGAAGTGTCTTTATCCCTTTTGGGGATGGGGTGTACCACCGCTGTTTTCCAATGCGCTGGATAATGTGCATTATTCATTGCATTATTAAACAGGGTGGTATAAATGTCCACCGCTTCTAGAGGGAGATGTCGAAGCACAATGTTCGGTATTTCATCGGTTCCCACTGATTTCTTACTTCTAAGTGATTCGAAGATCGTTTGGAGCTCTGCCTTCGAAATGAACGGTGGTAGTACCATTTCATTGGTGATGACATTATTTGCCATATTCTCGTCATTGAACTGGGTGAAACCCGAGCTCTCGAATCGCCAATTCATTATTTCATTTCGTAGGTAGAAATTGTGCACAAGGACTCGATTTTCCAGGTCGTGGTTCGGGCCAATGATGTCATTCGCCTTATATACTTCCTGGAAAGTCGCTCCTATAGCCTCTATCCTGCGGATCCTCGATCACAAAGAAGTTGTCATCATCAACAGCCTCATTTGGATCTATGCCCGCTGCTGCCAGTATTTGTTCGTTGTTCGTCGTTCGGTCGATTCTAAGACATGGAATGTCGTTCTGATTATTTCTCCGAAATATGTTATTTATTTGCGGGAACATATTCGGGTTGCTGGTGTTTACAGCCCGAATTTTATTGTTCCAATACAAACTTACAGATGTTCTGTAATTTTCCTTTATTAATGTTTGGCGGTTTTTAATCGACGACTTCAGTGTCATGATCTCCGGGTTATGGCTGTCAGTGAACTGTCTGTACAAGGTTTTTAGTCTTGACAGCAGTCTACTTTTATGTCGGTGCAGTGCGTCAATAGTTGCGTTGCGGAATAAGTCTTCTTCGTCAGTGTGTTGGTACCGAGGTATCGTTTTGTCCATTGTTTGTTTGATTGTCTCATCCATTCGTCTTAGATACCTGTCAATCTCCTCGTTTGACAGATTTCTGTTGGACAGTGGGTAGAGCGAATTCGAGGAGAGTGCTCTAGTCAGTGTTCTGGTGAAGTGTGTCCAACGCACTCTACTATTATTGTAGGAATGCCTTTGAATATACTCATCCAATTCCGCAATTTCGTTTGGAACAGTTATTTCGGTGCTGAGACCGCAGTGGTCACTGTCATACACGAAAGTGCGTAGACAGTTTGTAGTTTGTTGGTTAGTGCATGTCAGTTGTATTCGTGAGTCGAACAGCAGAAGATCCAAATAAGACCCGTATCTGGGAAACGACGGACTATCCGTCGCCTTAAGCCCGAGTCGATACATTACACTGCGCTGACCCCACCAATTGAATAGTAGGTTCCCTCTAGTATTTGGTGTATTATTTCCCCAATCACTATGTTTGGCGTTGAAATCTCCGCCGATAGCAAAATAGTTGTCTTCCAATTCCAGCCTCAGAAATCGAAAAAGTGTCTCGAGCTCTCAGATAAATAAGGTGGATTGAATAGCCTTAGGTGCATAGACAGACACCATGTACAACCGCTTTCCATATATATATATATACACGATGCATGCTTCCAGCACCTGGAACCTACGTACTACACGACTGTATACTCTTTTAAAACGTATACCTTTTCGTACGAAAATTGCAACGCCACCTTCCTGAATGGAGTTGGGTCGGTTTCTCCGTACTACGAGTATTTTGTATCTTCTGTGCCTCATTTTGTGTCTCTTGGTAAGCTTAGTTTCGCTAACCAAAAGCACATCAGGGGCTTGGTCGTTAAGCAACTTAAATAGTGCGGCTCGTCGTTCGAGCCTTATCAGTGAATTCACATTCACAGCAAGGACCTTCAGGGTTTGCTCCGCCATGTACGTACCCATTACGACTGGAGGTGCGTTAGGCCCGGCAGCAGCGCGTATATTTGATCTACCCGCTTAGCCTGTTCCTGTATTTGACGTTGAAGCTGAGCCATCTGCCTCTGAATAGAGAGCAAGATATCCAGCATGTCAGGTACAGGTTCCGGTGCTCTAGGCGCTGGGGCCTGAGAAGCTACCTTTGGTTGTTGTACCGTATTTCCCCTACCTGACGCCATTTGGACGTAGGTAACGTGGGGAGTAACGGCTGGTATTTGTGTCTGCACGAGTGGACGTTTAATTTCCACTTTCTGCTGCCGAGCCAGATTTACTCTTTTGATGTATTGGAATTTGGGACAACCCCGATAATTTGCGGTGTGTCCCGTGTTCCTACATAACGCGCAAGAGAGTTGGCTTTTTTCTGACTCTCCGTCCTTGCCTAGAGCTCATTCTTCGGACTTGTGGTTCTTTCCGCACTTCACGCATCGAGGCTGCATTTCGCAGTTCGACGCGGCGTGCCCGAACCTTGTAAAATGTTTTCGCTCCTCTTTAATTTTTCCCAATAAACAACCTGGTAGTCCAGGACTTTAATACTCCTTAGACCATCCAGATTGCTGGTGGGACTTAGTTGGGCCAGGAAAATCGGCAGTTGCCGCTTCTCCCTTTTGGCTCTGGCTGTGGTGAAAGCCTTGACCCCCACGAATTGGAGCCCTTCGCACTTCTTCTCTTTCACCAGTGTAAGGAGCTCCTTCGGATCAGTCGACAGTTCCAATCCCCTCAGCAGCATTGTTTGCAGCTTGTCACCCTTCGGGGTGTAGGAGAAGAACTCCGTCGTCGAATCCTTCAGTAAATTTTTGATTTTATAATAGCGCTCCACTGAATTGCAGTGGATCGCGTGTCTATCTAAAGATAACCTTTTTATAAAAAAATTGTTGCCTACGGCCGACTTACATAATTCGATAGTTTCCTTGAGGCATCTTGTTCCATCTTGTAGGCATTTATGGGTGGAACTCTTTGCTTTACAATCTTGTCTTGTTTCTGCTGCTGTTGTTGCTGCGTTTGCATATGTTGCTGTTGCTGGTGTTGCTTTTCCTGTTGGTGTTGCTGTGTTTGCTGCTGCTGTTGTTGTTTCTGTGATTGAATCTTGTGATTTTTGTTGTTGTTGTTGTTCCTTTTGCTTCTGTTGTGTCTGTACTTGTTTTCTCGTTTGCACATGTGTGGGTTTTTGTCGTGGTAGCGGCTGTTCCTTGTGTTTAGCCTCGCTATTTGTGAGCTGTTGCTTAGAGCTCTGGAGTTGTTGCTCCTTTTACCTTCTCGCCACTTGTTTCTTTTTAATAGCCAGTAGTTTTTGTTCCAGCTTTTTAATGCAGCTCTTAAGTGCATGCACCTCTTCCTCTTCATCCTCTGACTCAGTAGCCATCAGAGATTGGAAGATATTCTCACCACCATCAGACACGTATGGGTCTTCGTCTTGGTGAGCTGCTGCCTTTGTTGACGTTGTTGGCGCCCCTTCCCTTACTCTACCTGTCAGCTTTTCAGTAGAAGTTGTTAGAGAGGAGCGCTTTACAAGCTTCGGAGATGAATTCAGCCTCCTTCTCCTCTTCTTCGCACCATTTTCCGATGACATCATTTCATATGCTGGTCCCATTATTGGAGTTAGCGGACCGCTTGCTATCACTCATCGTACGATCGCTCTTCGGTATATTTTTTTTTAGCCACTATATTTTAAACTTTTAAAAATTAAATATTCAACGTGATTTCTTCGGGAATCGAACCCACGACCTCTGGTTTATCGGGCGGACACCACTACCACTAGGCCACCGATGCACTTGGGCAAAATGTTTCTACTCCTAATTCAGTTTTATATACTTTTTTTTTCTGATTTGCTTTTTCTACTTTGAAATCCGAAACACGCCTATTCCTCACGGAGGTCTATGAACGACTGCTATAGTGGATAGTAAAGCGTATGGTGTTCTCCGTACATTGTGGATAGCCTAAAAGTTTACACCACTGAGAACAAGGCTTATGCTTGCCAAAGCTTTGGTTATTCCTGTATTAATTTATGAGTGTGAAATACACAGTATTGTGATGCTGAAAGTAATAGAAAGCTTCAGTTAGTTTCTAACAACACTATACGTTATATTTACGGTCTCAAAAGGTTTGATCACATATCACATTTGGCAAAAAAACGTGTTGGATATGTCTTTTCAAAACTATGTTAAATTTGGTACCCTCAATTATCTTTTTAACATAAATAAAAACGAGACAACCTTCATATCTCTAAAATAAAATCCAGTTTTCGGCATCTAATAGATCTGTTTGTTTAATTCTTCTACAATTTTCTTGCCTAACATCTGAGAGACAATTATTCATCGCTGCCATTCGTCTTTGGAATTGTCTGCCGCGCAACCTAAGAGAGCTGAATGACGCACGCAGATTTAGGAGCGAGTTACATCTCTTTTTCTCGAATCAAAGCACTTAGTTTTTAGATTCTCCATTCCTTTTTTTGTCACCAGCGATCTCAACTCAATTTAAATCTCTTTTCTTTTATTTAGCTGAATTTTGAATTTTAAATTTTGAATTTTAAATATATTTTTTTTTTCTTTCTTTTTGTAAATTGTTAATTTCATTTAAGTTGTTATCTCTCACAATATTATAGTAAGTGAATGCTTACTGTGATAGATGTTTATAATGATAAATAAATAAATAAATAAATAAATAAATTAAAGAGGATCTTCTTCCTTTTTTTTATCTCTTGTCTTTTATCTTACACTTCCTTTTAATAGTTGTTTCATATTTATTCAATTTGAATGGTATAGCAGCGTTAAGCTTTTTTTGTCATTGCCATTTGCTTTTTTAACTTCACCCCACCCACTGTTAATTTTATTCATAATTAAGCCTTTTGAAATGGCATTTAACACTATTTTTACACTTGAAGTGCACAAAGTACAAAATGTCATGGAGATATGTATATTTTATTTATTATTTATATTGAGCTCTTGGTTACGAGTGAAAGTAGGCTTTATACCGATTATCGACAAAGATGACTACCCAGACGCTTAGAATTTCTCAGCTAGCTGATGATTCCTTTCTATGTCTAATGCTCCCAATGTTTCAAGCGTCATCTGGTGTAAACCTCAAGCAAACGTAATCGATGATTAGTTCCCAGTTCCCTGAGGAAACTAACCAGTCTGGCTCATCTTTTAAGTTATCTTGTCTAAGCCTGCCACAGAGCTAGTGATTTTCTATTTCTTTTGTCACCGAAAAGTTAATTAAGATCTACATCCCTCATTTTGGGACAAATGTGTCAGTTCTTTTGTAAAATATAATAAATATTCACGGAAATACGTTGCTGTTAGTTCATTAGATTTCAATGAAAAGTTAGTCGTCCATCAGCCTTTTGATTCGCATCTTATGATATTACAATGACATCAAATCTTCAGTTGTATGGGAAACACGAAGCCGACTAACCTTGGCTTTGAGCAGAATTTAAGGGCTCCAACACCGGGCAATGATTTCACTCATAATTCTGTCAACATTCGTTCGTCTTTTAAGTGAAGCCATTTGCAATACAAATATATGTTGTCAGGAACATCTTTCTCGTGGCGAATTTTCTGCGTCTGTAGTGATGTCCATGATAAATTTCCAAACCCTCGAAACTTCCAAGATAGTTCGAGATTACAATGCTTCTTAAGGAATTCAATTTCTTTGAAGTAAATGTAAACCTTACGATAAAAATTGACTCCAATTGCGAGTTTATGATGTTCAAAATTATTGCTTCCTACGTTTAATTCCATAAAGGACTAAGAAGACCCTCTGCAAAACTATCATGAGTTTTGCCATGGACCACTACAATGGCTCAGTCATACCGACCGAATGGACGACGACCAATAGTTTTTCTGAGGGTCTTCGAACTCCAGCCTCATGTTAATATAATATGTTGTTTTTTGTGGACTAAGACGGCAACAATGATATTAAGATATTCGTAGAATCCGAAGAATTGTTGTATGGCACAGTGATTATGCCAGTCCTGCTAAACCATAACTTTCGTCGTTCAGACAAAAAAAACAAAAACAAAATGCTAATATGATATATGATATTCCCGGTTTTGTCGATGAGATCTGGAAGAGGAGATTTATCGACGAATTAAATGAACTGTATGGTCGTATCGAAAGTAAATGTACATTCACACCCCAGTACTCAAAAGGTTCTAGATTAAACAAAAGAGGGACAACGCAGTAGAAGAATATTGTGGTTGTCTTCAGCAAACGTGGACTGCATAGGGGAAGACACTGAAGTAACACCCGTGCTACTCAGGTAGTCTTGTTAAATGAGGCTCACGCTGACTCAGAATTTTGGCACTACTTAAAGAAGCAGGTAAGTCATCGCTACAAAATTGATTCTCAACCATTTACTGCAGCACTTCCTTTAACCATTTATAGGTAACAAAATGAATTCAGATGCATGCATGAAGTTCAGATACATGGGAATCAATAATAATACTGCTTAAGCCTTGTCGTTAAATTCAATGACACACTGGCACAATACGTAGTATCCGTACGTCCAACAACATTCCATTTTGCAATTTCTTTTCATTAATACCCGTTAAATCGCGTATCAATTCTTATTCGTTTATCTCGCTCTTTTGGTTGGAATTCAAATGAATCGCTTTCAAGTGTACGAGTTTCTGTAGTCAACTTGACAAACATTGAGCATGAATAATTTGAGAATTAATAACCGACTTTGACCAGAACTCGAAATGACCCATTTTGCCTGGTGACAATACCAGAGCGCATAAATCAGCAGCCACCCTCACATAAATCCAACGAACTGGAGAGCTTCGATGTTTGGTGTTGGAAACTGGAGCTGGAGTTCGTACTGGTGCTACTTCTGGAAATTCTGCTGATGGGGATGCGGATGCTGTTTCTGGTGCTTGTACTGTATATGGTGCGGTTGCTGGTTTGCCATGTTTATTCTCTGCCACCATATTCGCCAGATCATTCAGCAAAAGTTTTCCATTTATTCTGGGCCTCTGGGTAGAGGGGGATGTTTTTCTTTTATGTTTTTTCTTCCAGGATTAAGCACACAGTCACATCCATATCTACCCATATATTCATTTCATATCCACCCCCGCCCAAATACAGACCTAAGATAAGGTACAGGGTATACGCAGCTTTTGAAGTGTAAATATCATGATCTCTCTTGGTATAAGGACGAAATTAATAGCCTGAAATAACAATGAGACGAGATTGCCGAGAGATTGTTCCTATGCGTGTGCTCGTATTATTGCGATTGGAAATTGTTGCGGGAATCTATTTCGTTAATTTTATCGCAAATCACTGTTACGGATAATGATGCAGAGGTTAGCACTGTAACAAAGTCTCTAATCGAGCGAAGTGGATTCTTTTGTATTACTATAAGTATAGATACGAAAATGAAAGTAACTATTTATGTGAGCAAATAAAAATTAATTGAAATAAATAAATTTATAATTCTCCACAGTAATTTATAACAATTCAGTTGCATGCATTGCAGTACTCGCATTACTCGTAATCCGCTCTGACGTGTACTCTGCGGCAATAATTCAGAAACACATTTGCATTGCGATTTTTGTTTGCGCGGGAGTGGGAATGAAGTTGTGGGAGAACATTGTTGGTTGCAACTAAATGCGCGTAGTCAATTTGAAAATATTCACGCAGTTTGGGGGTTGTTTTTATGCGAGCGACATTTAGATTTTTTAATAATTTTTTTTTCGAGGGTGTTTGATACGGAAGAGTAAAGTTAAAGGTCAAGAGGATAAGGCAATCCTTTTGGGTAAAGTATATAAAATCGAATTGAAGGACCTATAAATATGAATTGCGATTTAAAGACATGATATTTAGGCTTTTTACTTTGCGGATGTGTGTTAAATTGAAGTTTATAACAAGGATGAAGGTCAATGCTAGAGTGGAGTGGAGCCGAAAATTATATCAACCTGCGGGTGAAATAATGTAAAATTGAGTAGGTGCTCGTATTTTTACTTTTTTGGGGGAAGTGCTTTCGGTTTTATAAATATACGTCTGGATTGGCAGGGGGATAGCAATGGATTACGTAGCACTTTGCAGCCCATAAGCGGTTTAGGTGATTACCCAGGTGACCAAGTTCAAAACAAAAGTTTAGGAATGCTGACTCCAGGTGACCTCATGACTTGGAAAGACTTATCATATCGCTGAGCAATGCCCAATATGGATATGATGCTAACAAAGCAGAAGTTGGAGTGTATGATTAAATTCTTACTTTTAAGATGATCAGGATATTTAGTTGAACTCTAGTTGTGGAATGCCACATTTGAAATGAAGTAGAGTGTCCACTGCTATTTAAAAGAAAAAAATACTCAGGTTGTAGTCAGTTCTCTTCGCTAGGAGTATTGGATAACATTGAATGCATTGCAAAACAGTCACTGTGAAAGAGCCTGTAGCTTTGAAAGATTATCCTACGAGTAAGGCCGCAAAAATGAAGAAATATGATAATACAAATATCACTGAACACTTTATCCTGCGAATGTGGGCTTCCTTGACATATTCGGCTTCCAATGTAAGGTCGTCCTAGGTGTAGAGGTGGAAAAACATTTTTGGCAGCACAATGTTTTCCAATTCTGAAAGTTGAAAGTTGAAGTTGAAGGTTCAAACAATCGTTAACCACATCGCTCACATTTCGATGAATGATTGTATTTTTGACATTGAAATGTCAATATGAAACTTTGACTTTGACAACTATCTTGTTGTATCACTGTGAGGAAATGTGACGTGGCTGCAATTGAAAATAAATTTCTGATCAAGTTTTCTAGAACCTCTTGAGAAGCCTTTTTCCATCAGAATCAAGTGCCGAAAAATAATAGAAATTTAGGCCCGGGTCAACCCCGGACAGCTTTATTGTGCTTAATACAAGCATTGAACTTAAATACTATACTTATAAAACTAATAAAAATTTAATTGTTAGTGCTGTGGAGTGGTGGTAGAGAGCGAGGGGAATAAAGGGCAATCTTAAGGGAGTGTTTGTTCAGGTGATAGTCAAAGATTGACTGGAATTTGTTCGCTTCGCGAAGGATTCGATATAACTGTTCATGGTATCCGTAATTAGTTCGGTGGGAATTAACTCGGAAGAGAGGTACAGTTCTTAGATTACGTGGATTAACATTTAAGGAGATGCGTTCGAAGAGAGCCTCAGAGTCAATGTTACCATTTAAGAGCTGATGGACAAAAACTATATCACAAACTTCTCGTCGTGTAATGAGGGGTTGTAAGTTAATAAGTTTCAGTCGATTATGATAGGGGGGTAAATTGAATGGGTCAGACTAAGGGAGTCCCCGTAATGCGAACCGAAGGAACCTACGCTGTACCGATTCAATACGTGCAATTTGCGCAGAATAATATGGTGACCAGACTGGACTTGCATACTCGAGGAGGGGCCCAACAAATGTGGTGTAGAGTGCTTTAGCCACATATGGGTCGTCAAATTCCTTAGACCAGCGCTTAATTAAGCCAAAAGTCGAATTGGCTTTACTAATAATGCTATCTATGTGAGAGCGAAAGTTCAGTTCGCTATCATAGATAATGCCTAAATCGCGCATTTCGGTCACATTAGGAACAAGCTCGTTATTGATGAAATATGCACGAGAAAGAGTTGTATGACGTTTTCTAGTGAAAGTTAAAGTTTGACATTTGTTAGCATTTAACTCAAGAAAATTATGAAGACACCAAGTGGAAAATCGATTGAGATCATCTTGCAACAGAGAACAGTCAGAGGGAGACAATATGTGACGGAAGATTTTAATGTCGTCAGCATAGATGGAGATAAAAGAATTGTTAACGATGGCATCAACATCATTAATTGTTAATATAAATAACAAGGGACCAAGATGACTTCCTTGGGGAACACCCGAGGTGGCTTTGAAAGGTTTAGATAATGTAGATCTAAACAGGACACTGTAGTGTCTATCATTTAAGTATGAGGAAATCCACGTAACGAAATCTGATCGAAATCCAAGGGCGCAAAGTTTTAAAAGAATTACTTTATGCGAGACTTTATCGAAAGCTTTGCTGAAGTCGGTGGTTATTACATCTACTTCTTTGCCATCTTCTAATGCACATAGAGTACTTGATACAAATTCAATGAGATTAGTGGTAGTGGACCTGCCCTTAACAAATCCATGTTGGTTTCTAGAAATCACTGGTTTACAATAAAAAGACATAGCATCATAAATAATGCTCTCAAAGAACTTGGGTATTGTGGAGAGCTTCGCAATAGGTCTGTAATTTAAGATTTCATCTTTATAGCCTTTTTTATGCAGAGGGATTATATATGAATTTTTCCAGGAATGGGGAAAGGCGCATTGAGATAAGGAAAGTCTGAACAAGGCAGTGAGAGGTTTTACCAAGTAGGCGGCGCACTTTTTTAGAACTATGGGGGGTACACCATCAGGTCCAGCGGAATATTCACTTTTTAGATTACCTATCTTTTCATCTACTAATGCCATTGAGATATCCACCGAAGTAAAGGATGTTTGTGGACAGCTGTTCAAGTATGAGAAATAAGATAGATCGGGGTTTTGATTGGCTACAGAATTCGGCAAAGAAGTTTTCTATTCTTTGCGGATCATCAGACGATGAATTGTTGAACTTCATGGTGGAGGCATAACTGTCCGACTTTTTTTTAGAGTTGATAAACTGGAAAAAGCGTTTGGGATCAGAAATAAGACTATTATGCATGCGGCTTAAATAATTGGAATATAGTGATTCACATAGATCTGAAAATTGGGTATAAGCAAGGTGGTATTTATTATAATCCGCTTCAGAACGTGTACTAAGATAGGTGTGCCAAAGTTTATTTCTCTTATTTCGTATTGACCGGAGTTCCTTGTTATACCAAGGTGGGGATAACGATGGATTTTTTTGCGGTACAAAAGGAACAGAGTGGGAAAAACAATCGAAGATGATATTGTAAAAAGAGGTAAGTGCATCATCAACGGGAATACTAGAGTTGAAGAGAAAATTGAAATTAGCTTTAGAAAGAAGATTGTTTAATTTAGAAAAGTTGGCTCTTCGAAAATTAAAGTTGTACACGTGTTCAAAGCAAAAAGGTTTTGAAACGTTGGACGAGAACGTCATAGAAAGAGGCGGGTGGTGAGAATCTAGAGTGGTAAGGAGGTGCTTGCTGGATGAGACTATGCTGTTATCTACGTCAGTGAAGAAGATAAGATCTAGTTGTCTACCAAGATAGTTGGTTATGCCACTTAACTGAAAAAGTCCGGAGTCCACGAGACACTCAATAAAAAGAATTTCTTTCTCCGAACTCATAACGACAACAGTGTCATTTGCGTCAGCTTTGGCAAACAGGGCATCGAATTCGTCAATAGCTAGTTGGTAGCTGCAGGTTGGTTGCGATGGGCGAATGTAGCAACAGCAAATAAAGAGATTGCGCTTAGAAATAGGAATTCTTACGCAGACAAATTCAAAGCAAACTGTAGTTGCTTAAATAATTTAGAATTAAGGCGAGTAGGTACAGCCAAAAGTAAAAAGAAAAACAACTCACATACAAAGAAATCCTAAAATATTCAATCAGAAATACAAGAGAGAGATGAGAAGTACATGATCGAGGAAATAAAGAGATCGTACTCTAGGAACAATTTTTGGAAATTTTAACAAAAACGTAAAACGAACGTGAGGAGCCAAGTAAGACCCTAACAGAGTCTTACACAAGAATGAGCAGGGAAACCCAGTAAAAGGTGTGCTTTGTTTTTTAAGAGACTGACTCTAAGTCATTTATTTATTAATTCTGGATAATATTTCACGACATTATGAATATTGTTTCCTAAGCTGCTTTTGACAAAGCATAACCTATCAGTCGAATTTTGGGCCACTCTTTTAAGTATTAGGGACTGTATGTCACCTGAACTGAAGATTGTCGTTTATCGACATGCATCAAAGAGCTTGCACAGTTCCACAATAAGAAATTCAGCGTCGGCAAGACGCACGATTTCGGTGACCATTTCACTGGTTCATTTCGCAATCCATTTGTCGTTGAATCGACTCTTTAGTAAGTCAACAGTGTTATTTACAGTACGGCAAGTGGAGAAATTGTCTCCTGGCTTTAGATACTGCAATAGCTGGAGCTTATACGGATATGGGCCGAGATGGAGTACCGAGTCGACCACCGTCGAGTGCACAGCTCCACCAGTGTACTCGCAATATTGTTGTGTGCTGTGCAGCAAAAAAAAAAAAAACCAAAACGAAGTGCAGTGCAGTGACAGTGAATATCACACAGTGCGGGTATCCCACCTCATCCGCTTCTAGACGAAGTACTGTTGCTTGCACTCAGTCACTACCGTTACTGTATTTACCATACGGTACGGGCAGTGGCTGAGTGTATGTAACAACTGATGGATAGCGGGGTTGTGAGTGAAAATTTTGTTGGTGCACTGTTTCATATTGTTGTAAGGGCATAACACCTACAACAATTTGATTCGGTAAACCAACGTCAGAATTTCCACTTCGCAGCCTTGCTTAGTATCGTCGGTGTTTGTGTTTTCTGTGTTTGTCTGTGATTATGACTAGGGAATTCAGGGTAGACGTAGCCAATATACGCGGGCTAAAAAGTAATCACTTTTCTGCGTACGTTCACGTCTGTAAGTACAGACCAGCTGTTTTGGCACTTAGTGAAACACAGGTAGATCCCCGCCCACACCTCTCAGATCATTCTGATCTGAAGCTACCTGGCTACGAACTAGTGCCATTATTCTTCTCTCACCGCGGTCTCGCCATTTATGTGCGTAGTGATGTAGCTTACCAAACTCCACCACAATGTGATCCATGTTCCAATCCGGAATTTAACTTCATGTGGTTAAAATTCCATCTCCGTAAGCAAATTATACACTACTGCTTTATTTATAGAAGCCCCAAACTGGACAGCAATTCAACCTTTAACGAGTTTGATGCGCTGTCTGACTCCATTCAAAGAATTGTATCCCTGTATCCTCATACTGAAATCGTTATTACGGGCGACTTCAACATACACAATTCTGGGTGGCTTCGACATTCTGGACAGACAACACCCGAAGGACGGTGTGTTGAGATCTTCGCTGCGGAAAACAACCTAACGCAGCTTGTAAATGAGCCCACGCGAATACCAGACGTTGATAGTCATACCGCCAACACCCTGGACTTGTTTTTAACTTCTCACCCTGATAAGTACACCATTGATGTGCTCTCCCCTCTAGGCTCGTCGGACCATTGTGTCATATCAGCTAATTTCTCGTACACCGACCACACAGTTAGAGAAAAAATTCCTAAAAGAACCGTATGGCAATACGAGAAAGCCAACTGGAGCGGTCTTAACAGCTTCTTTAGGAATTTTAACTGGTCGTTATGCTTCCTCGATAACGGCGTGGATGCCGCTGCTGATATGATTACACACACCATTCTCTTTGGAATGAGATCCTTTATTCCTCATCGGATGAAGAGTATCAAACCAAAAGAAAAGGCATGGTACGGCTCGAGCTGTAAAGAGGCCGTCAGGGTTAGAGAAATGTTTTTTCGGTCCTACAAGACCAACCCGACAGAGGAAAACCGAAAAAAGTTCAAACGAGCCAGAAATGACTGCAACGCCTTTCTTAAGCGTGTGAAATTCCTATACGACCAAAAACTGAGGCAAAAAATACTACAATGTCCCAAAGGCAGTAACAATTTTTGGTCGTTCGTCAAAAACATTAGAAATTCCGCCTCATCCTCCATCCCAACGCTCATTTACAATGACATTCCAGCTGTCAGCTCTTTGGATAAGGCCAATCTGCTTGCTGCACACTTTGCGGCCAGCTCAACACTCCCAGATTGTGCTTTGTCTCCGCCTACACTTGAGTGCATCGAATCTTCAATGGGACGAATCTACTTTCGCACTCGTGTAGTAGCAAGAGTACTTAAAAATCGCAACATACATAAATCCGCTGGTCCAGATGGTATATCTCCCCTTCTTCTGAAGAGGTGTTCTTCCTCGCTGGCAAAACCACTGCGTAAGCTTTTTCATCAATCCTACACTTTAGGACTCTTCCCGAGCAGATGGAAAACAGCATTTGTCCAGCCCGTCCCTAAAAAAGGCGAATCATCTTCTCTCTCCTCCTACAGACCCATTGCACTTACGTCCCTTCTTTCCAAGGTCATGGAAACACTGATAAATCGTCAGCTCATGAAATATCTCGAAACACGAAAACTTCTCAATGAGCGGCAGTACGGTTTTCGTAGCAACAGGTCCACTGGTGATTTGATGGCATGTCTCACCGAAAAGTGGAACCAAAGCGTACATCAATCTGGCGAAAGCAAGATAGTTGCACTTGATATTTGAGGCATTTGACAGACTTTGGCATCAGGCTCTTTTGTCGAAAATGCGTGCATTTGGGATCGACGACTCTCTTCTTCAATGGATTAGAAATTACCTTTCGGAACGTTCAATTCAAGTTGTCTTGGACGGTTTCAAGTCTGATATTCACAAAATAAATGCTGGTGTGCCCCAGGGCTCTGTTCTCTCTCCGACACTCTTTTTAATTTTCATTAATAATATCTTGACTGCTCTTCTAATCCAATATATTCCTTTGCTGATGACAGTACTCTCTGCTTTTCATATTCGTTCCCGGACTCAAGGCCCTGCTCTTCGGCTGTAGAACGAGAACGGCAGCGTATGCTAAGCTCATTAAATTCCGATATCAACAGCATAACCAATTGGGCCTCAATATATAAGGCATTCATCCGCCCAAGATTGGAGTACAACTCCCACATCTGGTTAGGTGCTCCTAAAACATCTCTGCACCTGCTAGGTAGGATTCAAAACCGTGCGATAAAACTTATTGATGATACTAATATCAGTCAATCAATGGACACCCTCGAACACCGACGAAATGTCTCGTGTCTCACTTTGTTTTATCGCTACTTCCACCACCAGTGCTCCACTGAAATCGCCAGCAGCATTCCGCCCATTCAAACTTTCAACCGTAACACCCGTCTCGCTATGAATGCTCATCAGTATACCCTCAAGTCCATTTTCGGACGTACTCTAAAATATCGTGATTCGTTCCTAAGCCGTACAACTCGCTTATGGAATGCCCTGCCGATCTCTGCATTTCCTGGTCGTTATAACTTGCAAACATTTAAAAACACTGTACATCGGTACCTTTCTTTTCTTCCTCCCTAAATTTCCTTTGCCCGCGCTGTGTACAATCACCTTAAGGGTACTCAAACCCCTTGAGCTCGCGCTCATTATAAAAAAAAAAAAATGTTTTCGCAAAATATTTCACATAGAGGATGATGAGCTTCGTGACCGACCCGAAATTAACAATTCAGGATTTTCTTCTGCACTCACATTACGAGTATGTTCATACCTTGTTGGCTTTGCATTGTCTAGAGTTCATGTTGTGTGAAATTTATCCCTTACACGACGTAGAGTGAGCTAAGTTTATCAATTATGAGGACCAAGTAAATCACATAAACTTTGGTACGTTTCACGAACTCAAACGGGACTTTCAAAATAAGCTTCAGTGCTGCGATCTTCTGGTTCAAGCCTGTTTATTATGGTTTATTAAACAATACTGAAAATAAATATGAAATAAAAAAAACTATCAAAAGCGACAACTCTTTAAGTAGATGGTGCTGAGGAAAAACCGTTTTTGCGAAGTGTCAAACGCTGGATGGTGAAGCGGAGGAGAGCAAACCAAAATAAAATATGGATAAGCAATATCTTTACATAAGTCCGAATAATGGTAGGGAGCACTCACTAGTTCAGTTTTAAAGTTTGGTCAGGGAGCCTTAATATCGTTTGCCCGATCCATAAGAAATGTGATCACCAAACTGTGCCAGCTATAGAATTTTCCTATCATTACGTACATGATCTCGTATGTATCTGAAATCATTCATCAACAATTTGTACAGCCCAAAGAAAACAAATGGAGTCCAGACCGATGATCACCACTTCTTTATCGATTTGAAGGTCGCGCAACCTCATTGAGATCTGTAGTGTGAAGATAGTCAAGCGTCTTCATGCGAAGACAGATTAGTTTATCCTTGGTCATTTTGAACTGAAGTTCTTTCGAGTGATTTTGATCCGGGAATACAACAGAAAAAGACAGTGCGTATCTGTTACGTATGCGTGTTGAATATTTCAATGCGGTTTGAAGTGGTGTTTATATTGCTTCAACGCACATTGAGCTGTCGGATAAACTGAGTATATGACCTGAGATGGCTGAGACATTTAGGCAAATGGATACCAATGCTCAAAACTGAAAACACTTCAATTCACACGCGGAAAGACAACGTTATAGCGCAAAATCGAGCTAAAGCATATGACCTTAGCAATCTTGGAAGGCACAGCTTGAACAAAAAGGTGGTCCAAAGACTGTGTTAATTGCAGTCAATTGACAGAGGCGTTTCGACATTAGGAAGTGCGAGGTGCAGATAAGAGATAAGAGGCAAGCCACGGATTTTTTACTGTGATCCTGGGCATTCGTCCGAATATCAACGGTTGTTTTCTAGAAAAGCAAAATCGATTATCATAAGAGTCTTATTTACAATCACATTGTGACGCCATTCAGCTAATATTGAGCGATCCAGTCGGTTCGGTCTTTTATGTAAAGACCAGCTACATTAACAAAAAGCCAATCCCTGGTATAGTGGTAATTGAGGATGCCAAGAGACTTTTGCATCGTAAAAATCAACCCCGTGGGCATAAGTCTGGAGGTAGATACTGTGAACGTGCACTGCAAATTTATTACCATCCATCGCAATAGTAGGAATACAAATAGTAAGCTGCATTGTGAGAAGCGCCTCGGTTTACTCCTTTCGTTTTCATTTGGCTAGCAAGCATTGCATGAAGGAAGTAAGTTATAAAATCTAAGTTCAGGATCTTATATGGATGTCTTAAAGGGAAGATTAAATCTAAAGTAACGTTCAATGAATGGGGAAGTGGGATTTACTAGAAGTATACAAAAATTATAGGCTGCCTAATAACTAAGCCAGTTGAAATGGGTTCTTTTAAGGCCCAGATCCATCTGGCGCTGTTAGTGAGAAAGAAAGTACTTCATTGCAAAGTACAATACAATATAATAAACACTAAACAACGGCAAATTCATGCTGCACAGAACCTACCATAATTTAACAAAATATTCAAAATATTAAATATCTTTCTGAAGAATATTTCCCAACTTAAAAATATTATATTAAAAACAAAATAAAACCAGATGTCCTCTACTGAATATTCAATATTCAATCTCTTGATTGTATAAAACTCCTTAAGAAAGATCTTTTAATCTGAAATTGTTTAGCAGAGAAAATAAAAAGAAACTGAATTTCATTTCAACAGGAATTTCTCCCTCCTACAATAGTAAGTATCCGAAAGACACACCAAAATCGCTTTTCTGGAAAACTTCAACGAATTCTTCAGAAATCTTGGAAATACTAGGATTAAATGGAACCATTTAACTTAATCCATTTATTTATGTATAACATCTTAACAAATAATTTTTCTCAACGATACGGAAATAGTATGCACTGCAGTGTCCAGTGTTTTAGTATTGCATAGTATTAAGTATCCAGGCAACTGTATCTATGAGTGTATACTTTTTCGCGCGGCAACATCCAGTGGAATCTTTGTCCTCGTTCCGGCTGTCTACTTACTCATTAAATAGAAAAGAAAAAATCCTTCCAAATACAATCCCTTTCTCTATCCTCTATTGAAGTATAAGCACAGTTATATAAAATTTTATCCGTGAGGTAACAAGACGGTTTCATCTGGAAGCACATTCAAGCGAATTCCTTGCATAACTCAAAATCCTTTACCTCCTACTACTGGTGGGTAGGTGTTTTATTTCGTCCATCACACTCGTGCTCCTGCTTTGGCATCGCAAAAAGGCAGATGGAGTGAGTTATCCACCATAAAGAACGAGTGAATCCAAGTCATATTCAGTGTTGAAGGCGGGCAGCAGCCCATCACATTTCAAAGAGGCACCTAGCACCGCAGAGGCAGAAGTAGAGGCAGGCACTGCAGCAGGTAGGTTGCACACAAAATGAAAAGGATTATTTTCCCTTGGGGGAATTTTACTGGAGCAAAATAAAAGCGAAAGGATATCCGAATTCATACCTTTCCTGAGTTGAATCTGCTATAGCACTGACTTGGCTGGTGTGCCAACTTATACATATGGTATATTCATATAGACCAACAAAGAACAGATGACCAGCGTTGCCACCTCACAAAAAACTAAGAGCAGTAAATATGATGAGACTTAGCAGTAGATTGTGTGGTAGTTTCTCAAAAAAAAAAAAGAGATTCCCAGAACATGCGTGAAACATATGGTATGCGCCTGGGTAAAATATACTCGTATATAAGGTGGGATTCAAACCATGCATTGGAATGAATTTCAAAATTTTTATTCACACCTGTACATGATAAGTCCTGCGTTGCTTACATACATAGAATTAAGCAGCAGAGGAGCAATTTGTAAGGCGGCAACAGTTTTGATCAGGAAGAGTCTATAAAGACCAGCATATCTGATCGCCTTAGTTTAATGGATAGCGACTAACGTTCGGCATGCCGTAGATCATTCAGTCGAACCGCTTAAGCAAAACGAAAACTTTTAATACGTTGGATAGCAAATAGTTGCTTGCAGATAGACAGGCACAGGTATTATTGTTTCCTATAGCGGTATACATCAGTTTAAGATGGCAAAATGTCAAATGGCTTGGTAAAGGGTGTCTCAAAATTCACGAAAGATTTGAATTTTGTGCCATTTGTGCGGTAAAGTTTTCATACATACAAAAACAAAACAGCGTTACAGTTGACAGTTTAAGGTTATTAACAAGTTTGAATTGTTGAGCAATATTTTAAAAATAATGAAGGTTTGACAGCTGCAGTTCTTAATTTTCGTACAAAAAATGGTCAGAATGGTGATTTAACTTCATCAACTGTGAAGAGAATAATTCAAAAATTCAGAGGGTCTGGTTCAATTTGTGATCGTAGACATACTTCAGCAACCGATCAACATAAAATGTCGAAGCAGCTCGTGAGAGTGTTTGCTGAGAGTCCATGAATATCAATTCGGCATCGCGGTCAAGAATTATTTAGTTTGAGAACCTCACTGTAACGTATTCTCACGAAAGATTTGCATCTTCATGCATACAAAGTGCAACTGATTCAAGAACTGAAGCTTACTAACCACACACATCGAAGTGTGCAAGCATTTTAAGGGTACTTGAATACCTTGAGCGCGCCCAAATTATAAAAAAAAAACATGCACATGCATTGTAAAACAACAAGTGGATGCTGATTTTTCAAACAAAATCATCTTCAGCGATGAGGCTCATTTTCATCTTGATAACTTTGTTAATCGTCATAATTGTCGAATTTGAGGCTCAAAAAGTCCACTTGTGATTGTTGAGAAACGAATGCATTCACAACGTGTCACTTTTTGGTGCTCATTTTGGACAGGAGGCATCATCGGACCATTCTTCATTAAGAATGCGGCTGGTCAGACAATAACAGATAGTTCATGGGCATGGACATGATAGTCCAGTTTTTTGTGTCTAAATTGCAAGGTATGGATGTGGATGATGCCACACAGCCTAAGAAACAAATCAATTACACCATGGTCATTTCCTGGTCGTGTAATATTCCGTTCTGGTGATCAGAATTGGCCGATCATGCGATTTAACGCGGTTGGACCTTTTCCTTTGGGGTTTTTTGAAGTTTAAGGTTTATTGCAACAAGCCCACTATCACCCAATTGAGCTCTGCATCCACGAAATTCAGCCACATTTATCCAAAACTATCATGGAAAATTTCGCGTATGTGCCATCAAAGCCCTGAGGTCATTTACCCGATATGATAATCAATACATAACCCTATACTGTATGCTTTATAAGTCAATAAAGCATTTACCATTTTTTAATTAAAAACCTATCAAAATTACTTCTTGCGTGAATTGTGGGACACCCTTTAGTTGCTATTAAAAGAGCTAGCTGAATCATGCTACATAAACAACATTGAATTAAAGCAAAAGGGCAGACTACATGCAAACTCTAGTATTGTATGTGTTAAATTTTCTTCTATAATACATAAAAAAACCATGATGAACAAAATGCGAGAGAAAAGGAACAGTATTACGACTAAAATTTATAGTACTGCATGCAATAACAACAATAGCAACAACAGCAGAAAAATCTATATAAACGATAGTCTGACTAGCTACACACGCGCATTATTAAAAAAGGCTAATGATCTCAAGAAAACCAACAAATGCAAGTTCGTTTGGGTGAGGGATTCTGCAATTTTAATAAGGAAAAGCGAAGATGATAAGGTTATTAGAATTAATAATTTTGAGGATTTTACCAAACTTTTGTCTTAATCCATGGCTAATGTTAATATAAGCAATAATTTAATTCTTAATCCTCAAGATATAAATATTATGTATTAATAATAGTTTTTCCGCCTTAAGTCTTAATAATTTACAATGTTTTTGTGTAGAACATTCAAATGTTAGTCAGTATTCTGGTTTCTCTGTAGTTCATCAAAATATACGTAGCATGAGAAGTAATTTCGACAGTTTTTTCACACATCTCTCATCTATGAGTCATTTGCCTGATATTATTTTCCTTTCCGAAATTTGGATTTTCCATGAAGAATCTTCTGAATATAAAATACCTAATTACATATTTGAGCCGAATTGCAATAATTCCTATTCAGCTGGAGGTGTTGCAGTATTTTATAGAAATGATCTACTAGATTGCGAAATTAAAAAGTGGAATGTAGATAGTGCAGACATAATAAGTGTTTCTTGCAAAATCTCTGGCTTACACTATTGCTTTATATGTGTACGGGTATATAGATTACACAAATGTACAATAAGAACTTTTTTGGAAGAATTGTCGGTATTTTTGGTATCTCAAACTAGTAAAAATTTAATACTCATTGGTGATTTGAATATCAACATGCTGTCTGAAACAGTTGATACTGATCATTACTTGACAATTTTATCATCTTTCGGGATGGATTCTGCTTTGGCACAACCTACACGTTATAGGTCCTGCTTAGATCACATATTTATAAGGCTGCATAGAAGCAATAGTTTTAACTATAAAACAATGATCTATGATCTAAATATTGCGGATCACAGATTAACTAGTATACAACTGGATCATAATATACTTAGAGCTAATAAACCTGAGTATAAAAAGCTAGTTAAAATAGATTTTGCCGTACTAAAACAACAACTATTTTTTGAACATTGGGAAGACGTTTCTTCTGCACATGATCCCTCTTGTGCTTTTGATCTATTCCTTGAAAAGCTCCAATCATATATTTCAATAAGTAGTCAGAATACTTTCAATAAAACCAACAATTTTAAACGCATTAAGCAATGGATGACCTTTTCCCTAATTAATAAAATCAAAAAGAAAAAAGAGCTATACCATAAAGTTAAAAAGCATTCTAACAACATCAGGCTTAAAAAATTCTACGATAGATTCTGTTTAAAGATGAAAACTGAAATCTCACGTCGTAAAGATTCTTACTTTACTAATAAACTGGCTAGGAATGTTGGTAATGCTAAAAAGGAGTGGTCAGTTGTAAATGAAATTTTAAATAGAACTACTATTAATAGTGATATATCCATAAAAAGTAATAATTCAATGATTTCTGGGCCTGTGGAAGTCGCAACGTTATTAAACAATTTTTTTACTGGTACTAACTTTTCCGAAGACTTCACATTAAGCAATAGTCCAACTCTAAATTCCTGTGGAAGTCGCAACGTTATTAAACAATTTTTTTACTGGTACTAACTTTTCCGAAGACTTCACATTAAGCAATAGTCCAACTCTAAATTCTTTTAATTTATGTCATATGCATTTTCAACCAGCAACTTTTGCTTTCAATGAATTTACTGCATTTGAAATTCACAAAATCATAATGACACTTAAAACAACGAGTTCGCCTGGCTTTGATCAGATTTCTTGTTCTGTTTTAAAAAACATTTCATTTCAAATATCTGATGTTCTGAGTTTTATTTTCAACCTCAGTGTTCAAAAGGACATCTTACCGGATTCACTGAAGAAAGCGATAGTAATACCCCTTCACAAAAAGGGTAATAATTTTGAGTTTGATAACTACCGCCCTATTTCACTACTATCAGTTTTTTCAAAAATTATTGAGAAAAATATTAAATCTTAAATTGTCTCTTTCTTAGATAAGATTCATTTTTTTAGCATTTCACAGTTCGGCTTCAGAAGTGGAAAATCTACAGAAGATGCTTTATTGAAACTTACTGCTGAATTATATAACAGTTTAAACATATCAGAAATCCCAGCCGCCCTGTGTATAGATATTACGAAGGCGTTTGATATGGTGGATCACACAATATTATTAGACAAATTATACAAAGCGGGTTTTAGAGGTTTTATTTATTCTTGGTTCTCATCATATCTTACAAATCGTAAACAAATCGTAAAGATCCAAAATCAGCTTAGTTCTCCGAAAGTAATCAATACTGGTGTGCCACAAGGTTCTGTTTTGGGCCCCATTTTATTTTTGATATATGTTAATTCCCTTTTTATTCAACCTTTTAAGGGTTGTTTTAATACATGTTTTAAAATAGAATGTGTTGACAACTTTATGTATTTAGGAGTAATATTGGACAAGAGACTTTATTGGAAAGACCATACTCTGTACCTTAAAAAGTGCCTTAATTGCGTTGTAAGGCAACTTTATCACCCTAGTCTGTATGATCGACTGCTTACTTTAAAGTTGGTATATAATAGTCTTTTAAAGACTAAGCTGCAGTACGGTGTATCATGTTGGGGTGGTACACATCTCAACAAAATATAACCTTTACTCTTAAAGCAAAAACATGCAATCAGAATAATGTGTAAAGTGAATCGTAGAACTCGATTTATTCAAAAGTCTCGAAATACTTCCAATACTGCTACAAAGTTTTGAAAATATTTTTTTTAAAGTGCGGGTTTTATGCTGTTCGACCCGATGAAAATTATAATTTACGACTCAATACAAGAAATTTTGCAATCATTCCGACAATCTCCAGATGGAGACGTTACAAATGTCTTCCAATTCACAAAGAGTTTAAAGCTGCTCACAATGCAGTAACTTCTCTAATTAGAAGAAACAAGAAAGAATTCTACTTTAACAAATTTAGCTCAACTAGTTCAAGTTCTGATTTTTGGAAAAAAGTTCGCTCACTCGGATTGTCTGCAGCAAAGCCGGCACTTCCAAACAATATTGATCTGAATGAACTTAATGCTAAATTTGTATCTGCCTGCAACTCACAAAACTCAGCTCGTTATAGTTCGTAAAAATTTTGCTACCTGTCATCCTTTTCCAAACAACCTATATTTTCAATACAATTTTAACTACTTCCAGCTTCCCCGACTGTTGGAAAACTGCTAAGGTGTTACCGATGCCAAAGCCTTCGTCGTCTCAAGATAAAACTGAATACCGTCCTATTGCCATTCTCCCGTTTCTGAGTAAAGCCTTCGAGACAATTGCAAGCAATCAAATAAAAAAATATTTAAGCGATAGAAACATTATCACTAAATTTCAATCGGGATTCCGTGCAAAGCATAATTGCACAACAGCTCTGCTCAAAGTTTGCGAAGATTTACGTGGGGGCTTGGACCGTAAAATGCTGGCTCTAATAGTTTTTTTGGATTTTTCAAAAGCGTTTGATTGCGTAGATCATCAAATATTAGTTGAAAAACTAAGAACGCAGTTTCTGTTTGATAGCAATTTGTGTAACTTAGTAACGTCATATTTATGTCATCGTTCACAGTACGTGTCGCATGAAGACAAATGTTCATCTTGTTTTCTTGTTCCATCTGGTGTGCCTCAAGGATCCGTACTAGGACCCCTTCTTTTTACTTGCTATATAAATGACTTAGCTGACCGACTTGTAAACTGCGAACGTCACATATATGCAGATGATGTCCAGATTTATTCATTTTTCCTGAAATCTCAAATAAAGCAAGCAGTACAGAACTTAAGCGTGCAACTAACTGAAATTTGTAAATGGGCAATCTATAATAAACTCAGCCTTAACCCTAAAAAGACTAAAGCCATGGTTGTTAATATCGGCCGAGATAGACAAATTGTTCCACCACTCTACATAAATCAAACTCCAATTGAGTATGTAGATAATTTTAAAAACCTTGGGGTTCATCTGAGCCACAACTTAAGCTGGAATACTTACATAAATAGAATTGCATCAAAAATTTACGGAGCTCTGAGAGGGCTTAGCCCAACTTCCAACTACCTTCCAACCAACGTAAAGCTGAAGCTTTTTAAGTCCTATATACTACCCATTTTGTTGTATGGGTGCGAAATTTTCTCAGATATGGACTATGAGGCAAAAAGAAAGCTGAATGTTGCTTTTAATAGTTGTGCGAGGTATATTTTTGGCGTTGGGCGATATGACCACATCTCCTCCTATACAAATAAGATTGTAGGGTGCTCATTAGATACTTTTATGAAATATCGTACTGTGCTGTCATTACACAAAATTATAACGACAAAAGAGCTGGAATATCTATACGAAAAAGTTCAATTTGCGCGGAATCAAAGAACTCATCAATTAATTGTTCCACGATGCAAATATGTCAATACCTCTCGTCAGTTTTTTGTTAATGCGATTCGTCATTGGAATCTATTACCCATTGAAATTAAGCGCACGATCAACAGAACCACCTTCAGTAAAAAATTGTTTCAATATTATAGAAATAATTCCTAATAGATTTGTCTTTCCGTCTGTCTATTTTCTGTTTTTTTCTTTCTTTCCACTTTCCTCTTTCCTATTTCTTCTTTCTTTTGCACAAAAATTTAAAAATGTTCAAATGTTTGAATTAATGTTTTCATCATCTTATTTTATTTTATTTTGTTATTTAAATTCATTTTTTGTTTTTTAAATGAATATAATAGATATAAGCTTGTTCTTTTATAAAAGATGTGTATTGTACACTGATCTTACATGAACAATGAATTCAAATAAAAGAAATTACAAATTACAAATCCATAAAACACATTATACGCGCTTTTATTCCGTAACTGCACCCCGTCTTTTTAATGCATTACCGGCAAACCTTAGATGTGATAGAGTGAAAGCAGTTTTTCTTAAAAAATACAAAGAAGTGGTTATTCTCTTTTGACCATTCTACTATAAATAATTTAATATAAATTAATGTATAGTAAATACAATTTTGCTCTATTGCTGATATTTGTTCATGTACATCACTTTTTTACTATTACTATATTTTAATTTTTTTTTTCTATTTACATCTTCATTTGTTTTCTTTTAATGAGTTTATTTTATTGTATTTCCCCATCGATAAATTTTTTAAATAATTTATTGTATTTCGAAATGACAGGTACATTCACTTCTTGTTATTGAACAACAGATTGTACCTAACTATTTCATGCAAAATGTATTCCACTATAATATACACTGTAATTTAGTATAAGTTTTGTTATGCAATAAAGAAGAAGAAGAATAAAAAAAAAAAAAGAAAAAAAAAAGAAGCTCGATATTCAATTTGGAATGCCTAGGCATACTGGGATAGCCCAGATCTACAGAGAAATTCCGAGAAGAAGAAAAAAGATGACTTATTTCCGTATTCTAGGTTAAGAAACTAAATTTAGCAATTTTATAGAAAAAATCAATCGATGTCTATAGATGCGGATCGGAAGGTCTTCAGGAAATTAAGTACTCAATTAATTTGTTCGACTTTTTGGGCATTACTTGACCTTCGATATCCTTCAATTCAGTTGATTAATCATTACTAAGAAAAGAGGTTACGAGTATCTTCGCGGTCACAAACCAACTGTCCGATTAGACTTATAAATAGTAATATAATATAGGGTTCAATGGTGGCTACTGAGCTGAATATGAAATAAAGACACGATACGAGGGGGAACTATATTCGGATCGTTTTTGGGTTCTGAAGAAGCATGTGTATGCTGTTCATTACCTGACTAAGCTGAGTGGCAATCAGTAGTTCCTCCGGCTTGATCCATATATCTTTTCCTATTACGATCGACCTGTACAAGAAATAAATCTGTATCTGATAAAATATTCAAAACAGAACAAATTTTTTGGAGATAAAAGAAACATCTACTAAGCTCGTGAAATATCATTACAATATTTCTGACCAAATTAAGTTTTTTTACCCAAGTGTTAAACAATATGGTAGATAGATACCTGAAAATTTGTAGTGTGGAATATTAAAGGAGTATGCAGCAAAATTAATTTTTTTTTTATGGAATCAATATTAATGATGCCATAGTCAGTGAAACTTCCTACATATAAAATGACATAATTCTCTACCTAGCTTTAGATGTTATCATAATGACTGTATCCATATAAGCCAAAGGGTGGTATTGCAATTTTAATAAAATAAACAATCCAACGCTCCCTTTTACCGGTTAATTTTGTCAGTTAATTTTTGCTGAAAATGTATGCATTGAATTAGAGTTGGGAAACTAAAACACAATTAAAATTGTTTGTAAATACATATTTCCTTCCCTGGGGGACGTGCGTCAAGCAAAAAAAAAATGGAAGACAAAAATGATTTACATAAACTAGTAACTATGAATGGTGAAATGGTGAATTTTTCATAGGATGATGTTTATAGGAGTTTGGTCTGCACACTCTGGGGAAAATTTTCGATCTAATCTGAGCTTATTGTTGTTATTTTTAGTTTCCCCCCAGTCCCACATACTTTCCAGCTTTACATTTTATCTTATTTATTAGCATTGCGATTGTGGTGAATGATTTAAGCTCTGATGATAATTTAATTTTTTGCAGACTTTGTTCGTTAAAATGCAACTAGTCAGGTTTCGATCAGAAAATTAACTCATGGCTATGAACAATTTTGGTGGATTTGCGTCATTTTTTCATTACGAATGATGTTGACATTATTTTATATAAGTCAGTTTACACATACATATAACCGGAGTATTATATGCTGCCGCCAACTTTATTCCAAAACCAGCTGAAAACGAGTATTTATTAAACTCTATTTCTATATTTTAGAGCTAAAGGGTTTTCCAATAGGGACTTGACAACTTTGAATTTAATTTGTGAACGCACTCTTTCACTAATCATCAAACTGTCACTGTAAATTTATTAAGTAAACTCAACATTTTCATCATGGTAAAGTATACGAACGAGCAACGTCTGCAAATTATAAATATTTTCTACCCAAATTCGGAGTCGATGCCTGCAACTTTAAGAGCGTTAACTCCAATTTTCGGTCGTAGTTTAGTGCAAAAATTTTGCAGACGTGAGACAACGGGTTGGTCAAAGTGTCGAAAATATCGCTGCCATTCAGGCGTCCGTAGCAAACGATCCAAATCAGTCAATTCCACGCCGTTCTCAAGAATTGGTCATCGCTCAGACCACATCATGGCGTATTTTGCGTAAGGATTTTGGTTTACACCGATACAAGATCAAGCTGACTCAAGAATTGAAGCCGATGGACCATTTGAAGCGACGTACCTTCTCCGATTGAGTTCTGAAGAAGATGCGCCAAGATGATGAATTTCATCGCAAAATCATCTTCAGTGAGGAAGCTCATTTTTGGCCCAATGGGTTCGTCAATAAGCAATAAGCAAAATATGCGTTATTGGTCGGGTGAAAATCCACATGTGCTTCATGAATCACCACTTCATCCACAAAAAATAACTGTTTGGTGCGGTTTGCATGCCGGCGGCGTTATTGGGCCATATTTTTTCGTCGACGTCACGTTACTGTGAATAGTCAGCGTTATCGCGCCATGATCACCGATTATTTTTGGCCCGAATTGGAAGATATGGACTTGGATGACATGTGGTTTCAACAGGATGATGCCACAAGCCTACGCTACAATCGATTTATTGAAGAGTAAGTATGGTGAGCGTGTTATCTCAAGAAATGGGCCAGTCGATTGGCCGCCTCGTTCGTGCGATTTAACACCCCTTGACTATTTTCTGTGGGGCTACGTTAAGTCATTGGCTTATGCCAACACGCCGACGACTTTGGAAGAGCTCAGAGCCAACATTGAACGCGAAATAGCGGCCGTTTCGAACGAAATATGTGGCCGAGTCGTTGAAAATTGGGTCCAACGAATCGACCGCTGCAAACGTGCCCGCGGTGGCCATATGAACGAAATCGAGTTCCATTCATAAATGTCTTGATTGCACTTCAAACCGATAATAAAGTTTTTGAAATATCTCAAATGGTTTGCGTTTTATTTAAAAAAAAGTTGTCAAGTCCTTGGAAATGAAGTTCGGAACGTGGTTTTTGAGCCATGTTTGAGTTGTTCTTGCCTCTAAAACTCCCGTTTTACGTTTCTGTTTCAATGCTTCTGTTCAAGTGTTTTAAAATGCGCTACATGCTGTCTTTGCTGATATCCATTTCCCGAGACATGGTTTTCTGCTTGCGCAGCGGATTACGACGATTTCGATTCTCCCGGTATTCGTACAGTACGCAAACGGCCGGATTTTGCACGATCGACTATTCTACCAGTATCCTCAAATAACTTCACGGTACGATAAACAAAGTTTCGTGTGATTTTCAGTGGACGAAACATCTGAAAGGTTTCGTCTTTTTCGTAGCCGCATATTTTTTACGAGAACACGATTTTCGAGCGAACCCCATTCCATGATTACAAACAACTGACGTCAAAAACTTTTTACGCGGGAACTATGCATAAATGTCACTTGTCAAATAGCCGTCAAGTTGGAGTGGATGCATTCATTGGTTCTTGAGAATGAGTGTGTTCTTTTCGTGTACAAAGCATTTGCCAGTACGTACTCGTATACCTACTTCAGATTTGCTAAAATTGCCTAACTGGAATACCAACGGCTTTAGCTGTATTTTTATACGGAAATATGATATTTTCATTGCGTAATTTGCTCTCTACAATGAAATGTAGGCTTTTTGGATTCATTTATTCATGTAAAATTATTGCTGTACGCTTTTATGGGTATATGTAATTCACATGGATCTCAACTGGGTTTGGTTTACTACAAAAACACAGCTTCTTCACAAGCCTATTGAGATAAAAATGAGCTTCGTTACTAAACATGATTTTTTGATAAAATTATGAGTCGACTTAAGAGGCCAATGAGCGGACTCTCGTCGCTACCAGCCAAGGTTTCGTGAGTTTAATTCCTGAGTTGAATGTTATACTACTGTAAGCCGAGATCTATTCGCAATATTTTCCACAAAGTGGAAGGCGAAAATCAAACTGTTGTGATCGATGCCGAATTGACACTTTCACTCGCTCTTCTGTATGCATATTACATTAACCCATTGTTGGGTATGCCACATGTAGAGTGTGTATAGAACGAAGTTTATTCACAGCACAATGAACCCATACATGGTCGTAGTAAGGATTCCAAAAAAAATCCCTTGGGGCCAACACAACTTGTTCGACTTACAAAATCTTTATTGATGAATCAACCTGGTTGCCGTTACGAGTACAATTAAATACACTCACATCTAACTCCGAAACTTTGCCTCTATCCACATGTTCCCATGGATATCTCCTGACTCGTCAATTTTGATATTTCGCATGCATCCCAGGTTCCCGTCGAATCAAGTTCGAGGCGATGCATATCGGATTGTGATTAGAAATCCCTTAAGTTTTCTTAACTTCATCAATATTTGCGAGAAGTTTATAAAATTTATTCAAAATTACCGTTTAATTGTCCATTGGCGATTATTTTTGGTGAAAACACGTCCACGTCCATTTTGGTCTTGGCAAGCAACAACAAAAGGTAGATTTGAGTTCACACTAAACCAAAAAACTTATGGGTTTTACAGCTTCTACCGGGAATCCAGAGCTTGCTTCAATGTCCAAGTCCACAGGGTATTTCAAAATGCCCTGCTATCGTTGCTACATACGGCAAAAACGCATCATTCAAATCGATGAATACATGCACTCAAGTCCACAGAGTTGCTACAATACAAATAAATTTGTAATTACGCCGATCTACTATGCCCATGTTTATTATTAGTACAAGTTTATACATGACATATGTATGTACAAATTGCAAAATGCCGCAAACTCTACATCAATAACTTATCGGACTCTCATCGACCAAATATTCACTCTCTTCCAAACCATTCGCAAAATACAGGAACTCTTAACCAATATTCCCCACGTATTCATGGACTTTAAAACCGCATTTGACAACATTTATAGAAAAAACTATAAAGAGTCTAGACTAACCTCCCTGTTAAAGCATCTTACTTACTTACCAGTCCAGCTTGGAACTAATGCAGTCTTTAATACATTACGGTGCAGGCAACACGCTGCTTCTAGTTTACCAGACCAAGTTATTTAGCATCCGTGAGTTTTCGATCTTTAATAGAGAACTTAGATCGTGCATTCAATCACCGCGACCGAGCTAGTACACTTGAATATCTTTCCGAAACAGATCCACCACTTATATAATATTTACAATGTAGAGTTCGTGGTTTTTCTCCATTTGACTTCTTTGTAGACAGTTTGATCAACTTGTATAATTTTGTATTTGATGCATAATTTTTATCGGAAGATCTCAAGGATCTTAGCCATTGCATAGAAAACCACTTTATAAAGCAGGGCAGATCAATAGTAGGTGACGATTGCCTCATATTGTCCTTGGTGATGTTCGACGGATCGGTTTCTGGTCGACTTTATTTATTTTTCTTCTCCGAACTTTTTTTTGCCTAAAAGATGGGCAAATTTGTTAAATATAATGCCTTCTCTGTTAATATCACCCTTTCGGACCATTTGCTCCAGAAAGAGATAAAAGTCCTGTTTCCAAGCTGTGCCTCGTATTGGGTGGACGCAGCATAACCGCATAAGTTTTGGGATCTCGCACTCTGCCATCATTGACTTTTAAGTCAATAATGACACGAGCAGTATCGACTCAGAACTTATTGCTCTTTTCTAGGATTTCTAGCAGTATGAAAATTTGATCCACTATCAAAGCGATTTCATAGTTCATACATTAAATCGGCAACAGTCTTCGAGGATGTCTACAAGTATGATAATTCGATATGCCGATAATCCATCAAAGTTCCTTGCTTTCTTATTCTAAAGCCATTTAGTAGCTACGCCAACTACATCTAGATTGTGGGGAAGGATTAGTTCTTCGATAGGAGTTGGTTTTTATATTAATTTCAACTGGACTTGCCAATCAAGGTGCTGTTACAAATTGTTTTTAAATTAACAATTCCCTGCGGTCGGTGGCAAAATGATAATGACTGTTTCGGAAGGCCGAAATTTTAGTTTTTGGTGTAAAAGTTCCACACTTTCTGCTTGATTCTTGACTTTTCCATATCCTTAAACTTACTCGTAGAGACTTTGAAAACTCTTTTCTGTGTAGTAACTTTTCTTGCTTCTTTTTTTCTACTGCTGTATTTATCCTACGATGCTCCGGTTCCTCACAATATTTTCATAAAAGCCTCAAGCTAGGCAATTGCTAATCTGTTTTGGCGATTTCTTCTTCTTCTAGCTGCATTTTAACATACGAGTACACATATTGGTGGAAACGTAGTACTATTTTGCCATCTGTTCTTTGGTTGATGCAGCTTTCACTCACCAGATATTGAGGTCTGCAATAAATGTGGATCAGATTCGACAATTGCCCTTCTGTTAGCCAAGTTGCTGTGTAGTGGAAGTCGTAAATTGTTGTCGTCTCGTGAAGTCCTTTCGACCACTTAGCTATTGTAAGGATGCTTTCCGATATCATCTTACAAATCAAGTGATAACCATTGGTTTTGCTAAAAAATAAGTTTCTCCTACGAACAATGAAGAAAGCCCTCTATAAGAGACTTGACATTCCAGGCGCTGTGTATGGAAATGTGGACTTTAGAAAAAGCCGTTGTACTCGTAGTTATATAATACCTTGCCCTCCATGCATCCAAGATGCATACAACAACTAACTGTATCCGATATATAGCGACGTTGAGCATGTAAGCAGGTGCCGAATCCTTCGGCTTAAATAGCTTAAGCATATTGAATAGCTGCACATTATCGCTGCGGCCCTGAGATCTTTGAATGCACCCCAAAGCGGTGAAGAAAAGTCTAGCCTCTGGTGGCGGTTCGCTCTAGAGGAAAGGGTCAGCAAAAAATTTTGGGTGTGGAACTAGCGGAGGTTAGCGTTAAATTTCACTTAATGAAGAAAACTGTTAATGGAGGGCAACGTCCATCCCGGATTGTAGCGCCAAGTAGGGTAGAGTAAAGACCTACAGAGATAATTCTATATCAACTTGTACACGTTATAGAAGAAGAGTTAAATGCTTGTTTAATTGCAATGGCTACGAGTACCATCTACCTTCACAATCTGGAATTTTCTCTAGAGAAACTTTGGGTTATACTCATTGTGAGTTGAATATATAAAAACAGACAGTTGTACTAGGAACAAGATATTTCCATTAGTCCTTCGAAAACAAATACATATACTCGCATAAATAATCAGATTCACAAGGAGAGATGGGGATACAAAATCAATTGTTACTGCTTCTTGAAAAGGAAATCTATCCAAAATAGAATGGGGAAAACAAAACAAGTATCTGGACGTTTACCCAGATGACAGACTTAAGTGATAGTACAACATTATGTTAAAGATTTATTTATCAGCGGCCAACGTATGCTTGTTCCGTGTTAACCTTCAGCAAACACAAGAAAACTGTGGAACTATATAAACATACATACGAGTGTGTATACTTATATGCCCATGTTTGAGACCTGACTTGGCAAATTTAGATACATTCGAAATTTGTTTCAAACTAACATTATCATTGGTGACTCTTCTGACTAACCTTTTGCCGAATGGAAGATGGATTTACTATTCTATTTTTACTGCACAGTGAATTTGTATTGATGGAAAATGCAGTAGATCTGTTCTTCAGGAGTATAGATTGGCAACGCTGACAGCGACTGCAGTAGCATCGAGTCCTTCCGTTTGTCTTCTCTCCATCCCCGTCTATATCACCGGTTTCGATTTTATTCTCGAGATACAGGTTTCTTAAGGAGCTTTAATTGTGCCCATTGGGGGTATAGTTTTCTTCTATGTCCTGTTGTCCTCATATAAAAAAAGAAAACAACATTTTATTATTTCTATTTTGTGTCCTTTTGTTTCCCACTAAAATCCATTTTGTTTTAAGTGAAATAAATAACCTAAATAACTAGTGTCCTTAAAATGGGTTATCATAAATTCGACTGAAGGAGAATCTGAAATAGTAAAAAAAAAAAAAATTGCAAACGGAAAAAAAACGTCGGTCAGCTGAACGAAGAAGCATACTGAAACAAAAGGGATAACACAAAATTGACCAAGGGACAAGATTTTTGGTGTTGAAACTTTGTGGTACAAGAGAGATAAATTTCCTGAAATCTCTACTCTTCCATTTGGGTTACATTAGGGACTCGCCTTGTAGGCTGGTTGTTTTACTTTTTTTGTAGGCTGGTTGTTTTATGTTTTCATTCTTTGTCCTCCACCCCAAACCAGTCGGAGTTCGGACTTTGCCAAAACAATCAAATGAGGACATGTCCATTCTGTATGCAATTGTATTGTTACAATAGAACAGGACGACAGGAGGAAGAGAAGAAAAATTTAAAATTGCTTTTACAGGAATGCGATTGCAGATAATTAATTTTTAGTAAGCACCCCCACAAATTTTAACACTCTGGGCAGTAGTGCTTAAGGACGGTTACAAGTGTTTATGAGACTTGTACAAGTCCTATTCGAATTCATACTCTATATATTGTACAAATCCATACATACATACATACATACATGTTTACATAATATGTGTTTACATGTAAATATTCGTATTTAAATGAACACAGTTTTTGGGTTACACTATTGAATAAATTTCCAAGGAAATGTTTCGTTGGCTCTATATTCGTACAATTACGGCGTGTTAATGAAATTCCCTGTCAAGGTGGCAGGGTAGACTTTTCATCTGAATGGGTAGTAAGGACACACAAAAGAAATGTGAAGTACCCACTAGCTACACCCCCATCTGGGCTGTAGACTCAAATTGTAACAGTTGTTGGAGTATCCTAGCCGAATGCATGTTCTGTTGGCAAAAAAAAAAAAAAAGCCGGGGGGTACGTCTATATGGAATATACAGAGCACACAACTGAAAGGACACACAAGAGCGCTCACAAAAAACAAGAAGACAAATTGTACTGCAATTAAGTAAACGATGCACACAATGAGCCTCCATTCAGTGACCTCGCTGCAGGTACAGGGCTAAAGGAAATGGGAGTACAATTTTTTATATTTTCTTCTTTTTAAGAGATGGAAGAGGTTCCGGGCAAACCTACCAGTCGTCGTCGATTAGTGTTGGCTAAAAGAAAATGAAAACTGGGGGCAACTACGTACACAGATACGAATTACGGATATGATGTAAGGACTAGAGATATTTGCTAGCTGATTAGTGTAAACTGAATGGTGGTTCTGGGGTTCTGGAACCAGAAGGAGTTGTATGTTGAAATGTATACTTTGCTGTTAAAAGGATTTCCTTTTAGAATAACGTTAGTTATCTCAGTTGAGGTTTCCAATTAGATGAGTTACAAAAAACTACTTTCTATGATACTAGAAAATAAATTACAGTAAAAGATGTTTGTAGTGGCAGTGGTCTATGACACTTAGATACATGTGCAAGCAGATAAGATGCCTTACTGAAGAAGTAGGCCTAGTATGTATGTACATAAGTCGATAAGAGGAAAGAATAACACATTTACAAAGGCTGATTCCATTCAAAGAGTTTCATTGAATTTACTTAGTTTACAGAAATATCTTCAAATAGCTAAGCTTTAATGATTTCGCGATTATTTTGGGAATAGTGTTTTTGTATACAGTTTGTCCTTTATAAGTTGTTGAAGTTAAATATTTTTCCGTAAGGAAACTAATCGAACACTATTTTATTTTTTGTTATATGATCTGGCCCGACCGTATGCCTTCTGTTCATTCTTGCCACGGCTTTGCTAACTTCGGCTTCCATAAAATGTGTCGTTTTCATAGTTGGATAAGACGTTGCTCTTTTTTTTTCTTCGTCATACCGCAATCTCTGTTTTTTGTCGACTGCTGGGAGGATTTGAAGGTTCCTCTTCTAATTCCCGATGCAATGCCTTTACTACTATCGCTGATACTCTAGCTACAATATTCACATTACGGCAGATCTTGCAGAAAATGTAAGAAGTCCAAAACGATACCAAATCACCTTCTCATCATCAATTCAGAGGCCG
Source organism: Volucella bombylans (assembly GCA_949129095.1). Lineage (NCBI taxonomy): Eukaryota > Metazoa > Arthropoda > Insecta > Diptera > Syrphidae > Volucella > Volucella bombylans. Next base: position 136,636,767 of record OX422143.1, read on the forward strand.
CATATAACAGGATCTATAGAAGCAGGCTATTCAGAGGCATATCTAGTTCTAAAATTATTACCAAATTCGACAGATTGTGCACAATGACCATAGAGAACGTTCATTGATCCTACGATAATAACACCCCATCGGAGATCAAAGTAAGACCGGAAAATCGTAATTTCTTTCACCTGAGAAGTCAATTGAGACTCTCAAGTCAAAAAGGAGTCAAAATAAGTCTATGTTTATCTAAGACTCTCATCAATCCAATCCTGCTCTATGCCGCAGAACCGTGGATATTAAAAATTGGATGAAATTATTCTTGTTTCATTCTGAACACAAATTTCTTGGAGTGATTTTTTTGGTCCGGTAGTGGTTGCAATACCTACAGACAGAAAAGCTCTCATAAGTTGCATGAGATGGCTAGGAGATGTAGAACGAATTTATATCGACGTTTTGGCCCAAAGAGCTCGACTTCTAACCTGGAGGACGTTGTAGAGACAAACCTCGCTTAAGGAACGCAAAAGTGGAAGAAGATCTAAATCATCTTAGTTCTGCAACAAAGTTGTCCAAATACTGTACTAATTGGAAAGTTATATAGGTTGAGAAGCATGTCACCTACGAACTGTAGCGCCACCTAATTACTTAAAAGAAAAGAAGAATGCTCATACGTGAGTACTAAAATTCTATGGTGTATGACTAAGTCGATCGTATAAATGCTCTTTTCCCGTCTGCTTGAGTTCCGCTCCAGTTAATGTAATTGCTTTTAATTTTCATACTTTAATATTCATTGTTACGCCCTATTTGAATTCTTTTTTCATAAGATATCAGAATTCCGTACGATTAAGATACAATTTTGAAAGTAGCGATAATTTTCATAATTAATCTGTATCAGTTTCACACTCCATTAACAACGATTTTTCACTTGAATTTCTATTATTGGTGGCTATTGATGAGAATTAGAAATTAGAAAATTTGCTAAAAAAAAAAAACAGGATTCTCCCCAAGATATTCTCATTTCGCTTCGCTGATTCTATTCAGTCCATGTTTCCAAATTAATGCGGCCTTCTTCAGGGCATGATGTTCCAGACTTCAATGCAAATTTCTGTACAGGAATCCTATGCAAAACAAAACCACTCAGGGGAACTTCATGATATTTTTTTAAGAAAAATTGGAAACCTTCATAAAATGCTTTGCCTCATTTTTTCACAAATAGGATTTACAATACAAATTTCGTCAACTAAATGTGTATCCAATATTAAAGTTCGTTGTGAGCATCAATAGAGTTCACATGCATCACAAACTCCCTCAAAAATCATCAGCCTGCATCCTCTTCCCACTCAAAAACTGCAACAACTTTAAATTGTGTGCACATTCAACCGCATAAAGGCGATTTTATGCCTTTTTGTGGCCAACGAACCGAGCAATATTTTCATATAATGTGATATGAAATGAACCCTATTCGTGCTGGTGCCTCTCCTTTCATTTGCCTGCGCAAAGTCCCAACCAAACTAACTGATGCTGAAGCCTATTTGTAGGCTTGAATGGATATAACCTTAAAAAATAATAACCAAAAAAAAAAAAGAAGACTATGAAAAAGTATTTAGCTACTTTGGAGTACCCTCGTGAACCACTTTGGCTCCTTTTTGCGCCCTGAAAGCAAATGCTTGTGAAATGTTGTATTATTGGAAATTTCCCTCAACATCATCACCATCAGAAAGTTTTCCTGTGCAAAAAAAAAAAGGGAAAAACTCAACAGAGAAACGAAAAATGAAAACTGAAATTCGATGCAAATTATTGTCATCACAGATACTCCAAATCCCGACTCGGGAAAAAACTCAGTTTCCAACAAAACTCTCGATATTGATTGACTAAGTCAGGGCATCCACTGATTGGATCAAAAAAGTCACAAGTGCTGCCAACAAAAAAACAACTTTCCTCTCCTCGGTCTACCAAAAATGAGAAAAACACCAAAAACCCAAACTGGGAGGCCGTAAAAAACGGAAGTAAAAAGCCAGATCAAATGGTAGAGAGTGCCAAAGTGACGATGTACTTTTAAAGAATAAAAAAATAGAACTCGAAAAAGGCGGGGAAAAAATGACAAAACTTATTCAATTTTTCAGTTAAAATTAAGAAAATCTCCATCTCCATCTCCATCCATTCGAACACTAGATCTGCAGGGAAGAAGTGTTAATAAGGACAACATGACAAAAAGTAGAGAGAGAGAAAAAAAAAATTCTTATTTCTAGTCAAGTCAAAGACTAGTGGTAGCCGGAGTGTTCCACACCCCACCCAATGTAATCAAGGATGGAGCGGTAAAGTTGGGAAAATGAAAACAGAGGGAACAAAAAATCACAGAAACTCAACTAATGGGCACATTGGTGCGACTTTGGAACTTTGCCAGCTTTTTGTTCTTCGCCCATTCGCATGCACATACTCGTATGTACATTCGTACAGTCACACAATCGTACCATTGTGCTGCACAGATGACGTATCCTTCAGCCTGGAGTTACTCTGTGTAAATCGTTTTCCTTTTTGGAGCTAAAACAAAGTACTCGTACTTAGAACTCAAAACTTTTACGTGTAATGTAGGGGGATGGATCCTTTCTAATGGTAAGTGAAAATTGAAATACAGCAATCAACAACCGATATTCGACCGTAGTCGACAGTCTAAGTAGTCATTTTTCAGTTAACCACTTTTCTAAGGTTAGATTTCGTTACATTTCATTTTATTTGTTGCATCCTCGCGTGAAATTATTGTACAATACCTTCATCCCATAGAACAATTGACGACAGATGAGTGTGTGCTAGATGTGCACACCTTGTGATTTACTCGTACTCGTATCTACGAATATAAGCAAAGCAATGGAAGTAATCGTACTTCGAATATATGTATGAAACTAAAATATCTGTACCTTTATACAGAGCACAGTTTCAAATGTGCCATGTGTGCATCCTTTAAACCTCAAGTACTTCTAGCTCCCCTATCGGCAGAGAGGTTGCTCTATATATCCTTGGGTGATGAAGAACCTGAGATCTATCCATCACATCATTACATACTACATACATACTCATAAGAGCGAGAGAAAATGAAAATGAGCTCTATGCAAACAAACGGATAGAGGTATTCGTAGAGTCGGGCTCCTGTCACATAAAGTGATTTTTCCCAGCTTCGAGATGTCTTCAGTAGTATCCTTGTACTCGCATGTTGGGGACTAACACAAAAAACACAAACAACAACTGGAGTAGCATCTCAAATGGTGATTAAATGAAGAAAGGGCCATTGTAACCTGAAGAGGACTTGAGACCTATCTATGTATAAGCTGGAAGTTGGAAGCAACCTCAGCAGCACAGGCGATACAATGAAAAAAGCAAAATAAAATGAAGAGAAAATCTCCGCAAGTACATTCAGTCAATTTTATGGAATAAATGACAAAGGTAACCATTTTATTTGCTTTTATTTTTTTTTTTTCTCATGCAGCAGTCAAGACCTTAGTCATCCATTTGGAATTGCCATAAGAGCCTTAACGATGTATCTAACAGATACATATGAATGATACGGTACTGTACGAGTTTGGGTTGGAGGTGAATGAATGTGCATACATTTGTATTTGAATTCTGGTATTTTGAGTTATGGAGAAGCTTCATAGAGATGATTTGTGACGTATACAGACGAACCACGATTATCTCGTTGAGAACAACGTAATAGAAGGATACGTAGCCATACAAACGACTTACGTATACACACTCGTAAGTCCAGTGATGAACAGCTTCAAAATTAGCTCATGTGGGGCGATGAATTTATGGCATACTGGTATACTGCTGGGTCACAGATGGTAAAAGCTTGACCTGCAAAGGTCGTTAATTGAATTTAGCAGACGAGAACTTGATTGACACATGGTGCCCGTGTGTACATTTGAAGAGTTTTAAATTTTTGTTTCGAAACGGATAAAAGACCTTTAGATTTGGAATTTTAATATTAACTCTCCTTTAATCTACTGAGTTAGGTAATCATTCAATATCTTTGTACCCAGTGAACTTATGCATTTTTCTTTAGTTTGACTAGGATTCTTGATTGTATTCAAATAAATATTGTGTCAGACTGAACCCACAACTGATATGTACAGTAGCGACACTTTTATCTTTGGTGCGCCTTTTAGAAAAGACAAATCTTTAATGAAAATGGTGAGTATCACATATGTATGTATTCTCATGATTCTTCCATCTGGACTATTTCAATTTCTTACTACTTCCATGGTGATCAACTATGCAGTTGCCGATATGAAGGTGAGTAGGGGAAACAACCATGGATTATGGTAACATCAGGCGAGATCCAGTTGACTAATTTTGATGGTGGAGATGCAACAAGATATGCACCTTCATGTGAACTCTAGCACATTTCTCTCTGAAGTTCACTAATCTTCAGATTTCCTCCTTTAAAGTTTAAAGAAAAAATTTGGAAGCCGTCTTAGCCTCTTGAAGACAAATTCTTCAAACTTTTGATCTTTGAATTGCTGGGCTAGAAATACTACCAGCCAGTAGCCAACATTAACTCGGAACTCCAGAGATCGAACTACATTTACTGGCAATGGAGATTGACGTCAAAAGAGCCACGGAACAGGCAAGTCCGCGGATAAACCACTCCGACAACTACCAAAGTACATAATAATAAGTAATGAGTTTCGATAATAGCAAATATATATAGATTGGTCCTTAGACTTAAGCAGATGTACAGACAGTTTAAGCAGAAAAAAAATATTCACTACAAGTGGTTGGCATAAGTTCTGAAAGTATAGACTGAGAACCTGGAGGTCTTGTAAATCGTGCAAATTACTCCAATCTGAACAAAGTAATTCAAAATTGGCGAAGTGAAAATCACGGTTTCATCATATTCATCATCGCCTACGGTCAAGCTATTCCTTCTTCGCGTTTGAGACCCTATACATCTAAGCCTTTGAATTTGAGAATAGACGGCAAGAATAGATGATATCGCAAACGCCTTATTCAGGTACTTATGCTATCTCATAAGCACTAACTTATGGCTGCAATAACACAGCGCTATTATATTTCGGTCCCTTATGTTCAAGGGGTGGCATATAGGGCCTGGCTCTAAAGGTTTAAGATAATTCGTCGGTCCAGCTCTGCGGTAGTATCACGGTTTCATCATATTCATTGAAGAAAACGCGGCTTACTTCATCGTCGCCAACGGTCAAGCTATTCCCTCTTTATTCGCGCGAGTAACATACGCAATTCCGCAATTCTCGGTCAATCCACCCAAACCAGCAAGAATGGGGTCACACAATACAAGTCCCCCAATATCAGCAAATGACACCAAAAGCAATACTGCAAACTCAACAATTAACGGCTATAAAAACGGTAAACCAATTATGGGCAAGCGACCAGTACTTCGTTTATAGCCATTGTTGATTGCAGGACGCTGAAGACGGCGGGTCATCATTTATAAATTGTTTTTTTTCTTTCGGGTCTCAACGCGATACATAACTCGCGTGAGTCCCTATACATCTCAGTCTTTGAATTTGAGAATAGACGATATCGCAAACGCCGTACTCAGGTACTTATGGTGTCTCATAAGCATTAACTTATAGCTGCAATAACATTACGGTCAAATATATTCAAATATATTTCGGTCCTGGCTCTCAAGGTTTAAGGTAATTCGTCGGCCCAGCTCTCCGTTAGTGTAAAAGAATATATATATGATTGCGATTAATCACCCATGCTACTCGAGAAAGGTAAACAATTTTCAGGACAGTACATGGAATGTTAGGTCCCTTAACAGGCCACGTGGAGTCGACCAACTCGCGGAGAGCCTAGATTTCTGTAAGAGCAATAAAAAACTGCTACATTTAAACGGCGGTGAAGACCAATATGTATTCCGCTGACTGGCAGAACGAACAATTTCTTCCATCCGACTTCTACGAAATGAAGATAGCCATACCCAATATTAAATCCAACTGCCGAGAGTAGGCATCGAATCATCTATAAAACGTGCCAGAAAATGAAATGAAATATTAGCATTGGAAGGTGACCCTCTATTCCACCTCAACATCGCCTATTAGAACTTCTCTGTTGTATTACGAGTATCTATTTCTCTGTAACATTTTTGTCAACCAACTCTTACTTAGGTGGCGCTGCAGTTCGAGGTGAACCTGGACCTCCAGGTGGGAGCAAATAGTTTTGGAAGGACTCAGGATATCTCCATTCGCTTTCGATAGAGTCCATGCCACAAAGTTGGAGTGGGATGATCAAGACCAACTATGTTCTCCGAATTATGTCAATATCATCGACGTATGCTAGTAGTTGCACACATTTTTGAAAGATTCTGCCTTTGCATGTGAGTTCCGCACAATTCTTTAAGAATGATGTTAAAGGTGTCACATGGTAGCGCTTCACTTAGTCTAAAAGCTTTTTGACATCAAAGGTCTAGCTCTTCTCTATAAATGCTCTCATAAACGGGGCTTTAAAATCGATGAAAAAATGGTGGGTATTGATTTTGACTTCTTGAACTTTTCCAGGATCTGTCGGAGTGGTAAGATTTGGTCGATTGTAAACTTTCCTGGTCTGAAACTGCACTGATAGGGGCCAATCAGGTTGTTGATGACGGCTTTTAGATGTTCACTCAATACGCCAGATGAGATGTTTTGTGCGATGCTGAGGAGACTTACGCCTCTATAGTTGGCGCAGTTGAGGGGGTCTGCATACATAGGCATACACTCTTCTGACCTGATCTGAGAAATGAGTTGGTATATGATCTACACAAAGCTTTAAATACTTCGGCCAGTTAGTTTGTGGTATTTCAGCTTAGATCCTATTCTTACTTCGTTCTCGTTAAGTGGACGGAAGTTTTGGCTATCATCGTTTAAGTTGAATGATGTACTTTGCCTGACAGCTGGATGTTGGGCTTATTCGCCGTTATACTGTCTGCGAAAAAAAATGTTTATGTTCTCAGCACCGACTGTGACTCTACTACAAGTTTTCCTCCTTTATCTCTGCCGGCTTCTGGATGGGTCTTGTCTTGACACTCCTCTCAATAAGTTCGATCGCGCGCTTTTAGAGCTCGCAACACCGCTTTGTACGCTCGTTGTTTAGCTGCATGTGCTAAACTTCATTAAACCAGGGATTTCTTGGTGGTGATCGGGTGAATCCCATAACATCAGCAACATGATCAATTTGATTTAGCATTTCATGCTCTGGAGACTGCCATGTCCCTTTGAGGAAATCATATGCTTGCTAGTGATATTTTGTCCCGCCGCAAAGTCAATAAGCCTAAGTCTGTTACAGACGTGTACAATTTTAACTTCATTTTTCAGACATTACAGATTGTCAAGACATCTTGACTTAGTCTGCCGCATATGATAAATCCGCATCCGAATAAGCGCTGATTATTTTCCCTATACTATAATAGTATAATAGTATAATCACAGTTGTTCATCCTCTTTTTGTCCGGTCTATCCCAATGCACTTCCTGGATGGCGGTGATATCTGCGTCATACCGTCCCTCTGATTGTTTGGCTGCACGTAGCTTGTTAAGGGCCCGAATATTCCACGTGCAGATCCGAAGGTCGTTATCTTTGAAACGTTTGCAAGACAGTAATCCGTTTTTATCCGAGGCCATTAGTTGGTTCGTCACATCTTTTTAATCTCTTCCGTATAGGGTTGTGAGTCCTATGATGGTATATGCCAGTATTCTGATACTGGCCATTCGCCCTTGCTATTTAGCCTTTCTGAGTTAGGGTTTACTAAGGCAGTTACCGCGGACTACTACTGGGAAATAAAGCAAGCATTTCGCTACGAACTTGATTGTTGCTTTTGATTTCAAAAAAAGGCTTCCGACAAAGCAACCACATTACAATATGTGATTTGTTTAATATTGTAGTTGAGAATATTGTGTGGAACTCACAAGACAACACCAGACTCACAATTTTGTAAAAATCTGTAAAACTACATGATGACATAGAAAATATCAGTAGAGAACAGCGTGAACTATTTGCAAGTATTGAGGGAAAACTGTTTGTTATTATTAATTCAGATTTAAACATTTTTTTTCTTAAGTATAAGTTAATATATCTGACAATAATAAAGATGAATTTAAAAGCAAAACAAAGACGAAAACTTTAGATATTTGTACAATAAATAAATATCTAATCGAGACCTTGAGAATTTTCTGTTCAAAGACGTGTCTAACATTGTGGTTTATATGAAAATAAATCAGGAGCCTTTATCCATCGATGGATACGACGGATTGATCACACTTTAAGGTGCAAAAGCAACTGCATTGCAAGGCACATCATTAAATGGAATCCGCTAACATAGGCAGACAGAAGTGCAGCCCACACTATACGTCACAATACGTGACGCACGCAAATTATAAGTATAGGAGAATGATATGCAAAAAATATAGTCGCGATTTGTATTCGGGTTTAATTGCAGACGGATCTCAAAACACTAGTTTTGTATTGGAGTCGTTTACACTCCAATACTTCTGATGGTATAACCAATTTCCTGTTGAAAAGTATTACTCTATATGTTGTTGACATTCTTGCTCTATTTTTTATCGAATTTTATTGCGGCTTTAACAACAGCAAAAGTACTATTTATTTATTCATTGACGTGACAGAAGCAATCGACATGGTTAACTACAAGATTGTTTTTGACAAACTCTACAAAGCCGGTTTCAGAGGACAATCTTACAATTGGTTTGCCTATTACTTAACAGGAAGGTACCAAAAGGTTAAACTTGATAAAGTTTTTAGTCATGGTTTAATTTTGGATATCGGCGTACGTCAAGGTTCAGTTTTGGGTCAAACAAAATTTTCAAAAAAAGCTTTACCAGTAATACTCGAATTACAGCGTTTGCGGATGGCATGTCTCATACATTTAAAGGGTGTGGATTTTTAGAGTTTTAGTTTAGATTGTCAATTTAATAGTTGAAAGTTGATTTGTGGTTAGTACGTTTTGCCATTTTACGATGAATAGATTAACGCCAGAACAACGCGCGCAAATTGTGCAAACTTATTTCGAAAACCTTTAAGGACGATGCCGGCCAGAATGTTACCGTCAATGGAGAGCGCTATAGAAACATGATTTCTGACTTCCTCGTTCCTCAGTTGAATGGCATTGACTTGACAGAGCTTCGGTTTCAAAAAGCTGGGACAACATGCTCCACGACGCGCTACACATAATTTCGTGTAATGGACCTGTGAACTGGCCTCCACGATCCTGTGATCTCACACCTTTAGATTACTTTCTTTGGGGGTATACTTTATGTCAGTATCTCAAACCAGACAGACGTGTTTTTCTTGTTCTCCCTTTAATTAATTTTCGTCAAATTGCATTTTCCGGTTCTTAAACCCAGTGCTTGAATTCTCGAATTTTTTTTTTTGTTTGTGCATTTTTTTTTTCAGTGCAAAGCCCCTAACTATATAAAATTGCAACCAAGCAATACAAAAAAAAAAATAAATAAATAAATAAAAACAATAATTCGACCTAATATTTATACCCTCACTGACCTACTCAACTAAATTAAATATGTCTTGCGGAATTGCCAATTGTGTAATCGATGACTGCAGTGCTGACGGGGTAGCTTGCAAGGGCATCTGTGGGAAAGCCTTTCATGCCGTTTGTGTCGGGTTAAACAAAAGAAATACGGTGTTTATCAAGGAATTCTCTGATAACCTCCTTTTCTTCTGTGATGAGTGCAAGTGTATCTCACTCTCGCATGTTCTTTTGGCAATAAAATGCCTAAGCGATTCCAATGACTCCTACCAAGACGCACTCGCGAAAAAGATCACGGACAAAATTTCGGTCATCGAAAGCAGTGTTAAAAGTGTTGAAGAGTTACGGAACTCAGTGCAGACCTCAGCCGTACTAATAAAATCCAAAGTAAGGCATATGGATAAACAAATTGCTGGTCTAATCGAGTTAGACTCTGGGAGATCCGGGAATGAAGAAACTCCCTTAGGTCACCTGGATAAAGTGTTAAGTGACATCAAAGCCATCTGTTCTACGCAAGTTATATCCAACCAAAAAACTTGCGAGTTGATAAGCTCTCTGCGTGACGACATTGACATTCATTTCCAGTCCTCGTCACGCAAACAACCATCTCCTAAAGAATCCTATGCTCGAAGTTATCTTCGACAAAGTGAACGATGTCAGTGATGAACTTACTGCGACTCGATCCCTCGTATGCGATATTGAACATCACATCGCAACAATAAACAGCAAAATCGTTGACCCACCATACTTCCCGCAGCCTTACCAGAATGTTCCCTATAATACGTCGCTAATGGCTGAATTAATGGAACCTGAAGTGGATTCACACTCACCCCCACATACAAGTCATCTGCGGACGGTTCAACCAACTGATTCTTGCGAAGTTTCTTCCAACCTGATAATAAAGACCACATCTACGTCAACACTTTCCAATCGCTGCCCCACGGAGGCTTATCAATCACTTCAACTCAACTTGGATACCTTCTGAATGGCAGCGTAGACTTGATAAGCTTGCTTCAAAAAATCAATTGGTCACTACGCTTCTTATAAAAGGCGCCCCACCACACGCTGATGCTGATTGGATCTCGAATTTCTTCGTAAAGAAATATGGCATTACCATTGGCCACTGTAATTTAATTCCAACATCTCACCACAGAAGTAAGCGCAGCTTCAAGCTCAATATGCCGGCCAATACGAATGGCTATTCCATAATCCAGCCAGCAACAATTTCAACCTTGGAAAGATGCGTGTCTGCAAATGGTTGGAAAATACGACCAAGAAGCAGGATAAAGTCAAGCAGTCCGTCTTACCTAAACCATCTATTAAGGTAGCAAGTAAACCCAATTTGCCAAGACCCACCTCCTCTTCTCAAAACAAACCCAGCTCTAATTGGAGCTTTAAAACCAAAATTTTTCCTAATTTTAAGCCTCCTACCCATACTCCAACTCCGTCTATTCCACCCCAAACCAAGCTCCGACGTCAACGTGTCTCTTTTGACTTAACACCTATCTTAAATCCCGCTTCCAGCTCGCCTTCTCCCTCGGTTTCATGGGCCCCAGTCCCTACTTTTGATACACCACCAAACCCAGCTAGCAACTCAATTCTCAACTTCGACCTTAAAACTGGAGCTAAGTACCCTAATTTCATTAACTCCCATACCCTAAACCCCACATCTCATCCCTCATCCAACTCCATATCCAATCATTTATCTCCCTCCTCCAATGCTCCTATTCTTGATCCCCTTTTCCCCCCCACTGTTAAACTAACACAGCAAACCAATGGCACTACAGAAAGTCGATATGCTCTCTCTAGGCTCAGAGAAAGAAAGATATATGAAAACATTCGTCTCTTTCTTGCCTATCTACATGACAAATCGGACTCGGTCTGCTACGAAGGGAAAACCAAAACCAGCGTCATGGTTTCCATCCACCAGGAAGGCCTCCCTACCGACCCTATCAGTCTCAGGAACCTTTATGTCAGGTACCACGAGATTTTTAACATGTCCCCTCAGAAAGTAGCAGACGACCTCGCTGCATTCGGCAACTATGTTCACTCTAAACGAGTATCACACCTACAGCGAAGCCGAGCCGACCACGACAAATTTTTTCGTCCATAACGTGCCTCCCTTGCCAGCGCTTAAACCATCCTTCCTCACACCTCCACCCCACAACATCCCTCTTACATTTTACTACCAGAATGTAAGAAGTCTTCGCTCTAAAACCAATGCTGTCCTACGTCAATCGCATGCTCTTCCCTTTGATATCTACGCCTTGACCGAAACCAATTTGATTCCCGACATAAAGAACCAGGAATTGTTCCCTCCTACTTTTAATGTTTTCCGCGACGACGATCCTACCCGCACAAATAAAGATTCCCCCTGTCGAGGCGTCCTACTGGCGATGGACAACAGCCTTAACTCTTCCCCCATTACAATTTCTTCATCCTCTAAAGCCGACTTTGTCGCAATAAAAATATCACTGCCTCTCAAGTCCCTTTACGTTATATGTTGCTATATCCTACCAGCTCAACCTATCGAATCTTACCAATTTGTTATTGATGCGATCGATCATTTAATTGACCTGTCAGACCCTATTGATGATATCCTTATTTTTGGCGACTTTAATCTTCCTCAACTACAATGGACTCCATCAGATGATCAATCGTTTTTCATCGCTTCAAATGCCAACTCAGCTAAGGAATGTCTCTTCTTAGATCGCTTAACAGACTCAAGTCTATGCCAAGTCAGTGGTATATCCAATTATATGGGCAGGCAATTAGACCTTATTTTCACAACAGATCCAATTAACTCCTCAGTCTCACTTTGTCCCCTATCTCTCTCAACAATCGATAACTACCATCCCCCCCTTCTACTTTCATTCCAGTCCACTTCCCCCACAACTCTCTCATCCCACGACTTTCATAAAGCAAACTTTCACAAAATCAGTGAATATCTCAGCAGATCCCTCTTTAACTTTCACAACCTAAGTACAAATGATGCCTTATCCATTTTTTATAAAGAAATATTTAATTCTTTTTCCCTTTACGTTCCGTTTTCCCGCCTTAAAATATCATCTACTAGTCCTCCCTAGTATAATCGCAAGCTTCGTTCCTTACGAAATCAGAGAAATAAGTTATGGGCTGTTTTCCTGCGTACCAGATCCTTTACCGACTATACCAACTATCTTGGTGCTTATCTTCATTTCACCAAACTTTACGATTCCCTTTACCTGGGCTACCTTAACAATGAGCAAGTCAACCTTATAAACCACCCTAAGTCCTTTTTCCAATTTGTTAACTACAAAAGAAAGTCCGATGGTTACCCTCCTTCCCTCTCTTTCAACAACAGGTCATCAACCGATCCACTCACCATTGCCAACCTATTTGCCACCTTTTTTAAACAATCCCTCACCAACGACTCCTTTGTACCAGATCCATCCTATTTTAGTTACCTACTGAACTTCTCCAATGGCCCACTTCTCTCTCATATTTTTGATCCGTCTTATATCGAACATAAATTACACCAACTCAATGACGAATTCACACCCGGCCCAGACGGCCTCCCTTCCATATTTCTTAAAAAAATGTTCTTCCTCTCTTTCCCTTGCCCTTTCTAATCTCTTCCGTCTATCCCTTTCACAAGGAGAATTTCCTCAGGCTTGGAAATCCTCCTTCATAACCCCGATCCACAAGAAAGGATCAAAGAATGAAATAACCAACTATCGTCCCATCGCTAAACTCTCCCATATACCCAAACTCTTCGAAAGTATTTTGTATGAAGCTCTAAGCTTCCAATGCAAATCACTTATTTCTCCTAGACAACATGGCTTCCTAAAGGGTAGGTCAACCACCACAAATCTCGTTGAATTCGTATCCTTTGCCCTCTCTGCCCTAGAAAATGGCAATGAAGTCGATGTAGTTGCAACCGATTTTAGCAAAGCCTTCGATAAAATCTCTCATCGGTTAATCATCTTTAAATTGTCTGCCCTCGGCTTTGAACCCATATTGTTGAAATGGATATCCTCTTACCTCAAAAACCGTTTTTACAGTGTTCGTTTTAGGTCAGCCCACTCCGCTCCATTTTTGGCCACCTCTGGAGTTCCACAAGGCAGCCATCTCGGTCCCCTTCTTTTTATATTAACCATAAATGATCTCGATATGATCATCAAACACTCGTCTGTCTCCCTTTACGCCGACGATACCAAATTTTTCAAAACCATTTCCTCTCCCCATGACTCTTTCCTCCTTCAACAATATCTTGATAGTTTTTCGATCTGGTGCCTCAAAAATTCTTTGGAACTTAACATCGCCAAATGCCAATCCATCACCTTCTCACATAAGCGGAACCAATCTCCTCCCCGACTCTATCTTCTCCATAACCAACCTATCTCCTCCGTACAGTCTCTTCGCGACCTCGGCATTTTGTGTGACAGCGAGCTCAACTTCCGTTTACATATGGATGAGATAATCCTCAAAGCCAACTCTGCACTAGGTTTTGTAAAACGGTGGTCCAAAGAATTCACCAACCTATACGTGACCAGGTCCCTCTATATTACCTTTGTTCGCCCCCTCCTAGAGTACGCCAGTCAAGTATGGTCCCCATATCATCGTGTTCATATCTCGAGAATTGAAGGCATTCAGCGCCGTTTTCTTCGATTTGCTCTCCGAGGTATGCCCTGGGACGATCCTTTTAATCTGCCCCCCTATCAAAACCGTCTCAACCTTATCAACTTAAACACCCTTGAAGATCGCAGAGATGCTGCAGACTTTCTCTTCATTCATCGACCCCTTTCAGGTCACGTTGAATGCGCGTCCCTTCACAACTCCATTTTCCTCAACACTAACCCTCGTAATCTACGTACCCCTCGACTCTTCTATCTACCAACCCATCACACCTCCTATGGCGCGAACGAACCAATCTCCCGTATGCTACGTCAAATCAACTCAAACCCTACCGTCTTTGATTTCCACCGCACCACTCCCTACCGCAAATCCGTTCTCCTTCATCACTCCAACCAATCTTAGTTTTAAGTTTTACGAGTAGTTTAAGTTTAGTTTGTAAGTTATAGCTTGTATTAAGCCGAATAAATGGGGGCGTTCGCCCCCACCAAAATTAAAAAATATGTGAAGTCACTAGTCTATGTCGACAAACCAGAGACGGAAATCAACATTCGCCGTGTTATTGCTGATATACGGCCCCAATTACTCGAGAAAGTTGTCGAAAATTGGACTTAACGATTGCGCTTCATTCGAGCTAGCCGAGCTGTTTAAACACTAATGGCATAAAAGTATCTATTAAATAAAGCTAATATTATAGACATTAACGTTAGGTTCAAGTATTTTATTTCATATGGAATTTGTATACCTCTAAAAAAGCACCCTTTACAAATACCACGTTTTACGTGTCTATGCCAAAATTGCTGAAGGACTTACAAGTTCTCAGGCGTTGGTTTGCAAAGAATGATTTTGTGTGAGTGATAGAACGAAGCCAATGTTTTGCAATTTAAAAGAATCCGTTCCGAAAAAACGTGATTTATTCCTACATTCTACGGCGTTGTTGAACTTTTGTTTTTAGTTACACACTCTTGTGGAAGGATTAATTATTATTGTCAAAAAGAATATGGAACAAATAACTACAATACTTTAAAATTGAATTGTTTAATAATTTTAAGTACCTCGGCATTCAATTATTATCAATTAAGAGAATTCGAACTGGAAAGCTCATGCTAGTGAGCTTAAAAAATATATGATTAAGCCATATTACTCCAAAAAATTACTAACAGTGGTATAAAATGGACTTGTTGCAATATGGCACATCTACAGTTTGTCAAGAAAGTGTTTTCACAAGTACAATGTATGACAATGTATCTTATAGCGTTGTAATTACAGATATGTACTTCCGGAATATTTTTTCAATTTTTTCTTTTGGAATTGCAATTAACACATACTTAAGCATAAAATACCATAACAAAGTACTTGTTATAGCACAAAAACAACCACAAAAAAAACAAAACAGCAAAAAACAACAAAAAACCACTGTCAAGAAAGTGTTTGCAATTTCATTTCAATTCCATTTTCGCAGCATATGCACAGTATCATGAAAGTACCGTTAAAGCGGTTTTTTATTTTTTGTCCTGTGACAGTCATAGGATATCGAATCCAACAATTTTAGTGATTCCTTTTCTGTTTCGAGTGCTTGACTGATCGTTTTAGTTTTGTTTAAATATGCCTGGCCAAAGAATTTCGCTGGACGTAAAACAATTAATTTACTATAACCACTACAAGGGCAAAAGTGTGCGAGAAATTACGGAGATGTTTGGTATATCCGGAAGAACTATATACAACATCATTAATCGGGCAGAACGTGAGAATCGTTTGGATCCTCCAATAACAACTGGTAGGCCAAGGAAGCTAACGGACAGAAATGAGCGTTTTCTGCTAAAAAAGGTGAACGATAACCCTCGAATATCAATAAGGGCCTTGTCATGGGAGATCAGCCAAGAATGTGGTATACAAGTATCGCATGAAACTATACGGCAAGTACTAAAAAAGCACAAATACACATCAAGAGTTGCACGGAAAAAGCCATTGCTTTCATTGCAAAATATAGAAAAGCGCTTTTTGTTCGCATCGACGTATAGCACCGAACCAAATGAATACTGGGATGATGTTATATTTTGCGACGAAACGAAAATAATGCTTTACTATAACGTAGGACCGAAAAGAGTATGGCGTCAGCCCTTGAAAGCTCTATATAATAAAAACATAATTCCTACTGTGAAATTCGGCAAATTATCTGTGATGGTATGGGGGTGCATATCCATCAGAGGCGTCGGAGACATTGTCTTCATTGAAAACACCATGGACGCGAAACAGTATCTAGGCATTTTGCGAAATCATTTGCCCAGTAGCGCCATAAGCTTTGGTTTTAATTGCAACAATGAGAACAGAAAACCTAGATTCAAATTCTATCAAGATAATGACCCAAAGCATAAAGAGCTAACGGTTAAGACGTGGCTGCTCTATAATTGTAGTAAAGTGCTAGATACACCAGCTCAGAGCCCCGACCTTAACCCAATCGAGAATATATGGGTACACTTGAAAAATAAAGTGGCAAAAAGGAGTCCGAAAAACAGAAACCAATTAATACAATATATTAAGGAAAAATGGGCTAATATACCAACTAATTATGACGTAAGAAATTTAATTGGATCAATGCCAAGAAGACTAAAGGCAGTAATTGATGCTAAAGGTGGTCACACCAAGTACTGAAGTGTAATTTTTGAATAGTTTACCAGTTCTTGAGATTATTTTGTTTTATAAGATGAAAATGTGCAAACACTTTCTTGACAGTGTATTTATTGTTGTTTTTGATTGTTTTGTTTTTTTGTTGTTGTTTTTGTACTAAAAGAAATACCTTTTTTTGTTATTTAATATTTAAGAATGTGTATATCATAATACCAAAAGCAAAAACTGAATAAAACTACTGGAAGTGCCTATATTTATAACAAAATAGGATACATTGTTGTTTTTATTACTTGTGAAAACACTTTCTTGACAAACTGTATTTGAGGTGGAGCGTATTCTAACGTTTTGGGGCCATTATTAATTGCACAAAAACGTATTGTAAGAATTGTTTGCAGTAAAAATATATTGGCTTCCAATTGGCTTTTGTTTTATTCTATATTTGTGCTACCGATAAAACATATTTACCTCAATAAAATGCTTAAAGTGTTCTTCTTGCGTAGTAGATATACTTCGATACTGAAAAGTTAATACTCGTATGTTTACGGTTTAAGAGTAAATACAAGAGGCTTACTTAATAGTCCCCATTTAAATAAAACCCACTTCCCGAACTGCCATAACCCATTTTATTTAACTCATTGCCATATGGAATAAGAAAATTAAACGTAAGCACTTTGTTTCTAAGTAGAGTTAAGAAAATGCCTCTTTACTCTAGATAATTCTACAGTCAAAAATTTATTTAAAAACAGAAACTAGTTGGGTCTCGCTTTAAGTTACTTTTCATAAATTTTATTTTTTTCTTTCAACCTTTTCATTTCCTAAACATAATTAATGTATATAAAGGGTGCCATCTAACGTTTTTTTTTTCAACTAGTGTTTATTTCGTGAATGGTAACACTTAGCTCATGTCTGATTTGACAGATAATTCCGGTTAATAATAGAAAATAATTTCATTCAAATGGCTGCCTCAGCTGGCCATGCAGTAGCCTACACGATCGGTCCAATTTTTAAGCACAGTATCGATTGTTTGCAGCTGTATTTCACGAATGGCTTCACGAATATTGTCTTTTAAAGCGTCAATTGTCTCTGGCTTATCGGCGTAACACTTATCTTTTACGGCACCCCACAAATAATAGTCCAACGATGTCAAATCGCAGCTCCGAGGTGGCCAAACGACATCAGCTCTGCGGCTGATAATGCGATCTTCAAAAACATGGCGCAAAACATCTGGTGTAGCTTCGGCTGTGTGGCACGTAGCGCCGTCCTGTTGAAACCAAATGTTGCCAATATCCTCCTCTTCAATTTTTGTGAACAAAAATTCGTTCAACATGGCCCGATAACGATCGCCATTGACTGTAACGGCCACTCCTTGCTCATTTTCGAAGAAAAATGGCCCAATTATGCCTCTGGACCAAAATCCGCACCAAACAGTGACTCGTTTTGGGTGTATCGGCTTTTCAATGTATGCGTCCGGGTTTTCTGTGCCCCAAATGCGACAATTTTGCTTGTTTACATACCCGCCAAGATCAAAATGAGCTTCATCTGAAAAGATGATTTTTTTGGCAAAATCGGCATCTTCTCTAAGTCGATCGCAGGCCCACTTAGCGAAGCGAAAACGCATTGGATGGCCAGTTGGCTTCAACTCATGAACCAATTGGACTTTGTATGGCGTCATACCAAGGTCTTTATGCAAAACTCGTCTCAATGATGTCTCCGAAATTTTAATTGTTGAGAACGACGGTGAATTGATGTTGATGGCGCTTCACGCACACTTTCTGCCACAGCAGCAATATTCTCGGGTGTACGCACTGTTTTGGCTTTTCACGCTTTGGTTTATCGATGAGGATGCCAGTTTCTTTCACTTTTTTCACAAGATAACGAACATACGGAGCTGACGGTGCTTCTCTTCTTCCAAAATCCGTACGCAATTTTCGCACACATTCTGCAACATTACCATGATTTTCAAAGTAATGTTGCAATATTTCCCAGCGTTGTTCAAGCGTATACACAACCATATTCGTTCAGCGGAAGGATAAAACTAATTATCTGTCAAATCAGACATGAGCTAAGTGTTACCATTCACGAAATAAGCACTAGTTGAAAAAAACGTTAGATGGCGGACTTTATATTAATCAATTTACATTTACCCCACACAAAATTGTTAATTAATTTTAGAGATGGATCATTCGTCGCTAGTTCTTTATGACTACAGAATGACTCCTACCTTTATCATTTATTATAATTTTGATACTTATTGTTTTTGAATTGTGAAGTGGAATATGAATAAAGAGTGTAAGAATACAGTGGTCACAGGATCTGCACAACAAGAATAACGAATTAAAATAAACTTTAAGCCAACAAGTCAATAATTTGCACAGTGTCTCTCTAAGGCAAGAAAGAGATAAGTGTTTTTAGTGTTTAATAAAAATAAAAGAAGATCAAGACCATTAATCTTAAACCGTCGCTAGTTCCCTAATGATAGATTCTTTAAACAAGCCACTCTAGTCTTCTTTTGAATTTCGTTTAGGCTCTTAACAAAGAAGAAATAAATCACCTAATAGCACCGAAAATTAATTGCATTTGAATACACAATTTCAAGGATACCGCCTGAGCCCAGCAAAGTTTTTATCGCATCTGTCACTGAAAAAAATACACAAATAGATCACAGGTGTACATACTCGTATAAGAGTGTGAATATAGTATATGTATGTATATTCAAGCCCGTAAACTTGATATTATTGCGTTTGATTTTGAATACATATGTACATACGTTTTCCCACAGTAGTTATATTTATTGCGCCCCCATTATTCCTTTGTTAGATATCTTTCTCTATTTCGCCACTTTTTCTCTTCTGCGAGTTGGAAAATCTCTAATCAAGCATCTGCTGCTACTATGTACGGCTA
The DNA here is from genome assembly GCA_949129095.1 of Volucella bombylans. NCBI lineage: Eukaryota > Metazoa > Arthropoda > Insecta > Diptera > Syrphidae > Volucella > Volucella bombylans. The sequence continues at coordinate 136,656,402 of OX422143.1, forward strand.
CTGCTGTTGCTACTGTATGAAGAACCTCCATACAACCACAAATTCTAGGATTCAAATGCAGAAAGCAGAGAATCTACCACGCCAACCTCGACCTGAAGCCTTTGAGCAATTTATCCTTTAAAAACGAATTCCATCCGACATACGCGTTAAAGTCCTTGAAAGAACACATAGCGTACTTAATGCTTACCCTCATGCCAGGTTTCCTTCCATTTTTTTAATTTATTATTTTTTTCTTGATGAAAAGCTTTCTTTTCTTTTTTTCTATTGCCATCAGTCAAGGTATGCTAACCCCGATGCAATTTTATCCGTAACTCTGGAAACAGAAGGATTTCCTTTTCACTGGTGGTGCCGGAATGTTTTCTACTCTATTTCGTTTTACTGTGAATCACTGTGAATCACAGCCAGAATTCACTGTGTGTCACTATCTTATCTCTCTCTCTCTCTCTTTTTGTCCAAATTAAGGCAACGAACCATTGAAATTGCCTCTAATTAGGATGCGGGCTTCAATAATATGTCATTTGCATTTGCATACGAGCAGGTAAAGGAACGCTAAACTAACTAAAGCAAGTAATTGCATTAACATTAAATTAATTGGAAAATTCCTGATTACATCTATTGTCAGGATGCAGGAGCGAACGATTAATATCGTATACACTGCCGGCGGCTAGAGTAGTACGAGTATTGTACGGATGTGAGCTGTGTGGGTATACTTTGTTCTCAGTGAAGTGTGGAATTATTGTTATAAGTTGGACAGTTTGCCTTGCTATCGCGGTGATAAGCTGTGTGGGGTGGTAAATTGGGTCGATAGCAAAATTTTACAATTTATATGGATACTCGTATGTGTACGAGTATGTCTTGAGTTGTACATATTGTCGTTTGGCGAGGAAAACCCGTAAATGAGTTGTCCTTTCATTTAAAATAGATTTTCAGTAAAATGGGTTTCTAAATTACTTGCGCGTTTCAAGGGTACTTGTGTTATAGTAAACTGTTTATGGTTGTCGACAATTAAGGAGTAACAAAGTTTAGTGCCAATAAAAATGATTGCAGTGTTGACAGTTATAAATTGGTATAGTACCACGCAGAAGTTACCTTAATTGGGATCGTAAAGTTATTTACGCCAACTGAAAACTATCTATGTACGAATTTTTTGTAACTTTGAAAGTTGGTTGGTTGGGAAAGAATTTTCTTTTTTACAAAAAGATACCGTTTGGGTTGACGAACTCGCTGACTACGGTTGTGTCGTTATTTCAAAAATGGCGCAGCATTTTTACTGATATGAGAGAAATAATGACTTTGTCAGAAGGACCTGCAAAGAAATAGTTGCTAAATAGGCGTAGAGCATAGAGCATTCTCAAGAGAACGATGGATGTAATGTCGCATCATCTGTACGAGTATAGTCAGAAACCTGAACTCGACACGACCAAATGGAAAATCCATTCTCTCAAGCAAAGCGGGAATAGGTAAATCGAGGACCGCTCTTCTTTGACTGTGAAGCTGAATATGACTTGCGTCTGTATTTGCGATTTAGAGTGACTTACTTTATGTTCCTAAGCGAACTCTACTACTCTTCTACGTTGTGATCTTTCTGCAAGCTCACAACATATCTGTTAATAGGAATCACAGACGGGGACCAAGCGTGTCTTGGATTTTTTTTTAAATAGCTTGCACACAGTGCTGTATAACGAATAACTACAAAGTACTCTATGAACTTAGAATTTGTCAACTTTGTCTGCGATAACGAATGCATGAAACGCATGAAGATGCGACTTATCATATGTTAAGATACCAGTGTTCAGACTAGTTTCAAGGAATTTTAGAATCTGACCGTGCAATCACCGGAACCACAAATAAGCTGAGTCATAAAACCTATAAAGCTGGTTTCTGTCATTGCAGCTGATGACGATTGCTATCCTATGATGACTATGGACGATTCCATGAAATTGGTTTTTCCATTCTTTGAACGGTTCAAGTTGCCGATCAACTATTACGAGTACTATAGATCTCAAGAAGTTCTTTATTGCTACTTGACACTGTCCTATACCGATTAGTCTCTTTATTGACGAAAAGCAGTGAGAAAAAAGTTTTAAGCTGCTAAGAGTTTTAGACCCACACGAGTGAATTTGAGTTCTTTTCTGTCGCGTTTCGTGTGAGCCCTACAAGTAGTGAGTAGTTAATAAAAATTTTAAAATTCAAAAAGGTAGTTGGCATAGATATTTTGTGCTAAATCCTGCTGGGCTTACTCGTTTGTACCCGAAAACGATGGCGAATTTTCGAGATGGAGGGATTCTGTTTTCAGTAAACAAGTATCCCTCTCGATTGTTGTTAATGAACACTTCTGGGCACGAATATTATCTTTAGAAGAACTTTAAAGGGTCTACCGAATCAAAAAGTTGAGGGTTCTACAAGTCGAGGAAGACCTTCTCCAAGGTGACGTAAGCACCTTAGAGCACGTCAGTTAAGAAGACATTAGCATAAAAACGCTTTTTTGCATAGTTTGATTTTGTCCTGACAACATAATTATATGTTGCTTGAAGAAATTCTGATGCAACAAGACAAGTTCAAAGTATTTGTGAACTCTTGTCATAGAACAGCGGTAATTTGAATAAATCCAATATCAAAGATAAGCGTTTTTCTATAAAGCAGATATCAGTGTTATTAGTGCGAACGGTGAGGGAAAAGAAAGATAAAAAGAATACTGTTTTCACCAGATAAACGCTTTTGAAAACAGATAAAGGCTAGAAGTCCTGGGCTTTGGGTTTGTGAGTGAATGCCAGATTACGAGTCAAATTAAGGCTTAAATCGTCAGCATACGTGTGATATGCGATTATGCAGAAAGACGTTGACTTTGCCAAGACTGTTGCACAAGTTCCCCAACAATATGATTACAATGTCTTAGGAACAACCTTATGATAGGCTTTCGTGATTTTAACGCAGATTTTGGAAATGAAGACATTTTTGCCATAGTTGTTGGAAAACATATGGTAGACTGTACTAAATAGCCTCCGAGTATGGGCATTGCAGTGGGACGAAGTGTCATCGAAAAAAGCATACATTACCCACATTTCAACGGGCTTTGACTGCCAATCTGACCTCCTGATCAATCGGCTACAAAAGGCAAGCAATGGCTGAACACTTTCCGGTTAAGCTTTCGAAAACATCTCCGCTAGCATCAAAAGTAGATGTCTAACATTAATCATTGTCAACATTTCAAGCAAGCGACGTTCCATCTTTTTTTCACTTATCTACTTCAACGACATCGCTGTTTTAATAACAAGTTCCGTTAAGAGTATGCAGTGAACCAGGAAGTGTAGATTAGCGTGGCTCGAAAACTCCAGGAGTGAAAAAGACAGGAGGAATATCGGGTTCCCGGAAAGAAAAAGAAAAAGCCGGAGAAACGCTTCATGGTAACTATGCGCTATAGGTTAGGATAAACAAGTGGTACTAGTTATTTCGAAGATTATGTATATGAAATCACCTCAGCGAAATGCTTCGTTTCACCCGAAGTCAGGACAGCAGTTTCCAGGCATAAGTCTAGCAAAGCTGGAGATATTTAAAGCGGCAGGTGGTGATTGGATACAGGGGATACATCGACTCATTTCTAAAATCTGGGTCGACGAAAGTATCCCCGACGAATTATATTATAAAATTACAACTTTTATTTTATGCCCAAAGAAAAAACAACGTGTCTCAGCACCTAGAAGTTAAACAGAAGAAGGAAAAAAGGAAAAGGAAAGTGGAAAGGAAAAGAGGGTTAAAGCACGACTGTCAATTGCAGTGTTAGCAGCAACTTGACTGCTGAAAATATCGAGGGTAGTCCATGTCCGCCTATGTAGAGACATGCTGCATTCCATAAGCGAGTTGTACGGCTTAGGAACGAATCACGATATTTTAGAGTACCTCCGAAAATTGGCCTGAGGGTATACTGATGAGCATTCATAGCGAGACGTTTGAATGGGCGGAATGCTCCTTTCTAGAAGATGCAGAGATGTTTTAGGAGCACCGGACCAGATGTGGGCATTGTATACTCCAATTTTGGGCGGATGAATGCCAGATCAGAGGGGGTAAAATAGTTCTTACATCGTTTGAAGAAACCTAGACATTTCGCAGTATTTTTGGCGACATCAAATATGTGGTCATTCCAATGTAATTTGTCATTGACACACATACCGAGAATGGAAAGTTTTTCGGTTTCGACGATGCAAGTGCCATTCATGGCTGGGTGTTTAAATTTCGCTTTAACGACAGCAGACAGCATTGTGTTTTGGAAGCATTAAATTCCACTCTGTTGGTAGTTCTCCAAATGGTTATGTTGTTGACATCGGAATTTAATGAGCTTAGCATATGCTGCCGTTCTCGTTCTACCATAGAAGAGCAGGGCCGTGAGTCCGGAAACGAAAATGAAAAGCAGAGAGTACTGTCATCAGCAATGAATATATTGGATTAGAAGTAGCAGACAAGAGATCGTTGATGAAAATTAAAAAGAGTGTCGGAGACAGAACGGAGATCTGGGGCACACCATCATTTATTTTGTGAATATCAGACTGTCCAAGACAACTTGAATTGAACGTTCCGAAAGGTAATTTCTAATCCATTGAAGAAGACAGTCATCGATCCCAAATGCACGCATTTTCGACGAAAGAGCCTGATGCCAAACTCTGTCAAATGCCTTAGAAATATCAAGTGCAACTATCTTGCTTTCGCCAGATTGATGTACGCTTTGGTTCCACTTTTCGGTGAGACATGCCATAAAATCACCAGTGGACCTGTTGCTACTGCCGGTCATTAAGAAGTTAAGTTTTCGTTTTTCGAGATATTACATTAGCTGACGGTTTATCAGCGTTTCCATGACCTGGGAAAGAACGGACGTGAGTGCAATGGGTCTGTATGAGGAGAGGGAAGAAGATTCACTTTTTTTAGGGACGGGCTGGACAAATTCTGTTTTCCATCTGCTCGGAAAGAGTCCTAAAGAGTAGGAAGGAAGGGGAGATATACCATCTGGACGAGCGGATTTATGTATGTTGAGATCTTTAAGTACTCTTAATATTGCACGAGTGCGAAAGTGGATTCGTCCCATTGAGGATTCGACGCACTCAAGTACAGGCGGGGACAAAGCACAATCTGGAAGTGTTGAGCTGGCCGCAAAGTGTGCAGCAAGCAGACTGGCCTTGCCCAAAGAGCTGACAGCTGGAATGTCATTGTAAATGAGCGTTGGGATGGAGGATGAGGCGGAATTTCTAATGTTTTTGGTGAACGACCAACAATTTTTACTGCCTTTGGGACATTGCAATATTTTTTTGCACCAGTTTTTGGTCGTATTGGAATTTCACACGCTTAAGAAAGGCGTTGCAGTCATTTCTGGCTCGTTTGAACATTTTTCGGTTTTCCTCTGTCGGGTTGGTCTTGAAGGCCCGAAAAAATATTTCTCTAACCCTGACGGCCTCTTTACAGCTCGAGTCATACCATGCTTTTTCTTTTGGTTTGATACTCTTCATCCGAGGAATAATAATAATATCAGCAGCAGCATCCACGTCGTTATCGAATAAGAATAACGACCAGGTAAAATTCCTAAAGAAGCTGTTAAGACTGCTCCAATTGGCTTAACTGTGTTGTCGGTGTACGAGAAATTAGTTGATATGACACAATGGTCCGACGAACCTATAGGGGAGAGCACATCAACGGTGTACTTATCGGGGTGAGAAATTAAAAACAAGTCCAGGGTGTTGGCGGTATGACTATCAACGTCTGGTATTCGCGTGAGCTCATTTACAAGCTGCGTTAAGTTGCTTTCCGCAGCGAAGATCTCAACACACCGTCCTTTGGGTGTAGTCTGTCCAGAATGTTGAAGCCAGGCAGAATTGTGTATTTAAAAATCGGCCGTAATAATGATTTCAGTATGAGAATACAGGGATACAATTCTTTGAATGGAGTCAGATAGTGCATCAAACTAGTTAAAGTCGAATTGCTGTCCAGTGTGGGGCTTCTGTAAAGAAAGCAGTAGTGAATAATTTGCTTACGGAGATGGAATTTTAACCACATGAAATTGATTCCGGATTGGAACAGGGACTAAATTGTGGTGGAGTTTGGTAAGCTACATCAATACGCACGTAAATGGCGAGACCGCGGTGAGAAAAGAATAATGGCACTAGTTCGTAGCCAGGTAGCTTTAGATCAGAATGATCTGAGAGGTGTGGGCGGGGATCTACCTGTGTTTCACTAGTCATAATCACAGACAAACACAGATATACTGTTCGGTCCAGGAAACTGGTATAGTTTGAAGCTATGCAGCGCCAAGAATAGCTTTGTCTCTTGTAATCAGACTATCAATCTTTGTCGCGGGTGCACTTTGTAGTCCTGCTAAGGTCGTTACTGTCCGTGACTATTTAATCAATAGAAAATTAAAAGACGATAATATATCATAAAACTATAAACTTTATTTTAATTGTTAAAACTGAATCCGTAGTAGTCGATTGCCAGCACCGAACAGACTGGATTAAAAGGCATTTGTCTCTTTACGTTTTACACTACCAGGAGCTACATGGAAATTGGATGGCTAGTAGCGGGTCGAGTGATTCAGGTGATTGAGTGATTGAGGTCGTCTATAAGCAATCGGCTTTTTTTTAAACAACTAGTCAGGCATTGTCACAGAATGTCCTCCAGGATTGTCGCTTTGACTTTCTTAGTTTTTTTTTATATATATGTAGGGATCCTGGAGAGGCAAAAACTAATTAAAAAAGAATTATTCCTTTTGAATTCAATGTAGTATACGAGTAGTTTATAATTATGTTCAAGATACGATACAATATAGCGATATTTTGTTAAAGGGGAAAATAATATAATGTTGAAAACTCGCGCCCGTCTGTGATGTCATCTTTACGTCTTTTCTCTTTCATCTGTCAACTTCTCTTGTTCCGTCTTCATTTTCGTCGTCGTTGTCCTCATTGTCGTCGTCTTCGATCTCGCATGTTCCACTTCCAGTTGGTGATGGTGTGGCGTTGCCAATAGCTGCCATCCTACATATATGTGTATTTTGAGGGATTCATCCCATTCAGTCACTTCTCTTGTGCTTTTTGCTTGGTTAACAAGTTTCCTGTGGTGCCAATCCTGATGTAAGCGGAATAAGTCTCTTCAACATAACACATCAAATCCTTTCTTCTATATTATGTAAATGCATTAAATCGTTTGCCATGTGATGCGATGTCATGCATTTTTTCAACATCGGTCTTGAAAGATTTGTGCGAAACTCACAGGTCAACTCCAGAGGCAACATATTTCAAAAGTCGGTTCAGTTACTGAACAGGCAGACCTAAAGTAATTGGTATTAGTTTACAGTGGCGGATTTTCGGCACAGACTTGTTCAGCCATTCAAGAGTTTGCTGCAGGGAGGACTTTACACCAGAGTTTCGGTTTTCATATCGAAGCCCGTTCAGACAGTTGTCATTACCAGCCTACCCAATTCAGAAAATCAGAGAGGTGATAGCGGCATCCTTGTAGATGCGCCGGTCCCCTTTGGCATTTTAGGGTTTTCCGGGGACATCCAAGTTCCTACCATAAAAAAACAATATTTGGTGATTGCAGGACTGGTTTCAGCCGTATATTGTGCGCGGGGAAACCCATCGCTAGAGTTGCTTCTTAGCGGGGACATCACCGCACTAGCCGACTTACGACAACCCGAACTACGACCTTTGCTGTTCTAGCACGGGGCTTATCCGGACATCGTGTGAGGGTAAAATCACCGCTGGTTTTGTTTTCGTCAATGGGTTTAACCACTTCATGCGATTTCCATCCACTGGAATTGCAGTTTGTTGTTTGTCATCTTCCGCGGAGAGATTCATCGACAGAGGGAGTGCCGGAAACCTTCTTTTTGTTACAAGAGCTTGGTCGGTTTCAGTGGGTGTCACTTCCGCCTTCTTTTCACCGCCACCGCTGGGGAGTGAGACCTTTAGCAATCGCGCCATCGATAGCGCTTGCCATTTCTTTGCGCAGTTTACATGTTTTCTATCTATGCTCGTGCTTCTCGTGCCGTGATGCCAGAGGCAGAGCCTATCCGGTGCTCTCTCCATCTTTCCATCCGAATCCTACCGAACGTGCCGTAGAAAAAGCCGCCGGAGTCATCGGAATCAATCCAGCACCTCCGGGGTCAGCACCTAAATCGGCAGGGGGTTTCTATAGTGTGTTGGTTGGGGCTTTCAAAACCACCTGTACCCTGCCCCAGTTGAGACGACCACGAGTCGATTGTCGATATTGCGAGTACCACCTGGAGTATAATTTTTGGGGTCACCTTCACACTTTTAACTGTTTACCGTCTAGTTTGGACGTCTTTCACACTTAGTTTGACTTCTTAACTGAATTCTTTTCAAAACCTTAGGATCTTTGACTTTTAAGCCTTCCTGCCATGAAAAGGCAGCTAAAGAAAGAAAGGAAAAGACTTCTTATGAGCCTAATTTATCGTTTACTTCTTGAGTACCTAAGTATTAAAGATTTCTATTAAAAAAAAGAAAGCCTTTCCTCACCTTCCTTTGGATGTTATATCAAGTGTCATTTTTATCCAACACCATTCGCTGGTATTTCTATTCCAATTGCTTTTCCATCACTTCCTCAGCCTCAAAATGAAAATTGAACCGCTTTATGCTCTAAATCATTTAAAGGATACAATTTGCCCCACATCATCTAATCTAAATCAACTTAATGAAAGTCGTCGCCCCCAATTCACTTTAAACAGTGTTCATGGTTATTTAACACTCAATCCTTCAACAGGGGCAGACTTATAATGCCCAGGGATTTCTTTTCAAACGTCAAACCTATATTTTGCCCTTGAACACCAAAACCCCTAAGTGCTTCTCATTGTCCTTGTATTATAAGTAAGCCGACCCAAAAATTTGCCACAATCCATTTAGTTAAAATTTAACCAAAAAAAAAAAATAAAACAAATTGTCAATGCCATCAGCAACATTAACCCGTCATCATATCAGCAGTGTGGACTTTGCCTCTTAGTGCGCCCACTTAATTAAATTTATTTCTTGGAACGAAGAGATAATTCTCATTATTTTCATGACTTCAAAATCAGTCAGGTGTATAAAATAGAGCCACTGCAATGCAAGTGGTGAGGACCAGAGCGAGAACCAGGAGCATCAGAACTATCAGAATCATCTGTATCATCAGAACCATCTGAACCATCACCATTATAGCAATGACATCCACGTCGTCTTCTTGTCATCTGACCTAATTTCCATTGACTCTGATGCAAATCCACTTCATTATAGTTTCCCTTTGATGCAAAAAACTATAGTCAATAGACATTAAAATTTCCCAGGTATCCGTACGAATATACCCGCCCAACAGCCATCCAAATGATTTACTTTTCGTTTGTCATAGTCATTTCATCGGCATGCAAATTGCCAATGTCATCCCTTCATGCAGAAAAATGCGGATATTGCATATCGAGAGTAGCTCAACAAAATCCGAACTTCCTTTAATTGAATACCACTTGGGATCTGCTCGGGGATAGTGGCAAGACCAAGACGCCAATTCCGACATGATTGTGACTGCGTTAAAGTTAAAGTTCACTCGAAAAGCGAACACGGAATATGTAATACGAAGCACCGAATGGCAAAAAGAAAATAAAAAAAATACAATTCCGTAATGGAAAGCTTGAAAACTTCATGAATTTCTTATTTGGCAGCACTCGAGTGTGAATAGGAAAATGAAAAAAAAAAAACTGACCCTCTCCGGAGGAAAACTCTTCACTTAGTCATTGCATCCATCATCGGACAAGCCGAAAGATACAAATGATTGCTGCACCCTCTAAGGGTATGGAGAGTATTTAATTTAAGCGAAACATTTCCCATTAAGTTTGACTTGCTATGCCAGGGTACTCCTGTATGATAGAAGGCCCTATCCGAAAAGCTAATAAAATTGATTGCATTCATTTGGCTAACTATCTGTTTATTTAAACTAAACATCGGAAGGAACAAAAGGGTTCACGGAGGAGAGACTGGCAACAAAGATTTAGATATAGATACGGCCACAGATATGGATACGGATATGGAACAAAGCTTGTATCTAAGTACAAAAGCGGTATTCATTTTATATACTCATACTCATACGAGTATGGGTTTACATGGATGTTCGAGTGTTGTATATTGTTCCATGTTTAGGCAGTAGTCAGAAAGCATCGTGTACGTCTTCCATCTCGCAATTATTCATTCCTCTACTGGAAGCACTCCCACACACTTAACCGGACACGAACAAGCTACAACGACTATGACGATGTCGACAATGTCGACGACGACGACGACGACAACGACAATGACGACGTTCGATGATGTTTTTGATGTCGACGGCTACGACTATGACTAGGACTACGACTACGAAGATGAGGAGAAACAACTGCTGCTGTTGAAAAGGAGCATGAACATCATAAGGAGCCTTCTGTGTAAGTGAGGCTGAGTTACACTCCAACTTTTGCCAAAGCGCACAGCCAGACATTATAGTCATACTCGTAGAAGAAGTCATAATCATAGTGAACTTGTATGTTGTGTGTTTCGGAAGAGAGAAAGAATACAAACATTTGTTGCAAGAGCTAGTTGCCTACTACATCTGGTACGTATACAGAATACAGACGCCTCCTGCTCTTCAACGCCCATAGAACTAGAACCAGAAACAGAATCAGCACCAGAACTAGAACCAGAACTCACTAAAATAGCACACATCATGGAGGAAGGGGCTTTTATTCAGAATCACGTACTCCTTCGGGACATGATTTATACGCTACCACTGCAGCTGATATTACAGCTTATTCGATATTAGTGGCTTTGCTTGGAGTTGCCTACTATCGTACAGTACGGGTGGTAGTGGTAGTTTCTAGTAGTAATATGTACTCGTACTTCGACTACCCATTATCCACGATGGGAAGTTTACGCTTTTCTTTCCCTAAGCCCCAGTTACCCTTGCTACCCTCTTGTAATATTTTGCTCTTAGCAAACCAACTCAATGGAGAACTCAGTAAATGTGTACAAAAAGCAAAAAAAGGACTCGTTTTCTTGTTTAGTCGTTGTGTCTGCTTTCCTCCGTTTGGTTAGGACTCCATTTCCAATTTCATATTTCTTCTCTGTTGGCTGTTTTACCATCATCGTCTTCTATCGTTTACAGGATGTAGCACGAACAGAGAAATTACTGTTTATTTTCCTTGGATTAGTAAAAGGATATTCGATGGTGGTGCGTGAGGGCTACTTGTACGGTCTTTCTTTTGCCCTGATTCGATTTGAGATATCCCTACCTCATTTTCATATAACGGACGAAAGGAAATCGAAAGTTCAGACGAGATACAGACACGTATCCCCTGTATGGCCAATGAGGAAGTTCAAGTTATTAGTATATGCATGAATATGTACAAATATACATAACATGTGTATTATAGATAAAGGGCTCATAACGTGCATTCCCTTAAGGCTGGTATAAGTGATTAAACTCTGTGTGCCCTCGTATCCATAAATGATTGGTGATAGTGTGTTCAAGGATAATTGATAGTAAAACGAAGATAAGTACTAACCTGGGTATTTTGTCACATAATACTCTTCAATGTCAGAATGAGTGTACTGGTAATCGTACTTTCCTAAAGCGAATCTTCTGGTCCTCCTCCACTTCCTGGCATAAACATTCTTCTCTAAATATTCATATATTTGTACCTATACAACTCCTTTTGAATTCAATGGAATTTTATGAAACACAAAACTGTGTAGAAGTAATATTCCCAGCACGTCCTGTGAAAGTCAAACTTTGGAGAGATCCTTGTATACAGAGAAAGTGAATGCAGTGAATCCTAGATGCTACAGAATGTACATGCTCGTATACTCGTATATTCGTAGTCGGTGGTTGGTTTCATTTGCTTCGGTTTGCTTTGGTAGATGTTGAATGGCGCGACCTTCACTCCCATTGCGGCAAGTAATGAGAATATAATTCACAAAGGTTGGTGGTCAGGGAAGACGGGGTAAGGCTTTGCCTTTCAGGACGATTTATAAAAATGTAAATCCTTTTCTGTTGCCTCGTTCGTGACAGTTTGGAGTTTTTTCCTTTCTTCAGTTTCTTTCTATATTTTTTTTGCAGCAGCAGTTTCGTTTAACTCATTTCATTCACTTGATATAGTTACGTGGCCACTCGAGACTTGAGTAGCGTCTTACTGAAGAGGATGATTGATATCCTCAATTTTTTTGTTTTGTTGTATTTACTCGTTTTTTTTTTTTTTTTTTTTTTTTTTTTTGAATGAGATTTACCAAATAAATTTAATAAGGCGTACCGGTCCACCCACTAGAAGAGTGCTTCCCGTCTTTAGGCGATGCATAGTTTAGTTCTGGTTGGGAATGTGACAGGCAGCTGCCATTAAGTGTTTGAGAGTATCTGATACATCGTATACATCTACAGATGCCTGCAATTTTATTTCCTTTTAATTATGCAAATGGCATATTGAGTTGAGTTTTTACGAGTTTATTTTTTCATAAGAGTCAATTACAGAGACAGCATGGTTACTTAGTTTATCCTCGTTTATCCCTGGGGGGAACGTGGGATTTTCATAGGAGTGGGCCTAACATACTTTATTATTCATGTCCTAATTGAAAATATTTATGTATCTACGGGAAACTTTGATTTAAACTTTGGAAAATGCGATCGGACAGTTTGGTGTAGTCAAACTTGAATTGCCAGAAAAGAAAATCAAATGTGTACGAACTTTGACCTTAACCCAAGAAATGTTCATTTGAAGAAAAGAACGAAATGAAAGAAGAATACAGCAAGCACAGGTAACTGGGATCTGGATGTGATTTGTATTTATATTTATATTGAGAGCATCAAAGACTTTTTGTTAAATTGAATACATACGAGTATTTATGTATAGAATACTACTCCTAAGGCCTTAATCTTTTACTTGAAACTGGAAAAATTGTGATTAAAAGTGAAGTACTGCGCATCGGGTATATGCTGGTGTAATGTGACTGTTAGGTTTAAAAGTTAAAACAACCGACTTCAGGGGAAATCCAAACAAAAAGAACCTTTATTATGGGTTTTGTGGTTCTATATATATATACGGAGAGTGTTATACATTTGCAAGCAGAGTTGCCATGTTAAATTATATGAACTGACAGAGTATTAACTCATATTTTTCTTAACACTCCCACTTTTAGATAATTTAACATTTTAATTACATGGTTTGATCATTATTATTTTTTTTTTATAATTTCAATTAACAATCTAAATTTTTGAAATTTGTCTTTACTTAGACCCTTTGTTAAAATGTCAGCTTGTTGTTGTTCAGAAGGAACAACGTTTATCAAAAATTCTCCTCTTTCGTATCGCTCACGTATTAAGTGATAACGAACGTCTATGTGTTTCGTTCGTTTATGAAACTCTGGGTTTTTGATGAGCCGAATCGCTCCTTGGTTGTCCATTTTCAGCATAGCATCGCCAATACCACCCGGAATCATCTCAGAGAGCAGCTGCTGTAGCCAAATCATTTCTTTTACTGCTTGTGATGCGGCTACGTATTCTGACAAAGAAACACATTTATGCTTCTGTGATGACCAAGACAACGAGCCACTCCCTAGTGAAAAAATGAACCCAGTGGTAGAGCGCCTTGTCCCAGGATCCCCGGCATAATCAGCGTCACTGAAACAAACTAACGAATAACATTTAGTTTTTTTAAAAAATATACCCATTCGTCTGGTTCCACTGATATATTTCAAAATTCTCTTCACAGCGTTGACGTCATGATTACTTGGCGAATCCAAATATCGGGAAACCACTCCTACTGCAAAGGCAATATCTGGACGAGTCGCCACTGCCAAATACATGAGAGAGCCTACGGCTTCTCTATAGGGAAATTTCACTACTTCCGAAGATAGAGTATCTGGTGAAGAATATTGCTCCGCTGGAGTTGACACCGGCTTGCAACAACTCATGTTGAATAGTTTCAACAACCGCTCAATGTAGTTCGATTGGCCCACATGAATTCCATCCCCTGGTTGAACTGCGATTTCCATCCCGAGAAAGCAATCAGCTTCCAAAACTGTGACTTCGAAATTCTTCTGCAGAAATTTCACCAACTGAGTCGCATCATCTTTGTTCTTCGAAGCCACGAGCCCATCATCGATGTAAACAGCTAATATGATTCTGCATTTATTATCTGCTGATAGAAAAATGCAAGGATCCATTTTGCTAGGCCTTAGCCTCAACTCCCGCAGAACTCTTGTCAGCTTTTGATTCCAGCAGCGAGAAGCCTGTTTGAGTCCCTATAAGCTCTTTCGCAATTTGCAAACCTTATCTGTGCCATCACCGAAACCCTCTGGCTGATGCATGTAGATTTCCTCAGTGATATCGCCATGTAAAAATGCAGTTTTGACATCAAATTGGGTCAAAACAAGTCCTTCGTTGGCTGCAATGGCAAGAATGGAACGAATCGAGGTGAACTTAGCCACTGGACTGTACGTTTCTCCATAATCGATGCCATATTCCTGGGTGTAACCCTGTGCAACCAATCTCGCCTTATACTTTTGTTTTCCAGCGCCTAGATCATTAAGTTTATAAACCCATTTGTTACCAATAACTTTCCTATCCCCAGGTCGAGATACCAAATCCCATGTGCGATTTTTATAAAGACTACTTATCTCGTCTGCCATTGCTTCTTTCCAATTTGTCATCTCGTCGCAGGAAATAGCTTCTTTGTAACATTGTGGTTCTCCTTGCATAAAATACGCATGCTTTTCCACAAAATTACAAGCCCCTGGTGTAGTATCCTTTCTTTTGCGTAGTCGACTCTTCAAAGGAATAGACTCGTTGGGGTCATATACCATGTCTATAGCGTCCTCCTCATCACATTGGTAATCCTCCTTTTCCACTTGTTCTTCTGTCCTTACATCAACATCGTCTTGTTTTTTCCGTATCAATAATAAGATTTTCTTGTGAAAGATTATCGCACTTGCTCATATGGATAACAGATGTACTTGGAGATTCATCGAAAACACTATTTGGAAGTCTTTCTTGTTCGCTGTGCTGCTCCACTTCCCTAAAAACGACATCTCTGACGATTACCACTTTATTTGTTGCAGGTGTCCAGATCCGATAGCCTTTGGATGTGTCCGAGTATCCCATGAACAGACCTTTTTCAGCCTTTCTGTCCCATTTTTGGCGTTTTTGCTTGGGAACATGTATAAATGCCTCAATACCAAACGTTTTAAACTCCTCGACCCTAAGCTTTGCTCCACACCACATTTCGAAGGGGGTTTTATCTCCTAACGCGCTGTCTGCAGTGCGGTTCAAAACGTATACAGCAGTGTTAACTGCTTCTGCCCAAAACCGTTTACTCAAATCCTTTGCACTAAGCATAGTCCGAGCAGCTTCGACGATGGTGCGATTTTCTCGTTCTACGCTTCCATTTTGCTCGGGGGTGTGTTTGGAATGGAATGGAATGTTTCCTTAGAAGCAATTCAACGCCTTTGTTGACAAATTCCAAACCATTGTCAGTACGGAGTGTTTTTACTGAGTAGTGGCTTTCTGAGTTAGCAAGATGTAAGAATTCTTCAATGGACGAACAAACTTCTGATTTCTTCTTCAAAAATTGTACGACTCTGTAATGTGAAAAATGATCCTTGAAGAGGACAATGTACTTAGCTCCTCCTAATGAGGTCTCTTCCATTGGTCCACATACGTCGGCATGCACAAGTTCCCCTGGTTGACTGGCCTCAAAAGAACTCCTTGAAAACGGGATTCGATGCATTTTTCCAAAGACACAAGCATCACACATAAAATCTTGATCATCTATGAAACTGATCCCATTCCTTTTAAGATGATCACGCACTTTCTTGATGTTTAGGTGAGCCAGTCTCTCGTGCCATACCTTCAGTGGCAACGCTTTGGTAGTTACCAAATTTGCCGTCGGCTTAACCGAAACCTGTACACGAAAACACATTCTGAATAGCTGCGCCTCACGCTCTCCCACTGCCACGATAGCTCCGTCTGCATTAATAAATTCGCATCTCATCTTATCAGAAACAAATTTTAACCCTTTATCCAATTAACGACTTTGGGAAAAAAGTTGAATGGAGATTTTGGGCACATACAAGACATTAGATAAATGTTTTTTGCACCACCCTTTTCCATTAAACGACAAGATGTTGATGTCGCCCGTACCTAACGCTAATATTTTTTGACCGCTTCCAACTCTAATCTCAATGGGGTTAGAAAATGTTTTATAATTTATGAACCAATCCTTTCGAAATGTCATATGATCACTAGCACCTGAATCAAGATACCAATAATCATTCAACTCACCATCATCAACCAGCAGTGCATTGCAAACTTTTAATTCTTTCTCCTCTACCGTGCCAGCACTTCCACTCCTTTTAGCTTCCGTTGAATTGGATTTTCTTCCTATTGGTACTTCGCCCCTGCTTCCAGTCTTCACACGATCTTCGTTCTTTGAATTTGGCTTCCTCACCATTATTACCTCGCCCTTGCTTCCAGTCCTCACACGATCTTCATTCTTTGAATTTGGCTTCCTCACCACTACTACCTCGCCCTTGCTTCCAGTCATCACATAATCATCACAGCAGCTTAGAGCACCGCAGCTTTCAGCACTGCACATCAGTGCATCTCCTTTTCTCATTCCACCTTTGATTCCATTGTTTTTATATTTAGTTAGCTTTTTGGGACATTCTCTTTTCCAGTGTCCCACTTCATTGCATCTGTAACACTTACAGGGTTGGAAAGTTTTGTTTTTGGGTTGTTTCCAATGTCTTCGTTTCGCAATTAGTGCCGAGGTGCTTGTGTCTGGAACAGATGAGTTTGAAAGCATTCTTGTTTCTTCCATGATTAACCGTGACGTTAAGTTCTCCAAAGTTTGCTGATCTTTTGTTGTTGACTCCCACGCAGAGAAAAAATGCTTAAAGCTTTCGGGAATTGTCATCAAAATTTTTGTGATTACCATGCTTTGCGTAATCTCCTCCCCTACGTCCCTCAGCTGCCGTACTATGTTTTCTAATTTTGATATGTGAGTTGCAACGTCATCCTCAGGTTCCATCTTAAATGTATAAAACCGCTGCAGCAGCATATGAACATTTGCATTTGATGATTGCTCGTATACCGACCGAAGTTTTTCCCACATTTCTTTTGCAGTGATGCAATTTACAATATGGCGAAGTGGTGTCGGGCCAACACTCATTGCAATTATACGTTGCGCCTTACAATCATCTTTCGCCCACCCAGCTAATCGTTTTTCATAAGCTACCTCAGTCTCAGACATAGACTAACTATAACTAGATATCAAACTCTACTAATACTTTTGCAAACGTTTAACTTTCGCACAGACACACTGTAAGTGAATCACCAACACATTCTCAATCTCTATAACCTGTCAGAATGGCTAAAATGACAACAAATTTCACGTAATGTTCGCTAAGTATATATAATAAAGGCAAAAATAAAAGGAAAAATATTTTTCGCTGGTGAATATTTAATTCAACGTGATGAAAAAGTGAAGATAATAGAATATATTTAAAAAAAAACCTTTTTTTTGTTTCAATTGAACAAAAAGGGATAAGGATTATATTTTGAAAGTTTCATTTGAAGATATAAATGAATTGAAACTATTACAATTCTGAAATCAAGCTTAAGCTTGTATTGAGAGTCAATTGTATAAGCATTTTTTATGTTTAGGCACAAACTCTGTACTCTGGACATCAATGAAAAGGATTATTAATTAATGGCAACTTTTAAAATCAATTTCCTTGCTGTTCTTTTAGTTTGAATGTGTTGAGTAAATAAATTAATTAAATAATACTGATAAGTACAATTAACATTTTTGATCATTTTTTAGTTTTTTAAGGAAAATATTTGTTTTTCTATTTGAATTTAAAGCTTTTCCAAAATATTTCGAGAATCTTTTTTTTCACACATTATAAAGTACAAAAGCGGTGGTATTTTAATTGTTTATTTTTTAAAAATAATTTCCAGAATTTGACAAACAATGTGAAATGATATCCCAACTTAATTTGGTTTTGTCGAAGGGAATTTTTGTTTATAATTGTTTTCAACAGATTTTGCTACTACTTTGTTGAGTATCCTTTAATGCTGTTAACATCTTTAAGCCGGTCTGGCATAGAATGCGTCAACTTTTTCCATATATTCACATATTATTTCTTGCCATTCCGCTAAAAATTAAAATTTTTAACTGAGGCTTCGATGTGATGACATGTTTTCGTAACCTCATCATTTAATGATTCCAAAGGCGTTCCAAAGAGAACAGGTAAAGATCGGGGCTATGTGGTGGCGTTACTAGCAGGTGAGGGACTTTATGTGGATATGGACTTATGCTTGAAATCGTTGTCCTGTTGGGAGTAAAAAATGTTTCGCAATAAGCATTGTTTGTGTCCTTTGAAGCAAATTTTCGCTCTAAATATTTTAGTATACTTCTTTTTCTGAATTACTGTGACTAAATTACCGATCTCAACAGTGGATATTTAGCTCCATATTACACAACCACCATTTCCGTGCTTTACTTTTTGCCTTGTATATTTGGACTGTAAGTTTCATTTGGTTGTCTTCATGCTTTCGAAGGCCTATTTGATTCATAAATGCTAAATTTTGACTCTTCTGAAAAAATCTTAGAAGACAAATCCCTTGTTTTTTTATTTATTAGCAAAGTCCTTTTTTTTTTTTTTTTTATTTGCTTCGCCGACGAAAGGTTTCTTTCTAACGGTATAAAATTTATACGCCGATTTGATGTCGTTGACATTCACAAAAATCCAGCCAAATTTTAGAATTACAACGTGATATTTGTGAAACGTACAGCGTTGTGTTTACATCGATTTTCTTCTTCTCGGAAATTTTTTGATGCAAAAATTGAGCAAAGTATATGGAAATGTTGAGTTAGTAATGGAATTAGTAATACAAAAGCATTAAATATGAGCTAAATTGTCCAGTCACATCCATATTTTTTCAAAAAATAATTGGTCAATTCGCTGTCGTACTAAATGGACCTATAAAGCACTAATTTTCTATTTATTGTTCTATTTTCACAAATAAAAACAGTCAAAATAATCATTAATTATTATTTATTACTTCGTATGAAAAGTTAATACAATATTTTCCATTTAATCTAATAATCCAATTTATTCATGAATTGTAATTTACATTTTTTCGGAACATGCTCTCCTGATGAAAACATTCATGGTGAAGCGAAAAACTTACCCACACCGTGGTGAAATGAACAAATGTCAATAATTTATTGAAGAAGCAGCAAATCCAAGAAAGAAAAAACAATTTCTTTAAATTTATTGTATTTATTGGATAAACAAAGCAAAACAAAACAAAAATCAAAAAAAATGCTTTAAGTTTATTTGATCAGCTCACGATGGTTCCACACTGTGAACGCTTTTCTTGAAACCATTGCACTTCAAATGTTGGATCTGCAAGGAAAAAGGCATTATATGTATGTATAGCTATACGAAAATGTATTCTTTTTACTTACATGTAATTAGTTAGATCACTCATCCACATTTCTTAAAGCTCTTGAATGGTGCATTTAGATTCATTGTTCTTACTGTAAAAAAGAAGTAAAATAAATTATTTTGAAATTAAAATGTTTGTAGTTACTCACAAGAAAATGTAAACAAACTTTTCCAACTGCTTTTGCCACCTCCAATCCAAGGCAATCTGTTCGTGGCCGCAGTATTCTGTTGAAAATGTTTTCTTCTTGTTCCAAATGTGTAAATTTTTCTTCTTTTGTTGTCCTAGAAAATATAATAAACAAAATTATTGTTCAACATAAAATTTTTTTGCAACTTACACGAAATTAGATTTGTAAATATGAGAAATGTCAAAATCGAAATTCACCGCGTCATTTTTATATGGGTGACGTCACTCGTAACACTTTTCGAATTTTGACATTGTTGACAATTCTCACGTATTCACGGATAGGTTCACACGGATAGGGACGATCAGTACAAAACCGGTTTTGATTTTCCAATATCTGGAAAGTTTGATATCTAGGTATAGTTAGTCTATGGTCTCAGAATCTGCCTTAACCGGTCGGTTAATAGCACCAGTAACAAAATTGTATAGATCTGAGGCACTGAGTAATATTCTCACCTGGAACTTCCATACAGAATAGTGTTCAGAGTTCTGCAATTTATCGATCTTGAAAATTTCGTTTTCCATTTTCATTTTACTTGGCAAAAAAAGTAATTTATTTAAATGTATTAGTTAGCAATTTCCAAATATATGTAAATATATAGGTATATTTGAATATGGATACTCGGGCATGTATGAAAAAAAACGTAAGGCAGAAAACTAAGCAATTTAACGGACTACCGGATCAAAAACTTTTCTCTTAAAAAAAAACCGCGCGATCTGGGCCCATAACCTGTAAGGTTTAAAAGTTAAAACAACCGACTTCAGGGGAAATCCAAACAAAAAGAACCTTTATTATGGGTTTTGTGGTTCTATATATATATACGGAAAGTGTTATACATTTGCAAGCAGAGTTGCCATATTAAATTATATGAACTGACAGAGTATTAACTCATATTTTTCTTAACAGTGACCTTTGCGATGGTTTCACACCTTGCCGTGGTGTAGAGCCTTAAAAAAGACCAGGCCGAAAGCTCACAGGTAATCACCTAACTTTCTCATATCGTTCCCTTCCTATTTGTCAACTCTAGTCCCCAGGACCGGAGAAAGGAGTCATCAAAACAGCGGTTTTAGTCACCAGACGAATTTCTAGCCTGACGAGCCTTGTTTGCATTAGGCTGGGCTCCGTGCATATCGACCTTCTTTTATTTAGCTTCTTGTAGAAAGAAGATTTCGCATACAATTACAGCAATTTCTGAAACCGGGTCTCAATTAAAACGCCCAGAAGCTTCTCTGCTGTAATGTTAATGTTAAACAGCATCTGCTCAACTTCGGCCTTTGACGGCCTTCGGCCAGATGAACACAGGGAAATGAACACTTCTATCAGTGCTGAATCACGCCAGTTAGTTGTCAAGAATTTGACATGAGCCGTGTTGTCGAAGACCGAATTATTCCAGGACAATAAGATCCCGCCTTATCATCCCATGCTGGAATGCGAATGGATAAGAAGTTGGAAAAGGATTGAATATTGGTGGCGGTGGACCCTAACTAAAATGAGATGATCAATACTCTGACCCGTGTAGCTGGGAACACTGGAAAGAGTATGAGTAAGATCCATCGAAGAGCTGCCGTATGTGTCAAAAAATAGTGTGAATGGCTAAAACCTTTTATAAAACGATTTTTGCAGTTATGCTGCTTATTAAAGTGCTTCTACGAACGCGCTACAACATGCCCCTACCAACTCAAATCTTCAAGGGCTCGGGGTGGCACCTTAGGTTCGTGAAGCTAGTGACCTATCAAGATCAGAATTCGGTGGGTTTCTTTAAGACTGCTATTGGGGGTTTGAGTAAAGTTTGACCAGGAACTAATCTACAGGCTTTTCGGAGCTTGCTTGCTTTACAACGTAAAACATCATTTGAGGCCACGACAAAGGACGAGTCTCCCTCAGAAGATGTCAGTGACACTGTTATTGAGGTATCTCTACTTCCCTGCCAGATTAAAATCCATAAGGCCATCTCAAACCACACCATCTGCTCCACTGAGAACAGTGAGGAAGACAGGGTAAGCGCCCGCATTGGTGAACCATAGACCTCAAAGAGCTATGCAAGAGGAGGAAGATTTTGATTCTCCCAAAACTATCTGCGTCGGAAGGCGACTGGCAAACCAATAAGGAATCCTTAAGCATATACAAACCAGAAGTAAGGAAGGACAAATGGTAGTAGAACCTATATTAAGTTGCATTGTTTCTGCGAAAAGATCACCAGCAGAAGAGAGATGTCGAGACTACGGCAATTTCTGTCCAAAAGGCCTCAAATTTACAGCGTACCTTAGGAACCAGATGGGACTTTGGTTAACTCCTAAAAAGTCCTACAACCCACCTTAAACCTACATTGAGAAAATCTAACAAAGCAAACCAAAATCACAAGAAAACCAACCACGTCATCCGCCAGTGCTGTTCAAAAGCGACCCTTCACCGAGGTGGCCAGAGATTACCTCCAGGTCGCTGGATGGGTCCGCACTTGGTTGCCCAATATGAAGATAGAAGGGAGAAGGCTCCTCCAATGTCTTTAACTCTACAACCCGCCGATTCCAATGGGTGACTGGTCATTAAGGTGGAGGAACCCCATAAGAACACTATGCCCTTACTGCACCTCATCAGTAAACGAGTGCACTGGGGAAAGCAGACCACAAACTTAGGTTTAACATAATTCTTGTCCTTACGACAAAAGTTAAAAGTAGTAAAAAAAACACTTCCCCAATGATGGAATGAATATATCTCTAATATCAGGCAGATGACCAGAGCGATTTTCAATATCTACTAGAAGCACAAATTCTGGCAGACTTACAAGGACTGTTTAAGTCTGTACAAGAAAGCCGTAGAGACATCCGAGAAGGTTTAGTAATATTCTGTTCAAGGAACACTCCAACAGAATCAGAATCGTCTGCGGAGACCTTGGAACTCTTTCCCGGATGCAGTGATATTATTACAACCTCCATCCCACAGCATTTTCTGTTAATAGTGGAAAACATGAGTTCACTAGTCTTCCGTTTGGATTGAAGAACGCGCCTTCAATGTTCCAATGAGCCCTAGATGATATACTCCATGCGAGTCTACCTGTTCACCAAACTCTAAAACAACGTCGACCCTTCCTAGGCCTTTCCGGCTACTATAGACGGTTTATTAAAGATTATGAGCAACTCGCAAAACCCTTAACTTCACTATTAATAGGGGAAAAAGGACGAATCTCCAAAACGGAATCGCAAACGACATCAATTATCCTGAATGCTGAAGGCATTTAAAAAAATAAAAAAACACATTGGCATTACAAGATTTTTAATTTATTTTAATTTTATTTTTAATTTTAATTTTAACAAATGATGCTTCAAGCGTATAACGTTCATTTCTCGGACTTTGAGTTAATGTGAGGAAAAGTAAGCGGCAAACGAGAAAGTAATGTTTTCTATAATATGCTCTCCGAAGACGCTACGCAACTGCCTGTTTGGTACAGCTAAGTTCAATATTTTTACTGACTATCAGCCGCTGACTTATGCGTTGAGTTTTAAAAACCATAACTCCAAAATGAAGAGCTAGAAGGCTATTCTAGAGGAGTACATTTATGAATACCAGTATAATCCTGGACGAGGAAAGCTACTGACTGGTGCGCTTTTAAGAATAACTCAGATAATGAATAACTCAATGACAACCTCCCTACATAGTGATGAAAGTTCATAGCATGAACTAATCCCAACTGCGGAGGCACCCATAAAAGTCTTCAAAAGTCAGATAATGCTACGAGTATCAATCGGAGATGATGAACGTTATAAGTTCGAAATTTCTTTCCCCATCTACCATCGTCACATCATCGTAAGGAAAACTTATCCATATGCTAAGCCCTAGTGTCATAAATGGACTATATTTTTCAGAACCCATCATGAAAAAGATTCAAAAAATTTACCCACTTCATTTTAGGTTCTATAAATAAAGATTTACAAGTACATTAGTAAAAGATATATAGAACGAGAACAAGAAATATTTAAGGAGAACAAAAGAGATCGTCGTAATAAAGGGTGACCAGATAGGAAAAAAATGTAAATAAGACAAGACCGCTGTGAGATATAAAATTGATTCTGGATTTATTTTGAAGCTACGTTCATACCATTATGTGTGGAATAGCACATCATGCATATGGCCGCCTCGGCTTCGCTGGTAGTGCTTTAGGCGGTCGGTCCAATTTATAATGAATCGGTCCAATATGTGCGGCGTTATTCCGGCAATAGCGTGTTGAATGTTGGCCTCGACCTCATCCAAAGTGATTGGCTTGTTAGCGTAGACTAAGGACTTGACGTAGTCCTAGAGAAAATGCAGCGGCCAATTGATGAACGCGCGGCCTAAGATGAACCAGTCGCCCAATTTCTCCTTCACAACCTCGAGCATTGCGTCGCAATATATTGATGTTGTCGAGCTCTGACTACAGAAAGTCGGTTAATATCGCGCTATACCTGAGACCATTGACGGTAACGGTGTCTCCTCCTCATTTCGAAATAAATAAGGTCCGATGATGCCGACATGGCATAAACCGCACCAAACAGTCAATCTTTGATGCTTGGCCGAACACTTGTGAGTTGTGTTCGCTCCAAACCTGGCAATTTTGCTTGTTGAAATAGTCGCTGAGTCAAGTCGCTGATTTTGGCCAAAATCCGGATCTCCGGCCAACAGCGAATTACGAACTTACGGCGTTGTGTATGGTCGTCTGGCTTCAATTCTTGCGTTAGCACAATCTTATACAGATGTAGGTCCAAATCCAACGGCCGGGTTGTCTCTCTGGCGGTGCGCAATTCAGCTAATCGGCGCTGAGTTGACATTTCTGGGTCTTTTTCGATACTGGCGGCTACGGCGTCTATGTGTTCTTCATTTCGCACCAATCTCTGTCTGGTTGGTGGCTTAAGATCCAAAAAAGTGTACTCACGCAAATTGGTTGTCATTGGTAATTTGGTAAAACTAAAAAAACTATCATTGCTATCTGGTCACCCGTTAGTTTAGAAAATAAAAACCAACTAATCCAGTACTTCTGCTTTCCGAAAATGAGGTCCGAGGTTCTTATTCGACAATGTTCAGTTTTTTAGGAATGTAAATATGACCGCCACCCTAATAAAACCGAGTTACAATCCACGCCAATGCCCCAATATGGCAGCAACAGTATCCATATAGATATATACTCTACCGAGAAGAATCCTCGCTGCTGTGGACCAATTCTCAAAATATACCCATACCCGAATCCTGAAGTCTAAAGCCATAGAGGATGTGAGAGAATCTTTACGGCAAATCCTCTTCGCCTGTGGCATAACTAAAATCGTTGTCTTTGACAATGAAAAGTCTTTCAATTTAGCATCCATTTGATTCCTGCTCCAAGATCAGTTGGGAAGAGGAGTCTACACTACGCCTCTTTATAAGAGTACAGTCAATGGGCAAGTGGAACAATTCCAATCAACACTATCCGGGTTCATGCGTTGCCTCAAAACTGAAAATATTCACAGATCTTTTTTGGAGTTACGATCGTACTCGATCGTTCAGTACACGAATACAATTATTCAATCCATTCAACGACAAAGAAACGACCAATAGAAGTGTTCTTTTGACGAACCGTATGCATTAACCCTGAAACTTATGAAAAGGCCAGACAAGAAAATGTTGAACGATTAAAAGCTAAACAAACACAAGTTCTAATTTACCACAGTAAAAGTAAACAGACAATTAAAACTTACAACCCTAGTGAGACTATCTATGTCAGGATTAACAAATGTTTAGGAACTAAATTATCTGCTAGATTCAAGAAGGATACACTTACAGAGGATAAACCAACAACTGTCCTAAAGCAATTGGGAAAGGTAATTCGCAAAAGCCTTATTAAAAATTAAAATGTTCGACTAATACACATAATTGCCTTAGATGAATATCAGGAAAAAGTCAATGAGATTAAGTCAACCATAAACTCACAAGTGACCAACGAAACTTTCCCAAATCCAAACCCATCTACAATAGATAGACTTAAATTTAAACCTAAAGCCAAAAGACCCTTGGATTTTATAGGCAAAACGTGGAAATGGATTGCTGTGAATCCAGACTACGGCAAAGAAAAAATAAATAATATTTTTCAAAATAATAATAGACAAGTTTTTTTAAACAAATTTAATTTAATTAATTTAATTTTGGTGGGGGCGAATGCCCCCATTTATTCGGCTTAATACAAGCTATAACTTAAAAAATAAACTTAAACTAAAACTTAAAACTAAGGTTGGTTGGAGTGGTGAAGGAGAACAGATTTGTGGTAGGAAGTGGTGCGGTGGAAATCAAAGACGGTAGGGTTTGAGTTGATTTGACGTAGCATACGGGAGATTGGTTCGTTCGCGCCATAGGAGGTGTGGTGGGTTGGTAGATAGAAGAGTCGAGGGGTACGTAGATTACGAGGGTTAGTGTTGAGGAAAATGGAGTTGTGAAGGGACGCGCATTCAACGTGACCTGAAAGGAGTCGATGAATGAAGAGAAAGTCTGCTGCAACTCTGCGATCTTCGAGGGTGTTTAAGTTGATAAGGTTGAGACGATTTTAATACGGGGGCAGATTAAAAGGGTCGTCCCAGGGCATACCTCGAAGAGCAAATCGAAGAAAACGACGCTGAATGCTTTCAATTCTCGAGATATTAACACGATGATATGGGGACCATACTTGACTGGCGTACTCTAGGAGGGGGCGAACAAAGGTAATATAGAGGGACCTGGTCACGTATAGGTTGGTGAATTCTTTGGACCACCGTTTTACAAAACCTAGTGCAGAGTTGGCTTTGAGGATTATCTCATCCATATGTAAACGGAAGTTGAGCTCGCTATCACACAAAATGCCGAGGTCGCGAAGAGACTGTACGGAGGAGATAGGTTGGTTATGGAGAAGATAGAGTCGGGGAGGAGATTGGTTCCGCTTATGTGAGAAGGTGATGGATTGGCATTTGGCGATGTTAAGTTCCAAAGAATTTTTGAGGCACCAGATCGAGAAACTATCAAGATCTTGTTGAAGGAGGAAAGAGTCATGGGGAGAGGAAATGGTTTTGAAAAATTTGGTATCGTCGGCGTAAAGGGAGACAGACGAGTGTTTGATGATCATATCGAGATCATTTATGATTAATATAAAAAGAAGGGGACCGAGATGGCTGCCTTGTGGAACTCCAGAGGTGGCCAAAAATGGAGCGGAGTGGGCTGACCTAAAACGAACACTGTAAAAACGGTTTTTGAGGTAAGAGGATATCCATTTCAACAATATGGGTTCAAAGCCGAGGGCAGACAATTTAAAGATAATTAACCGATGAGAGATTTTATCGAAGGCTTTGCTAAAATCGGTTGCAACTACATCGACTTCATTGCCATTTTCTAGGGCAGAGAGGGCAAATGATACGAATTCAACGAGATTTGTGGTGTTGACCTACCCTTTAGGAAGCCATGTTGTCTAGGAGAAATAAGTGATTTGCATTGGAAGCTTAGAGCTTCATACAAAATACTTTCGAAGAGTTTGGGTATATGAGAGAGTTTAGCGATGGGACGATAGTTGGTTATTTCATTCTTTGATTCTTTCTTGTGGATCGGGGTTATGAAGGAGGATTTCCAAGCCTGAGGAAATTCTCCTTGTGAAAGGGATAGACGGAAGAGATTAGAAAGGGCAAGGGAAAGAGAGGAAGAACATTTTTTAAGAAATATGGCAGGGAGGCCATCTGGGCCGGGTGTGAATTCGTCATTGAGTTGGTGTAATTTATGTTCGATATAAGACGGATCAAAAATATGAGAGAGAAGTGGGCCATTGGAGAAGTTCAGTAGGTAACTAAAATAGGATGGATCTGGTACAAAGGAGTCGTTGGTGAGGGATTGTTTAAAAAAGGTGGCAAATAGGTTGGCAATGGTGAGTGGATCGGTTGATGACCTGTTGTTGAAAGAGAGGGAAGGAGGGTAACCATCGGACTTTCTTTTGTAGTTAACAAATTGGAAAAAGGACTTAGGGTGGTTTATAAGGTTGACTTGCTCATTGTTAAGGTAGCCCAGGTAAAGGGAATCGTAAAGTTTGGTGAAATGAAGATAAGCACCAAGATAGTTGATATAGTCGGTAAAGGATCTGGTACGCAGGAAAACAGCCCATAACTTATTTCTCTGATTTCGTAAGGAACGAAGCTTGCGATTATACCAGGGAGGGCTAGTAGATGATGTTTTAAGGCGGGAAAACGGAACGTAAAGGGAAAAAGAATTAAATATTTCTTTATAAAAAATGGATAAGGCATCATTTATACTTAGGTTGTGAAAGTTAAAGAGGGATCTGCTGAGATATTCACTGATTTTGTGAAAGTTTGCTTTATGAAAGTCGTGGGATGAGAGAGTTGTGGGGGGAGTGGACTGGAATGAAGAGTTATGAAAAAATGAAAGTAGAAGGGGGGGATGGTAGTTATCGATTGTTGAGAGAAATAGGGGACAAAGTGAGACTGAGGAGTTAATTGGATCTGTTGTGAAAATAAGGTCTAATTGCCTGCCCATAAAATTGGATATACCACTGACTTGGCATAGACTTGAGTCTGTTAAGCGATCTAAGAAGAGACATTCCTTAGCTGAGTTGGCATTTGAAGCGATGAAAAACGATTGATCATCTGATGGAGTCCATTGTAGTTGAGGAAGATTAAAGTCGCCAAAAATAAGGATATCATCAATAGGGTCTGACAGGTCAATTAAATGATCGATCGCATCAATAACAAATTGGTAGGATTCGATAGGTTGAGCTGGTAGGATATAGCAACATATAACGTAAAGGGACTTGAGAGGCAGTGAAATTTTTATTGCGACAAAGTCGGCTTTAGAGGATGAAGAAATTGTAATGGGAGAAGAGTTAAGGCTGTTGTCCATCGCCAGTAGGACGCCTCGACAGGTGGAATCTTTATTTGCGCGGGTAGGATCGTCGTCGCGGAAAACATTAAAAGTAGGAGGGAACAATTCCTGGTTCTTTATGTCGGGAATCAAATTGGTTTCGGTCAAGGCGTAGATATCAAAGGGAAGAGCATGCGATTGACGTAGGACAGCATTGGTTTTAGAGCGAAGACCTCTTACATTCTGGTAGTAAAATGTAAGAGGGATGTTGTGGGGTGGAGGTGTGAGGAAGGATGGTTTAAGCGCTGGCAAGGGAGGCACGTTATGGACGAAAAAATTTGTCGTGGTCGGCTCGGCTTCGCTGTAGGTGTGATACTCGTTTAGAGTGAACATAGTTGCCGAATGCAGCAAGGTCGTCTGCTACTTTCTGAGGAGACATGTTAAAAATCTCGTGGTACCTGACATAAAGGTTCCTGAGACTGATAGGGTCGGTAGGGAGGCCTTCCTGCTGGATGGAAACCATGACGCTGGTTTTGGTTTTCCCTTCGTAGCAGACCGAGTCAGATTTGTCATGTAAATAGGCAAGAAAGAGACGAATGTTTTCATATATCTTTCGTTGTCTGAGCCTAGAGAGAGCATATCGACTTTCTGCAGTGCCATTGGTTTGCTGTGTTAGTTTAACAGTGGGGGGAAAAAGGGGATCAAGAATAGGAGCATTGGAGGAGGGAGATAGAGATAAATGATTGGATATGGAGTTGGATGAGGGATGAGATGTGGGGTTTAAGGTATGGGAGTTAATGAAGTTAGGGTACTTAGCTCCAGTTTTAAGGTCGAAGTTGGGAATTGGGTTGCTAGCTGGGTTTGGTGGCGTAGAAGGTTGAGAAGGAATAATATGGGTGGTTGGGGTTAAGTTGAAAGAGACGCGTTGGTGCGGGGACTTCGGTGGAACGGGGGGAATTGGGGGATTAGAAGATTGGTGTGTAAGGGCTTTGTGTCGGATAAGTGAGGAGGGAGGACTAAAATGGGGGAATAATTTTGTTTTGAAGCTCCAGTTGGGGTCGAGATTAGAGCTTCGTTTTTTGGAAGCATATTTTTTATTTGGAAGGGAGTTGGACAGGGGTCTTTTTTTTAAGTATATTGTTAATACTACGATTATTTTTAACACTTTCTTTACTCTCGAGATGTGCATTTTCTCGTTCTTCAGAGCATTTTGTAATTCTTATCTTCCCAGGTTTAGTTGTCTTACCAGGAGGAGTAGGGAACAACCACGAATATTTGGTTGGGATTTTGAAGCTGCAGGAACTGTTGGAGTCAGCGGGGGAAATCATCTGGCACTCGCTAATGGTGATAGCGTAACTTCGGTGAAAGAAATTCCGCACCCAAGAAACATCAGCGTGTTGAGGGGCCCCTTCAACGAAGAATGCCGTATGGTTTCCCTGTTTCAGCTTTTCGAGTCTGTTTTTCCATTCGGAGGGGGTCCATGAAGTTCCAAATTGATTGAGCAGTTTGCGTAGAGCGGCGACGGGCGGGATTTTAGTTGGTAAAGGCATGACCGTTTCGGTTTCCGTTGTTAGGGTGGCGGGAGGAGTAATTGAAAATGATGGCAAATGAGACTCCGTGTCTACTAATTCATTATGAATTGAGACATTGTACGGGGAACTAGCCTGGAACTGAATTTGATCGGGTATTCCATCGATTTTGTGGGAAGCCAATCTCACTTCTTTACCGATTTCGGCAACGGTCAACCGAGTTGCTATGAGTTCCTCACTGACATCAATCATTTTTAGGGTCAGGTCATCGAGCGTAGAATCTTATGGATGCGGGATGTGATGTGTTGTTTTGGAGGAGGATTGAAAGAGCAAGTCGAGTTCAGTACGGAGAAGGTTGATAGAGTCGTTTATGTGTGTGAGTTCGTTGGACTTAAGGAGGTTGGCAAAATTTGTTTTGAGGAAAGCTTTAATTCCGTCGAAGTGATATTTGATCACTTCGCTCTCGTTGTCATGGTTAGATTTGTTTTTCGATAGGTTTTGGATCGCTGCCAGTTGCTTTTCGATCATTCTTCCTGTGGACTTGTAAGCATCCACATTACTATCAATGCAGTTTATTGAGTCTTCAATCTTTTCTACTCTGTCCAAAATAGTTCTGCTAATATGACCATTCTCGGTTAGCATGGCATTGATAGACTCTTTGTTGCATTTAATTGCCAACATAACGTGAGCCAAGGTGATCTCTTTGCACTCGTCGCAGTAAAAATTTAAAAGACTGCAATACTCCTTGAGGTAGGTTATGGATCTCCGGGTTAGTCCGATGCATATGGCATGGAATGATTTTCCACAGAGACCATTGCATGCTACCCATTCGGCGTTGGGTAATGTAAAGTAAAGTAACTAACAAACAAAGATAGCAATATGCTTAGAAATCTGAAATTCCAGTTGAAAATGGTAAAAGAAGAAATAATTAACACAGAATATGAGCAGCAGCGTGTAATAAATTCACTTGGTTTCAATATGAGTACGTCTTTCTGGACTGACTCAAGAGTAGTTCTAAATTGGCTCTCAGAAGAACCTTCGGCATGGCAAACGTTTGTTGCCAATAGAGTTGCCACAATCCAGGAATTTTCTAAAAGGAGTATGTGTTTTCATATACCTACAAAGTTAAATCCGGCCGATATAATATCCCGTGGGGAATGTCCAAAGGCTCTTATAGAATCGGAATTGTGGTTTGACGGTCCAAGGTTTTTGCGAAATCTTACTGAAAACTGGCCTACTGAAATAGGAGCAACGAAACAAAATGAAAGCGAAAGTGAGAGAAGGAAGGTAAAGCTGGTGATGTCAACATTTGAAAACGACGATTTTCTAGCCAAAATAAAAATAATCATTTGAAATTTGATAGCCTTATGCGGATTGTTGCATATACGAGTATAATTAGATTCAAAAATAATTGTCTTGCGAAGAAATTAGCAGTGTCTAAAACATGTGGAATATTACTTACCCCAAACGAATTAGTACAATCACGTAATGTGATAGTAAGGATTATTCAACGGACATCATTTCAGCAGGAATTGGGATCACTCATGAAAGGGAAGGCACTGAGTCCACGAAATTATATACGTTCTCTATGCCCGTTTATTGACTCGGAGCGTCTGATTCGAGTTGGTGGACGTTTGACAAATGCAAAGCTAGAATTTGATGCTAAGCATCCCATTCTGTTACCCAAAAGACACTTTTTTACTGACTTAGTCTTACGACATTTCCATGAAAAACATTTTCACGCTGGACCGCAAGCACTTTTAAGTATGGTTTGTCAAACGTTTGGGATCATTCATGGTAGAGCTATTGCTTGCAGGATATTTCGAACTTGCGTACGCTGTTTTAAGGCCAGGCCAACTACATGCGAGCAGTTAATGGGCGACTTACCACCATTACGGGTGCAGCAGTCTAGGCCATTCAAGACAGTTGGAGTTGACATTTCTAGTTCACTTTCGTCGAAGGGGCACATCTTCAGTTAAAGTATATATTTCTCTTTTCACCTGCTTCACAACTAAAGCTGTCCACATGGAGCTGGTAGAAGATTTTACAAGTGCTGCATTTATAGCCGCTCTAAGAAGATTTGTTGGGCGTCGCGGACTATGTTCAGTCATCTACAGCGACAACGCTACGAATTTTATTGGTGCAAAAAATGATCTGTGGGAACTTCGTTACATGTTTGAAAAAAGGGAAAGCAGGGAACATATAATTCGAAATTTTCGATGTTCGAAATCGAAACTACCCTGAATGCTCCAGCAATAATCGCCATCATATTTGCATTCCAGTAACCCTACTATCCCTTTTCCATAGTGCGAACGAATGTCCTGATGGAATCGTTCTCCTTAGGTTAGGTTAGGTTAGGTAAGAGTGGCTGTTGGAAATACCAACCCACTTAGGCCTATTGGCCCATTGTGATGCCACGTGGATCTATGATCTTCTTACTGCTGGAACTAGTTTGAGCTTATAATAAAGCGTAGGAGACTGTTAACGTCTATGTTTTCTAGATCGCTTAGGTCGTTGTAGAAGAAAGCTCCTAGATGAAGCTTTCTTCTCTGGGAGAGAGCTGGGCATGTGCAGAGTAGGTGGAGGATTGTCTCTTCCTCTTCTTCGTCCATGCGGCTTCTACAGAAATCATTAGTAAAAGCGCCAAGCCTTCTTGCGTGCTTGCCTATGAGGCAGTGTCCAGTAATGGCACCTATATGGCGCTGAGATATTTCCTATCTAAGAGAGACACTTAGAGCGATTTAGATCCAGCCTTGGCCAGATCTGTTTGGTCGCTAGACATGTTTGCCCAGCAGTCCACCTAAGGTCTGTTCTTTTATTGGCACCCAGCTTTAGTAATAGTTTGCAGAGTTCATCGGCTCTGCAGTTCCCCGGAATGTCTCTATGGCCCGGCACCCAACAAAGGTGAATGTTGAACTGCTCTGCCATCTCCATGAGAGATGATCGGCATTCAAGGGCAGTTTTAGAATATAATGAGACTAACTATTCGAAAATATGCGGATATCCTTTGCAGACATCACGTTTTTCTTCAGCCAGGACAGAGCTTCTTTAATCGCAAAATTTCCGCCTGGAACACGCTACATTGATTTGGAAGACGGAAAGAGAAGCTTGGATTTCGCTAATCTGAGAAATCACCGCCACCAACTGCGCTATCGGTTTTAGATCCATCTGTGTAGATAGAGATGGATTGACTTATCCTCCATGTCCTCCAGTACCGAGTCGACCACCGTCGAGTGCACAGCTCCACCAGTGCACTCGCAATATTGTTGTTTGCTGTGCAGAAAAAAAAAGAAAAAAAAAAAAAAAAAAAAACGCGCGTGCAAAAAAAAATATATATATACAAAAACAAAAAGAAGTGCAGTGCAGTCACAGTGAATATCACACAGTGCGGGTATCCCACCTCACCCGCTCCTAGACGAAGTACTGTTGCTTGCACTCAGTCACTGCCGTTACTGTATTTACCATACGGTACGGGCAGTGGCTAAGTGTATGTAACAACTGATGGATAGCGGGGTTGTGAGTGAAAATTTTGTTGGTGCACTGTTTCATATTGTTGTAATGTTATGCCCACCTACAACAATTTGATTCGGTAAACCAACGTCAGAATTTCCACTTCGCAGCCTTGCTTAGTATCGTCGGTGTTTGTGTTTTCTGTGTTTGTCTGTGATTATGACTAGGGAATTCAGGGTAGACGTAGCCAATATACGCGGGCTAAAAAGTAATCACTTTTCTGCGTACGTTCACGTCTGTAAGTACAGACCAGCTGTTTTGGCACTTAGTGAAACACAGGTAGATCCCCGCCCACACCTCTCAGATCATTCTGATCTGAAGCTACCTGGCTACGAACTAGTGCCATTATTCTTCTCTCACCGCGGTCTCGCCATTTATGTGCGTAGTGATGTAGCTTACCAAACTCCACCACAATGTGATCCATGTTCCAATCCGGAATTTAACTTCATGTGGTTAAAATTCCATCTCCGTAAGCAAATTATACACTACTGCTTTATTTATAGAAGCCCCAAACTGGACAGCAATTCAACTTTTAACGAGTTTGATGCGCTGTCTGACTCCATTCAAAGAATTGTATCCCTGTATCCTCATACTGAAATCGTTATTACGGGCGACTTCAGTATACACAATTCTGGGTGGCTTCGACATTCTGGACAGACAACACCCGAAGGACGGTGTGTTGAGATCTTCGCTGCGGAAAACAACCTAACGCAGCTTGTAAATGAGCCCACGCGAATACCAGACGTTGATAGTCATACCGCCAACACCCTGGACTTGTTTTTAACTTCTCACCCTGATAAGTACACCATTGATGTGCTCTCCCCTCTAGGCTCGTCGGACCATTGTGTCATATCAGCTAATTTCTCGTACACCGACCACACAGTTAGAGAAAAAATTCCTAAAAGAACCGTATGGCAATACGAGAAAGCCAACTGGAGCGGTCTTAACAGCTTCTTTAGGAATTTTAACTGGTCGTTATGCTTCCTCGATAACGGCGTGGATGCCGCTGCTGATATGATTACACACACCATTCTCTTTGGAATGAGATCCTTTATTCCTCATCGGATGAAGAATATCAAACCAAAAGAAAAGGCATGGTACGACTCGAGCTGTAAAGAGGCCGTCAGGGTTAGAGAAATGTTTTTTCGGTCCTACAAGACCAACCCGACAGAGGAAAACCGAAAAAAGTTCAAACGAGCCAGAAATGACTGCAACGGCTTTCTTAAGCGTGTGAAATTCCTATACGACCAAAAACTGAGGCAAAAAATACTGCAATGTCCCAAAGGCAGTAAAAATGTTTGCTCGTTCGTCAAAAACATTAGAAATTCCGCCTCATCCTCCATCCCAACGCTCATTTACAATGACATTCCAGCTGTCAGCTCTTTGGATAAGGCCAATCTGCTTGCTGCACACTTTGCGGCCAGCTCAACACTCCCAGATTGTGCTTTGTCTCCGCCTACACTTGAGTGCATCGAATCTTCAATGGGACGAATCTACTTTCGCACTCGTGTAGTAGCAAGAGTACTTAAAAATCGCAACATACATAAATCCGCTGGTCCAGATGGTATATCTCCCCTTCTTCTGAAGAGGTGTTCTTCCTCGCTGGCAAAACCACTGCGTAAGCTTTTTCATCAATCCTACACTTTAGGACTCTTCCCGAGCAGATGGAAAACAGCATTTGTCCAGCCCGTCCCTAAAAAAGGCGAATCATATTCTCTCTCCTCCTACAGACCCATTGCACTTACGTCCCTTCTTTCCAAGGTCATGGAAACACTGATAAATCGTCAGCTCCTGAAATATCTCGAAACACGAAAACTTCTCAATGACCGGCAGTACGGTTTTCGTAGCAACAGGTCCACTGGTGATTTGATGGCATGTCTCACCGAAAAGTGGAACCAAAGCGTACATCAATCTGGCGAAAGCAAGATAGTTGCACTTGATATTTCTAAGGCATTTGACAGAGTTTGGCATCAGGCTCTTTTGTCTAAAGTGCGTGCATTTGGGATCGACGACTCTCTTCTTCAATGGATTAGAAATTACCTTTCGGAACGTTCAATTCAAGTTGTCTTGGACGGTTTCAAGTCTGATATTCACAAAATAAATGTTGGTGTGCCCCAGGGCTCTGTTCTGTCACCGACACTCTTTTTAATTTTCATTAACGATCTCTTGTCTACTACTTCTAATCCAATATATTCCTTTGCTGATGACAGTACTCTCTGCTTTTCATATTCGTTCCCAGACTCACGGCCCTGCTCTTCGGCTGTAGTACGAGAACGGCAGCGTATGCTAAGCTCATTAAATTCCGATATCAACAGCATAACCAATTGGGGAACTATCAATAGAGTGGAATTTAATGCTTCCAAAACACAATGCTGTCTGCTGTCTTTAAAGCGAAATTTAAACACCCAGCCATTATCCATGAATGGCACTTGCATCGTCGAAACCGAAAAACTTTCCATTCTCGGTATGCGTGTCAATGACAACTTACGTTGGAATGACCACATATTTGATGTCGCCAAAAATGCTGCGAAATGTCTAGGTTTCCTCAAGCGATGTAAGAAATATTTTACCCCCTCTGATCTGGCCTCAATATAAGGCATTCATCCGCCCAAAATTGGAGTACAACTCCCACATCTGGTCAGGTGCTCCTAAAACATCTCTGCACCTGCTAGATAGGATTCAAAACCGCGCAATAAAACTTATTGACGATACTAATATCAGTCAATCAATGGACACCCTCGAACACCGACGAAATGTCTCGTGTCTCACTTTGTTTTATCGCTACTTCCACCACCAGTGCTCCACTGAAATCGCTAGTAGCATTCCGCCCATTCAAACTTTCAACCGTAACACCCGTCTCGCTATGAATGCTCATCAGTATACCCTCAAGCCCATTTTCGGACACACTCTAAAATATCGCGATTCGTTCCTAAGCCGTACAACTCGCTTATGGAATGCCCTGCCGATCTCTGTATTTCCTGGTCGTTATAGCTTGCAAACATTTAAAAACAATGTACATCGGTACCTCTCTTTTCTTCCTCCCTAAATTTCCTTTGCCCGCGCTGTGTACAATCACCTTTAGGGTACTCAAACCCCTTGAGCGCGCGCTCATTATATAAAAAAAAAAAAAAAGCACCTTCCTCCCAGAATGATCTAGAGGGGAAGCTTACATTGAAGTTTTTGTCAAACCAAAGTTCAGGTATGGTGTAATCGATGTTCTCTGTGAGGATTCCTAATGTATTAAGAATGTTGGCGTGTCCAAATAAATTATTTATCCACTGTTTAGTCGCTTTAAGGCACGGTATCTTTATGAAAAACTACAATTTCCACAGTCGGCTAGAATATCTAATATTATAATTCAACCTTTTAACTACACTCAGTCGTCGCGTCTTTTCTTTACATACGCCATTAGGCTATGGAATTCCTTACCTGAACACATAAAACGAGCAACGGGAGCGTCTCAATTGAGGATTTAAATATTTCTATATAAATATTTATATTAAAAATATTTTAATATAAATATGTATCTATGTGAATTACTAATGTAAAATTACTTTGTTACTCGTAGTACTCTAAAAAGACCAAGTCTTACTTGTACTTAATGATTACTTAAATAAATTAATAATAATTGAAATTGAAAAATTGAAAAAAAAAAGTCTTAACTTAAAACTAAATATTGAATTCAAGAAACCAAAAACACTTATATTGATTAATTTTGCTCGTAAATTTTGTATTGTACGAGTATGTATTATACAGGGTGTCCCCTAATACGTCAACGATAATTTGGGAAATGATTCCTGGGTATTTTCTAAGAAAAAATTATTCTACAGTAAGGGTTTATCTCATTTTCTACGCATATAACTCTATGAAGACCTCTTTCATAACCCCGGTTTACAAAAAGGGATCAAAAAATGAAGTAACCAACTACCGTC
Source organism: Volucella bombylans (assembly GCA_949129095.1). NCBI lineage: Eukaryota > Metazoa > Arthropoda > Insecta > Diptera > Syrphidae > Volucella > Volucella bombylans. Next base: position 136,693,871 of record OX422143.1, read on the forward strand.
CCATTGCTAAGCTTTCCCACATTCCTAAGAGGTTCGAAAGTTTTAAGCTTTCAGTGCAAGTCACTTATATCACCCAGTCAGTATCGATTTCTAAAAGGCAGATCAACTACTACAAACTTAGTTGAATTGGTATCCTTTGCTCTTTCAGCCCTAGAAAATGGTAACGAAATCGATGCTTCAGATTTCGCTAAGGCCTTCGATAAAATATCACATCAACTGATCCTTTTCAAATTGTCTTCTCTCGGTTTTGACCCCATATTATTAAAATGGATAAATGGATTTTTATCTGGAGTGTATGCTTTAGGTCAGCCTTCTCAACCCCATTTTTAGCCACTTCTGGTGTCCAACAAGGCAGTAATCTAAGTCCCCTCTTTTTCATCTTAACTATAAACGATCTTGAGAGGATTATCAAACACTGCTCCGTATCCATTTACGTCGATGACACTAAGTTCTCCAAATCTATTTCTTCACCCCAAGACTCTATTCTCGTTCAAAAATACCTCGATAGGTTTTCCACCTTGTGTCTAAAAAATTGCTTTGAGCTCAATGTCTCCAAATTCCAATCTATGACTTTGTCTCGTAAGTCAAATTAATCCCCCTCTTAACTTTATTTTCTGCATGACCAACCTGTACCCCAGGTTCAATCCCTTCGCGACCTTGGAATTTTATACGATGTAGAGTTAAACTTCCGTTCGCATATTGATGAGATAATCCTTACAGCCAATTCATCGCTACTTATGTGACAAGGTCACTTTACGCTACCCGTGTCCGGCCCCTTCTCGAATATGCCAGCCAAGTGTGGTTCACCTTTCAGCGAATTCGAGAACATTCAACGTCGTTTTCTTTGATTTGCTCTTCGTGGACTACACTGGAGTGACCCATTTTTCTTACCTCCCTATCGCGACCACCTCAAACATCTTAACCTGAATACCCTCGAAAAACGAAGAGACGTAGTTGACATTCTATTCATTCATCGACTACTCTCTGGTTCTGTGGACTGCGCTTCCCTTTACAATTATATTTCCTTCAACACTAACCCTCGTGATTTACGATGTCCTCGTCTCTTCTACATCCCAACCCACAGCACCTCTTATGGCTCTAATGAACCAATTTCCCGCATGCTCCGTAAGGTCAACTCAAAACTTTATAATTTTAAGGGGACACTTCTCGTCTTAAACTTGATCTCCTCCACCATTCCCTTACTTCCTAACCCTCAACTCTTGTTAGTTTTTAAGTCCTAATATTTAAGTTAGTTTAAGCTTGCATTAAATGAAATAAATGGGGGCGTGAGCCCCCACCAAATACTGAAAATAATGTATTTACCTTACTTTCTCCAAAACTAACGATGTCGTAGGGTATTCTTCTTAGACTTTAGCTGAATGTGCAATAGGCGAAGAACCCGGTTTATTACCATTACGCAAGAGACTGCGTTTCGATGTGTCTATAAATGAACACCATTCATTTGAATTATAGTTTTGTAATCTCATTGTAGCCATTAAACCAAAAATATTTTTGCAAATTACAAAATCATCCTCTTCAGAAAAGAAAAGAAAGGGAGTAAATTTTTTTAAACAGAGATATTTGTGTTTGGTTGTTACTAGATTTCTTTCTTTCAACCTGTGCTTTTTTTATGACAGTCCAAGATCTCTGATCAAGTCGTCTAGATCATTTTGATTGAGCGATCCAGGTTCAAAAGGGCAATAAAAGTCACTATCTGCACCATTATCACCGTCTTTTAAACGTTTTTGAGATCTTAGATTGGATATACTGGATTGGGAGTGTGTTACTGACTCATCATTATAACTCAAAACAGGTCTATCAAGCTAGGATAAATCCACTTGAAACGATTTTTGCGGTTTATTTCGGTAATATTCACAACACAAAAATTACAGTCATCGTGATGATTTGATGGTTCACGCCAGATCATTGAACTTTTTTTGGAATTTGGGATGATCTTGATATTTATTTCTAATAGTTTCCTAGGATTGTTTTACAAAGTCAGACACATGTACAATACCAGCGACAGAAGTAATAGAACAATCAACTCTGTTGCTAAATTAATACTTTGGTTCCAACGCGGTCAACAGTGTCACATCGAATCTCTCTGGAACTTTTCATTCATTCATTTCGTCAACGAAATAATATAATACTTCAGAAAAAGTCCTGCTATACAAACCCTTACCAGCCAGCCCGTTACTTCCCAGAAAGCGTTCGAAGAAATCGCTTTAGAAACGATGAAAGCCCTACGTCCTACATGCTAATAATACGCACGAAATACCAAATACAACTCTTGAGGCGTTCGCAGATCTCCGAGGAGAATAGATGTGTCTCGGCTTTTCCTAAAGTGAAAAAAGTGAAAAAGTTATCTTTTTAAAAATAATAACAAACTTATTAGTTGACTCGGTAGCCAAGCGGTTAGCGGCGTCGGTCATCAAATCATGGGACGTGAGTTCGATCCCGGGCCAGACTTGGAACTTTTTGTTTTTTTTTTTGTTTTTGTTTTTTTCTTTGGCTCAAATCGTGAAAACAAATTGCTTCAAAACAAAAAAAAATACAATCACGCGATGGATGGTGGAGAGCACTCCGCTCTTCCCATAACGGGAGTTGGAAAAGGCAGTAATAGTGTTGCCAGTGCCGTTAAAGCTATTAAAAGGAGGGGGAGTTTGAAAACCCCTCCTAACCTAAGAAAAAAAAGGATAAATACCGTTGAAACAGCAGATGAGGTCCGTTATGAGGGGGGCAATAACAACTTTGCCTCTCTAGCGTCATCCGAATCGGAAGATGAGGAGGAGCAAATAAATGAAATCAACATCAGCATACAAAAGCTGACAGAGAGAATGCTTGCTATGAAGCAAAGGCAAACTGCACGCAGGCAGAGGGAGCAACTTGAAGCAGAGAGCTCCCAACATCAAAAGCCACAAGAGCAGAAACAACAACTACAGCAACAACAAAACCAGCTGAAGCAGAAACATCAACAGCTGCAAAAACAACAAAAGCTGAAACCACAGCAGCTGAAAAAACAGCAGCAGCAGCAGCAGCAGCAGCAGCAGCAGCAACAACAACAACAACAACAGAAGCAGCAGCAGCAGCAACAGAAGAAGAAGGAGAAGGTGCCTCCTATCAACACCTATAAATTAGAGGTAAATGAAACCAAGGACCTGTGTAAGTTGGTCATTGGCAATAATTTCAATATAAAGAGATTGGGGAACGATCGCCATGCCATCCACTGTAATACAGTGGAGGGCTACGCGAAAGTGAAAGAGCTCCTAAGGGAAACGACGACGGAGCACTTCTCATTCACACCGAAGTGTGAAAAGCGGCAATCTATGCTGCTGAAGGGGTTGGAACCGTCTTCTGATCCTGAGGAGATCCTGGCACTGCTCAAAGAGAAGGAGTGCGAAGGACTCAAGTTTGTAGGGGTAAAGCCATTTACCACAGCTAGAGCTAGGCGGGAGAAACGGAGTCTGCCGTTCTTCCTGGTGCAACTCAGTCCCGAAAGCCGTCTGGATAGTCTAAGGAGTATCAATGTCCTAGACTACCAGGTGGTTCACTGGGAAAAACTAAAAAGGAGCGAAGGCGTTATACAATGCGTTCGCTGCCAGAGGTTCGGGCACGCCGCGTCGAACTGCCAAATGCAGCCTCGATGCGTGAAGTGCGCAAAGAAGCACAGTTCCGAGGAGTGTGCTCTGGGTAGGGACGGAGCATCCGATAGGATGTGGGAACGTGGGACACACCGCAAACTATCGGGGTTGTCTTAAGTTCACCGACATTAAAAAAGCAAAATTGGCTCGGCAGCAGAAGGTGGAGGTCAAACGTTCACCTGTTAGGTTTCAAACACCAGCCGTCACGTCCCAAATTTCCTACGCCCAAATGGCGTCAGGTAGGGGGGCTACGGTACAGCGAGCGGCTGCTGCTTCTCTGGCGCCAATGCCGAGAACAACGGAAGCTGCACCTAACATGCTGGCCATCTTGCTCGCAGTCCAAGGGCAGATGGCTCAGCTGCAAAAGCAGGTGCAGGAACAGGCCAAGCGGGTGGACCAGATCTATGCGCTGCTGCCGGGCCTAACGCAACACTTGTCGTAATGGGTACGCACATGGTGGAGCAAACTTTGAAGGTCCTTGCGGTGAATGTGAATTCACTGATTAGGATCGAACGAAGAGCCGCGATGTTTAAATTGCTACAAGACCAAACTCCTGATGTGCTTTTCGCTAGCGAAACCAAGCTAACCGATAATCACAAACTGGAGTACAATAATTATATTGTTAGAAGAAGAAATCGGCCCAGATCCAAACGTGGAGGCGGTGTCGCGATCTTCATTAAAGAAGGTATAAAATTTCACAGAGTGTACAAGGGAGTGTTGCGCAGGTTCCGAGTGTTGGAGGCAGTCGTCGTTTACATCCCGCTCCGCAGTGGAAAGCGGCTGTACATGGCCTCTGTTTATGCACCTGAGGCTTCACAATCCACCCTATTTATTACAGAGCTTGACACGCTTTTTCGATTTCTGAGGCTGGAATCGGGGGAGAATTATTTTATAATCGGCGGGGATTTCAACGCTAGACACAGAGATTGGGGAAATAATTTGCCAAATACTAGAAGGAACCTACTACTCGATTGGTGGAGTCAGCACGATGTCATGTACAGACTCGGTCTTAAAGCGACGGATAACCCGTCGTTTCCCAGAGGCGGGTCTTATTTGGATCTACTGCTGTACGACGAACGTATACAACTGACAGGTACGAATTTACAAACATTAAACTGTCTGCGCACATTCGTGTATGACAGCGACCATTGCGGTTTTAGCACCGAAATTACAGTTCCCAACGAAATTTCGGAATTGGAGGAGTTTGTCCAAAGATATTCTTAGAACTACAGTAAGACTCGATGGACGCGCTTCTCCGCAACCTTGAACAGAGCGCTCTCCTCGAACACGCTCCACCCACCGTCCGGAGATTAGGACGCTGAAGTCGTCGATCAAAAATGTGCAAAAGTTAATAAATGAAAATTACAGAATTTCTGTAAGCTCATATTGGAACAACAAGGTTCGGGCTGTAAACACCAGCAACCCAAACATGTTTCCGCAAATCAATAAACTATTTCGGAGAAAAAAACAAAACGACCTTCAGTGTCTTAAAATAGCCCGGACAACAGACAACGAACGGTTACTGACAATAGCAGGCATTGATCCAAATGAGGCCGCTGATGATGACGACTTTTTTGTGATCGAGGATCCACAGGAGAAGGTTGAGGCCATAGGGGCCACTTTCCAGGAAGTATATAAGGCCATTGATAACATTGGCCCTAATTACGACCTGGACAATCGCGTCTTGGTGCACGACTTCTGCATTCGAAATGAAATAGGGAACTGGCGATCCGAGGGCTCTGGTTTCACCCGGTTTAGCGACGAAAATATGGCAAATAACGTCATTACCAGAGAGGGTGGCCTACCCCCGTTCATTTCGAAGGAAGGACTCCATGAGATCTTCGACACAATCAGGGCTAAGAAATCGGTGGGGACCGATGGTATTCCGAACATCGTGCTTCGACATCTTCCTCTAGAAGCGGTGGACATTTACACCACCCTGTTTAATAATGCAATGAATAATGCACATTATCCAGCGCATTGGAAAACGGCGGTGGTTCAACCTATCCCCAAAAAGGGAAAGGATATATCCAATCCGGCGAATCTCCGGTCGATAAGTCTCCTTCCGAATATCAGTAAGGTTTTTGAAAAAGTAATCAATAGAGCTCTGTCTAGGTGGGTTGAGGACAAACATATAGTTCCGGATAATCAATTCGGTTTTAAGGCGGGACATGATATCTCACATGCCGCGTCTAAACTGGTTTCTGATATCCAATGGAACAAAGGCAAGAAACATTGCACTGGTGTCTGCCTTGTTGACTTGGAGAAGGCCTTCGACACCGTATGGTTAGAGGGTCTTTTCTATAAGCTGACTAGGCTGGGGATCAGTAAACCACTCTTGTACATTCTCTATAATATGCCGCACAACAGACAGTTCATCGTGAAAAATGGCGATGTGACTTCTGTTGGAATATTTCAAATTAAAAATGGTCTTCAGCAAGGCGCGGTCAATTCGCCGATCCTATTTAACATTTATACAAGCGACTTGATAGGTTCACTTCCCCATACTATTGCGTACGCAGACGATGTGGTAGCGTACAGAACAGGTCCAAAAATCAAGGTCATTAATACTCTTTTGCAGCGTGACTTCGATAAGATAAGACGATTTTGCGATGACTGGAAGTTGAAAATCAACTTTCAGAAGTCAGAAACCATTCTCTTTAGGACGCCGTTGTCTGGAGCCTCTAGGGATACCAGAAAAAATTGGCGAAAGTTCTCAATCATTGGACAGCACGGACAGCCTCTTGCCTGTCGAAATGTAGTCAGATACCTTGGGATCTGGCTAGATCAGTTTCTGTATTTTGGCAAAAATGTAGATGCTGCTCTGGCCAGAGCTAAAGGTGCTTTTGCCCTTACAAAGAGACTGTTTTATAGCAGCCAACTCGATGCGAGGGTAAAGGTAATCTGCTACATCGCCCATATCAGGCCCATGCTGGTATTTGGTTGTCCCGTGTGGTTCAATGTACGAGCAAGCTTAATGGAAAAGATTTGGGTGTTTGAGAGGGCTTGTCTTAGGGCTTGTCTTCGCTTGTACAGAACACCAGAATCGGAGTACAAGCAATTTTATCCTAATGAGGTCCTTTATAACAGGGCGAACCTAATACGAGTGGACAACTTCGTAATTAAGCTGACTCGAAGGCACATTGCAAGAGCAATGACCTCGACGAATAACCTGATATCTGGGGCTTACTACCCCAATTACCTTTACCACGAGAGTGTGCGCTCTGACGGCTTCGTTCCACCGGAAGCATTCCTCTACCTTGATCAGATAGGGTTGATCCAGGATAGATCAGCGGTCCCGTTAATCTTTCATGTCGCTCGGACAGCTGGGGACGGGCGACTCAACTACAACAGAGACGTCGCACACGGCAGTGTGGATCGTCTCAGGTTCAGCAGGGCGGTGGGGAATCGCGATAAGAGGGATGTCGTTCGGCAGCACCAGCATTTCTGGTGGTTGAATGATGGAGAAGATGTTCCATCGTCATTTCCGTCAATTACGGACCAGCCTCAATAATGAGGCAGAGCTGACCAATCTGTTTTCTCTGCGGATAGCGATGGCCAGCTTACATAGGTTTAGGTTAGCATTTAAGAAACATATACATATATCAGTGTATACAAAGGTGTATACTGATATATGTATATGATCGTGTATAATGTCTATGTGTGTTTATGTGTGTATTGTGCATTTAGGTTAGGTAGGCTAAGGTTTATTTTAAGTTAGATACTAAGCTTTTATAAAAAATAATAAAATGTCCATATGCTAAGTTTTTTGTTATAAATTTTTTCTTAGCCCTAAGTACACAAAATAAACATTTATAAATAAAATGTAAATGAAGTCGAAAGACATAGATATAAGAATTTAGATTAGCTTAGAGTGCCTGTGTGGGGCCAGTAAGTTAGTATAAGATTGTTAAGTAATTGTAAGCTAGCATTTAAGCATTTTTTGTTAGTATGTAAGAGTTAGTGATTAAGTAAATAAAATGCATTCAAAACTAAACTAACAACTCTTGAGGACAGAGAATCAGTTAGGCCTGATGGCAAACTTTAGCATAACAACATTCGTAGTAGTAGTTGTCATCATTTTCACGCTTAAAAACAGACGTTTCTAGCAAAGACTACCCGCATTACTCATTTAAGTTCACATACCAACAAGTTCAAGAGCAAAAGAAATACCCACAGAGATAAAATATGCCGAATCACCCAAAATCACAAGCTTCAACCAAATTCCATATTCCAACGAGGACGTTGGAACTTAAGATGGGAGGAGTTAACACAGCATAAGTTCACACACGTGTCAACTTAGGATTCCACCAATAACAGTTCATACGACATCATCAGCATCAGCAATATTGCAAGTCAACACAACAGCAGTTCACACATATCTCAACGCTCGATACTTGATACTCGTAGTGTTAGGTTTAACTTAGAGTGCCCGCAGGGGGCCAGTAAGTTAGAATAAGATAATTTTAAGTTAATTAAGCTAATTTTTAAGCATTTTTTTGTATAGCTTGTAAGTGTTATTTAATACAACATAATAAAAATGCATATAAACTGAAAAAAAAAACTGAACTGCTCGATACTTGATACCTATGTTCCACCAGCAATAGTTCGAACGACATCGTCAGCATAAGCTGCTAGCTGGCCAAATATTTATCATAATTTAGGTATTTAAGCTCATAGGTATAGAAACATGGTAGTTAGTAATTTAAATGAATTTTTACTCAAATAAAGTGTTGAATCCTAATTGTTTTATTAGGAAATTAGATGGAATTGAATGCAGCCAAGGAAAGAGAAAATAAAACACTTGATGTCCAAAATAAATGATTTTATTTTTGTTAACCAAATTTAAAGAGCCAAATGTATGTGCCAGTAGAGCCAAAAAAAAGTGAGAGCAAAAAAATTAAGTAAGTAGACCCTTATATAGTTTTTAGTCATCTATGAAAAAACCGCAACAAGTGGTACAAAATGCGTAGTACATAGAATCGCGCGATTTTACAGAATAAAATGAGAGGAAAAATTAAGTGCGTAAACAATAACTATGACAGGGTGTTCTTATTAAAAAAAATGTATTTCTTTAGTAGTAGCATCTTTCAACTGAATTCGTACAAATCTACAAATGTGGTGCTTTAGCAAGAAAACAGAATTCGTAACAAAGCCGGCCGCCTTGAAAATTTTACTTTTCGATAGAATTGATGGAACCGTTTTCTAAAGGTAGAAGACATATTTTGGTGATAGATCTTTTATATGTCCCCCTTTTAGTTTTTATCAACACGACTCGGACTTTGCCATCTTCGCCAGGGAATATTTCTACCACACGTCCAAGAGGCCATTGCAGTGATGGTATGTTATCGTCGTGCAGCAATACTAGGTCACCAACCTCCACGTTTTTTATTGGCGTAGACCATCTTTGGCGCAGCTGAAGATTATGAAGCACTTCTCTTTGCCAATGCTTCCAAAACAGTTGTTGAAGATGCTTCATTCGCTGATATCGGTCGAGACGATTGATGTTGATTTCCAAATACGATGGTTCATTGATGCTGGTGGGAGATATTCCGATCAAAAAATGTCCTGGCGTTAAGGCCTGCAGGTCGTTTGGGTCTGTGGACATCGGGGAAAGCGGCCTAAAATTCATGATCGCCTCAATTTCACAGAGTAAGGTGGACATCTCCTCGTAATTAAGAGATGCATTGGACATCAATTTCAGCAACTTTGACAGCCGCTTCGAACAGGCCGCCAAAGTGAGGTGATCGTGGTGGCCCGAATATCCATTCTATGTTTTCCTTCAGACACTCGGTATGGACCTGATGTTGGTGTTCCTTTGACCAGAATAACTTATGCAACTCCTGCAGCTCAGCCTTGGCTCCTACAAAATTTGTAGCATTATCGGAATAAATTTTTAAACATTTATCTCTGCGAGCAATGAAGCGTTTGAGCGCCATAAGGAAGGACTTTGCGGTAAGGTCCGCAACTAATTCCAAATGAGACGCCTTGGTAGAGAATCATATAAATACTGCTACGTACGCCTTGATAGTTCTTTTTCCACGAATTCCAGATTGAATGTAAAACGGACCGCAATAATTCACTCCAGTAATTGAAAATGGCCTTGATGGGATAATACGATCTACTGGTAAGTTTCCCATGATTTGATGATGATGAATTGGACGCGATCGACAGCACAATATACATCTGTGCACAACCATGTTAACTGCACGTTTTCCAGAAGGTATCCAAAAGCGTTGCCGGATTATGCTAAGTAATGTTTGACAGGCTGCATGGTGGTACTTCAAATGATAATACCTTATGAGTGATCTGGTGAAGACATGATTTTGCGGCAATAATATCGGATGCTTAGCGTCGAAATCAAGATGCGCGTTTGCCAACCGGCCGCCAACACGAAGGATTGCGTCAGAGTCGATAAATGGAGCCAATTTGACCAAGGGACTATTAGTTTCCACGTGTTTCTTGGCTGATAATGTCCTGTGCTCTTGTGAGAAGTGTGCGCGTTGAACGTTTCTTACAATGGCTTTGAGGGATCCTTCCATTTCTTCTGGGGTAATTTGTGCTCCCTTTTCTTTGATGCGCTTGTTAAAGATAAAGCGACGTACGAAGGCAAATACTAAAAGTAAACGAAAGTAGGAATTAGCAAATTTGTTGTCAACTATCAAGTCAGTTTGATTTGAAAAGGTTGTAAATGAAAACGTTTGCGTTTTGCGTTCAGGTGAATCCATTTCAACTTGTAGTGCAGTGTTGCTTGGCCAATAAGCCATGGATTTCTTTAGGAAGGCAGGTCCTTGAAACCATATGGTTGAGGAGGCCAATTCTTTGGCCGATGATCCACGCGAAACTAAGTCAGCTGGATTATCCTCAGTTGGTACATGTCTCCAGGTATGGTCGTTTGCGAGCTCATGAATTTTGGCTATTCTGTTGGCGATGAATGTTTTCCATTGATATGGCTACGACTTGATCCAGGCTAGGGTTATGGTGGAATCTGTCCAACAAAAAATTTCATTTATTGAAAATTTTACTAGCGGAACTATCCTTTGAAGCAGTTCTGCTAAAAGTAATGCCCCACACAACTCTAATCGTGGCAGCGAAATATTTCTCACTGGAGCTACTCGTGATTTAGCACAAATTAGACGAGTACACGTTTCTTCGTTTCCATAGGTAGCTCGAACGTAGATAGCAGCTCCATATGCCCTTTCACTGGCATCACTAAAACCGTGAATCTGTAACGAAGAGTGCGCACAGTGACTGAGGAGGTACCTTAGGATTTCTATTTTGTTAAGATGGGTCATGTCGTCGATAAACGATGCCCATTTCGAATGAAGATCTTGAGGTAGACTCTCATCCCAATCCAATTTTAATTTCCACAAATGCTGAAGGAACAACGTCGCCGAAACAGTGAGCGGGTTTAGAATGCCAAGCGGATCGTAAAATTTCCCAATATTGGAAAGGACAACTCTTTTTGTGATTTTGGCTTTCCTGGGATTGGCCTCGTCTCCTAAGTAGGAATAGAAAAACATATCATTAGCTGGCTTCCATTTCATACCTAATGCTTTAACAAATTGATTGTCATCAAATTCCATAATTTTCTCTCGATCTTCAATTGACACGTTCTGCAGTACGTTTTCTGAGTTAGAACACCATTTCCGCAGGGGAAATCCACCTAAATTTAGTAATGTTTCCACTTCCTGCTTAATTGCTGTTAAATCCTCGATATTGTGGGCACCGGTGATAAGGTTGTCAACATAAAAGTCCTTTAAAAGTATGCTGGAGCCAATGGGGAAACGAGATTCTTCATCCTTTGCCAATTGGAACATGGCTCGCACCGCTAAAAATGCGGCTGGAGCGGTACCATACGTCACAGTACGAAGTCGAAACAGTCTCACATTTTCCGAGGAATTATTACGCCACAGGATGAATTGATAGTTGGCATCCTCTTCATTGATCAGAATCTGCCTGTACATTTTAACTATGTCAGCACAGAGCGCGTAGCGATGAAAGCGAAACCGAAACAGGATGGCGAAGATGTCGTCTTGGATTGTGGGGCCGACCATTAAGAGGTCGTTGATAGATTTTCCAGAGGTGCTCCTTACAGAACCGTCGAGCACCACCCGTAATTTAGTGGTAGAACTCTCGGCCTTCATCACGGCATGATGGGGTAAGAAGAATTTCGGATTGATGCTGGCTGCAACGGCCGGCAAAACCTCCTCCATATGTCCCAATGCAGCGTATTCTTCCAAGAATTTCGAATACTCCATCTTAAGCTGTGGATCCTTATCGAATTTGCGCTCTAAATTATAAAATCTCCTTAATGCCATTTCGTAAGAGCTGCCAAGTAGAGAGGGTGGTTCCCTGAAAGGAAGCCTTACGATATAGCGTCCATCGGAAGTTCTGGACACGGATGACATGAAGTGGCTTTCACAGAGATTCTCTTCGATAGAACGTTTACTTCCTGCTGCATTGACTTCTTCAATTTCCCAGAATGCCTTTAAAGTTTCGTTGAGTTTATTATCGTCTTCTATGTTAGGTTCTGAGGAAAGACACAGAGATATTTTGTTTGGTGATATATTACCTGCTACGATCCATCCTAATAAAATTTTCTGCAACACAGGATATTCGGTTTCGTTGATAAGATTAATTTGACATACGCTGAGGAGTGAAAAGAAGTGGGATGCTCCAATAAGCATGTCAATTTTCTGTGGCCGATTGAACGCTGGATCGGCTAGAGCAATATTTTTCGGGATCTGAAACCTTTCGGTGCTGAAGAAGAATGGCGGCTAAAATGCAGTGATTGTTGGAACGACAATCGCTTCCATGTTTGTTGCCCAGTTGGTATGCATTGATTGAATGGAGACGCTTGCTCTTTTACTTGAACGAGCATTGATATTGCAGATGCCTCCAAATTCGGTAGCTGTTTTCAAGAGAGGTAACTTGAGCTGATGAGCAAGCTTCTCGGTAATCAAGTTTAATTGAGATCCACTGTCAAGCAACGCTCTGCAAGGCGTATACGACCCATAGTTGTTCTTAATACTGATAACAGCTGTGGCAAGAAGTACTTCCTTCGAGCATCCAGTTGCAGCCAATGAAGAAAAGTTTTGATTTGACCTGGGAATGAAATTTGCATTAGCATGATATTGAAATTGTTGATTGAAAATTTGACGATTTTGATCGGTATTGTTCAACGGTTGTGAAAGTTGGATGTGCTCCAAATTGTTTGATAAAGATATAGGAGGCGCTGAATTACCCGCTTCCGTGGATGTAACCATGAATGTTTGTTGAGACGGTGAGAAATGTAACAGCGTGTGATGCTTGTTTCCACATGTCTGACAATTCCTAGACTTGCACATTATTGCAGAGTGACCAGGCCGAAGGCAATTAATGCATAAGTTAAGACGTTTAACTTCTTTGTATCTCTGATGCTGACTCATAGAGGTGAATTTTTGACATTTAAATATAGTGTGCTGCTCTGAACATATTCTACAAGCTGGTGAAACATTTGTAGCAGCTAGTGAAGTCCTTTGCAGCTTTCCATAACCCGTGGTCCTTTGCGCCGGATACAGAGGTTTCCGTGAGACCGCGAGTTGTTCCAAAACTTGACACCGCTCTTCAATAAAGTCTGCAAAATCCTGCCAAGTAGGGACATCCAAAGTAGCTTCATGACCAACCAATAACGACATGTTGCGACTTGTAACTTGCCGCCTTTTAACATCGTCTTCCCATAATGCCTGAGTGTTGCTATCAACATTCGAGAATAGGGTGTGGAGCAGGAGCCCATCTGCTATTTGCTCCTTGTTTGCTATTGTAAGCAGAGCACGCATATGAGCATTGATGCTGTCAACGATGTCGTGAAGAGCTTCTACTGATCCCTTTTGTGCACACTGTAATTGAAAAATTTCGTTTATATGAGCCTGAAATATATAGCGTTTGTTGAAATAGCGAGCCATTAGACGATCAACAGCCTTTTCGTAGTTTCCTGGTAATAGTTCCAGAGACTGTAAGACTTTAGATGCATTTCCTGTGAGACAGCTTCGAAGGTATTGGAGCTTGTCGATGTCCTTTATTTTTTCATTCTCATGCACTGATGATTTAAAGGAGCCCCAGAAGTCAAGCCATTTGCTAAGATCACCGGAAAATGTAGTTAATTTTAATTTGGGTAAATTTGAAGAAGGCATTTGAGGAGCAAATAACGACGTATTCTCCCTTTCCGACATGGACGGTCTAGGTTTCAGCCTGTTGATTAAGCAAAACAATTTAGATTTAAGTTCACAATACGTGTCCTCAAATAGTTCGTTTGTCTTGAGTTCGGCTTCATCCAACTCCTCCAAATTTGATTGAAATTTACTAAAATTATTAAAATAAATTTCCAACATACCCAACTTTGTTTCCAATTCGAAGATGTTAGCGGCTTCAGCTTTACCATCTACGTAGGCCTTCATCTTAGTGAGTTGACCTTTGATCACTCCACGTTTTTGTTTCAATCCTGTCGCCATCATTTATCCAACTTATAAAATAAGTACTTGCCAATCCAATAAATTCACAAAAGCAGAATGGAAGAATTCCAATGTACCAATGCCAAGATGCCAAAATGCCAATTTTCCAAAAACAACTTGATACCGGTAGAACCTCCAATGTTGAATCCTAATTGTTTTATTAGGAAATTAGATGGAATTGAATGCAGCCAAGGAAAGAGAAAATAAAACACTTGATGTCCAAAATAAATGATTTTATTTTTGTTAACCAAATTTAAAGAGCCAAATGTATGTGCCAGTAGAGCCAAAAAAAAGTGAGAGCAAAAAAATTAAGTAAGTAGACCCTTATATAGTTTTTAGTCATCTATGAAAGAACCGCAACAAGTGGTACAAAATGCGTAGTACATACGAGTAGAATCGCGCGATTTTACAGAATAAAATGAGAGGAAAAATTAAGTGCGTAAACAATAACTATGACAGGGTGTTCTTATTAAAAAAAATGTATTTCTTTAGTAGTAGCACCTTTCAACTGAATTCGTACAAATCTACAAATGTGGTGCTTTAGCAAGAAAACAGAATTCGTAACATAAAGTTTTTTTTTTAAATATTTAAGTTTTCAATGTTTCAAAATATACAACCCGATATGGAAATGTTAAGCTCATGGCGAAGTGCAAAGCGCGCAGATAGGATTTGATCAAAATGCTTACAGCTGGAATGCCATTGCAAATTGGTGTTGGAATGGAGGATGAACTCCTGTTCTTGGTTTTAATATTGTAAGACAGAAAACTCAGCCTGCTGGAGTAGTTACACGTCTTTTCCTTTGATTTGATACTCTTCATCCGATCGTAACTGTGATGAATGCTTAAGGATTTTATTCAGCATTATAATTCATGAATGTCCTTTGGCCATTTATTTTCATCGCGAAGAAAGTGTTGTAGTTTTCTAATTGCTAAAATCTCGATAACCCAGACCTTTTTAGTAAGAGTTGGGGGAACAATACGGTAGAATGGTGATGAATAGGATAGAAGAATAGTTCGAAAAATCATAATTAAGTGGTAAGGATTTATTTAGTTGTGATGACATTAAAGTCCATTGCTTTATTTTCTGTCGTGGTCCGTCTTATTTCTCCGTGCGTACAATGTATCTGGAAGCCTTTCAGCCCACTGTTTATACGAAATGATTTCTTGGTAAGGTAAGAGCAGACAAGTAGAGCAATCAATACTCCGATTTTACTTAGCTCGTTAACATTGATGACCTTCCTTGACGTTGGTTGCGATTCATTTGAAAGGAAGAAATCATCAACCTCAACAAAGTATGGGTAGAAGACAACTTGTCTTGAGTAAATGACTTAAACTTTTAAAGGGTCACGAAACAACAAATATGACTCCTTCCTTTAATATGGTAGATTGATGGTTCTTCGGTATTTTAATTTGTGGCAAAACATTTGTAAATATAACTGCAAAACCACTTGTGATAGAATTCATCTTCCGGAGTTCTGGAAATCGATGAGCAATGCTAACAATATTTAATACAAAAATTTCCTTAAACTACGTAAAGATAACTCTCGCCCAATTTCAATGAGGTCATTTTGGTAAAAAGTTTCTTTATAAAAGCTATGAGGTTTATAAAAACTCCCTTCCGTTTGAGAATGGTGTAAAAATTCAGCTTTTTGACAGTTTAAAGAAATGTTGTACCTTCATTTCCTTCCTGAGTTTGACATTGACGACAATACATTGTCGTCCTTGAAGGTACAATATTTTCCTTCAAAGTATGATAACGCTATGACTTAAAATCTTTAAAGAAGAATGTAAAAGCTGATTATGAAAATTGTCGACGGACTGAGAATGAAGACCAAATTTCTTTCCAATTCCCCGGCCATAAATTCATCTAAAGTATTTGGATCTTTTAATTACGGTTCCAACAAGGCGATTTGCTGTGTGTCCTTATACCCCCCGTAAAAGAGATTTCAAAACGACCTGATAAATTATTGAATTCATAAAGCTCCTGACACTTGAGAAGCTTTTATGTCCTTACCCTCACAACAAAAGAACAAAAATAAAAAAATAATCTCCCATCTAAAGGATTATAAGGTAAAAGTCGTATCCTTTTCCAATAGTAGACCTGGCTCTCCATCATCCCCATTCAATACTGCTTCCTATCCACTTTACTACCTCCAAGTTGAGCACGAAAGCAGATCGTATCAAGATTAATGGCCCATTTGCCGGTGTGCCTTGTGCCTTGCGTCTTATACCTCGTGCCGTTACACCACCCTATTCACCAGTGCTCCCAACTGACGTTCCGCACACCGTAATAACATGAAAAATTATATCCAATCGAACTTAGATGGTCTTCCGTAAACTTGGAAAGAGCCACCGACCGAGATCTGCATAAATATGGATAATCAAAAGACAATTGATAAACCTACGGCAAGGATGCTCGTACCTTTGGTGAGGCGTAACATACCACCGAGGAGAGGAAGAGAGGAAGAGAGGAAGAGAGGAAGAGAGGGAGATAGGAAGAGAGGGAAAGGATGCCCCCATTTCTGTATTCCACAACAACGATTTAAACAGTAGAAAAAGTGAAGTTAAATTCACTCTGGCTAATGTGTAATGTATCCCCAAAAGACATCACAAAGAGCGGAACCACAACGAAATGGGGGCCAACTACCGTTCGTTTTGTATTTTATTTCTGGTAGCGATGGAAATAAGGAGCACGCGTAGGCTTTTTTTTCGAAGAAACCCAATATCAACAAATGTTCAACTATAACTTTGAGACACCTGCTACACAGCAATTTCCAGAGTGATGGGGGTTCGTTAACTTATACGAAGCTTTGGCCCGGCCTTTGCTGCTAACGGTAGACTGTTGTCTGAAGGTTATAGCTAAGCTAAAGTCGTATTGTGTAATATTTTGTTTAACATTTCTTAGACAGAATTGCTCCTAAATTTGCCATGTTCCATAGCTGTAGCATGTGCAGGTAGTGGAAAATAACAATTTCAAAGGTGCTCCAAAATTACGAATTGTAATGAATAGGAGTGGGGAAGAGGATGGGCGAATCTCGTACATATATATGTAGGTGACTCCAGGTGCTCTCGAAAGTTGTTCTTTCGTTATGTGGCGAGCTGTACCGCATTCCATCAGCTTGACTACGACGACAATGACGACGACACGATGCTTCCCTAAAAGTTAAATTGATAGTGGCATTCGGAAAGGTGGAGAGGTGATGATTCTGGCGACAGCGGCGCCACAAACGATTTTTTGAAGAGTTGGAGCGCGTTGGTGATTACGCTTTTTGTTATAATGCGATAAGTAATTTTGTGGTGTCATTTGGTAGATTTACAAGTGGGACTATGTAAGTTTTTGGAATCGTTCCAGCGGCCTTGACGCCTGGAGCTTTTGTGAAGGAAATTAAAATTGAAGGTGAGAAAAGTAATGAGTTTGTGATGTAAAACAGGAAACAAAGAATTGGAAAATATAGAAGTGTATGTATATATGTAGGTATGTATAGTATATTAGAGTGTATCTTCAATGCTGTCGAGATGGACTTGGTAAAGTTCCAAAACTTTAAAACGGCTTAGTAATTTTTTGAAGGTCTTGTTGGTCGCGAACGAGAGAGTAATACTAAAAGTTGTGGTAGCACGGACACTCCTTCATTTATTTAGTTATTTTATTTTTAATTTGGCTGATGCAAAACGGCTTCCAAACTCTTATTCATATTTGGGACCACCACGCTGCCATTTAAATAAAGTGTGCTCTTGGTTTCCATGGCTGATCGTTATCCAATATCGGCAAGGACAGTATAAGCTTTGCAGGGGATGTTACACCACTTTTATGGATCTTCGACCTATTTTGTATGCCTTAGAGGCAACTTCTTTAGTTTCCGTCAATCGCGTTCGAAGTTCGCTTGTTATCAGATGAGAACCAGCGAATCCTGTGACAGATACCGTGTTCAAACAGTGTCATTTAGTTTTCTAGCCAATGTATACCAGTTACGTGTTTGACCGCATTCAAAGATTCAGGTGCGACCGTTAGAGGATACGTTGTAGGCGATTTTTAATGTGCCGTATAAGCTGTTCTTGTCATCCACAGTCAAGACTTCATCCGGTACATACCACTGCATACTCGTAGCCATGATCTTCCTCATTCTACTCATAAATCTTACTTAGTTACTTAAAGTGGCGCTACAGTACGGGGTGGACCTGTGCCTCAACCAACAAGGGTCTTCAGCGAGCTTGATCTCTAGCTAGTTGTCTCTAGTTTCGCATCCCAACTCCGTTGTGGTCCACTTGCGTGCGCTACCTAAGTCACGGACTTCCTCTTCTGCGCGGTCTTCGGAGACGGATTTGAAGACTTTTTGGACCGGAGCATTTGTGTCCATTCGCTCTACATGAAGCAGCTATCTCAGTCGTTGGAGCTGCACTCTTCTGGCTGAATCGAAGTCGTTGTATCTTCTCCTCCACTCACCATCTATGCAGACGAGGACGAAAATCACCCTCATCGATTTTTGATAAAGTCCATGCCTCAGTGCCATAGAACAAGACTGGGATTATAAAGGTCTTATATAGGGTCACTTTTGTTGTTCGAGAGAGGCTTTGCTAGTCAATTGCCTATTTATCCCAAAGAAGTAGCGATTGGCAAGTGTTATTCTTCGTGCTGGTGCCATTGTCTGAATTGATAGCGTAGGTAGAAAAAGTCCTTAACTAACTCGAAGTTACGTTGTGTCCGAGATGTCGGAGTTGAGTGCCTTTTCTTGTTTACAGCATATACTTGATCTTGCCCTCATTGACCGTTAAACCCATCTTCGCCGCTTCCTTCTAAATGCTTGAGAAAGCGCCACTGACAGCACGCTTCTTTTTCCGATTATGTCAATATCACCGGCGTATGCGAGTAATTGGACAGACTTTTGAAAGATTATGACTCTTGTGTTGGCGCGTGAGTTTTGCACTAATTCCTTTAAGAATGATGTCAAAGAAATCGCATGACATCGCATCGCCTTGTCTATATCCTTTTGTGCCACCAAAGGTCTCGGTGAGTTTTGTACCGAACTTGATGGAGCAGCGTGCATTCTCCATCGTATACCTGTCAAAAACTAGGCCTTGATCTGTATAGCTTGTCTAATTCTTCTTCTTATTTATTGTATTTTCTTCTTCTATATTGTATTTTCGAATATCTGTCGTAGTTTGAATAGTGTGCCTAGCGCCGACTGCAATGTGATCAATCTGGTTGACGGTTGATTGATCAGGAGTACTCCAAGTCTCCTTATGAATATCAAGATGTAGGAACCGCGTACTAACTACGAAAATGTCTCTCCCCGCCCCCAAAATTGATTAGCCTGAATCCGTTATTGAAGGTGATGTCGTGCAGGCTATGGTTTCCAACAGTACTACCAAAGATGCCCTCTCTTGCTAGCTTTTTGTCTTTTAATGTCATAGCTAGAACGCTGCTCGTAAGTCTTGTCCAAGAACTCGTAGAAACCAGCTTTGGTGTCCTCATCTTTCATCTCTTTTCCAAGACCCACACTTAGTCTCGAATTTTCTTACAGGTCTGACCTCCAAATATGTCGGAGAAGACCGGATAAGGTCTATTACTACAAGGCCTGAACCAGAGGGAAATAGAGTTGTAGGTTAGGTTAGGTTAGGTAAGAGTGGTTGTTGGAAATACCAAGCCACTTAGGCCTATTGGCCCATTGTGATGCCACGTGGATCTATGATCTTCTTACTACTGGAACTAATTTGAGCTTATAATAAAGCGTAGGAGACTGTTAACGTCTATTTTTTCTAGATCGTTTAGGTCGTTGTAGAAGAAAACTCCTAGATGAAGCTTCCTTCACTGGGAGAGAGCTGGGCATGTGCAGAGTAGGTGGGGGATTGTCTCCTCCTCTTCCTCGTCCATGCAGCTTCTACAGAAATTATTAGTAAAAGCGCCAAGCCTTCTTGCGTGCTTGCCTATGAGGCAGTGTCCAGTAATGACACCTATTATAGCGCTGAGATGTTTCCTATCTAAAAGGATCAGACACTTAGAGCGACTCAGATCCAGCCTTGGCCAGATCTGTTTGGTCGCTAGACATGTTTGCCCAGCAGTCCACCTAAGGTCTGTTCTTTTATTGGCATCCAGCTTTAGTATTAGTTTGCACGTAGCGATTGGTATGCATATACTACCTTTTCCCGGTAGGATAGGTAGAGTGGTTTCAATTTTGGCGAGTTCATCGGCTCTGCAGTTCCCTGGAATGTCTCTGTGACCTGGCACCCAACAAATGTGAATGTTGAACTGCTCTGCCATCTCCATGAGAGATGATCGGCATTCAAGGGCGGATTTAGAATATAATGAGACCGAGTCCAGGGACTTGATGGCGGCCTGACTATGAGGATATCCTTTGCAGATATCACGTTTTTCTTCAGCCAGGACAGAACTTCTTTAATCGCCACAATTTCCGCTTGGAACAAGCTGCAGTGATTTGGAAGACGGAAAGAGAGGCTTAGATTTAGCTTATCTGAGAAAACACCGCCACCAACTCGGTTATCGGTTTTAGATCCATCTGTGTAGAGATGAATTGACTTGTCCTCCATGAAAGCATCTTCCTCCCAGAATGATCTAGAGGGGAAGTTTAAATGGAAGTTTTTGTCAAACCAAAGTTCAGGTATGGTGTAATCGATGTTCTCTGTGAGGATTCCTAATGTATTAAGAATGTTGGCGTGGCCAAATGAATTATTTGTCCACTGTTTAGTCGCTTTAAGGCGAATATCTGCAGTCGCAGCTACCTGCTAAAAATGTCGAGGGGTGTGAAACAGAATATCTAATGCCGCAGAGGGGGTAGACCGCAAGGCTCCGCTTGTGCATAGACATGCTGTTCTTTGGATTCTGCTTAGTTTAATGCGGTTGACTGCATTTTCCAAGTCCGTCCACCAGACAAACACCCGTAGCTAAGTATCGGTCTTCTGACCGAGATGTATAGCCAGTAGGTTAAGCGATGTTGAAGGCCCCATTTGTTCCAAATGGCTTTCTTGCAAGAGAATAAAGCTATTGTAGCTTTATTAACTCTTTCTTGAATTAGGTTTCCAGTTTAGTTTCCTGTCAAAAATGAGACCCAGATATTTTGCTGTATCGGAGAAAACTAAACTAGTACCGTTTATTGAATTGTTCTATGATTGGAATTTTATATTTCCTGGAAAAGAGGACATGATCAGTTTTATGGGGATTTATTCGAAATCCACAGCGATCTGCCCAGCGGGTTAATCTGTTGAGATTTACTTGGAGGAGTTCTTTAATGTTATTGAGGTGTTTTCCTGAGACGGCTATCGCAACGTCATCCGCATAGGCAATCACTCTGCTACCACCCGCTTCCAGGTATAGCAGTATTTCGTTAACTACTAAGTTCCAGAGAAGGGGAGAGAGGACACCGCCTTGCGGCGTACCTCTACTGACATATCTTTTAGCAGAAGTCTCACCCAGTTTGGAGTTGATTATCCTGCTTGTTAGCATTAGATTAATCAGCTCCCCAAGTGAGCCGTCTACCTGCAGAGTTGACAGCGCATTCGTGATTCCGGATGTGTTGACGTTGTTAAAGGCGCCCTCTATGTCTAGGAAAGCAACCATTGTGTATTCCTTATATTGTAGGGGGATCGTTCGATGTGGCTAGTCAGAGAGTGCAAAACCGTTTCCACCGACTTTCCTATACAGTAGGCATGTTGAGCCGTTGACAGAAGTCTTAGATCAACTTTAGCTCGAATATGGATATCAATCAGTTCTTCTAGAGTTTTCAGAAGGAAAGATGATAGACTTATAGGTCTGAGGTCCTTTGGGACAGCATGAGAACATTTTCCGGCTTTGGGAGTCAAACTAAGTCAAACTACATTGACTTCTCTCCATAACAGTGGAATGTGGATAATTTCTACACAGCTCATAATATTTTCTAACACTGGCAGAATAATATCTGAGGAGCTCTGTAGCCCGGCAGGTATTATACCGTCCGGACCAGCAGACTTGTATGGTTTGAAGCTATGCAGCGCCCAGAGCAGTTTGTCTCTCGTAATCAGACCATGTATTTTGGTCACGGTTGCAGTAGGCCTGTTTGAGCTGCTACTGGCTGCGAGTTGGGAGCTACCTTGAAAGTGGGTGTCCAGAAGCAGATTGAGTGATTCATCACTTGAGGTTATCCAAGAGCCATCGGTTTTTTTCAAACAGCTAGGCATCATAGGATTTGTGTAGAGGATTTTTCTTAGCCGCGATGCCTCAGAGGTTTCTGTAATTTTGTCACAGAATTACCTCCAGGATTGTCGCTTTGCCTTCCTCAGTTCTTTTTTGTATAATTTGAGGGATTCTTTATATGAGTCCCAGTCGGTCACATTTCTTGTGCTTTTTGGTGCGTTGAAAAGTTTTCTGCAGGCGTTTCTGAGCAGTCCTAGTGCCAATGTCCACCAATGTAGCTTTTTCTTGCCTCTTGGTTGAATAAGAGGGCAGGAAGCGGCCATAGCCTTATTGAGAGCCAGAGTAAATTCCCTGACTTTCATGTCAAGCTCATTGGTGTCACGCGGAGGACTTCATACAGAGGATAGCGTTTCTGACAGTATTCCTCTGTATTTTGACCAATCAGTTTTCCAGTAATTCCGGAAAGCTGGTTGGCTGGGGGGAGCATCTCTCAGACTGAATTGGATGTATCTGTGGTCTGGAAAAGAGTGTTCAGACGATCCAGTTCGTTAACCTTTGAGTGATGCAGTGGGAGACAAGAGTAATATCTAGCACTTCTTGTCAGTTTCTAGTTATAAAAGTGGGCGCATTGCCAATATTGCAAATTAAGAGGTTAGTACTTAAAATATAGTCAAAAAGTGACTCACCTTTATCATTGATGTCGGTAATGCCCCATACCGTGTGATGTGCGTTAGCGTCGCATCCGATTATGAGGCCAGTTTTTGGTCTTCCAGCTTCCAGTACCACCCTTTCTAGGTTAACACCAGGGAGAGGGTCCACATGGTCGTGGCCAAGGTAAGCCGATGCCAGCCAGTAGGAGCCTTTGGCAGTCTCTAGTCTGGCAACGGTTAAGTCGGGGTCACTGAGGTTGGGAAGTAGAAATACATTAAGGCTACGTTTCACTAATATACAAGTTCTAATTTTACCTTTGTCTCTTGTATAGAGCGGAGTGTATGCGGGTGTCCTAAGTCCATGAACCACGCCTTCTGCAATCCATGGTTCCTGGATTAGGATTATGTCTTCTGCGTTTTTAGAAAGACGCAGAATGAGTGCGGCCGAAGACTTTTTTGAGTGGTGGAGATTAATCTGGAGAAACCGTATCATTGCTACAGTCTTCCGGAGTCGCCTCCACCACGGTGTTATTGAGGTCCTCCGATTCTGAAGTTGTGCCCAAGAGCTCATCTTCTATCTTTGATCGTGTAGGACCTCTAATTTCTTCGTCATCGGTTTCCATTTCCGACAGTGTGTCAAAAGAGGAGACCGACGGCTTGATAGTCACCTCGGACAGTTTGGAGTCGTCGCTATCCAATTCTGGAAAGGATATCGACGCTCCAAGATCCGAGGTTGTGATGTCAGGTATTAAAGGAGGAGGAGGTTGCTTATCAGCATCCAGCTCATCCTTTTTGTACACCCTAAAAAAAAATAGAGTTGTAAAGAGAAGCGCAATTGACAGAACCAGAGAGGAGTTGATAAATGCACACCGATCTGGTTAAGCAGGAGCTGCTGAAGCAATACCAATATAAAAAGAGAATATTCGCCTGGATGACCGTAAACAGATTCAAAAAACTTCATTCGGAGAATCAAAAAATCTTTAATAAGCAAACGAATAACTCCAACGAAAATTACAAGAACACTATTTGCGCAGGTAATATTGTAGGCCCATTCGAAATTGTTTCGATTAGCAGATCTGGTCGTTACACTGTAAAGAAAGCATCACAGCACGGGGAACCTTTCCAAATAACAAGCAGTTGCAATTATATGAAACTATGGGAGAATGAAGACCGAAGCGATCCATCATTCGAGGCGGATGAAACTCAGGATGGCCGGATGTAGACACAGTTTCTAGCACCATGTTTATACTGGGTGGCTCAGCCTGGGATACAGATATTTTGGAATCTGATTCATTGGTTCATGTTATAAAAAAAAATTCGTATGGAGGGGGAGGGTCTATCTTCAAAAAGTTCCTTCAAAGAAGTAGGTACCAACAATTATTTAGTTTTAACTTCTAGTGTATTAAACCTAGAGCAACCAAGGCGGGTACGTTTGAGCCCAGTGAGTGTTGAGGATATACCCCCTCACCCGCCTCCCCCCTCACCGATCCCGCCTATCGATAAAGATATTTCCTAACTACATCTGTCACCACTTCCATTTGGAGGTCACGGTTCAAATCGCTATTTCTTGTATGCCAAGTGATATGTATTATTCCACGAAGGACTATCTCTGTGTAATTTGTTTTCTTTTTATAATGCCATAATTGGATGCCATACGTCCAGAAAGGTTTCAATACTTGCTTGCATAGCAAGACTTTGTTTTGTGTAGACATATCTGAGGTTTTTTCCCCCAGTAACCAATACATTTTCCTATATTTCAAGTTTAGTTCCTCTCTTTTCTTTTTGATAGGTTCTTTCACATCAGCTTGGCGTCCAAGTTCGTCCCGGCTGTGTTGCTATGGAGTAGGATTTGATTGTTAGTAAATATCGGACGATATTTGTGAAGTTTATGTGAGTTAATTTTGTTTCATTGAGTTTGATACGGCATTGTTTTTTCCAGTTCTGTAATTTCTCTGTTGCTTTCACATACCCAGTTTATATGACAACTCAATGTGCATTGAAGTAATCCGCATTGGTTCAATACCCGTAGAAATGGTGGTGTTTATTACCCAGTTTATTCGACAGCTCAATGTGCGTTGAATAAGCGAGAGAAAATTGAGAGAGTTTAACAAACAGCTGATTGTTGTTCTTATTTCTTAAGGCCAAGGCCCATAGAATCCGTTGCGTCCGTTGCGTGAATTGCGTCGACTGACAGCTCGATAGAATATACACGTAGTTATGGAAGCAGGCCCATAAACAAAGGCTATGACGGAACGGACGGATAAAGTAGATTTAATTTCTACTTTTCAATCCATTGGCAGTTCACACATTCACACATTGAGGACCATACTTTCACACATTGAGGTTCACGCATTCACAAATTGAGAGTAAGCGCTTTCATTGGTGGAGACATTGAGAGAATGAAGAGAAATTGTCATAGCTTGAAAGAAAATATTGAGATTAAATGACATTTAAATTTATTTGTTTCGTTTCGTTCGTTATTCTGCCAACGTATGCCACGGATTCTATGGGACTCTTATTTCCGTCAAATACATTAACGTCAACCTATTCGGCATCGTAACGGACGCAACGGATTCTATGGGCCGGAGCCTTTAGTCTTTCCAAATATTCAATCCAAATATCCAAATGCCTGCGCGATGATAAAAGAATGATGAGAGCGCGAGAGAGTAAAATGTTTCAATGCGATTTGTAAATGTTTATATGATATTTCAAAGAGGTTACAAATTTTCAATGTGTTTTATAAACAGGAATGAACGAATTCGTGTTAAATATTTCAATGCGATTTCAAGTGGTGTATATATGAGCGTATTGAAGCAATGCGCATTGCTTCAATGCATATTGAGCTGTCATATAAACTGGGTAACGTGAATTTATCAGGTACCAATTTGCAGTGTTATCTGAATAATTAGCCATCATTGCATTTTTGTCCACCGATGTATCACTGATATACAGAAGATAGAGGGTTGGTCCTAGGACACTTCCTCGTGGAACATTTTCTTCAATCATCTTTAGTCCTGAATATTCTTATTCGTATGGAACTAGGGGAGACGATCTGAAATATAGGATGATTGGGTAAATAAATCCCTATGTATTTCATACTTAAGGCCCTTATGCCAAACCTAATGCATCTAATGATAGCGTCCACAATCGATGCACTTGGTCTATCGTGAAATGTTTATTTGTAAATCCGAACTGAATAGTCTTCGTTCTTCTATGATTTTACAGTGGCGTTTGGTCTATAAGGTGTTACTTCTGTTGGCGGCTTGCCTTGGTTATGTATTAAAATCACTTCAGCAGTTTTCCAATGATGTGGGACATGTTTATTATATATTGTACTTTTTTTAACGCCTTTAAAGGCATTTCTCTCGAAACCTGAGCAGTTATAAGATCGTATCCTGGTCTTTTCTTATTTGATAAGTTGTATTGACACAAGCTTCTTACTGCTCTGAGCGTGAAGAGAGGAATTTCATCTTTGTCTCTTTTATCAACAAAATCTAGGTTTTGCATTTGACGAGAACGCTCGATAGGTTTACCTCTTCTACTAAGAGGTAAGCGTTTTGTTTTACGTTCTCGATCTCCATTTATTGCCTGGTGCTTTCCAGGGCAGTGCTTTCCATGGCTTTCTACTAAGTAAATCATTTTTAAATTGAGCAGTTGAACACTGTCTTATAGTCTGGGAAGCTCATAATGTTTCAGTTTCTACGTTTTCTTCTTTTTTCTAATATTATATCCTTTATTTATACGGGACATTTTCTTTCAGGTTGAGTCCTATTCAAATTTACCGGTGTGCTTTCCTCTGCCGCCTGTTGAACACTAGCAATGAATTCTTCTATTTTCTCAATTGCTTCCATAGGAGCTCTTAGATTTATAAAACTTTCTAGCTTTTTTCTGAATTCAATCCAGTTCGTTTTCTTAGGATAACATTGTTAATGCAGTTCTGTTTCACTAAGTGATAAGGTGGCTGGAGTATGATATGACGTTGGGTCAAAATTAGTTTCGAAACTTACATGATTTCGTTTACTAGGAAATAAGGTCTGGTATTTCGTTAGAATCAGATGGCCAGTATGTAGGCGATCCAGAGGAAAAGAATCCGCAGTTTTACTTGCGGCCTACTTGGTAAAGTCGTTTGTTGTTGTTAACCTCGATCGCGAGTGGGTGCATTTGGCGTTAAAGTTCCCGCCAAGTTATGTCCTAACAATATTAGGAGTACTGTGTAGTTTTCTTAGATCCGCAGTATATTTCTGCTTTCTTAAACTCTTTCTTTTTTAAATCAATACTTATTGTTGTTACTTGCATATTCTCGGTGTCTTCATCAAAATATATTTGTGTGATTATTCGCGTGAGATGAATATCTCAAATCATATGTTTGTTGATTTCAAATTTATTAAAACCAAATCAACTCCTCTTCTTGTGGAAATCATTAAAATAAATGGATACCTCTCTGCTTCGAACAGGGCATTGGAGTTTGACATTGTAAACTTCTTTCCATATCCAACCACCATTGACATACATTTATGTAGCACCCCTGGTTTACCATGTCCGGAATTGAGATATTGGGGTCATGCCAACTTGCCAATTCGTTTTGCTTTAGTACAATAATTCATCCTTTGTCGGAAATGTCTCTGGGACAAATTACTTCTTAAGCATTGATGTATGTAAATTTATAACTTAAAAGCTCGTCATTGATTTATTTAAAGATTATTTCAGATTACATACATGGCCATGATATTCAGCGCTCGAAACCACAAAAGCAAACCCAGTTAGAGGAACGCCTAATTCATTTTGATATCAAGTCCGTATTACTCGTACAAAAGTATCTTCAAAAGAAACCCATTTTTAAACGTTCATCACGTCCACTAAGTTGATCTGGTGAAACTGGATCTTAACACCTCCGGGTTACTGCCACCACTGATATAATCCAACATTTTGGTGTAATAAGCACTCTAAATTGTAAGGAATGAGCAAAGCAATCTATCAATTATGTAGACACTCCCTTAGAGTACGTCCTCCATCTCATTATTGTTGCTCTTTTTATTATTCAGGTAAATTGCAATGTTGGCACCCTCAATAGCTGCACAAGTTTCCCATAGAACGTGTACACTGTGTACATGAAAGTTTTAATTTTGTTTGAACTCTATCCTCACAGAGGATGTGCTCATCGTGTTGATGTTCTTTGCCTTTTACAGGGTGTTTACATTTACAACATCTCATTTGCTTACCTCTACGAGCACGTGTATACGTATTCATACATCACCAGTTTAAAATAAAAGCAAAACAAATGCTACTCCTTTAAGAGAAGTGCATACATTTGGTCAGGAGTCCTTTATCCTTTCAGGTGTCCATTTAAAATGCATGAGTCTACCGGTTGCAGTTGAAGCTTTTGTACATCCAGAAATATCCATTCAGTTCCCGAATGCCAACCTGGGAGAACGACATTTGCTCTCTAGAGAATTTCCAGATGACGAAACTCTATTATGTAGAAAACTAAGACGCTAATTAAATTGCATTCACTCCAGCTTTAATGAAGACAACTTGGTCCGGATCTGGGTGCTAGGCCTTCACTCCACCCAACTTGGGAACAGCGTCTCATTGTATCACAATTTATCATTTAATTGTCTACAGCTCACCGCTGACTTGGAGTAATCAGTCAAAATGAAATTAGCAAACATCAATCAATATTGCATTAAGCCATTAACCCATTCGTTTGGTCGGGTCTCCGCTTGTCGTTGCTGCCTCTGGAACATCGTCATACTAGTTCGAGGAAGATGCCGCCGCGGCAGTGATGACCTCTATGGAATGAGTGGGAGTACTCCTAATAGCTTTATGCCATTATGGCACTGCGCCTATTAAGGCACACAATCCTTCACCCATGAGGAGTTTATTTTATAACAACAAGGAGAACAAACAAAACCGTCACAGGCCAAGCAGCTGTTCTTTGAAAAGTCGAAAGTCGACATCGACATCGGTATCAGTCATGGCTACAATAGCTCCAACTACGGCATCCCTACCTCAAGCAGCATTTCATTGGTCTACCAGAGTGTAGTTGTACTCATTTTGTACGTTTTTTTTGCACCTTTAGTGTGCTGCAGTGGTCGGTTTGAAAATTGGATGCATTAGTTGCATTAAATTTATTCGCTCACGTGAAAATTCAATTACCATTTCCTTGGCAGATTCGATTGCGCTCTAAACAGAAACAGGGAGTAGAAGTGGGTGAAAGATGACTTGCATCTGCAATGCAACTACGATTATGTACTATGATCATCTCCGCTGCTGACACCGCCACTCCCACTATCACCATGCCAATTGTGATAGTTTTAAATTTAACCGAATTGGTTTTTAGTTTTCGAATTTTCGAATTTTTGACTTTCGTCGTCGTTGTCGTCATCGTCCATTTAGCTATGCGCCTAGCCCAGTCAGCGTGCAGTCGAAAGAACTTAGTGTTATTGAAATAAATC
The DNA here is from genome assembly GCA_949129095.1 of Volucella bombylans. Lineage (NCBI taxonomy): Eukaryota > Metazoa > Arthropoda > Insecta > Diptera > Syrphidae > Volucella > Volucella bombylans. The sequence continues at coordinate 136,723,231 of OX422143.1, forward strand.
GAAATAATGTCAAAGGACACAATCACAAAACGGAAATTAAAATTTCTATGTAGAAAATGGAAGGATGTGCAGATAGCGCACGGATGCATACATTTGTAGAGAGTGTTTCTCATTTTTGTGGTCAGAATTGGAAAATGACTAAAGTTTGATTTGCCCATTGGGAGGAGAGAAATTGTACGTTTGTCCCAAAGGATTATCTTTTGTGTAAAAAATTAAAAAATTCCTTGATTTCGATAGACCGAAGGAACAAAGGGATAACTAATACAAAGTTGTCTGGCTTTCAGATCGTGTGGACAATGGAATCAATTTTGTCATATTGTTCCGAAAAAAACGACTAAATCCTATCTAGACCTGGAGGATTATTATTATTTTTGTTTTTATAAAAAAGTAGAATTTTAACAAGATATTGTAGTAGTCCAATGTACTCAATATAATCAACGGGTTATTGCTACAGCACATATTAATGTACTAATATGCGGTTCTAATGTATGCTCTGATCCTCAGAAGGCTCATATGCGAAAGACGATCATTCCATTGTGATTTGAATTCCTGACAAGACTTAGTGAATTCAGCTTTCTGACTGACTGACTGACCCATATAATTTTACCCAATACATAATATATTAACTCTACAATTGTCACCCTTCACAACATCTCTAGCTCCGCTTCTTTGTTTTCTTTTAGAGTTATTCGTGTAGATTCGGCTGTAAAGAGTGAGCCAACAGATACTGTGGAAGATTTTGGTAAATAAAACATATATTTTATGAATAATCTGCGTGGATCTTTATTACAATTTTGTATGGAATTGTAAATAGTTCATGTGTCCACCACGGCTCTAATTACAGGCCAGCATCCAAAGATCAATATTTTCGATGACTCTTTGCAAAATTACTAACTAGATCGACAGTATCAATTTCAGTTTCATTATTGTGTTTGATGTCTTGAATTGTTTGGTCCGGATCTTTCTTTTCAAATGCCCTCATAATAAAAAAAAGTCGAACGGAGTTACATCACATACCCTCGGAGGCCAATCAACACCGGCTCCAAGCGAAATAATGCGATTTTCAAATTTCGTTTACTCTAAGTCGTTTGTTTGATGAGATACGAGTATGTGTGCCGTAGCGCGGTCTTTTTTGAAATCAAAACTCAACCACACTCAGTTCATCTCATATCTTTTTTTTTCGTCATCTTCGAAAAGAATGGTCCAATGGTGCCAGCAGCACACAAACCACACCACAAAGTTACTTTTTTGGGATGTATTGGCTTTTATGAATCACAAAAGTGTTTCCGGGGTCCAAGACGAGATAACTTGGAGTGTTTACTTACTCGTCCATTAAAAATTGTGATTCATTCGAAAGATCACTTTTGATGAAAAATTATCGCTTCGTTCCATCATCCATTGAGGAAAATTGAGACGTCTTGTTTGATCCAAAGGCTTTAATTCTTGTTTCGTTTCGATCTTATACGAGTGTATAGTAGATACAGATCAACGGCCAATGCCAGTATGCAATGACTTTGGTGACGAATCCAGGTGCCTGGCTCATTTTAAACACTTTGGCTTACGGTGGTGAGATTTTGGCGCATACGTGCTGGCGGTGCATTCTGGGCTCAGGAGTGCCATTATGTTGACCGAAAAAATCACGAATCTAGGAAAATGTAACTTTTACAGAACATTGCCTTAGGTTGGTCATAAAGTCATAAGGTCATAAAGATCAGCCATGATGAATTCAGTGAATATTATTTTCTATTGAAAGTCCTGTGTTTGGTCTTTATGTCTTAAATTGTTGAGTACACTATGAGAACTGTCTTAAAGAGCAATCAAAGAATAGAGACCAGCAGACGTACTCGTATATGTATATACTATAGAGACATCTATGTACATTGATGGTATCATAAGATTGGTGTATCCCCAAGTTCAGATAACCAACAACCAACACACACACCATCTGTTGGTTCAGCGGTTATGCATACATAGATTGTCGATGCCATCTAAACAGTAGTCGACTTTGCGTCTGCAGCCATAGAAGGGCATTCTTGGAGGTGGGGCTCAAAAAAGTACTGTGCGGTGGTGACACTAGACTTCAACACTGCGAACTGGTCCCAAATAAGGCGATCAATTGCAAGGATGGAAACACCCTACTATCTGGTAAAGATAATCGGCAACTATTTTCCTACACCAACCCCGCTGGGGTACCGCAAGGATCAGTGTTAGGTCCACTCTTGTGGAACCTAATGTACGACGGAGTGTTGCGACTATGGCTGCCCGTAGGAGTCAGTATCATCGGATTCACAAACGATATAGCTATCGTGGTCGTCGAAACACACACCCATGAAGTCGAGTCAACCACAAAGGCAGCTATTGTTCAAATAAAGCAGTGGCTCGAATCTGCGAGTCTCGAATTGGCGGAACAGAAAACAGAAGCCGTTCTTATTACGGGCACGAAAACCGTGGAATACGAGTTTATTAATATTCAAGTCAGTAACCAGAACATCCGATCGAAGGAAGCTGTAAAGTACCTAGCAGTGATGTTAGACAACCGGCTACGGTTCAAACAACATCTGGACTACGCTACAAGCGGCACTCTCCAGAATACTGCCGAATGTTGGCGGAACTGGATACGCAAAAAGGATCCTCCTAGCTAAAGTGGTCAGCTCGGTTATTCTATACGCAGCTCCAGTCTGGGCAGATACGCTGAGAAGGAAAAAAACAGGCCGGAAACTGTCAGCGGTATACAGACTCGTTGCACTAAGGACAATAAACGGCTATAGGACGATCTCGGACGAAGCCGCATTTGTCATCGCTGGAATGATTCCCATCGATATCCTCGCGGACGAGATGAGGAGAATTTACCGCAGGAAAACCTCAATGCCAACTGATGCCAGGTACGTTCTATAGCCCTGTGGCAATCTCGATGGGATAATGCCACTAAGGGCAGATTGATGAACAGAGCCCAAAGAAACTGCAACTATCACCTTACGCAGTTTATCTCTGGTCATGGCGGATACCGAAAGTATCTATATAGATTTTTCAATGACAACTCCCCCTTTTGTCCCGAGTATCCAAATCAGGAGGAGGGCGCAATTTTCCTTTGCGGACCCTTCGCGGAATGGAGATTTATCTCCCCCGTCTCTACCAGACCCCCCAGAGATAATTAAGAGAATAGTGGAGTCGGAAGAATACTGACTAAATATCTGCGGATTTGTAAAAACTGTGCACACCGAGCTATGGAGAATAGAAGACGAAAGAGGAGCGGCAGAACCAGCCGAACAAATAGAAACACCGGAGTAGCATGAATTGCTTGCCAGTGCCGTGATGTAATACCTAGGGGCAGTTCCACGGGAAGAGTGCTAGAAGTGTAGTGAACGTGAATCGTTCATACTGGTAACACGGGGTTATCAGTATCTTGAAGAAGATTCCACATCCATTGGCGCAAACCGTAAAAAAAAAAACATACATACATTGTTCGGTTTAGACTCGAACATAATGACAGCTCCTTGGGTTTTCAAAACCAATATGTTGTTTTCTAGAGCAATGTTCTTATCACTCCAAGTAATAGGACAGTTTTGAAGTAATGTCTGTGCTGTAATTCACGGTTAGGTTTGCCCACTTCTTAGACCACCAATATCAATGAAAATGCCAAGATTTTGAAGTGTAGTCTCGAAAAATCGCATTACTATGAGCATGCCATTAAGGTTTTAACGTGAAAAACCAACCCATTTGACCTTTGGACTCATCCATTGGTGGATAAGCTTTTTTTTCTATACTCTTAAGAACGGTATCTGTGATGAGTACCCAGACCATCGCTCCACTGAAAAGATTTGATGCAGTATATGATAATTTTTGCCTCCGTTGCGGTTAAAATCCTAAGACTCCTTCTTACGAGTATATCTATCTAACGAAATGAGACCAGAACCCCAGTTCCAGCATTACATAATTTATTATAATATAAATGGCTTGCTGTTGTACAATGAGGGTAGGTACTGAGCGGAATAAGTCTGGCGGTCCCCAGTGCTGTAATTATTAATTCACATAAATGTGCTTATTTTACATCCTCGTGGTATCCACTGGATACTGCTCTCGGCCACCCGGACATGATTTGTCAATTATAATGTCCTCTTAGAAACGACTGACCCTTAAAAGAAGGATGTGTGACCAACCTATTCGCTTCACTGAAAGGTGCAATCAATCAATGTAATCTACTTTAACGTATTTGGAGATGAGGTCAATAAGGGATTTCTTCGACTAGTCAACATAAAAAGATAGTGGATGAATCTAGTAATCAGTGTAAAGTCCCTTATTCCCAATGAGTCTTGCTATTTAAAAACTTCACTACTAAGAACTAATGAATTGTATCAGACAAAGACAAGGATTTATTGTTAACGGTTACAGGAAAAAAGGACAACGACGTTCAGATTTGCACATGGAATATCCAGACATTGACGTGCAACAAGAAGAAGAGAAAAATCGGGTTATGTCATTTTAACATCTCCATCACAGATGCCAGATTCCGAGGGGAGAGTTACATGCAATTGGTGCTGAGAAGATCTAAAGTCAGATAGACTTGGGCGGTTTCCATCCACAAAACCAAAATGAAGTAAAGGTTATCGAACCGCACAGAAAACCTATTTACTGGTTTTTTACTGTAAGCACTTGTTTTTTCAAACACTCTATATTGAAAAGTATAGGTATTGTAATTACTAAATTCAATAAATTTAGTTCGTTCACGTTTCACTCAAGAATGTTGTCGGCTGGATCCTTTTCTACGAATGAATGATAAGAGGAGAGGAGTGCATATATTTTTATTTTTATTTAACTTAATCTAGTTTTAACTACAAATGTTATTTAGCATTTGATGGACTTAATATTTTTTTATAACATTCTAGAATAAAGTACGCAAGAAGTACAAATTAAATTTTTTAAATAGCAAACAAGTTTTTGTAAAATTCTAATAAGGTTAGCAATTTTAAACTTCCTTTTTTAGCCTTATACGGGGTGTCCCAAAAATAAACGTCAAGCCGGAAACGGGTGATAGGTCAACTGGTGTCGGTTATCATAAATTTGTAAAAAGTCATGTACGAGTACTTTTAAAATTATTGGCACTCAAAAGAAAAATCGAGAAATCTGACACCCTGTGACGATCTTTCAAGTGCTGTGACCGCAAATCTTTACTTTTCTTCGATTTTTTTGTCACGTAACCTTGAGTAACTCTTCTTTAGATTACGTTCCAAAATTAAAACATAACTATATCGGTTTTAACTGAAATATTGCTTTTTTGTCCATCCATGTATCTGAAAATCATTAATCACCCAACTTGAACTGACTGTACTGACAAAAAAATGTACTATGCCAGTTTGGCAAGTAACTTTAAAAGATGAATTCCAAAATGGTAGACTAACGCTTAATTGACGACAAACAAAATATCTTCATAAAGAAACCCGATTCATAGTTAATTATTTTTAATAAGTTAAAATGAGTTAGACAGTGACGCCGTGATTGAGATGGATAAATACGCCATTTCGACTAGTGTGAGTGAAACAGATAGAGATGCCACCCTCGTTAAGTAGTGACGCATAGGCACATCATGCCATACTGCCGTACGTTACGCTCCTTCGCTTACAGCGCATTATTCTGTATTCGTGTTGATTTCGTGCTTACAATTTTGGCTTTCTTTATTGGACTTCATTGCATTGCGACTTTGATTAGCAATCTGACCATTTCTGTCGAACCTAGATTTCTTCTGGACTAGTGTTGATCGTTGATCCCGTGATTGTGTATTGCGAATGCCATCATGTCATCTCGATACACTGATCAGGAATGCATGTTATGCATCTCATTTATGGGGTATACAGGAGTAATGCTAGTGCTGCAGCCAGACTATATCATGAGAGATACCCAAATGCTCAGCGTCATCCGGATCATCGAGTGTTTGTAAATGTGCACCGGTCATTCTCAGAGGGTCACTTTCCAAATCGAATGGTTAGTGAGGGAAGTCCCGTCATGCCCTACGAGGACGAAGTCTCATAAGCAGTCGCACAAGACCATAGTACTTCAGTACGTGCAATTGAAGAAAGCATAGGAGTACCCAAAAGTACAGCACACCTAATTCTAAAGAAAAACCAGCTCCATCCGTACTATGTACAGCGAGTCCAAAGTCTGCTACCCCGAGATTATCTAGAAAGAGTCCAATTTTGTCAAACGATGGTGCAGAGGTTCAGAGAAGATCCGAGATTCTTTGAAAAAATTCTATGGTCGGACGAATTAACTTTTAAAAGGGACGAACCCATAGAGATCCCAACTTCAAATTTGAAATGGAAATAGAGGACGAATTATTATTATTATTATTATTACTAAGTAAGTATTGCTTACACGGTAAGATAATGGAATCTTTTAAATGTGGAAGCCTTAAATTTTTCAAATATCAGATACAAGTATGTGCAAGTATATATAACAATAAGAATTCAGGAAGTGATAACAAAATAAAATAAAATAAGGTAAGTAAGATAAAGTAAAAGAGAGAAAAGGATAGAAAAGAACAATTGGCTTTACAATCAAATTGAACATTTTAAGCGTTTAAAATTCTAAATCTAATTAGTTTCATTGGCCAGGTATTTTAAGAGAGAGGTTTTAAATTGTTTTATGCTTCTAATTTTCCTAATATTTATGGGCAACGAATTCCACAGCCGTACGGAGTTTACGAAGAATTGGCGTTCAGACGTCAAGCAGGCATAGCTCGTTTGAAAAAGCATACATGATCTACCTGACTGAAGGAAGCGTAGCCTATTGAATAGGTATGCTGGTTGTTTAGTTTGAATTATGCCATGCAAGAGACTTAGCGTTCTGTATTTGAGCACATTATCAAATGTACATCCGCTGATTTGCTTTGAGTAAAAGGAAATATGGTCATATCGTTTTAGGTGAAATACAAATCGGGCAATATTATTATATACGACATTGAGCTTTCGTCTGGAGTCGTAGTCGGGGCAGCAAAAGATTTCAGAACAATATAGCAGAATTGGGTTTAGGAGGGTTTTCGCTAACTAGAGCTTTGTCCGTGTAGGAACAAAGCGATGTGCAGTCGTCCAGAGAGCACGTAATCCACCATATATCTTACCTATAGTGGCGTTTATGTGGGTAGACCAAGTAAGGGTCCGGTTAAATATCAGGCCCAGGTTGTTGGCGCAGTCGACGTACTCTATTGGACTTTGGGCTAGTTGGATTGGTGGAAAGTGAGTAAGGTCCAGTTTTCTTTTATGGATCACAAGTGCTTTTGTTTTCTGGGCATTAAGACGCAGTTCGTTCTTAGCTGACCAACCAAGTATACGCTGGAGATCTTCATTCACCTGCGCAGTGGCTTCGTGAACCAAATTCATGGGAGAATTTAAGTGGATCTGGGCATCATCGGCGAACATATGAATTGCACAATGCACGACAACCTTTGGCAGTTCATTTACGTAGAGCGAAAAAAGCAATGGTCCAAGAATGTAGCCTTGCGGTACTCCCCTCTTTATAGGCAAATAGCATGAACATCGGTTTCCCGCTACAACCTGTTGTCGTCTTCCTTCCAAGTAAGAAAATATAAGTTTTGTAGAGGGCAATGAAAATTTAAACTCTTTTCTGAGCTTTAAGCAAAGTATAGTGTGATTAACGGTGTCGAATGCTTTCGAAAAGTCAAGTAACGTTAGTAACGTATTGTAGCATGGTTGTCATCAATAGCTTTCCTAATTTCGTCAATTACCAATAATAACGCAGTCTTCCAACTTCGTTTTTGACGGAAGCCAGATTGATTCTCACAAAGCAGTTCTTTACACTGTAGATAGATTTGAATCTGTTTGAGAATATATTTCTCAAAAACTTTTGAAAGGAATGGCAGAATTGAGATAGGTCTGAATTCCACTGCATTTCCATTCGATTTCTTTGGAATAGGAATAATTTTAGCGTCTTTCCAATGAGTGGGAAAGACTGACGTCGTTAAAATTGAGTTGAAGATATGTGTTATAAAAGGCAGTAAATATGGAAGCAGAAGCTTAACAAATTTTGGATGAATTTCATCGATCCCCATAGCATTTGATTTGATCGATAGTACCGCTTCTGCAACGTCTTCCTCGCGTAATCTGTAGAATTCAAAGTATGATTCTCTACAATCATCCGGTGGCTGGTCGAAAGTAGTTAAGCTTACTGAGGGTGGATCACTTGACATTAAAAAAAGTTGAGTTAAGGTGGTTGCAGTCTATATCATCGGGAGTTTTAGGCCTTTGTTTTCCTAACCCAAGTTCACGGATATGTTTCCAAACCTCTCTGCCTTAGGAGCAGCTACCGAACTTCCGATAGTAGAAGACACGCTTGGCGTTTCTTATTTTAGAAACCGCTTCATTACGTAATTTGCGATATATATTTAAGAACTCATGCATTCTGTATTTTTTCCAGCTTTTATAGGCATCATCACGCTTTTTCATAAGCTGTAGGATATTAGGGGTAAACCATTGAAGGTGAGGGGGCCTATCAGGTTTTGTTTTTAACGGCACATGTTTGTTAAAGAGGAAAGCAATTTTTTCCTGCAGTAAGTTCGTTTGATCATTGACAAGGGGCATCCGATAAATACGCTCCCAACTTGTGCCTATAGTATCAGCTTGCAATTGAGCATAATTTAAGTTGTGGAAATCTCTAAACATGACTTTAGATTCAACAAAGTCATTTTTAGCTTGGTAAGTTATATATACGAGTATCAAGTCATGTTTAGAGAATGCAGGTGCTGAGAGTTGGCTATATAACAGGACTTTACCCATATCGGATACAAAAATTGAATCGATCAGAGTTGAAGCAGTGGTCGTAAAATGGGTAGGGGTAGACGTGTTAACTGGGTTTAGATCAAGTGATTTCATTTGTTCCAAAAAGCCTATGGAGCCGGATGTATCTAACAGATTACAATTAAAGTCGCCGCATATAATGATGTTAGTGGCAATGTAGCCTTTCTCCTCAAGGGTGGTAAAGAGTGGAGCAAAAGAGATGGAGTTATTTGGTCTGTAGACTACACCAATCAATATTTTCTCATGACTACATTTGATGTTTATGAAATAGTATTCGAGAGGACAGTCCTGGCTTGATTTGCATACAAATTCAAAATTGAGAGTATTCCGAACATACAATGCAGCTCCCCCTCCGACGCGACCGACCCTATCAGACCGAAGAAGCTCAAACCCTTTTACTTTATAAATTTCATTTGGTACGTCAGCATGAAACCATGTTTCAGAAACACATATGACGTCAATTTTAGAGTCAACGAAAATATGCCTAAATTCATCTATTTTCGGGTTTAAACTTTGAGCGTTAATATGGCAGATATGAATGCCCTTGTGTTGTGTCTGGAGAGCACGAATCATGCCAACAATATATCCGTTAGCTCCAACGACTGCGTTTTCCTCAGTACCTGATATACTACCCATATTCATGATGGGTGGCTATGAATATATTTTTTGTAGGAAAATCAGAAGCCTTTAAGTGACTAGTTAAGAATAAGTTTAAATAAAGTGAAAAACTTACCATGACCATTGAAACTGTTAAATTATTATGAGGGCTTATAATTGTTTTTGTGTTAGCAGGTGTGTTCGAATCTCTCTATAATATATAAAAAAATAAAAACAAAATACCATTTTTGGAGTCATTCAAGGATATACGTAAGAAGGATATTGTGGAATATCCTTTGTCCTTGAAAATAAAAATTATTCCAAATCTTTGAAAGTTCACCTTTTCCTGAATTCAACAAGGTATATTTTATCAAATTGTGATGAGCAGAGCCAAAGTTATGGTTTTTTTAATTATAAAAGAAAGGATAAATTTTGATTTTTTGCCAATTTTTGAAGTTCCGTTACACGCAAACTACTCGTACATCGAATTCTGCAAAACTTTTTTTATGATTCGTACCACTCCAATGAGTATTTCTACCACTTTTCAGCCAAATCGGGGGGATGTCGTTCAGAGCTCCCCATATACATAGCTTCGGCGATTTATCGTGGAATGACCGCATAGGAGTTTTCCCTATTTCCACCCTAGGGTGTGTCTTTGATATTTTGCTTCATTACATGTTGTTCAGTTAGTAATTATTTTCTTTAACTTTATTCTTGGTGTGCTTTGTCGCATAGGGATTGATGTGCTCGATTGTGTTCCACAGCGGCCTGGTCATTTTCGTTATAAACATCCATCACAAGTTTTTCCGATAAATTTGGTAGATGGAAAAGTTTTAAGTAGTTTATCTTGTATCGACGCTAAAATACTTAGCTTGCAATGAATACCGTTTACGACATTTGGATTAATAACATCCTTAAGCATTTTTAATTAATGGTTTCGGCTGCAAAATGTAATTCTGTGCCTGGCAATTTTCTTTACTATTTTGTTTCCGTGGCCTTTAATGTGAAACAGCAGTTTACGGGACTTTCTACAGTGCGAATCGTTTTGGTCAATGGTTCTTCACTGTGTGCTGCTAGCGATTCTGATTCATCTAACTACAGTGTGCTATTGATATGCTACCTGAATAGGGCATCCGCAACATGGTTTTCCTTTCCTGGCTTGTAGCGGAATGCTGATGAAAACTCTTCCATCTTTTTATTTTAGTGTTGGGGTTCTTTTTTGAGATGGCGAGTATTAACGGCTGATAACAGTTAACGGCACATGAAGATATTGGGTTGCCTAATATCGTACTAATACTCGTAATTGCTAAATTTTCGTAACTACCAAACTATAGCGAGAAGTTTTCTCTCATTTGTGGCGTAGTTATAGTTATCATAGTAATAGGTCTGCTATTCTGTGATAAAACTGCATCTAATGCGTAAGAAGATGCATTAGACATCAAGTCAAAAGATTTAGTGTAGTCAAGATAACGAAGTATAACATCCCTCGAATGCAAAATGTTCTTAATTCGTCTAAAAGCTTGAATGGCATCTTCATCAAATTCAATATGGCAGCATTCATTCCAAAGCGAGTAATTTGTTTCTTTTCCTGCCGTCAGGTTTTGAACATATGTATTTACTTCAGAATTTCTGTAACTTTTAAGAGTCTCCTTGAGCAGATTACAGAGCCTGTTTAAGCGTGTTTTATCCTGCGGCGCTCGAGTTGTTTGCCATCTTTTGCGAGCTTTTCTTTTTTCTCTTATCATATCTTTTACCTCAGGCGGGTAGTTTAAGTTACGTTTAGCCGTGTTTTTTTCGTTGACAAGGTGTATTGTTCCACGCAGCACATTGGACTATTTCAACGAAAGAATCCACTTCGATTTCGAGTTCAAGTGCTGCTTTAAGTGAAACGTCTATTTCTAGGTTATTATTAATCTCATTTCTGAATCCTTCCCAATTAGTATTTCGTCCAGTTAGTCTTAATGGTCCTTGTTTTTTAATAAACGTGTCGTTCATTGTCAGTATGACTGGAGAATGATCGGAGGAAAGATCGAAGCTTTCATCAACGTTTATATCCGAGTTACGAATTCCTTTAACAACGAAGAAATCGACAAGATCGGGTATTTTCGTTGTATCTGTTGGCCAATAAGTCGGCTTGCCCGTTGAATAGAAGTCACAATTGTGTTCCATACATGCTTTATAGAGTATTTTACCCTTTTGGGAGACACATCTTGATCCCCAAAAAGTGTGTTTGGCATTGAAATCACCGCCAATTATAAAAGCCGATCCAAGATAATTGAATATATTTTTAAATATATGTTTTGAAGGCGTAAATCGTGGAGGACAGTAGATGGCTGAAATAGTAAAGGAGTTCCGTACCAATTTTACGCGCACCGCAATTAGTTGTACAGACTCGAGCTCTACTTTTATATCTTCGTTGTGCTCAAGAGACTCTTATCTTGTATCTGCTCGAAGAAAATGATTGTGAAAACATCATCTTGGCAGAGATTCCATCAGACAAGGATTCTATAGTTGACGATACATTTGACAACAATGATGAAGAAAACAACCTTCAGCGTATCTTTGACATAATTATTGAAGAAAATATCCAACATGTAGATGTTCTTGATGCAGTTGACATTGGAGGGAGACAAAATCTTTCCAACTATGATTCCCAAGATGATTTTGACAGCGAAGACGAAATTCTGCTAAGTGTACTAAAAAAAAGTCTTAGAAAGCCATTTGTTCCATCAAATTGGAAAAAAAAAATATTCAAAAGATTCAGTAGCTGGATTTTTAGGCTGCACAAAGCGTGGTTCAGCTGAAGAAGTTGAATGTTTAGAAAACCATGATGCTGCTTCGTGTTCCAAACACAAATTGCTGAGCAATCAGGCAAATGTTTCACTCCCACAAATTGTTCAGAGATTTATTGGAATCAACTTTCTAATGGGTATAAAGTCTCTGGGAACCTATAGAGATTATTGGTCAACTCGCTCTGAATTACGAGATTCTAATATTCCAAACATTATGACCGTCAAAACATTTGATTGACTTTTGAGAAATTTACATTTGAATGATTCATCACTGATGCCGAAAAGAGGATCATCAACATTCAGTAAACTACACAAAGTTCAATCTTTTTTGGATCTTTTGCAAGACAGACTCCAAGTGTGATTTATCCCGGGAAATTTATTGCTGTAGATGAATAAATGATTAAATTCAAAGGTAAAATAAATTGTTCATTTTTTGTTAATTATTTCACTTTTTCTCTTTTTGATGGTGATGCCAAAAAAGCCAATCAAGAGAGGTTTCAAAGTTTGGATGTTGTACGACAGTTGTGGCTATGTCCTAAAATTCGATATTTACACCGGAAAAAAAGGAAATCTCGTTGAAAAAAGGTGAACGTTTTGCGATTTTGCAAATAAAAATCATAAGGTTTATTTTGACAACTTCAACTTTACTTCATATATGTTGATACTTGAACTAAAAAAAAAAAAAAAAAAACGCCTGTGGAATGGTTCAGCAAAACAGAAAATTCTTGCCAAAAAATATCAGAAGTGACAAAGAATTGAAAAGAGAAGAAAATGATTGGCAAATCAGTGACAGTCGATTGATATTTATAAAGTGGATGGATAAAAGAGCTGTAATAGTCCTTTCGAACTTCCATGATCCTAAAGCTTACGTCAAAATTCAAAGACGACAGACCGATTGTTCCCGAAGAGAGGTGGAAGTACCAGAAATTATATCAGATTACAATATGCACATGAACAGCGTCGATAAACTTGACCAGCTGAAAAAATATTACGAAGTAGACCTGAAAAGTAGAAAATGGTGGCACCGAATTTTCTTTCATTTTCTGGATGTAGCAATCGTGAATGCATATATATTGGCAAAATATACAGGGTATACCTTACCACTGAAAGAATTTAAGTTAGATCTTATATCAGATCTGTGCCAACGTTCTGACTTACAATAAAAAGAAAAAAAAAATAAGACGACTGTACGCGTGAAAAAAAAATAAACCGTTCCTTGGCAAAAGCATTCGATCCTCTTCGTCACATTAACCTGTTAGAACTTCATTGCGAATATGTATTTCAGTATTTCAGTATTTTTATTACAGTATAACAGCGACATTTATAATAGACCATTCAGATCTTTAAGCTATAAATGTGATACAATTAATAAGTGATTTAAGATTCTTTCTTTCTCAATAAGGTAAACTTTAAAAATATTAACATCTGATTGAAATAAATTTGAGTACAAAGAGAGAGAGAAAAAAAAATTATAAGCTTTCTTGAACAATTAAAATAAAATATTTGTATGGTGTGAAATTTATGTTCAGTATTCCTGCTAGTTGTCTGCTATATGTCGAAAGAGAGTTTCACTAAAGCTATTTGTATTATAGAGTCGTCTTATATTAAGGGGGAGTGAATTCCAAAGGCGAATGGCGTGAACGAAAAACTGTCGTTCGGTAACTTGATAAGCAACACGAGGTACAATTACCTCAAAGATCTACTTGAATGCGAAAACCTTAGTTTATCATATAAGTATTGGGGCTGTTGGTTGATTATAATCCTGTATAGATATTTGGTTGTGCAGTAGTCAAAATATCGGTCAAGTGTGCAACCAAGAATATTTTTGGTATAAGCCGACACGTGAGCAAAACGATTTAGGCCGTATACGTATCGCACAACATTGTTAAAAGCAATGTTGAGCTTACGTCTGGCAAAGGCGCGGGTGCAACAAAAAACTTCTCAACCATATGTTATCAGAGGAATGAGCACGGCCTTGACCAACATGAGCTTCGTATTTACTGGTGTGAAGCTTTGAGTTTGGGAGAGATTTCTAAGACATCCGTATATTTTTCCCACAACTGAGCAAACGTGATCGTCCCAGGTTAATTTTGTATTGAACCAAATACCAAGATTTTTAGCTTTGTTTACAAATTCGATAGGTTCATTACCAAGGTATACTGAAGGAACGTTGATAAAAGATAAAGGGTATGGATATCGTCAGCAAACATGTGAAAATTAGAACTTTTAATGCTTTTACGAAGATCGTTAATAAAAATTGCGAAAAGTAGGGGACTCAAAATGGATCCTTGTGGAACACCAACTGAAATTGCAATATAATCTGACACAGCATTGCTTACATGAACTGCTTGTTTCCTTTCAACCAGATAGGACCGTAAGAGATTAGCGGCTGATGCAGAGAAGTTATAGAAGTTCATCAATTTTGATACAAGTAGTTCATGATCAACGGTGTCAAAGGCCTTAGAAAAATCTAGGAGAGCGATAAGGGTGATTTGTTTTTTGTCTATTGCAACTCTCATGTCGTCGGATACTTTTAGAAGCGCTGATGTGCAGCTGTGGTGTTTCCGAAATCCAGACTGGTAGGCGCAAAGAACTTGTTCTTGTTGAAGAAAACTTGATATTTCATGGTGTACAACTTTTTCAAATACTTTTGACAAATATGGAAGTATAGCGATAGGTCTATATTCAGTTGACGAGTTGCCTACTGCTTTCCTTTTTGGGATTGGTATAATCTTAGCTTGCTTCCAAGCACACGGAAAAGTGGATGTTTTTATTATATTATTGAAAATATATGTTAAAGCTGGAAGTATATAGGGTAATATTAATTTAATAAAAGTTGGATGGATGTTATCGACACCAACAGCGTTAGATTTAATTTTTAGCACAGCTCTAGCAACGTCGATTTGTTCCACTCGGCCAAATTCGAATAAGCCAGCGTGTGGCATTTGGATATTGTTTCCATTTGGGCGAAACTTCGATTGAACTTTAGCGAATTCTTTGTTTAGTTCGTTAGGATCGACCTGGTCTACCATGGATTTCAAGTTACTACCTACATCTAATTCACGTAAGTTTGTCCAAAGTGTTTTGGTTGGAAGTTTATGATCGAAGTGCTTAGCATAATAGCGACGTTTGGCTTCTTTAATCTTCGAGTTGACTATGTTACGTAACAACCGATAGCTGTCATAGTATTCGAGAATTCGAAATCGTTTCCATTTTTGGAATTCAGCATCACGCTGGTTTCTTAGCTCAACAATTTCAGAGGTAAACCACTTGATGTTATTATATTTGACAGCTTTCCTTTTTAGAGGAACATGTTTATCGAAGAGCTGTAAAACTACGTGATGGAGAAATTCAACTTGGGCATCGACCGATGTTTCAAAAAATACGTTATGCCAATCAAAGCAAATAAGGTCTTGTTCAAGTTGCTCCACATTAAGATTTTTAAAGTCCTTGAATGTATAGACCGATTGTTTGTTACTGGTGACTAGATTAAAAGGGGCAAAGATGAGGTCATGTTTAGAAAAAACAGGAGCGGAAACCTGGGTAAAGAACACTTCTTGACAGTCACTGGTAATAAAGATGTCCAAGAGTGTGCTGTTGGAACCAGTAAAGTGCGTTGGAATGGTCGAATTTACAACATCAAGACCAAGCATTTTAATGGAATCAATAAAAAGTGACGATCGCATATTTTCAAGAATATTACAATTAAAATCACCACACACAATAGATCGCAAGTATAACGACGAATAATTTTCTAATAAGTCAAAGAGGGATGACAGGTCCAACGGAAAATTGCCCTCTCAATAAGAGACTGAAACACAAACAGAATAGTGAAAAGTGAATAGTGACATATAGAAAGGAATACTGAAATTGTAGCTTACAAGTGAAGTTGATATTATCATATTATTCGATGGCGGCAAATGAATCCAAGTTGTGCACACTGTAGCAAGACAGGACACCAAAGGAGAACACGATGGATGTGTTCTACAATGTTGTGCAATGTTCCACTTTGTCTAAGCAAGACAAAAACTTGCTTTAACGAATTTCATAAATAAAAAGACGTTTTGTGTGCAGTGATATAATTTTCGTAAAGAATCCTGTAAGGATAAATTTTTTGGTTTTGCTATTTTTTTAATAGCAATTTTATTCATTTTCTTGTAGTGGCCCGGAAAGAGTTAATGTCTTATTTTAACTAAGTTTGCTTACAACTAAAATAATTACTCGTGATAATAAAGTAATAGCAGGTAATTATATATATTTTTCTGTTAATATCTTTTCCATACGTTGTTATTTGAGGTGCACTCCGCGATCAATTAATAGGTACGAGTACAGTTCCATTATTGTAGATTTTATAACATATTTTCATTAGTTCGCGTTTCAAAGGGGCGGGTTTAAATAATCTCCGATACTCTCTATTGTCTATATAACTACTTCCGTACGCTGATGACATTGAAATCTACTGCGTTTGTAAGTATTGAAACAGAAGTGGCTAACATGTACTTAGCTGTGAATGAGGACAAAACTAACTACAAGAAGAGACAACATTGACGAATTGGACGGATCGTCACAATAGTCAGCTATAAATTTGAGGTAGTGAGGGAATGAAGACTACACGTGCCTATCGCTGTTTCTCTGTCTTAAGAAAGCAATCGAATAATAGATATCTCTAGTCGTTTAAAACATGGATACGCCTGAGTCCTGAGATGGCTAGGACATGCATTGCTTTTGAATAAGAACACTCCGATCTTATATGAAACGCACAACTGGATGGAAACCTCAGGCATCTTAAAATACGACACTAGAGGGAGCTGGCCAAGGACCGGACTGTCTAAAGAGTTTGTCTAGTTGAGGCCCAGGTGCATCCCAGACAAAAGAAAATAATTTAACACAGTTCTCCCGTAAGAAACTTCTAGAGAAATTGCCAAAGATTAAAGATTGTCAAGCCTCTTTCTGAATTGGCCGAATAACGACATTGGTTTGACTGAACAGAAATTGGCCTCATATCTTTAAAAGACTTCATCATAATTTCATCGATTTTATATTATTTAAAATATGTCTATAACTCGGCTGTTGAAATAAGAGAAGAGCTTGGCTAGAAATTCCATGTATGAAAAATTGTGATCATATATAATAGAAAGCTATCAAGCCAGGACGAAATAAACCATCTCGCCACGAGGCAAGAGTTGATTGCAGTGGCTAATAAGAACATGATTGTCACAGCTTTTTATTACATTTCGGTGAAATTTTTCTTGTATCTCGTAAATTTGCCCTTGTCACCATAAAATCAAATAGCCAGAAGGACAGATGACATGAAATATTAAAAGATTTAAGCAGTATGATTGCGAAATTCTTATAACATCAGGGCCGGAAAATGGAAATGCAAATGTCCTTTTAAAGGGGCTATGCGGGACATGTAAATATTATACACAAAAGTAGGGGAGAATTGAGATAACTCAATTCAACAGGTACTATGCCTCGAGGTGTTTTTAACTGAAGGACGGCGAAGAACATAGGGACGATCCAATGTTGATGATGGTAAGTACATGGTATGCGAACAAATTCTTGTAGTCTAAGTTGAAATAAAGGGTCATTATGAGGATATGAAAAACACGGAAAATGAAAACGTCATGCATTTACAAAGCAATTTGTTTTTTTTTTCTTTTTTATTACAACGGACCAAAGTTTTAAAAGTTTTTCAGCTCTAATTATAATATCATAAACATTCATAACAAGAGGAGTAGCGCCTCAGTTAATACCGTTTGGCGGTCAGCGATAATAGTTCATGTTGATTGTCGTGGGGTTAACCGCATGACAGAACTCTACTGTAATTAAAAAAAAAAGTAAAATTGTGGCTTCTTGATTATAATCAAAATGAAATTCATACTTTGATGCGCTTCACTATTTAATGGTACTTTGCTTTCATGCTTTTGTTTTCTCTCTTTTGTATCAAATTATTGGTCAAATGACCCGGAACGCTAGAGGATATTGATTTAAGAATGCGTACAAGTTCATTTCAGAAAGGCAGTATAAGGCAAACAATGCCGAACAACAAATTTCAACTCTTTTTCCAGCGGCAGCCAGTTTGACAGCTGACAACTGATTTTTCCATGAAAAGCATTACGCCAGAACAACGCTTGCAAATTGTAAGTATGTATTTATTTCAAAAATCGTAGTTTAACTCGTAAGCTTCATGAATTTTCCATATAATAATTTCCATCCTAGGAGATGTCGTACAGTGCACATGGCAGGTGTTCCTGTTGTGCAGCGTAGGGTTGGAACAGTCCACTTTCTGAACAATTTTGCGGTGAGATTGTGGAAAACGAGATTACTCTTGATCCTCTTTTTCTCTATGCCTTGCGATGGACTTCATTTTTGATCGGAATGAAGAAAATCTACAGACCGTTACATCAACCAAAAGTCACTGTTTACCCATACCCATATATTTACCCATATATCTTCAACAAGCATGCCAGGCAGAACGTTACAGTCTATGGATGCCACTATAGATCCATAATTACTGGCTTTTTCTTTCCTCAATTGAATAGCTTTAATGTGGAAGAGTTGTGGTTTTAACAAGACGTTGCAACATGCCACACTGCGGGCGCCAGAATGAATTCATCTGAGCAAATATTCGATTAGCGCGTAATTTTGAGTAACGGATGTCTGAACTGGTCTTCAAGGTTGTGTGTTTTAATACCTTTGGAATATTTTCTATCTACGTCAATAAACCAGAGACGGTGGACGACTTTGAAGCTAACATTGCCGATATGCGGCTCTACAAAGTGGTAGAATACTTGTCTTCCAGATAATGAGCCAGCCGCGGTTCTCATATCATACTTGAGCCATACTGGCATAGGTTTCAGTTTCAGTTTTAAAGCATTTTATTTTCTTAATCATTAACTCTTACATACTAACAAAAAATACTTAAATGCTAGCTTAAAATTACTTAACAATCTTATACTAACTTACTGGCCCCACATAGGCACTCTAAGTTACTCTAAATTCTTATAGCTATGTCTTTCGACTTCATTTACATTTTACTTAGAACTATTTATTTTGTATACTTAAAGCTAAGAAAAAAATTTGTTAGCAAAACTTAGCATATGGACTTTTTTTTTTTAATAAAAACTTAGTATCTAACTTAAAATAAACCTTAGCCTACCTAACCTAAATGTACAATACACACATAAACACACATATACGTTATACACAATCATATACATATATCAGTATACACCTTTGTATACACTGATATATGTATATGTTTCTTAAATGCTAACCTAAACCTATGTAAGCTGGCCATCGCTATCCGCAGAGAAAACAGATTGGTCAGCTCTGCCTCATTATTGAGGCTGGTCCGTAATTGACGGAAATGACGATGGAACATCTTCTCCATCATTCAACCACCAGAAATGCTGGTGCTGCCGAACGACATCCCTCTTATCGCGATTCCCCACCGCCCTACTGAACCTGAGACGATCCACACTGCCGTGTGCGACGTCTCTGTTGTAGTTGAGTCGCCTGTCCCCAGCTGTCCGAGCGACATGGAAGATTAACGGGACCGCTGATCTATCCTGGATCAACCCTATCTGATCAAGGTAGAGGAATGCTTCCGGTGGAACGAAGCCGTCAGAGCGCACACTCTCGTGGTAAAGGTAATTGGGGTAGTAAGCCCCAGATATCAGGTTATTCGTCGAGGTCATTGCTCTTGCAATGTGCCTTCGAGTCAGCTTAATTACGAAGTTGTCCACTCTTATTAGGTTCGCCCTGTTGTAAAGGACCTCATTAGGATAAAATTTTTTGTACTCCGACTCTGGTGTTCTGTACAAGTGAAGGCAAGCCCTCTCAAACACCCGAAACTTTTCCATTAAGCTTGCTCGTACATTGAACCACACGGTACAACCAAATACCAGCATGGGCCTAATAAGGGCCATGTAGCAGATTACCTTTACCCTCGCATCGAGTTGGCTGCTATAAAACAGTCTCTTTGTAAGGGCAAAAGCGCCTTTAGCTCTGGCCAGAGCAGCATCTACATTTTTGCCAAAATACAGAAACTGATCTAGCCAGATCCCAAGGTATCTGACTACATTTCGATAGGCAAGAGGCTGTCCGTGCTGTCCAATGATTGAGAACTTTCGCCAATTTTTTCTGGTATCCCTAGAAGCTCCAGACAACGGCGTCCTAAAGAGAATGGTTTCCGACTTCTGAAAGTTGATTTTCAACTTCCAGTCATCGCAAAATCGTCTTATCTTATCGAAGTCACGCTGCAAAAGAGTATTAATGACCTCGATTTTTGAACCTGTTCTGTACGCTATCAAATCGTCTGCGTACGCAATAGTATGGGGAAGTGAACCTATCAAGTCGCTTGTAAAAATGTTGAATAGGATCGGCGAATTGACCGCACCTTGCTGAAGACCATTTTTAATTTGAAATATTCCAACAGAAGTCACATCACCACTTTTCACGATGAACTGTCTGTTGTGCGGCATATTATAAAGAATGTACAAGAGTGGTTTACTGATCCCCAGCCTAGTCAGCTTATAGAAAAGACCCTCTAACCATACGGTGTCGAAGGCCTTCTCCAAGTCAACAAGGCAGGCACCAGTGCATTGTTTTTTGCCTTTATTCCATTGGATATCGGACACCAGTTTAGACGCGGCATGTGAGATATCATGTCCCGCCTTAAAACCGAATTGATTATCCGGAACTATATGTTTGTCCTCAACCCACCTAGACAGAGCTCTATTGATTACCTTACCTTTTCAAAAACCTTACTGATATTCGGAAGGAGACTTATCGACCGGAGATTCGCCGGATTGGATATATCCTTCCCCTTTTTGGGGATAGGTTGAACCACCGCCGTTTTCCAATGCGCTGGATAATGTGCATTATTCATTGCATTATTAAACAGGGTGGTGTAAATGTCCACCGCTTCTAGAGGAAGATGTCGAAGCACGATGTTCGGAATACCATCGGTCCCCACTGATTTCTTAGCCCTGATTGTGTCGAAGATCTCACGGAGTTCCTCCTTCGAAATGAACGGGGGTAGGTCACCCTCTCTGGCAATGACATTATTGGCCATATTTTCGTCGTTGAACCGGGTGAAACCAAAGCCCTCGGATCGCCAGTTCCCTATTTCATTTCGAATGCAGAAGTCGTGCACCAAGACGCGATTGTCCAGGTCATAATTAGGGCCAATGATATCAATGGCCTTGTATACTTCCTGGAAAGTCGCACCTATGGCCTCAACCTTCTCCTGTGGATCCTCGATCACAAAAAAGTCGTCATCATCAGCGGCCTCATTTGGATCAATACCTGCTATTGTCAGTAACCGTTCGTTGTCTGTTGTCCGCGCTATTTTAAGACACTGAAGGTCGTTTTGATTTTTTCACCGAAATAGTTTATTTATTTGCGGGAACATATTCGGGTTGCTGGTGTTTATAGCCCGAACCTTGTTGTTCCAGTGTAAAATTACAGAAATTCTGTAATTCTCTTTTATTAACGTTTGCACATTTTTAATCGACGACTTCAGTGTCCTAATCTCCGGGTCTTGTCTGTCAGTTAACTGTCTGTACAAGTTTTGGAGTCTTGTCAGAAGTCTACTCTTCTGTCGGTGCAGTGCGTCAATAGTGGGATTGCGGAACAGGTCTTCGTTAGTTGTACGTCGATTTCGCGGTATTGTAGTGTCCATAGTTTGTTTAATTGTCTCGTCCATTTGTTTTAGGTAATTGTCGATCTCCTCGTTTGACAAATTCCTATTGGACGGTGGGTGGAGCGTGTTCGACGAGAGCGCTCTTGTCAAGGTTGCGGAGAAGCGTGTCCATCGAGTCTTACTGTAGTTGTAAGAATATCTTTGGACAAACTCCTCCAATTCCGCAATTTCGTTGGGAACTGTAATTTCGGTTCTAAAACCGCAATGGTTGCTGTCATACACGAATGTGCGCAGACAGTTTAATGTTTGTAAATTCGTACCTGTCAGTCGTATACGTTCGTCGTACAGCAGTAGATCCAAATAAGACCCGCCTCTGGGAAACGACGGGTTATCCGTCGCTTTAAGACCGAGTCTGTACATGACATCGTGCTGACCCCACCAATCGAGTAGTAGGTTCCCTCTAGTATTTGGCAAATTATTTCCCCAATCTCTGTGTCTAGCGTTGAAATCCCCGCCGATTATAAAATAATTCTCCCCCGATTCCAGCCTCAGAAGTCGAAAAAGTGTGTCGAGCTCTGTAATGAATAGGGTGGATTGTGAAGCCTCAGGTGCATAAACAGAGGCCAAGTACAGCCGCTTTCCACTGCGGAGCGGTATGTAAATGACGACTGCCTCCAACACCCGGAACCTGCGCAACACGTCCTTGTACACTCTGTGAAATTTTATACCTTCTTTAATAAAGATCGCGACACCGCCTCCACGTTTGGATCTGGGCCGATTTCTTCTTCTAACAATATAATTATTGTACTCCAGTTTGTGATTATCGGTTAGCTTGGTTTCGCTAGCGAAAATCACATCAGGAGTTTGGTCTTGTAGCAATTTAAACATCGCGGCTCTTCGTTCGATCCTAATCAGTGAATTAACATTCACCGCAAGGACCTTCAAAGCTTGCTCCACCATGTGCGTACCCATTACGACAAGTGTTGCGTTAGGCCCGGCAGCAGCGCGTAGATCTGGTCCACCCGCTTGGCCTGTTCCTGCACCTGCTTTTGCAGCTGAGCCATCTGCCTTTGGACTGCGAGCAAGATGGCCAGCATGTTAGGTGCAGCTTCCGTTGTTCTCGGCATTGGCGCCAGAGACGCATTGTATAACGCCTTCGCTCCTTTTTAATTTTTCCCAGTGAACCACCTGGTAGTCTAGGACATTGATACTCCTTAGACTATCCAGACGGCTTTCGGGACTGAGCTGCACTAAGAAGAACGGCAGACTCCGTTTCTCCCGCCTAGCTCTGGCTGTGGTAAACGGCTTTACCCCCACAAACTTGAGTCCTTCGCACTCCTTCTCTTTGAGCAGTGCTAGGATCTCCTCAGGATCAGAAGACGATTCCAACCCCATCAGCAGCATCGATTGCCGCTTTTCACACTTCGGTGTGTATGAGTAGTGCTCCGTCGTCGTTTCCTTTAGGAGCTCTTTAACTTTCGCGTAGCCCTCCACTTCTTCATCTGCTGCTGCTGCTGCTGCCGCTGCTGCTGTTGTTGTTGTTGTTGTCGCTGCTGCTGCTGTTTTTGTGGCTGCTGTTGTTTTTGCTGATGCCGTTGTTGTGGCGTGCTCTTTTTGTTGTTCTTGGTGTTTTTTGTGTTTTTGTTGGCTGTGCTTTGGAGCAAGCAGCGTCTGCTGTTGTTGCTGGGATTTTTCTTCCTCATCCCTCATCCTTCTAACCATTTGCCTTTCTTTGATGGCCAGTACCCTTTCTTGTAGCATTTTGAAAAAAAAAAAAAAAAAAGTTTTTCCACGACGCGGAGTCAAACAACCCACAACCTTTGCTGTCTCAAGCGAACACACTATCACTCAGCTAATTGGAGCCTAAATCCAATTCGTTAAATGTCTAAATTAAGGGAATCAACTTCTCACTTTCTAGCCGAACACGTTTAAACTCCGCGGAGGTGTATGAACGACTGATAATGGTATAGGATTACCTTTTCAATGAAGTCGTTACCATTGCCATTATTATCACGATTTTTATGTGCTTTATTTCATTTTAAGGTTATATACTTTTAAAAAAACATTCTTAACCACTAGACGAGCACGAAAGTATAGCAAATAGATATGTATAGACCGAAAAAAAAAACAGTTCTCTGACGTGGAAGATCCTTTACGTTTCGATTCCGATACTTCATTCGACGAGTAATAGGGGATCTCATTTCAAAGAGATTATTCGCGATCAAATCAGTAGCGGCACTGACTGTGTGGTCTACGTTTATTGGTTTTTGTGTGGGCTCATTTACATTCGGCAGTTGGGAAGTTTTTGAATGTCGACGCCACTCATAAGTTGAAATCGGACGCAATAACGATTTATGTACATATGCGATTATAGGGATACAATTCTTTGAATGTCAGATAGTGCTTTAAACCCTAAATATCGTGACCTCTAAAAATAAAGCAATAGTGGATGATGGTGTATTACGAACTGGAACAGAAATTGCATTGTGAAGGAGTGTGGTAAGCTACATTATTACGCACGTAAATAGCGACACAGCGTTGGGAGTAGTATAATGCCCCTAGTTTGCATTCAGGCAGTTTCAGTTTTAAGTCATCCGACTAAATGCTAAAACATCTGTCTGCTACTCGTATTTACAGGAAGTTGACGTACGCAGAGAAGTGATTGCTTCTTAGTTTACCTATATTACTTATACTGGGTGAGTTTACATTTTGAATTCCCGCCTCATTGTAATAAACAAATTATAAGTCACAAGTTTCGAAACTGTTATCAACACTATTTTCAAGAATATCCAAAAAACTGTCAGCATTAAATTAAATATGAAATTCATTCAACTATACTGCTCCAGAAAAACAATGATTCTTATGTTGTTTAAAAAAACAAAAAAACGGCGAAGGAAACGTGACAAAAAAAAAACGAAACTATTTGCCTCCCTCGCACGGCCTTCCGCACACAGCCTTCAACTCAATTTAAAAAGCATCCATCACATACGCCATATTTTACATTAGTTTTTCAACATAAATATTATGAGGGCTACAAAGCAACACCATTGTAGAATCCATCTCTCTAGACATCACATCACGTGGAAAAAATATGAAACAAACCGACTAGTGGCATTGAATGGCAAGTATGGTGGATGTATACTAAGGTAACCAAAGCACATACATATAACAAACGTCAACCAACTGTTTGTTGGTCCCTTTAGTAAATTCTCCACCGATGTACCAACTACCACCTACCACCAACCGCCTACCATGTACAACGCATACACATACGAATGTACTCGTATGATACATATGTTGCACGAATTCACAAAGGATGCTAATTTAAAGTGAAATTCAAACAAATTAGCCTCTGTCAAGGTTATAATATAATTCTATAGAATACAGACATTGTCTTTAGGCATTGACCGTGGAAATCATCAACCATAAATGCGCTGACATGCTCCTCTGTCCACTAATTTCCATGAAAACTATTTTACTCTTCCCTGCATACACGTATGAGCATACCGTTGACATACTCGTATGATGGGATTTTTACCCGCACCTAGAAAGGTATAAACCTATACCCATCTAAAATCGTAAACACATACCCTAACCCCATTATGGACCAAGTAAACGCATACAATGTTACAATTGCTGGCATTGCTCGCATTGCTGGTATTGCTGTTGCTGCTGCTGCCTTTGCTAGTGCCTTCAGCGGCCTTGCTCTAGATTTTCCGTTCCCCTACACCCTTTGTAACGGTGGTTGGCGTTCTTTTTTTTATTTAAACATGACTTCATTACAACGTCAAACAATAAAACTCAATGTCACACAATAACTTGTGATCCATTCCCAGCATAGAGCCTTCGCAGAAAAAAAAAAAAGACATAATGGAAACAAATTTTGCTAAACTTAAATATTGTTTATTGCTCGGCTAGCTGTGTGTAGGATTCGTTCGTATAAAGCCATACAGGGACGAACCGCAGGAAGCTGCAATTCCGGAAAGAAGATCTCTGACTTACCCTATGCTGGTTTTATTTAGATATGATAACCAAAACGGTTTTTATGTTTCAAAGAAACGTTTTTCCACCCCCTCAAAGACCCATGAAGGACAAAGTCGGCACTCCGGAGAGTCGACTAGATTCATTTTGATGAGGTGATATATTAAATTGTGGTATCCTGTGAGGTAACCTTTTAAGTTTTTGATATCGTGCCGACTTAGATTTAGACATCTTTCACCCTTCCTAGTGTATTCTTATATTCTATGCCAAAATGAATAATTTGGACTTCTTTGGTCTTCTTTGCGCCATAGACTTAATCGACGATTCCTCTTATAGCGGTTGTTGTTCCATTTTGTGAAAGAGGAAACTTAAAGGCATACATTTTTGTAGCGAAGCTTAATATGTGGACGTCATTGCGGACAACAAACTTCATTTGATTAAACAAGGTGCTGATGGCATCCTGGCATTGTAGTGGAGTTTTCGGCAAGGAATGCTTACGATTCCAAAGAACGGTCAGTTTCTGGTGCATAGGCGCCCTAGATGATCTGATAAATCTCCCTCCCTTTTATATTCATACCATGGACTGAACTTTCAAAGCCATTTTCCGTCAAAAAGGATTAGTTTCTGGCTTAGCACACACGGGTGTTTCAATGAATCTGCGCGCCCATTATCTCTTGATTCTAGTCTTATTAAAATGCCATCTGTTGATATGACACCAGAACTAAAGCGACTCTTCTGTGCTCAGGAATGATTTCAATTAGAAAAGGAATGTAGTCGGATCTGCATGGATGGCC
The DNA here is from genome assembly GCA_949129095.1 of Volucella bombylans. Lineage (NCBI taxonomy): Eukaryota > Metazoa > Arthropoda > Insecta > Diptera > Syrphidae > Volucella > Volucella bombylans. The sequence goes on from OX422143.1 coordinate 136,749,851, forward strand.
CCAAAACTAGGATATGGCGTTGATATCATTTTGAATAACCACAAATCAGCAACAAGTGGCTTAAGGATATCCCATCGCCGTCAATTATTTAACATACATTTTTAATATATGCTTTAAATTTGGTTATTTTCCATTACACCGCGTCTCCATGAAACATTTTCATGAAATCAAAATGTCCGGGTTGTTTGCAGACAAGAAATATTTCAAGATATAAATGTCTGGTTTTTATTCAAGACATCTCTGTAGCCATCAACTCTGAAATTTTTTTAACAGCGCATGTCCGTCTGACTTCGGAATGTGAAACAAAAAAAAAACAAAGTGTGACGAACTTCATACACCACAATGCCTTATGACAACACCGAATGAAATCAGTTCACACCTACTCAACCAACTTACACTCATAGAATGAAATGGCATGCAATAATTTGCCCACCTCAGTGGGAAATGTCTGAAATTTAGTCTGACATATAATATTTGTGTCTCGTGGAGACGCGGTGTCCATTATCCCCCTTGCGAAACCTGTTAAAGTAGAAAATAATCCTGATAGATATAGGCCTGTTAGCTTCCTTAGTTGTATATCAAGTTTTTAGAAAAAAACAAAAACAATTAAGAAAAAAATAGACAACACGTTAACTTTCAATTAGGTTTTTGAAACAAACACAACGTACCCGTAAATCACTAGTTAGCCCGTATCAAAACTTATATGCAGAAAAAGTTAAGATTAAAAGAGACGATTCTTTTACAGGTACTTTTTCCAGTGGGATTATCATGAGAGATCACGCATGCGTCATGTCACACTGATATGGTATTTTTGTTGAGTATTATTTGACATTTCATCATGGAAAGACTTAGCACGGCACACCGTCTAAAACTTATTCAACTGTATTAAAAAAAATCGGCGTTCTACGAGCAATGTGTTTCGTGCGTTTAGAGCAACTTAAGGTCTACATAATCGGCCTACCGAACGTACAATTCGCATATATAACTATACTATCGAAAAGCTTGAATCTAAATTTTTATTACTGGATAATAGTGAAGAAAATACAGCGGCGGTAGCGGGAGGTGTACGCGATGACCGTGATGAATCGATTCGGCTCCATTGTCAACAGCTCGGCTTGTTGTAAACAACAACCTGGTGTAATATATGTTACGTTGGGTTTCAATTCTTGCAAGAACTGAAGCCGGCCGACCTGTCTATTCGTCACTATTTCAGTCGTTAGGCTTTTGAAAAGCTTCTTCTTGTTTCACTGTTTTCGACCAAAATTTTGTTCAACGATGAGGCCCATTTCCGGCTTAATGACTATGTCAATAAGTAAAATAACCGTATTTGGGGTGAGGAGCAACCCGAATTGGCTCAAGAACTGCCATTACATTTTCTGCCTGAAAATGAATCCCATGGTCTCGACGTTATTTGGTTTCAACAAGACAATGCCACTTGCCACACAAACCGTGAAATCATTCCTTTACTGTTCACGATTCGGTGAACAGTTAATTAGACGCTTTGGACCGTTGAGTTGGCCGCCTGGATCATGTGACATCCCACCTCTAGAGTTTTTCTTTGAGTCTAAGTAATGTCCAATGTCTACATGGATAAGCTACATTTCACGTCATTAAGTTTCCGTTTTTCGAATGCATCTTCTTCAATACGCTGCAGGCATTAATTAATAAAACTATGAATGGCCTTGACGATATACATTTCGTCAAATCCAATTTGATCTTCAACACCTAGCAATGATGGCGTTGTATTATTGTAGAATTTTGAATCTGTCTCAATTTTTTTCTGCACGCACAGAAAATCCAATTTTGGTTGAATCGCAACCATCTACGGTCGTACTGGTCGCAAATCAAGTGACTTAAATTATTGTCTTCAGATAATAATTCCTTTCAAAAATGAAACACTTTTAATTTAATCATTTTAGTGCTTAATTTCATTATGCAGCCAATTATTTTCTATTTTTTTTTTTTTGCTCATTTATTCATTCATTCTGATACGTAATTAAGATTATACCGAATTACAATTTAACAAACTGACAAATTATGAATAAATTTAGTTGTCGTTATGTAATTTAATGAACAAGTAGTTCTAAACTAGTGTTAAACGACACTTCAACTATATTTTATACATTTTAAAGTTTTCTGATGTGGGGTGACACTCAGTGACTAAGATTAAAACATCTAAAAATAAAATAAATTTAATTCAAACGTTATACATTCCAAATTTTATGAAGAAAGGTTCAAAGATATTTCCGCTACGCAACCTTTTAGATATACATATCTCTTTACAATGATTCAATGCTAGCATTATCAATATTAAATAACCATTCTTTAATTTTTTTGTTGTATACATTATAGAAATTAGTTTTTCGGATGAAATATGGAAGTTTGTTAAAATAAATTGGGGCAGTAAACGTGTAAAAATTTGTAAAATAAGTTGTACGTGCAACTGGTATGTTGACAAGAGCCATGCTATTTATTCGTAAGTTATAAATTTGATTGTTTCTACTTGTGATGTTACCACTTCTCTTGAAAAATTCTTTAAGTACCTTGAAAATATACAGGTGGCTCAACGGTAAAATTGCAAGTCTTTAAAATATGGGCTTCGAGTGTGCAAGACCATAATAAATTTTATGTAAAACGGTTTTAGAGCAGTATTGCTTAATAAGATAGAGTTTACGAGCTACTAGATTCATATGCGATTGCAATGCTTGAAAGTGATCCTTCCAATTCAAGTTATGATCTATTAGAACGCCTAGGTATTTAATATTTCTTACTGATTCAATTTTAAAGCATTTATCAGAGCACGAGTTGTTTTCGTGGTAATTTTGGATGCCGCAAGTATGAAACGCTAAGCAGAATTTCTTACAGTCGTGTGCGTGAAAATAGAGATTGTAGTTATTTAACGAATTGCCGCATATTTTAAAGTTTAATAATTTAGTTTTTTCACTGATAATTAACTTGTGAGCAGTAAACCACAGCCTTAACTTCTCCAAATCTTCGCCAATCTTCGCAATACATTCAAATTGGTTTTAAAACATGTATGTGAAAGTTATATCATCAGCGAATGCTGTAGCTAAACCATGAAATTGCTGCTTAAAAATCGAATTGATTTAGATTAAAAATAAGAGAGGCCCGAGCACAGAACCTTGGGGAACGCCATTTTTCAAAACACGACATTTACTAAAGATTCCATTTAGCTTTACTTTTTGCTCTCTATCATTAAGGTACGTCTTGAACCAGGTATGCATTGAGCTTCTAAATCCAACAACATACAATTTACTCAGCAGTAACTGGTGGTCAACCATGTCAAAGGCTTTTTTCATATCTATCAACAAAGCTATTGTAGATTGATTATTGTTTAACCCCTCATATAACTGACTGCACACTCTGAGGATGGCATCCTCTGTTGACAATCCAGTTCTAAAACCAAATGGTATTACTTCAGCACATTTGAGCGACTTTGGGAAACAACCATTTGCAACACTTAGATTAAACAAGTAACTCATTATATCAACTACTTGCCAAGCAATTTTTTTTAATGTTATGCTTGTAGTACCATCACTTGTGCGTGAAGTTTTGTTTTTTTAACGACATTACGAGTTTCAAAAGCTCACCACTATTAATATTATTAAACACAAAACTATTTGTTTGCACATTGTCCCCGATTATATTTGTTGACAAGCTACAATTACATAAGCTGTAGGATTCAAAGGATGGCTTTAGTTGTTCTGAAATTTCTGTAAAGTGATCGTTGAATACGTTCGAGATACTAACGGGATCAGATATGTGGACTTCATCAACTTTTAGTTCACAATGTGTTTTTGTCTACCTAAGATGTTACTCGTATCAACAACTCTCCATTAATTTTTGCTGTTACCATTTGCTCTATCAAACATAGTTAAGTAATAATTATTACGAGTAATTTTGATGTTCTTGTTTACCTTTTTGCACAATTTATTATAGTAATTTTACTGCAATGCGTTTTCTCCTATTTATTTGGTTAAGAAGATCATTTGTCATCCAAGGCTTTAAATGTTTTGCTCTATTTGAAATATGTACTGACGTACTAGTGCAGGAAAGGATATGCTTATGTAAGATCTCAAAGAATCTGTCAAAGGCAATTGAAGGATCCATTTCAGAAGAGACAGACTCCCAAAATTCGTAGGCAAGATTTACTCTCAATGCTCTATAATCTATTACTTGCCTATTTTGGGGAACATTAAGATTATTTGTCTGTAAGTTTTAGCTGATGTTGATCGTCTGCGGGCTGGTACGCGTACCAATTTTTTGGTCTCACTAAAATCAAAGCTGGTTTGACTTTTGTTGATGTTTGTGGGCGGAGTTTTGTGTTGCTCATACTATGTTTCAGTGGCTGCGCTGTCATCTCTGAACATTTACTCGAGCAAGCTATTTTATCAGTGAATTTCGTCATTTGAACACATAAAATAATCGTAAAAAAAATGGCGAATATTTCAAATTCTGATGTTTGGAAAGAATTTTTCGAGTGTTTTCACAGCGTACCATCTTTGTGGAGAGATGTGTTCTATTTTGTTGGAGTGAATTGGTCTCAGCGTCTGCGGTTTTTAGTGGTACCATGTTTACTAGTACCAGGTTTTAGCGTCTACAGGGCACTTAACGCTACGAACATTTTGATGAAGACAGATATCATAGGTAACATCGGGATATTCACATGTAATAGAAAATAAACGAGGGACGGGATTAACAGAATTCATATTTTATTTAAGTCAGCAATAGAATTAATACGTATCGATTCGTCACCCTCTTTCCTACGCATGTACACTATCCTGTTCTTGGTCCAGACAAATTTGTATTTTTTTGTTGTCTTCATTGTTGTTGCAGTTTTAAACAGCTGACGAATTTGATAAGTCAACCAGTCATTGATGTTGTTAGCTGTTCTTTCTTCTCTTTCTTTGCTCTCATTATTTTCTCCTTGCAGTGACGAGTCGTTAGTTTGACGTGGAAAATATTGGTAGAGCTTTTTGGGTCATTATTCTCCGTGTTATGATTGTGTTTCATAATTTTTTTTACGTACATAACAATAATCAATGTCTTTCTCTGTTACATCTACGTTCATTCCATCACGAAAAACTTTTAGCGCCAAATCGACGGTGGATGACTAGGTGGGTTGAGAGGGAACATTATAAATTTCAACTGTGTTTGTAAGCAGCTGTTGTTCAAGGTTATTAACCTTATGTTCCAACATGTTGATTTTTTGTTAATTTTCCTTGTTTTTCGCCTGCAGTTCGTCTATCTGAACTCTTTGAATGTCCTTGACATCAAGAATTTCAGAGTAGATCATGTCTAGTGTTATATGTGAGGGGTGATGAGGAGATGCACTTTGAGTAATTTGCGCATTTTGGTTTCTATTTACTTTTTTGACTGTTGTTTGTTTACATCACTGCTTACAGAAATAGAAGCCTCTCCAGAGATAGAATCGCGGCGTTTAGATGATATACAATTGACACATCTCCATACTTTGTTACTCTTTTTTAGAAATTCTAAGTCCACCGGTAACACATTAACACACGAAGCATGATAAATGTTATTGCAGTCATAGCAGACTACTTTTAGATCTGTGCGATCAACTTTATTTTTGAACGATTTGCACGACATTACTAGATTTAATTTTTTTTTATTTTTTTTTTTACTTTTATTTATTGAAAAACACTGCTAATAAAGCTCCCGACACATGCATACCCCACGACAGTTCGAATGTGAATGTTACGATTTTGAATAAACTAACTTTTCATAGCAATTTCATAATACGAGTAATTGGGTTATTGAAGAAGTGCCGTCGAATGGAAATTTCCCCAATCATCAATTTTCATATGGAATATTTTTGTTTAATTAATTCAATTTTACCTGAAACATTTCCGCATTTTTGTAATTTGGTGGGAAAACTTCACATGCTAACGTAACTCGTACGCGGGGTTAGTGCGGTGGTAAATCCAGAGGATTGCAGTACATTTTCCATATAAAAGCACTCAGTTTAAATTTATGTAGGTAACTCACAATTTAATATTAAAATCAACTCTTGTTATACATATGTATATTACGATATTGTGATAACCACTCAAATGTGAGCAGCGACATCTAGCAGAAAATGTCGAAACTCGAAGATTAGAAGGTTTCGATACTGGATTAGCAACTGGAGAGTAGAATCGAATTTTCTAGCAAATTGGAAATTGTATGGGACGCTGGATGGCGAGGATTGTTCTCGAAGTATGTCATTCGAGTATAAATACCAGCATCCCAAAGGTATGCAAATCAGTTCTAAAGTGAAATTTGAAGTGTTAATTAGGAGAGGTGATTAAGTGGTTTAAGTAAAAGATAAGAAACGTATAAGTGGTTGAGAAATTGAATTGTACTGAGAAAAAGAATTAAATAGTGAATTGTAACTGTACTGAATAAAGAGATTTGTATTGAAAAGAATAAGTTCTATCATTTGTACCCACACAAACATATTACAATATGTTGTCGGTGATATCAATGCTGATATTCTTGATGAGTGTAACATTGATACTGAAAATTATTTGTTTACTATGGCTTCAAATGGTCTTAAGAGTTTGATTAATGAACCTACCCGTTTGACCGATTCCTCTATGAGTTGTATTGACCACTCTTAAGAACTCAAAAAAATAATAAAAATATTTTTAGTGGCCAGGTACACGATTTGAAGCTGACAGATCATAGCATGGTTAGCCTAAATTATTCTTCAGTTTACAATCGTTCTGAAAACTTTAAATCCGCTTCTGATAGAGTGAAGTATTCCATAAATTATATGATTGTGAAAGAATTTTTAACTTTTGAATGCTGGGAAATGATTTTTTTCGAAGGTAAACCTTCCGTTGCTTTTGACCTATCCAGATTTTTCAAAAACACGTTAAATCGAGTACTTTTCAAAGAAGTCTGTCGAGTAAGAAGAAGCATTTGAAACCTTGGATGACTAACAATCTAATTAATAAGATAAAGAAAAAGAGGAAGTTGAGCTTAAAATGCAAGAGCAAGAAACATCAGAACAATATTAGACTTAAAAAACATTATGAAACTTTTTGTAAGTCGTTAAAAAAAGAAATCGAAGACACTCGTAACAACTTCTACAGCAATAGGTTTGCTAGTGCTGAAGGTAATGTACGCGAAGGGTGGCGATTAATTGATAGCATTTTGGGAAAGGATAGAAACTCTGGTAAAATTGGTACTATTGAAGTTGGGGAACAAAATGGTGTCCGATTTAGGAAGAATTTCAAATAAATTTAACGATTATTTTACTGAAATCTCTGAAAAGTTGAAACGAGCTGTCGAACAAAGCATAAATTGCAATTGTTTCTCATCTTTAGGCGTTTTTGTGGATGATGTTCAATCAAACAGTTTTCTGTTTAATGCGATTACACCCAGAGAAATTTACAATGCTATTTCGTCCCTTAAAAATAAAACTTCTTGTACAAGTGATGGTGTTTCAAGAATTTTATTAAAAAATATTGCCTGGTATGTAGTTGATGTATTGTCCTTCTTATTTCATAAAAGTGTTGAAATGGGTTGTTTTCCTGACCACCTAAAATGTGCTGAGGTTCTACCCCTTTTCAAAAAAGGAAATAGAAAAATTGTTTCAAACTATAGGCCAATATCACTTCTTTCGGCTTTTTCCAAAATTTTTGAAAAGTTACTCGTAATTAACGTTCGAATTGTTTCATTTCTGGATAAGTTTAACTTCTTTAGTTTTAGAGCAGGTTAGGTTATTTTGCTTTCTAAGCTTTTTAATGTTGGTTTTCGTGGTAACATTTTCAATTGGCTTTAATCTTATTTAAGAAATAGAACTCAAAAGGTCATTATTGGTGGGATCTCAAGTGAACCTAGGCTATTATAAAACGGTGTTCCTCAGGGATCTGTACTTGGACTTCTGGTTTTCTTAATATACATTAATTCTATTTTTAAACTCAAATTAAATGGTAATTCAACTGCTTTTGCAGACGATAATTTTTTTTAATTTTGGTGGGGGCGAATGCCCCCATTTATTCGGCTTAATAAAAGCTATAACTTACAAACTAAACTTAAACTAACACTTAAAACTAAGGTTGGTTGGAGTGGTGAAGGAGAACGGATTTAAGGTAGGGAGTGGTGCGGTGGAAATCAAAGACGGTAGGGTTTGAGTTGATTTGACGTAGCATACGGGAGATTGGTTCGTTCGCGCCATAGGAGGTGTGGTGGGTTGGTAGATAGAAGAGTCGAGGGGTACGTAGATTACGAGGGTTAGTGTTGAGGAAAATGGAGTTGTGAAGGGACGCGCATTCAACGTGACCTGAAAGGAGTCGATGAATGAAGAGAAAGTCTGCTGCATCTCTGCGATCTTCGAGGGTGTTTAAGTTGATAAGGTTGAGACGATTTTAATACGGGGGCAGATTAAAAGGGTCGTCCCAGGGCATACCTCGAAGAGCAAATCGAAGAAAACGACGCTGAATGCTTTCAATTCTCGAGATATGAACACGATGATATGGGGACCATACTTGACTGGCGTACTCTAGGAGGGGGCGAACAAAGGTAATATAGAGGGACCTGGTCACGTATGGGTTGGTGAATTCTTTGGACCACCGTTTTACAAAACCTAGTGCAGAGTTGGCTTTGAGGATTATCTCATCCATATGTAAACGGAAGTTGAGCTCGCTGTCACACAAAATGCCGAGGTCGCGAAGAGACTGTACGGAGGAGATAGGTTGGTTATGGAGAAGATAGAGACGGGGAGGAGATTGGTTCCGCTTATGTGAGAAGGTGATGGATTGGCATTTGGCGATGTTAAGTTCCAAAGAATTTTTGAGGCACCAGATCGAGAAACTATCAAGATCTTGTTGAAGGAGGAAAGAGTCATGGGGAGAGGAAATGGTTTTGAAAAATTTGGTATCGTCGGCGTAAAGGGAGACAGACGAGTGTTTGATGATCATATCGAGATCATTTATGGTTAATATAAAAAGAAGGGGACCGAGATGGCTGCCTTGTGGAACTCCAGAGGTGGCCAAAAATGGAGCGGAGTGGGCTGACCTAAAACGAACACTGTAAAAACGGTTTTTGTGGTAAGAGGATATCCATTACAACAATATGGGTTCAAAGCCGAGGGCAGACAATTTAAAGATAATTAACCGATGAGAGATTTTATCGAAGGCTTTGCTAAAATCGGTTGCAACTACATCGACTTCATTGCCATTCTCTAGGGCAGAGAGGGCAAAGGATACGAATTCAACGAGATTTGTGGTGGTTGACCTACCCTTTAAGAAGCCATGTTGTCTAGGGGAAATAAGTGATTTGCATTGGAAGCTTAGAGCTTCATACAAAATACTTTCGAAGAGTTTGGGTATATGGGAGAGTTTAGCGATGGGACGATAGTTGGTTATTTCATTCTTTGATCCTTTCTTGTGGATCGGGGTTATGAAGGAGGTTTTCCAAACCTGAGGAAATTCTCCTTGTGAAAGGGATAGACGGAAGAGATTAGAAAGGGCAAGGGAAAGAGAGGAAGAACATCTTTTAAGAAATATGGCAGGGAGGCCATCTGGGCCGGGTGTGAATTCGTCATTGAGTTGGTGTAATTTATATTCGATATAAGACGGGTCCAAAATATGAGAAAGAAGTGGGCCATTGGAGAAGTTCAGTAGGTAATTAAAATAGGATGGATCTGGTACAAAGGAGTCGTTGGTGAAGGATTGTTTAAAAAATGTGGCAAATAGGTTGGCAATGGTGAGTGGATCGGTTGATGACCTGTTGTTGAAAGAGAGGGAAGGAGGGTAACCATCGGACTTTCTTTTGTAGTTAACAAATTGGAAAAAGGACTTAGGGTGGTTTATAAGGTTGACTTGCGCATTGTTAAGGTAGCGCTGGTAAAGGGAATCGTAAAGTCCGGTGAAATGAAGATAAGCACCAAGATAGTTGGAATAGTCGGTAAAGGATCTGGTACACAGGAAAACAGCCCATAACTTATTTCTCTTATTTCGTAATAAACGAAGCTTGCGATTATACCATGGAGGACTAGTAGATGATGTTTTAAGGCGGGAAAACGGAACGTAAAGGGAAAAAGAATTAAATATTTCTTTATAAAAAATGGATAAGGCATCATTTATACTTAGGTTGTGAAAGTTAAAGAGGGATCTGCTGAGATATTCACTGATTTTGTGAAAGTTTGCTTTATGAAAGTCGTGGGATGAGAGAGTTGTGGGGGGGATATAGTTCTTACATACCAATCTTCTTACATACCCCCTTCGACAAAGGGGGAAACTAAACGTAAACAATTGGACGCCACCCGATTTTTATGGAAAATCGGGAAAACAAGATAAAACAAAGCAAATGAATTTTTCCCTGATGGGGAATTTAAGGGCATGTAATTTTTTTTGTAAAAAAAAGGGGGGATGACAAAGGCCGTATATGGTACAGAATAAGTCACAATCGTGGGACACCAAAGGTGTTGTCCACCTCAAGATTTAACCAACAAACTATTACACTCGATTTGACGGCCGACGGAAGGCCCACGATTCCGTACGATCACAAACGGGGTGACTCACTAGGAGGTAACGGGGTCGCGAACGTTTTAAAAATAACTGCTCAAGGGTTACGGGGTTTGCCGCGAAAACGGTAAAGAGCCTTACGGGATTCCATCACTCACAAATAACTCCACTGGGGTAGATCACACAAATGAAAATATGTATATCTAAGAAATAAATTACGAGGGGTACTTATCTTTTTCCTGCCTACTTAGGTCGCTCCTGTCTGGTTGTCGGGGTAGGTGAGGGGAGTGTGTACTCCCCGCCGCTGTCACTCTCGCCGTAGGTTTCGTCCGTAGGTTTCTTGTCTTTCGGGCTTCCGTCTTCCTTTCTTGTTGGATTTTTTTGTTGTTCGTTCGTGTTGTAGTTTTCCTCGTTGTTGGTTTCTTTATTTTTGCTCATTCGTTCTGTGGTTTTCCTTTAGTTTTTTTTTTCTTTTGTTCGTTCGTTGGCTAGTTTAAATTTCGTTCTCCGTTTTATTTTTTTTTTCGTTTTGCTGTCGTCTTTGCTCCGTTTTCTTTTTTTTTGTGGGGGTACTCTCCGCTATGACGGATAGTTATTAATTACCTAGCCGCGCATTTCGGCTAGTTGCCTCTCACACACACACACTCATGCATGGTTTCACTAATTCAGCTGTCAGAACAAAGGGATTCACTTCCAGAGCTCTGACAGCTACCCTATGGAACCACCCAATCACACCAGTCGATGTTTGGTCGTGCTCGTTCTGTCTGTCGAGTGACTGCTTGGGTCCATATTACACCCTCGGACCCAGAACACTTGTGGGGAACAATTAAGGTGAGCTCAAATAGTGACCGCCAAGTAGGAAGGAAACTTTTATAAATGGATTCTACTGTGGGCCCCGTAAGTCTCCTTGCAGACACGAACGGATCGTTGGGAATCGTGAGCTTTCTTTCACAATTATTGTTTTCGCATTTGGGGTTTTGGGGGTCTTACAAATTCATGTCTGTCGCTGGAAGCAAACAATATCGAATTTAGGGTGGGCTCTAGGCCATTGCGTCCGTCCGCTAGAGTCTCCAGGCCGTCCGCCTGGCTTTATCCGGGGTACCTATATGGTCATCTCTGGAGCGGTAGGCCGGGGGAGGGAACTGGTTTCGAAGGATCTAGTAAATCCCACCTATACCGTGGCATCCAGAGCATAACAGAAAAAAAAGAACGGGGACGAAACAAGAAAAGGTAGGAGGGCAGAGGGGTGAAACAGACAACAACAGGACCAAAGGGAATGGAGGATTTTTGGGGCGTGATTTGCACGTAACAAACCAAATTTATGTGTTTTAAAGTATTTGTAAATGTCTTAAATGAATATAATTTATGGTTTCACGCTCATGATTGTAAACAGTTTCCATTACCTTTATAGTACATAAGTGTGGAAAGATTAATTTTATAGCAAATGAGCATTGCACTGAAAACTGCTTCAAAATCGAAAAGGGTCAAACCTTTAAGTACCCAGGTATAGTGATTGATTTCAATTTAAATTGGAAAAGTCATATTCAAATGATTAAAACTTATTTGTTGTTGGTCACACGTAAAATGTATTTGATAAAGCCATTTTGTTCTCAAAAAGTTTTAACAACTATCTATTATGGTCTTGCTCACTTAAAGTTGCAGTACGGTATAACAAGCTGGGAAGGTTCGTATACTAATACCGTTAGATCCTTATTAATCGCTCAGAAACATTTAATAAGAATTGTTTCAAATAAAAATCGTTTAGCTGAGAGTTGGCCTTTATTCAAAAATTTGCGTACTCTGCCAATTAGGCATTTATATGTTTTTAAAGTTTTAAGAGAGTTCTTCAAACAAAGCGGAAATATTCGCAGTTGGAAAATACAAATGTACAATCTGCGTGTAAACAATATGAGCTTAGTTAATGTACTCGTACCTTTTGCACATATTTATATATATACGGCTAGACATTTTTTTAATAAATTGCCCTTATTTATAAGAGATACTCTTCGTTTTCCATATTTCATCAAAAAGGTTAAAGACTGGTTGTTCATGTTAAGTTATGAATGTATTGAATTCTTTGTTTAAATTTATTATTTTTTCTCATCAACAGCACAATTATGTTACATAATATATTAATGATGAATTGTTATGTTTATGATCGAATATCACAAAAAAAAAATTTTTTCGTTTTTTACTTTTTTTTATCCAATCTAAAAAAATGTGAATTGAATAAATTAATATTGATTGGCGCCCCACATCAGATATCAACTGATATGTAAATCTAGATGTGTCTTTCACCACTAACAATTTAAGTTAAGGAATGATAACTAATATTCCATTTATAATAATGCTCAACATTTTTGCTAATCGATGCACTGGATTAAAAGTTTGCCATGTTAATGTGCAGAGTCTAAAATCAAGTATTGATGAATTTAGAGAACTGTTTTCTTCGCAACGAGTAGATGTTATATGTGTTTCTGAAACATGGTTGATCCCTTTCAGGGCAATTGGGAGTGGTGATGATGATAATTGCGTTGCCCTTTCCGGCTACAAAATACATCGTGGCGACAGATTGACAAGAGGAGGTGGGGTTGCAATTTATTATAGATCAGTGTTAAAATGCGAAGTTGTTAAAAGAAATGAAAATTCGACTGGTATTGATTTCTTGTTTGTCGAAATATCCGATAGTTATCAAAAGTGTCTTATTGGTTGTATTTACGTACCAAATCGAAACTTTGCTCTCACAGATGTTGAATCTGAATTATCCACCTATGTCTTTCAGTATCTAAATATAATTCTGTGCGGGGACTTCAATAAAGATATGTTGAGAAACGATGAAAAATCTAATTCCATTAAGAGTTTCGCTACCAATTGTGGCCTTAACATTATTCATAACTCCGTTCCCTCATATTTCCGAGTTGGTTGCCGACCTTCGCTTTTAGATTTTTTTTTAATATCGGACATGAAGTTAGTGCTATTTCATGATCAGATATCTGTGCCAGGTTTTAACTCTTCTCATGATCTTATATTTTTAACTTACGATCTTCAAATGAATGTGCAGCCTTCCCTCAATAAAGTGCTTTTTAGAGACTTCACTAATAGCAATTTAGTAAATCTGCATTTTGAATCCTCATTATACCCTTGGGATTTGTGTTGGAATCTCTCAGAAGCTGATGACAAAGTTGCTTTATTCGAGTCAATGGTGTTAGAACTCTTCAACAAATATGTACCAATAAAACAAGTGGTAGTTAAGGATCCGGGGCGCCCTTGGTTTACCTTAAGTATAAAAAAGCTCATGAGACTTCGAGACAAAGCCTACCGAAGATGGAAGAACTATCCTTCAACTGCGAATAGGACTGCATTTGTTAAGTTGAGAAACTTAACAACCGCTGAGACTCGCAAACAAAAACAGTTTTATTATAAATCTAAGCTTAATACCAACTCTAAGACTCGAGATCTTTGGAAAAATTTGCGCCAGTTGGGCGTTATTCCCACTAAAAATGATTTCTCCAACTATGCGGACATCAAATTTTTTGGGACAACATTTGTTTCAGACAGTTCTATTCCTTCCACTGAAGCTAATTTATACCGTAGTTCCTCAGACCTCTTTGGCCCAACTTTTTCTTTCCAAACTATAAATAGCGTCGATGTCATTTTTGCCATTAAATCTATAAAGTCTAATGCTATAGGTCTAGATGGAATATCTCTAAGATTTATTAAAATAATTCTTTTACATGTGGTTGATACGCTTACTCATATTTATAACTGCTGCCTAATTAAATCCTGCTTTCCCTCCTCCTGGAAACTTGCAAAAGTAATCCCTATTCCGAAGAATTGCAATCCGTCTGGATACGCTGACTTTCGCCCAATAAGCATTCTCCCGAGTTTATCAAAAGTTCTGGAATTTATCATTAAGAAGCAACTTCAAACTCACGTTGACTCACTCAATTTGATAAGCCTACATCAATCTGCCTATCGTGCAAGTCATAGTTGTACTACTGCACTTTTGAAAATAGTTGATGATATTCGTCTAAACTTTGACAAATCTTATATAACCCTACTACTCGTATGTCTTTTAGATTTCTCAAAGGCATTTGATTCAGTAAATCATGAAAAATATTAATAGCTTTGGTTTGGGTAATAGAGCTGCTGAGCTTATTCTAAACCATCTTAGCGGTAGGTATCAGCAGGTTTCATTAAACGGAAAAATGTCAAGTAAGGTAAGACTATATAATGGTGTCCCTCAGGGGTCAATCCTAGGTCCATTGCTTTTTGTCCTATTCATTAATGACCTACCTCTTGTTTATAAACATGCCAATGTACATCTATACGCTGACGATGCTCAACTATATGTTTCCTGCCCGCGAGCTAAAATTGATAGTTGTGTCAGTTAATTGAACGGCGACTTAGAGGCAGTTCGACTTTGGGCTTCTTGTAATAGGCTTCAACTTAACGCCAAAAAACCCTAATGTTTGCCTATTGGAAAGAACTTAGGGCATGTTGAAGAATATCCATATGTTTACCTATCTGGAGATAAGATTAGTTATTCTAATAGTGTCAAAAATCTTGGTGTCATCATTAATAACTCTCTTAATGCCAATGATCATACTAACGCTTTAGTTAGAAGAATTTACATTGGCTTGCGGTTGATGTGGAAATCTGTCCGTTATACTCCAGTTGAAATCCGGCTAAAATTAGTTAGATCCTTACTTGTACCACACATAACTTACTCTAGCTTGGTTTACAGCTCACTGGACTCGGCATCATTCAGAAAATTGGAACTCGCTTTTAACTCCATGATAAGATTTGTGTTTCACTTGCGTAAATTCGATCACGTTTCTAGGTTTCGAATGTCAATATTAGGGTGTTCATTATTACAGTATTTGAACTATCGGAACTGCCTACTCATTGCACGACTTATAAATTATAAGAAGCCACATTACTTATATTGCAAGTTACAGTTTCCTAGATCATCTAGGACTTGTACTATTAATACTCCTAATTTCTTTTACTTAGAAAGTAGCCGTCTGTTTTTTGTTCACTCTGTTAGGCTGTGGAATTCGCTTCCATGGGAAATCCGGCGTTTGGCCGGAACAAGAAATTTCAGTATGTGTTGACAGAATACGTTTTTTTTTTCTTTTTACATTTCTTCAGTATTTACATTTCATTAATATCGTTGAAAAATTATTATTATTATTGTTTTCTCCTGATTGGAATGAAATTATTTTTATTTTTTTATTATTATTATAATAATGACTTTTTTCTTTTCCCCTTTTTTTAAATTGAATTATTTATTCCTTATGCATGTACTTGTAAAAGAGCATGGCTCTTATTTGCACAAACCGCTGTAATTGTTAATTAAATAAATAAATAAAATAAATAAATAAAAATAAATAAATAATAATAGTTAAGTAATATTTAAGTTTATGATAATGAATAAATAAAATACAATATATACGATATAATAAGTCCCTAGCTCGCTACAGATTGCTATCAAGGAAGTACAAGCGATTGAAGAAATCAGAAAAATAAGTAGGTACAGTGGCGTTTCTTAAAAGAACAGCTATGTGCGCATGGATTAGATGTAACGATGATAAGATTTGTAACTTAATAAACATTTGGTTGTTTGAGTTACCCGCCTATAAACAATTATTTTTGCCGCATCCATCCAGAGATCCCTATTTTAAATTTTATATGAAAATAGAGGAAGAGTTTCTCTGTAATATTGTAGATATATGTATAAAAAAATCAAAAGAAAAATTTCTGTTTTCTGAGTTGTTGAAGAACACGAGTAAAAGGAAACATTCTGAAATATATTTCGTCCTTGAAAATAAAAATTATTCGTTTTCCTGAATTCAAAAAAGATTTCCAAAGTAAGCAATCTATCATATTTCGACTTCAGTGAAACCGTTTGCCTTATGTACCACACCAGTGAGCAATTCTACCAATTTTGAGCCAACTCCGAGCGGGTAGTTCAGATCTCTCAAATCTCAGGCTCAGGGATTTACCGTGGAATGAGCTACCCTATTAACACAACAAAAAGTTTCTCATGTTTCGGCCAAAAAGACGACCTGGGGGTCACCAAAATTTTGAATTTCAAACATATACGAAGGTTGTCCGATAAGTTTTTTGAAAAAAAAAAAGAAAAAAAAAACAGAAATTTATTACTTTAAATGGTTTATTGTTTTTTAAAGTATTCTCCCTCAAGATTTATACATTTTTCCATTCGATAGAACCAGTTTTCGAAATATTTATTCCACTCTGAACCCGACTCCTCACACACATTCTTTTGGAATGGCTCTACATCATCTTCTGGTGTTGAAAAACTTGAACCACGCAATCACAAAATGAAGTCTTTAGGCGATAAATCATGAGAATTCAACGTTTTGAAACTTCAAGCATTTAATTGTTTGACTGGCTGTGTGTGAAGTAAGTACCACTGCCGTGATGGTGTCATCCTCCGTCGTTTATTGTTTGTTTTACGTAATTCACTGATGACTTCCGGCAAACAAATTGTTGTGTATCAATCGGCATTAACAGTTCTTCGATCCTACAAAGCCACAGTAGCAACATGACTCGATTTACCGAAAAAACAAGCGATAATTTCTTTCGCAGTGCTTCGAGAACGAGTCACTTTTGTCGGTTTTCGTTCACCTTACAATACCCAAACAGCCGATTGTCGCTTAGATTCGGGTTCAAACGAGTATATCAAGGTTTTATCTCCTGTAGCGATCCTGTAAAGGTTTTTTGAAGCACCGCGATTGAATTTCTTTAGCATTTCTTTGCACCGTTCGACACTACCCTTTTCTTGAGTATCGGTCAGCTTGTGTGGTATCCACCTAGCATGAAGCTTCTTCACAACTAAACGTTTATGCAGTATTCATTACAGTGGTGTTACTAATGCCCAAGACTGTTTCTATCTCACGGTATGTTACATGCCGATCGGTTTCAATCATGGCGCGTACCGCATCAATATTTTCTGGAACAACAGCACTGCAAGGACGACCTTCACGAAATTCATCACTGACGTTAGCACGACCGAACTTGAACTCTGCACACCAGTTATAAATTGTAGCATTGGATGGTATTTTATCACCGACAGTAATACGAAGTCGATCTATACATTGTTGTTGAGTTGGACCAACATTTAAAATCATAAAAAATCATCCAACAAAATCCTTCACGAGGAGAAACTTCCATTTTTTGACTAAATTGTTAATTAAAACACACTGTAAAAACGAAACCAATAAGCGCTCTTTGACGTGTCACTGTTTCTTATCACAACAAATTTAGATATTTGGAAAAGTCAAAAGAATCAGTGCTGCCACATTCTGATCCTTTATCGGACAATCCTCGTATCACTATGTGGAAAAACGACTTCCTACAGTAAAATGATAGCCTTTCATTAACAAATTATAAAAGTACGTAATCTATGATGCACAAGCTATTTTGTTCTCATGGCGTAGGAAGTCTTGTTTACTACGTAACAATGCTAAACTATGCTAATATTCTGTGGATATAGATTTCACAGCAAGTTGGAATTATGATATATTGGACGAATCAAACAAATAAACGAGATAGGTAGTCATATAACTACCACGGCGAGCAGTGTGTCTAACCTAAATTTTGCACTAACTCGTCATACTAGTCAGCTTCCTACTTTTTGTAAAGAAATCAACTTCGGTTTATTTATTTATTTATGTCTATAAGTATTACAAACTCTCTTAGACTAACCTAAAAATGTGAATGTACATGTAAATTTCTTAAAATCTAAATTTAAAATAACAAGATTTAACATTAGCATTAAATGATACAAAACATGAGTATAGATTTAAAAACATTTCTGTTTTGATTAAAATCGAAAACATTTGCATATTGATTGAATTTAACACACGCATTGGTTATAGGCTCGTTTTGGCCATAATTTGTTTTATGTCTTGAGATATACAAAAGAGCATTGCTTCTTGGTCTTATGGATCTAGAAGGTGCATTTATACTAAATAAGGCCAAAAGAGGTGGACAATCAATGTGATTTGTAATTACATCTCTTGCGAATACTACAGAATAGTAAGTTATTCTGCAAGAAATAGGCTTTAAACCAATAAGTAAACATCTATTATCATATGAAGGCAAAGAACCGGACCAATTTAAGTTACGAAGCGCGTATTTTGTAAAACGTTTCTGAACTTTTTCAATGCGATTAGAATCTTTCTTAAAAAGCGGAGACCAAACAACACAACAATACTCTAACATTTCTGTTTTGATTAAAATCGAAAACATTTGCATATTGATTGAATTTAACACACGCATTGGTTATAGGCTCGTTTTGGCCATAATTTGTTTTATGTCTTGAGATATACAAAAGAGCATTGCTTCTTGGTCTTATGGATCTAGAAGGTGCATTTATACTAAATAAGGCCAAAAGAGGTGGACAATCAATGTGATTTGTAATTACATCTCTTGCGAATACTACAGAATAGTAAGTTATTCTGCAAGAAATAGGCTTTAAACCAATAAGTAAACATCTATTATCATATGAAGGCAAAGAACCGGACCAATTTAAGTTACGAAGCGCGTATTTTGTAAAACGTTTCTGAACTTTTTCAATGCGATTAGAATCTTTCTTAAAAAGCGGAGACCAAACAACACAACAATACTCTAATATAGGACGAACTAAAACAACAAACAGAGCTTTCAGTGTATAGGGGTCCCGAAAATCACGGGTGTTTCTAAACAGGAAAACAGACATAGCATTAGCTCTTGAAATAATGTAATTAATGTGTAAATTAAAGGAAAGATGTGGATCTAAAATGACACCCAAATCCTTATGACTTACAACTCTTTGCAACAAAACATTAGACATCTTATAGTCAAATAATATAGCCATGACAGATCTTGAAAAGGACATGACTGAACATTTTTTAATATTTAAATCCAACGAATTCATAGAACACCATACATTTAAATTATTTATGTCTTTTTGAAAATTTAAGCTATCAGCAACAGATTTAACTGACATGAAGATCTTAACATCATCGGCGAACGTAAGGCAATTTGAGAATTTTATTGCTGTTGGTAGGTCATTTATGAATATTAAGAACAGCAAAGGCCCAAGGTGACTGCCTTGCGGCACACCCGAATATTTATGAATTTTGAAAGATATTTTAGACCCAATTTTGACAAATTGTGATCGAGAACATAAATAATTCCCCAGCCATTTAAGGATTGTTGAGTGAAAACCTAAAAAGGACAGTTTTTTTAATAAAATTCGATGGCTTACCCTATCAAACGCCTTAGAAAAATCAGTGAAGACAACATCTGTTTGACATCTATTTTCCATATTTTTTAAACAAGTGCTTACAAACAGAGTTAAATTAGTCACAGTGGAACGCCCTTGAACAAAACCATGTTGGTAAACCGATATATGGTTTTTCAAGGCATTATACATTTTCTTTTTAACGATTGATTCAAAAATCTTTGGAGTCAGTTGCAATTTCGCAATGGGTCTATAATTTTGCACGTTCTGTTTTGGACCTGATTTGTAAATGGGAGTAATATATGAGGTTTTCCAACATTCTAAAAACTCACCACTTCGAAGAGAAAGATTAAATATGTAAGATAGAGGTTTGGACAAATTACATGCACATTCTTTTAAAAACTTAGCAGGAATATTGTCTGGTCCCAAACTTAAATTAATATCTAAACAAGAAAGTTCGGTAAAAACCTCATCTTCAGATATTAACATCGAGTCTATATTAACTACTTCGGAATATGCAGGCAAAATATCACTGTTAGAGTCATCAACAACAAAGTTAGATTGGAAAAAAGTTGCAAACATGTTACAGATTTCTAATATATCGCTACTTACATTACCATTGTAATTCATATTAGTAGGAAATCCCACCGATTTTCGTTTTGAATTAAAAAATTTCCAAAAAGATCTTGAGTTTTTCTTGATCTTCGATTCCATAGACCATAAATACTGGTTATATAAAAACGTCTTTAAAAATTTATACTCTTTTAGCAAACGACAATAATTGCTTCGAAAACTTGAATCGGTCTTACTTCTTTTTTGGGCCTTTATTAAAGAATTTTTAAAACGTTGTAAGCCTCTAGAAAACCATATCGGCTTGTTCAGTCTACGTCTTTTTGCCTTCTTAGGTATAAACCTATCAAACAGTTCTTGGACAGTGTTAATAAAAGAAGAAAAACATAGAGCTAAACTAGATTGGGACAAAAAAGAATCCCAATCTATTTCATTAATATAATTGTTTATGCAAATGAAATCGGCTTTGTTAAAGTCGTATTTTACATCAATATAAGATAATGGATCAAATAAAGATTGAGTAACTGATAAATTTAATACAATTTTTAATGCTTTGTGGTGAATACTATTGTTTAGCAATGGGTTTTCATCTTCAACAATTTCAACATCAAGCTCATTATTAATAAAAACTAAATCTAAAATCCTTCCTAATTCATTTACAACACTATTAACTTGAGTTAAATTAAAGGCAGAAAGAGTATCTATTACAACAGCTTCAAAATCTTTTTTTACATTAATTGGAAATAAAACTTTATCATCTTGAGAAAAAAACCCATTTAATATTACATAAATTAAAATCTCCTAAAATAAGGGCAAAACAATTTTCATCAAGTTCGAAACAACACTCTTAATATTATTGATATGAGCATTATAAACATTAAATTCAGAACACGGTGGAATATAAGAAACGAAAACATAAATATTGATCTTTTTTAAAATTTTGTCATGAGAACTTGAAAAGATTACAACGCGAACACATATTTGTTCAATTAAACAGTCTGATAGTTCAATTTCTCTGCTCTCGTAAATAGATTTAACTGCGACCAAAACACCACCTCCCCTATCCAGTCCAGTAAGTGTAGCATTACGGTCTGTTCTGAATGGAACATAGCTAGAATCAAATAATTCTGTTGATAGCAAGTCTTTGTACAACCATGTTTCGGTGAGAGCAATTATGTCATGCGAGCAATCCAGAGCAGATAAATAAAATTGCTTGGTTTTAGTACGCATACCACCCACATTCTGATAATAGAGAGACAGATCGTCTTGAGCAATAATACGAATATCTGGAGGAGAAGCAGGAGGAACATCAACAGGAACAACAGCAACAGGAGCAGCAACAACGTTGACAGGCAAAACATATGAGTTGCATTTGATATCAAAGGCAACTTCAGCAGCGGCAAGATCATTAGTAGCGAAAACAGGTTTTGTTGTTGATACGGAATCAATAGCCATATTAGTAACAACAACAGCAGCAGCAAGCTCATCGGCAGCGTAAACAATAGGAGCAGGAGGAACAGGTTTTGTTGTTGAATTTTTTATGCAGAGAGTGAAGGTGGTTTCATTCGCTGATCGTTTTTTGAATGCTGAGTAAATTTTCTTACCCTAACACCAGAAGGCCAAATGGAAGCCTGCATTATTTTATCAATGCAGTTTTCCGGAATTGCAGCTTTAAAGTTAAGGAAAGAGAAATCAGACATGTCAGCGTCTTTTTTTACAAGCATAATGCATTTAATGCGATTTTTTGAAATATCAATTATGCCAGCGATAAATGATGTTAGAGAATCCACTGTTGTATTAGTGCTAAGGTATGATATATGTAACCATTTGGATTTGGGGACAAATACACCTTCAAGCAATGCGGATGTATTATTTCCAACAACATTATTCCGAATAGGTCTATCATCTTGATGGCTTTGGGCCAACGCCGGGGTTGAGGGGATTTTGTTCTCGCTAGTCGGATTTTTCTCTTCATTTGAAATTTCTTCAGAAACATTGCATATTGTTGGTATTGAAGTGCATTGACCTGGCATAACGTTTGAAGAACTTTTATATGATTGATTCTCCGAATCATCACTCACTAAGACACTAGGGGCATTAAGGGAATTGTTTAGTAGGTTTATTTGATTTTTTAATTCTAGGATCTCTGATGAGAGCTTATTAATTAAATTGAATAGATCGTTAACAGTATGCCGCGACACAGTGCAAGAATTACATCGCCACATTAAATTCGCATTATTAACCAAAATCTTATAGGTTGGCTCTGAGATGTTAGCACATTTTTTATGAATTTTATTTTTACAAAAGTAATCACACTGAATAAAATTTGGATCAGCAATTATCGTATTGCATGTACCACACAGATTCGATGACATTTTGATAATTTTTGATAATTTCAATTACAAATTGGAACAAACTTTGCAATGAGTAAAACAAGGGAGCTTATAGAGAACACGTCCGATCGCTTTGATTGTCACACAAATAATCGAGATGCTTTGGCATTTGGAGATCATTTCTAATATGGTGGCTGGTATCAATCACGTCTTGGATTATTTGCGCTTTAGAGATAGTTCCCAGACATGATCCGATAGACAGTAATATGATAGATTTATATCTGCATATGCTTGAGCGTAAACTTTAGAGTTGTTGGGAGCGTTAAGCTGAGAGTTAACAAGCATGCATCATTGCAATATATTGTAGACGGGACAACGCCCTGTCGGTAACCCTTGTTCATTCTCGCCATCACATATTGACCGCAGTCTTCATCCACAACTAGAGTTCTGTTTACTAATATTGTTATATCCCATAGACTAAGTAATCGGTCAAGTGCGTCCAACTTCGTCTACTATGGCAAGTTTATTTCTATATTTGAAGTGCAGTTACAAAGATCTTAGGCATTTGTAGAAATGTTGGTTTTCAGTCAGGCGTTTTAGCTGGTATGATGCCCGTACGGACGTGAAGATGTTCTTCTCCACCCAACGGATCAATTGGCGATATCCATATGGAGGGAAGGCATATTTCAGTTCAAAAGTGACAGAAGCGATGACTAACATCACCAAATAAAGATGGACATACCAACTTATCCCCAACATTGAACCTTGGGTGAAAAGAAGAGCTGGAGAACTAAACTTCTACATCACACAGTTTCTAACCGACCATGGTGTGTTCAGAAAATATCTGCACAAATTCGGATATGACTACTCTTATGACTACAATCTTATCCGAACCAAGAGGAGGATGCAGATCACGCAATTTTCCACTGCATACGCTTCAGAAGACCAGGTCGCAACTTTTCACATGAAAGCGTGATTATTAGCGAAATGACCTTCTCAGAGGAAAAATGGAGTGAAGTTGGCAAGTCAGTGATGGCCATTCTAATAGAACTGGGAAGACTCGAGCATCAGAGAAGACAAAATGAAGAAGAAAATAGTATTGCCTGAGACAGCAGGCGTAGGCAATGAAGAAACTGCTAACCAGCCCCACGGGGAGAGTGGTAAAATTCAAGAATTCCCCTGTAGTTAGCGCAGTTCAGGGGATCGTCCTCCTTTACGATGCAACAAACAATGGTGACGTTCCATTCGCCGGGTATAATTTCGTCGACCCAGATGTTAGAGATGTTTAAATGTACGAGTATGGTTTGTATCCACTCATATCTTGCTTCATTAAACAGCTCGGTCGATAAGCCATCGGATCCAGAAGCTTTGTTAAATTTAAACTTGAAAATTTCTGTACTGATTTCATCTTGGTCGGATGGGCGGGAATGCTGTCTGTCTTCGTCCAGGCTGAATGGTTTATTGTGCTTCACGGTGGGATGTTGTTCGTCAACACCGTTTAACAGTCTGCAGAAATATTTTTTTCAGATTCTCAGCACCGTCTGTGGTTCTACTACGAGGTATCCTTCTCCATCATTGCAGATTTCTGTTCGGGCTTTACTGGAATATTCGTTTTATTTTTTGGTAAAACTTCCGAACTTCATTCTTCTGGTAGCACCTCTCTAACACTTCCTGTGCTCTTTCGTTTTTTTGTGAGGAGCCTATGTTCTTATCTTCTTTCCTGCTCCTAGAGCAGAGATTTAGGCAAAAAGACGTACTGTCGTACGATTTACTCGTATTTTACGTCGTTGTTTTAAAAAATTGTGCGAGACTTGAATGATATGAGTAAAACGTTGTTGAGAACTGAATCGGTCATGATCCAAAAATAGAGGTCATGAATATGCTCTTCCAAAGTAACTTCGATAAGATCCATCGATATTGCGATGACTGGAAGTTGTAGATCAACTTTCCGAAGTCGGAAACCATTATTTTTCAGGACGCCTTTGTCTGGGGCCTCTGCGGATACCAGAAAGAACTGTCGAAATGTATTCACATACCTTGGGATATGGGTAGATCAATACGTATCTGTATTTTAATAAATATGTACCTATAGATGTAAAAAGTAAAAGTAGCTTTTGTCCTTACAAAGAGACTACTCGATGCGATGGTGAAGGTAACCTGCTGCATGGCCTTCATGCTTGTATTTAGATATCCCAAGTGTTTCAACGTGATAGCAAGTTTAATTGAAATGATTCAAGTGTTTGAAAGGGCTTGTCTTAGGACTTGTCTTCGCTTGTACAGAACACCAGAGTCTGAGTATATAAAATATTATCCTAACGAGGTCTTGTACAGCAGGGCGAACCTACTAAGAATGGACAATTAGCACACTGCAGGAGTAATAACCTTGACGAACAACCTTATCTCTGGGGCTTATCACCCTAATTAATTATTTATATTACGAAAGTGTGCGCTTTAACGCAAGTTCCTCTATATTGATAAAAAAAGAGAAGATCCAGAACAAATTAGCCGTGACGCTAACCTTCCACGTTGCCTGAAAAGCTGCAGACAGGCGACTCGACAACGACAAATGCGTGGCACAAGGCAGTGCGGAGCGTCTTCAGTAGGGTGGTAGGGAGTCGCGATTTAAGGGATGTTGTTCGGCAGCAGCAAGAATTTTGGTGACTTGCTGAAGGAGAGCAAATTCCTTTGTTGTTTCCTTCTAATCCGGGGTAGCAGCATTAGGACCCAAAGTCGGTACGCTTAATTTTTAAGCCTTCGCCAGCTTACATAGTTTAAGTAGGTTAAGGAAGTGTTAAGATAAAAAAAAAAAAGAGAAAAAGAAATATTAAGAAAAAGAAAAAAATAAGAAACAAAACAAAAGATACACAAAACCAACACAGTAACACATCAACCAATAAATTTTTTTTTAGAAATTCTACTTCATTCATCAAGAGTGATACTTTCATTCCAACGCTTCTCTAACTTTTCGATGCCTTTTTTGTAGAACGATTTGTCTTTGCTCTCAAAAAAGGCCCCAGTTTCGGCAATCACTTCTTCGTTTGAGCCAAATTTCTTTCCCTGGAGCATCTTATTGAGGTCTACAAAAAGCCAGTAGTCGCTGGGGGCCAGATTTGTACGGTGGGTGGACTAGCAATACCAAGCGTAATTCATTCAAAATAACCACAGTTTTCATCGACTTATGACACGGTGCATTGTCTTGGTAAAATAGCACTTTTTTCTTTTGCACGTGAGGCGGTTTTGTCTTGATTTCTACATTAAATCGATCAAATAATGCCATGGAGAATTCGCTATTGATAGTTTCACCTTTCTCAAGATAGTCGCTGAGCAAAATACCATGCGCGTCCCAAAATACGGATGTCATAACATTGCCAGCCGACTTATGTGTTTTTGGTCGCTCTGACCGGCTTTCACCGGCTGCTGTCCACTCACCTGATAATCTTTTTAATTCAGGTGTGTAGTAGTGGATCCATGTTTCATCAAGTGTCACATACCGGTATAAGAAATCCTTTTATCTCGCTTGAACAGCTACAAACAGCGCTCTGAATCGTCGACGCGTTGTTGTTTTTGGTCCCACTTCGAAATGTAATGTGTAAAATTGTAAAGCGCTACCTTTTGATATCTTTTCGGTGTCAGCTATCTCACGCAACTTCACTTGACGGTCTTACAAAACTATTTTGTGGACTTTATTTATGTTTTTGGAGAACAACCGCCGATTTTGGGCGACCAGGGCGTTCAGCATTATTAGTGTTTGTACGACCGCCTTAAAATTCAGCATACTAGTCAATAATGGTGCAGAGTCTCCATAACGCTTATCACGCCACTATTTGGCTTCAACACACGAAAATAAATTAAGCGGGATAAGAATTATTTTGTAAGTATTAATTCTAAGTAACACTCGTACATAAAATAATAAGCTAAAAAAATGAAATCAGCTAGGTTACGTCAAATGGCATTCTTTATGTTTTCGGTTTAACTTAAATCGCCCTTATAGAGCCAATAAATAAAAATAAGATAAATTGTTTATTTACTTACTTTAAGTGGCGCTACAGTCAGCTCGATCCCTAGCTATCTGCCTAGAGTTTCGCACGCTAAGTTGGCTGAGGTCCCCTTCCACTTGCGTGCGCCACCTAAATCTAGGCCTTCCTCTACTGCGCTGTCCCTCGGGAGCGGATTCGAAGACTCTTCGGGCCGGAACATTGGTGTCCATACGCTCTACATGACGGAGCCATCTTAGTCTTTGCATCTTCACTCCTCTGATTAGGTCGATGTCGCTGTACAGTCCGTAGAGTTCACTGTTGTATCTCCTCCTCCACTCACCGTCAATGCAGACGGGACCGAAGATCGCCTGAAGAATATTTCTCTCGAAGCAACCTAGAACACCCTCATCCATTTTTGATAATGTCCATGCCTCCGCGCCGTAGAGCAGGACCGGGATTATTAAGGTCTTACAAAGGGTGACTTTTGCTATCAGAGAGAGGGCTTTGCTACTTAATTGCCTTCTTAGCCCAAAGAAACAGCGGTTGGCAAGAGTTATTCTTCGTTTGATCACAGCGCTGGTGTCGTTGTCTGTATTTATAGCGGAGCCTAGGCAGACAAAGTCCTTAACTACCTCAATGTTATACTTGTCGAGGGTGACGTTCTGCCCGAGACGTCGGTGTTGGTTTTCCTGTTTGCTTGACAGCATATACTTGGTCTTGCCCTCGTTGACCGCTAAACCCATTTTCGCCGCTTCCGTCCCAATACTCGCGAAAGCGCCACTGACATCACGCTGCTTTTTTTTTGTTTTTTTAAGAGCTTAAGGGGGTATTACTACTCTTAAAATGCCGGAGTACGTGTTAAGTTTTTCGGAAAATTGGATAGAGAGAGAGAGAGAGAAAGATGTTTAGGCTCAGTGGTTATTTTGCTTAATGGGTGGCATCCAACATTTAATGGGGAGACTAAATTATTAGTGTAAATTGACTTGATGTTGTATTTAGGCAACTATTCACTTCACAAGATTTCAGTTGCCTGAAAAAAAGAATGTCTTTCTGTCACGGCCGGTATTGAACCCCGAACCGTCCGAATGGGAATGTAGTATTAATAAATGTAAAAATAAAATAAAATTAGACTGTAAGATTTGTCGAAAGACATAGATTAACTATTATGTTTAACTTAGAGTGCCCGCATGGGGCCAGTAAGTTAGAATAAGATTATTTGTAAGTTATTTAAGCTAATTTTTAAGCATTTTTTTGTCTAGCATATAAGAGTAATTTAAGTATATAAATAAAAATGCATTTAAACTGAAAAAAACTGACGTCCGAATGGGAAGTCAATACACTACCACTTGAGCCACGGCCACCCACTGCTTTCTCCCGATTATGTCAATATTGTCGGCGTATGCGAGTAGTTAGACGGACTTTTGAAAGATAGTGCCTCTTGCGTTTGCTCATGAGTTTTGCACTATTCTTTCAAGTACGATGTTGAAAAAATCGCATGACAGCACTGTCTAAATCCTTTCTGGACATCAAAGGTCTCGGTGAGATCTTTACTGACCTTGATGGAGCACAGTGCATTCTCCACCGTCATCCTGCACAGACGGACGAGTTTGGCAGTGATGCCGAAACTAGACATTGCTCTGTATAGCTCGTCTCTATAGATGCTGTTATACGCGGCCTTAAAATCGATGAATAGGTGGTGTGTATCGATCTGGAGCTCATGAGTCTTCTCCTAGATCTGCCTTAGTGTGATGTTGGACTTTCCTGGCCTGAAGCCACACTTATATGGAGCTATCGGGTTGTTGACGAACATCTTCAGGCGTTCACACAATACAGCAGATAAGATCTTGTATGCGATGTTAAGGAGACTGATGCCTCTGTAATTGGCGCAGTTCAGAGGGTTTCCTTTCTTTAGAATCGGTCAAACAAGGTTTAGCATTGTTTGGCATGTAAAAATTAATAAATAAATCCCAAATGGATGAAAAAAAAGACTACATCGGGCATGGGTGTTGCCATGGGTTGGAAGAACGATGCGTTGACTTTATGATGATCATGTGTATTAGGGATAATTGTCATACACGATATGGGAATGAACTATATCGACAAGATATTGAGCTATTAAGTTAACAAATGAGTATGTAGCGATAACTTAGATGTGTTTATGAATTTGCGGAACCAAATCCTGAACTATTACTTTAAGGATAACAACAGCTATTAGACCTTGGTGTGATGCGTGTGATTCCATCTTTCGCTCAAGATAAGATTCCCCTGCCTAAGTTTTAACCTGAAACTCCAGCAAGGCGTATTAAACATCAGTCAACATCTGGATTAAGTCCAATTTGCATTTCTAATTATCTCTGAAAAGCAGAAAAAAAACCATCACCTCGTTATCATGAGTATCATGATGTAGTACCCTATAACCGTCAAATGTTTCTCCAAAATTTTTGCTCAAGAAAATATTTTTTACTTCGCAAAAAAAAGTTTACGAATATCATGGTCTTATTTACGGGTCACCCCCTTTTTGGAGAAAGTTCAAAAGTTTATCCATATGCAGATGTTCCCCAGAGTCTTAAGTTCTAACGCTCTTACCAGGATAGCAATACACTTACACCCGTTTTTAGTTGTTCACTTTTGTATGGCGTATCACTCGGAATCTTAGAGCTCCAAGGCAACTTTGAATACCCCTTTATCACACTCCCATTCTTCCGTTTATCGTCGTCGTTGTCGTCCTCATTTAGTTTTTGTGTGTGTGTCTCCAAAACCTTGCAGAGCCAAAAATTACAAAATAAATGAAAATTTATCGAGAACGTTTTCCCGGAGAGCATAGCAAAGTGTAACCCTTGTATTGTAACCCGTTCCCATGAGGGTAACATAGACACTCATACCCGTACAAAGGAACTTCTCAGCGTCAACTTACGCCAGCCAACTATGCCGTTAGGAAGTGTATATCATAGAAACTGTGTTAGGAAACTTTTAACAGCATTTATTTTGGCTTTTTTCTTTGAAGTTTTTCGCGCGACCTGTACAGCGAATGCGAGCTTATTCGTATTTTGAATATGTCAGGACTCTAAGTTTGCAAATACTCGTATATCGTGGCAAGGGGCTTCATGCATTCGCACAGTTTCACGATATCGATTTTTTTTGCCTTAGACTCATCATTATGCTGGTTACGGTGATGATACAGAGGTGATGACAGAGGGACGAGTGGTAAAGTTTATAGGATCAGCTGCATCAAAAATTGAGATGCAAATTTTTCGCACAACGAACTTTTTGATTGAGTTTCGAGTGTTTTACGTGCCTAAGGTGGTGTGTACGATGTCCTTAAGAACAACGTCTGAAAGAAGATGATATTTCAATATAACTATGTGATTATAGCCGTTGTTGGGAAACACTAACACTTTGTGTGAAATTGGCAAAGAACGAAGAAAGTTAGGCAACAGAGAGAAAGTAAATTACTTTTGAAGAAGAATTTTTTGATTACAGCCAGGGGCTTGTGGCGATACTTCAGTAGAAGTTGAACTATTATCTGAGAAGAATTCATTGTACTCAAAGACATATCTTTAATGTTTCTTTTTGCATTGGTAATATATTACTCTAGACTTAAACCAAAGTTTTAGAAAACTATTTTGCGCTTTCAATTAATCTATCTGTTAATCTGGTAGGTAAGGTGAACGTATTTATGTATATATTTCTAGAAAATAAGGGCCTCACTTATTCACTGAAAAGGAGCTGCAGTTCAGTCGAATTCCAGCTACGACCAACCCTCTACAATTTTTATCTCTATCTTTAGCTAACTGCTAACTTGATCATGATATGGTATGTCCGACATCGTTCGATGTCCGGAGTCAATTTAGGCTAAATTCGAACACTTGTAAGTCGGATTAATTGATATGCTTAACCAACTTTGAGCTAGTTGAATGTCCTTGTGCTTTTTGTACATTTCGTGATTGTACAAAGTAATCGTAATCGCGGAGTTGTTTTTTCGCTTTTGTTAATATTGAAGTCCTTGCGCCATAATTGATCTTGTAGTATTTGCTCTACAAGATAAGGAAAAAATTAATTACTTATTGTACGTTCTGATCATTAAAACCGAATCCGACGAGATTGTTCATGAGGGTTGACTTTTCAAAATCTCGTCAGTCCTTGAAGTCTATATAGCGAAAATAACCTCGGGATTTTCGGAATGTATTTCAATTATATCCAACTCATCCTCAATTTCTTCCTGGGTTCCCTCTCTAAAGTTTTGCGTCAAGTTTGCTAAGACCTTCGAACCTGATTGGGGTTGTGGTGGAATGCCAACAGCTGTTGCGTCGTAGAGTGCAGCCTACATATTGCCACCTATGCTTTCTTATAGTTATTTCCATAGGATCCATTCTCTGGTGGAGTTGCTTACAAGTGTTAGCAACCTTTGATTAACTCCATTGGATGATGCGTCGTCGCCGATGTCCCACAAGGAAAGTAAACAGAAAGGACTGCACTTCAAAGTCTGGTTGCTCTATAATGATCCCAATGGTTATAACGGTTACGCTCACACATATTCAGATGATGAAGTTTTACTATCTGTTTGGTCATGGCCAGCGAATGTCTGCTATAACACGCACACATCTTTGGATATGATCGACGATTTTTATTTGGAAAAAATAAGGACTGATGATGCAACCAACGTATAAATGGATTCTAACTGAGCTTTTCTCTGCATACTATAGATATATTGTTCAATAGAATATGCCTGGATGTTTTTTTGTCGGACGAACTAATGTGCATTGATATGAAACTAGGCTGAATGCACATCCGACATCTACAATAAAAACTCTTTTGTTTTGGCACTCACATCTGGTGTTTACTTTGACGATTTTGATTCTGAGCCAAAATTAGAGAAAATTTAAAAACCATTTTGTCCCTTTCTGGTTCTGCTCTTTAGATGAATTCACAATGAATTGAAAAAAATAACTATTTAACCTGTCCTCTGTTGCTACCCTAAAGATCGGTTGAGGGTGTCGACGTGTTGCCATAGTTCTTTCACTACTCAGTATCATATCTTCAAATTCATCTGATTTCGCAAATGTGAAAGTGAAGTGAAGTCACATAGTGCTACAATAAATTTATTGCTAGGAGGTTAGCATGCCAATTTATTTTTGTTTGGAAATAGCAACTTTATGGTGATTCCGTTTCACCACATTTGTTTGATAAAAATTTCGTAAAGCCTGTAGCAGATGTTGTAAAACTTCAAACCATGCCGGGTATCTAAAGGAAAACTTTTCAACATCTAAACAAATGTTGTCTCCTCTTAAATAATTTGAATTCCTGTCATGAACTAGTTTTTTAATTGAAATTGAAATTTTATTAAAATTTCTAAACTCTTCCAAATAGGACACCCGATTCAAGTTACGGATTCTAATTTAAACCAACATGCTATGTGATACACGTGCAATGAATAACAAAAAACTTTCCGTAGAACGGTGTCATACGAGTATCACAACAAATATCCTCTTCCTTTACAGTAAACTACCTATTCCGACAGTTCAGAAACTACTGTTTCACCAGATGATGTGTACACTCCCACTCACTCCAAGAAACCACATAAACTACAAAAACATTCATGTTTGTCTGGGGCTAAGGGAAATTTTAATTTTGTTAATTCTATAGTTACATCGTCATGTTCCAGGTAGGGATCCTACCCATATAACTGTGTATAAGGTAACACAGTCCTAACACAGTCCTAAAGCTCAAATTCATTAAAATAATGTAAAAATAAATATGCTCCACTTAACTATATAGAACACCAGGACATCAGTCCAACATAAGCAAGTAAAAAGGAAAACAAGCTCCCACCGGAACGATAGTCAATATTATCCAATTACCAATTATACATGTTTTATATCCTCCCTGCACAAATTCAGAATATTTAAAGCTATCTGCACACTCTGCTATCTCCAATCATCTGCTTATGATCAAAACTCATTGCTTCGAATCAATTATTAACATCCCTGCAGCAGTTAGGAGATACGAGTACAAAAAAATAGTACACTTCCACTTCCGACATGTTTCATCATTGTTATGTCATTGTTCACAAAATGATTGAACTATAGAAAAAAAAAAAAAACCTTTACACAATGACTCCAATGGGTCATTGAATTAGCAAAATACCCCTAGCGAATGCTTGTTAACTGTTTGTCATAAATTATTTGTCCAACACAAGCATCTACGGGCGAATAATACTGTACCCGCCCACGTCGTACATCCTATTTCGACTACAGACATTACGAACCGTTTTGCCGGATCAAACCGACCATGTGGCATACGCACAACTTAACCTAACAGTAACATACGAGTATATGCATCCTTAATGGCCTAATTTGTTGTGAGCTTCCATCGCAGACTCTACTTTAACTCGATTTGATTCGGGGAGGTAACCCCACATTCGTAAAGGTTTCCAACCCTAATATTATGTCAATATTTTTGCCGCATGAAGCACGTGACCTCTGGGAGTCGATTCCAAGCTACGTATGCTAACCAATCGGATTATGTGTATTTAGTGTCTGTTCCCTGCATGTTTAACAGTGTTCAGTGTTCAGGTTTTTAGGTATAGCTATTTCACCCGAAATACCATCATACGACATTGGTAGTGATTCAGCAGCTGTTAAGCACTTGTCAGCTAGCCATGTCATCATTGTAAGTAAATCAAAAACCACAATACACAATCCGCTATGCACTGGAACGACCTACTGTTGGATGACTTAACATCTACATACTGAACGCGCCCCGTTATGAATATTCATTTTACATACTCGAACCTAGGTGCTTGCTGTGCCATCAACCGATTGACACTTGATTAATGATTGACACTCATATCATAGGTGAACGGCGTTGTCATTGCGCTGTCAATATCGTAAAAGTTTTCCACCATGCCATGTGAAGTGGGTCTTCAAACAAAAAACGAAAATATATCTATATCCATGATGATGATAGAACTCATGGCATCGTTACAAATCTGGATATTTGCACATTTTAATTGCTATTGTTCGATGATTCAAATCCGTGAGGAGATGGATACTTACAAATTTCAAACGAATCCAGATGATTCCAATAGTGTAGTGACTGTAGAAGCTACAAGAGATGCATTGCAAATAACAGTCAATACAGGGATGTTCTTTGGAAGCAACAACAAGGCCATATGCATATGCAGACGATTTGTGCCGGGTATTCATCGTTGATCTACATATGTAAAGTATGTAGTCTAAATCCCCGTTATCTCATCATGTTAACACGATATGCCAAATAGTCGATGCTTACAACCAGGCATCGGTGTTACCATACCAAACAGAGGTATGAGACGTATGAATATTCAGAAAATGACATACTACATATGTATACTGAACTACATATGCATGGTACATGCATCACATATTGTGATGCATGCAGCCGGCTAGAAAAATATCAAAACAGCAACGATACTGATAAATATTAGCACGAGTTGCAAGATGCTGATGATTTATCAACTTTTGACATCGGAATTTATGATGAAGGTGATTAATATTTTAATCTCACATTATTGTGTCAAGACTTCGCATAGCCCACCGATTGTTCTAGTACATAACATACGTTATCTGTGTGTGCACGAGTAGAAATGCAGAAGAGGGACAAAAATGAAAAATTGAAAACTTCAAGGACTATAATCAGCTCCGAATGCAGGTACGTAAACAAAAAGCAATGAATGATTAAAAATTTTAAGGACAGACACAGCGCTGATGTGCTTAATGACAGATGTCATCAAGGATATGAAATCATTTTTGACATTTAAAACGTCAGTTAGGTGGAAGACATCTGCTCTGGTGGCGAGGTTAACGAGCGAAAAACGAAATTTAAATTCTGCTTTTGGGCATGCATCGGGTGGAACAGCTGAAATGAGTTTTTAAATGGTAAATACATTTATCATACGAGTTAAATTCTTAGTTGAGTTCCTACTCAAAAGTTAAGTGGATCAGTTGTCTCTTAAATTATACAATGTTGAATTTAATATATGTATATGTAATTTTTTTTTGTTAATCTTTAAAATATATAACACGTATAGTTACAATTAATACTACATATTTCGCCACGTATCTGCATTATTACTGCGCGGCCTGTGAGGTTGCCCAAATTTTTTGCTGGCCACTTTATTTTGGATCAGCTTATTAATGAGACTAAAAATTTGCAGATGTTTTTTTTGCATTTGAACGATCCAATTATTTTCATTTTTGACTCTTCTTCGAACACTGATGGAGTGGGTCTACCGCCGACCTTCGTTGAATAAAACCAACTCTGATTTTCTCGATCTGGAGTTTGTTCATTATGCGTATATCAACTATGTGGAGACTTCCGCGAGATATTCGGCCTTAGTATGACTGATTCCTCACACGTTATTTTCTAGCGTCTTTCACGTCTCTGTTTCTGATACTTCGCTATTATCGGCGAATAGAAGAAAAGTCGTCCCGGAGTAGGTAGTCTCGATTTTTGTCCGGTTATTTCCTATGTTATTCTCTGGTCTAAGATCTAAGATGACATATGGATCTTTAGAGGCACCGCAATGTTTCTTCATCATTACCTACCTTTCCACAAAGCCGCTTTGCCTTTATACAGTGGAAAAAGAATGCTCCCAATCTACTGGTTTCAAATCCGATCGCCTCTCGTCGTTTAATTGCAGAAAATCGCGAACTATTTAAATTTGTGGTTTCTATTGTTGACAATGTTTCGGAGGCTATATAATTCGGCCGACTGTATGTCCCCTGTTCATCCTGTTTACCGCTTTGCTAATTTCGGTTTCCGTATAATATTGCGTTTGGTCTTCGTGCGCGACAGCCGACTTTCAATATATTCGGGCGACTAAATCTTTTCCGAGTTTTTTTTGCCGTTATGCCGAAATCTCAGTCTCGCTTGCCATGCTTCATTCTTGCACGTTTTTATTGCTTTTGACCTGTTAATAAGTTGTGAGCGCACCTCTTCTAAATTCCAATATAATGCCCCTACTGTTATCGCTCGTGTCCTAGCTACCATTTTTCATAAAATTTTATTCACATAACTTGTGCGCTTAGTTTCTCCTCTTGGTTTATAACATTTTGGATCAATTCTCGCAAATCTTACGCACAGAAATCGGATCTTTCCTTTAGGTGGTTGTTGAGAGAATGAGAGCCTTTTCTATTCCCTGTGCTTTTGCCTCAGTATAATTAACAAAGTTATACCGATGTAAATAAAAAAAGTACGATCATATATCAGATATGATGTGAACAACGCTTGATAGTTTTATTAGAAGTGACAGAAAAAATCTTACAACCGGAAAAGTCGAGCAAAAAAAACGTAATAATGTTCGTAACGTAATGTAAATTGTTAATCCATAGTGTTATGTAATGTAATGTGAGTAATTAAGAATTGATATGTTCAAGAATACAATGCTGTTTTGTAATAGAATAATAAAATGATATGAAATGCAATTATGTCTTAACATACTCCCACCCTTGAAGGGACTCAGATCCTTCAATAGGAAGACGACGGATTCTGGTTGTAGCTCGCTGAGTCTCACCGCTGCTTGTCTTTAGCGTAACCAGGCGCACGACACCGTCCTTGCCGGGATGCACCTGTGTAACTCGCCCAAGTCTCCACTTAAGAGGAGGGAGATTCTCGTCCTGAATTATCACTATATCACCGACTGCAATTGATGTACCCGCCTTCATCCATTTGGTACGAAGCTGGAGGCTCTGCAGATACTCCCGAGACCATCTAGTCCAAAACTGCTGAAAGTACCACTGGAGCTGCTGGTAACGATTGAGAGAGCTAATATTAGTAACGTGCTGCAGGTTCGGTTCCACTATTGCGTTTAGGGCTGTACCAATGATAAAGTGCCCAGGTGTAAGGGCTTGAATGTCATCAGGGCTTTCGGACATTGGAGTAATCGGCCTGGAATTTAAAATAGATTCAATTTGAATGATTAAAGTGTTAAGCTCAGGATAAGTAAGTGACGAATTTTGCAAGATCCGCTTCATATGAAATTTAGCGCTCTTGACGGCGGCCTCCCACAAACCTCCGAAGTGTGGAGATCTCGGCGGTATGGTTTTCCATTCTATTCCATCAGCAGCACATGCACTGATTATTGCATCCCTATTTTCATGCTTAAGGAACATCTGGTACAGTTCATGCAACTCATTCCGGGCCCCGATGAAGTTGGTAGCATTGTCGCTGTGGATCACTGAACACAAGCCACGGCGGCCGACAAATCGCTTTAGGGCAGCGAGGAAGCTCATTGTCGTCAGATCCTCAACTAGCTCCAGATGAATAGATCTTGTTACAAAGCATACGAAAACCGCCACATATGCCTTCACCGGTGACGTTCCACGACGACGAAAATGTATTTGGAAGGGACCACAGAAGTCAATTCCTACAATGTTAAAGGGCCTCGACTGTTGCACGCGTAGCTGGGGTAAATCTCCCATAATTTGATAGTTGATCGATGGTTTAGCTCGGACGCAACGAACACATTGCCGCACCACTTTGCGAACAACCAGCCTCCCATGCACTGGCCAAAACCTTTGACGAACTATGCTCAGGAGCGCTTGAGGACCAGCATGATGATTTTTGATGTGAAGATGGGTGACTAGAAGCGTGGTCAACAGGCCATCCTTTGGTAGCAAAATGGGGTGTTTGGCGCTGTACTCTACAGATGAATTTGCTATTCTTCCACCAACGCGTAGTACTCCCTGATCATCTAGAAACGGTGAGAGTGAGTTGATATGACTTCTTGCTGATAGCTGATTCCCGTTGGATAAAGTTAATATTTCAGTTTGAAAATCCTTGAGTTGAACGTGTTTTACTAAACCCTTAAGTGCCTTGTGAAGCTCTTCTGCACTTGGAGGCCCAGATAGGCGATGTCTTCTATCCTTGGTTGTTGAATTTGTTTGAAATCTAAAAAGATAAGCAACAATTCTAAGCAGTGCGTTATAATTGTGAGAATATTTAATGCTTTCAATGAAATGCGCTTGAATTTGTACAGATAGAACAAGTTTAAGCTTTCTTCTCTCCAATGGTGGGTTCTCAAAAACTAACGGAATTTCAGAGGAGGGCCACTGGTCGTTTGGAAGTGACAGAAAGGATGGTCCATTAAACCATGCGCTGCAGTTTATGATGGTTGACGGGTAAGCGCCTCGTGAAATGATGTCGGCAGGATTAGACTCCGATACGATGTGTCTCCATTGAGAGATGTGAGAATTTTGCTGAATGGTGGCAACCCTGTTCGCCACAAACGTCTGCCAGTTGCACGATTCCTCCGCGATCCAATTCAAAACAATGGTGGAGTCAGTCCAATAAGTGATATCTTCAAACTGGAAATCGAAGATGTCCTTTAAACGCTGCACAAGTTGAACCATCATAACTGCGGCACATAATTCCAATCGTGGTAAACTGATTCTCTTCACTGGTGCCACCTTTGATTTAGCACACAAGAGCTCCACTCTCACAGTGCCATCTTCGTCGATGGACCGTACATATGCGCAAGTACCATATGCGTTTTCAGAGCTGTCAGAGAATGCGTGCAATTGATAGTTCGCAGACTGACCAAAAAAGGTGCGCCGAGTGATTTCCAAATTGTCGAGCTCCTGCAAATTATTTCGGAAATGGATCCAACGTTGATGACAATCTTGGGACAGCGATTCGTCCCAATTGAGTTTAAGCCGCCATAACTGCTGCATAAAAATTTTGGATAGAACGATGACAGGATTTATCAAGCCTAGGGGATCAAACAGTTGCGCTATGTCAGAAAGTACTGTCCTTTTCGTGATAGCCTTTTGAGATGTGGGTGCAACTTTATAATGAAAATTATCCGTTTCTGGGTTCCAAATCACTCCTAGTGTTTTAATCGCATCGCCGTGTTTAATTTTGAAGCCCTTCTCCCGATCACCCTGTGGTATATTCTCTAGCAACTCTAAGGAATTTGAGCACCATTTCTTGAGACTGAATCCACCCTTACTAAGCATTACAATTAGCTCTTGCTGAAGCGCTTTTGCTGCAATCAACGAATTAGCTCCAGTAAGAATGTCATCAACATAAAAATCAGAGTTGACAGACTTGGCAGCCAGGGGAAATTGAGACCCTTCATCTATTGACAACTGTTTTAGTGCACGTGTTGCCAAAAAAGAGGCAGAGGCAGTACCAAATGTCACTGTGCACAATCGATATATTGCAACGTCATCATTTGAGCTTGATCTCCACAAAAGGCAATGAAAATTTCTATCAGCTGGGTCTAGCTGGACTTGATGATACATTTTTGTAATATCAGCTGTGAACACGTATTTGTAAATGCGGAATCTCAATGCAATCGATAACAGCTCAGGTTGTATAACTGGACCAACCATGAGAATCTCATTCAGAGATTTGCCTGAACCGGTTTTTGCAGACGCATCACACACAACACGCAGCTTTGTAGTAGAGCTGGATAATTTCAACACTGAATGATGAGGCAGAAAATAGTGGGGCTCAGTTAAATCTAACTTTGGCGCAATCTCCATGTGAGAGCGGTCGAGTAGTCCATTCATAAATTCAGAGTACAGTTTAAATAGTTCCGTGTCTTTTCGAAATTTTCTTTCAAGGGAGATAAGTCTTTTTAGTGCAATATCAAATGAGTTACCCAGTAAACTTGGACTTTGTTTGAAGGGCAACCTTACATTATATCGTCCAGATTCCAACCTAGAATAATGAGC
Source organism: Volucella bombylans (assembly GCA_949129095.1). Lineage (NCBI taxonomy): Eukaryota > Metazoa > Arthropoda > Insecta > Diptera > Syrphidae > Volucella > Volucella bombylans. Next base: position 136,789,205 of record OX422143.1, read on the forward strand.
AGAAAAATGGGCTTCACATTCTTTCTCCTCTTTCGTTAGAGTTGACTGCAGTGCATCGAAGTTCTCAATTTGCCAAAATGCTTTTATAGAATTGTCCAACAGTTCATCGGATGGCAGAAGTGAAGATTCTTGGGTAAATAGACTGAAGTGATTGGAGATATTTGCAGTAGGAATTTTGCCTGCTACTACCCAGCCGAGCATAGTGTTTTGTAAGATCGGCAAATTTGGTCCCAATTTGATTTGACCAACGCAGAGTAAATTGTAGAATAAGTCGACGCCAAGAAGTATGTCTATTCGCTGTGGAACATTAAAGAGTGGATCCGACAAACGAATATTTTTTGGAATATGCCAGTAATGTATGTCGATTTTGTTATCAGGTAGAGGGCCAGTGATTTGATGCATTACGAATGCTTCTAGTGTCGAGGTAAATCCATTAATGCGAGACCCAATGGTCAGGGTAACTTTGTGTTTAGCTAAAGTTTCGGTGTTGTTAACGCAAGTTAGTGAAGTTCGAGAAAGGCGACGAGGTAGTCCTAAACGCTGCATGAGCCTTTCAGAGATCATATGTATTTGGGAGCCGGAGTCTAATAATACACGGCAAGGTACTGGCTGTTTAAGTTTGTTGAAAACATTCACAACTGCAGTTCCTAGAATATTGTTTTCAGCGCAGCTAGCGTGCATGGAGTAATTGGGAGCAGGTTTTATGGTAGCAGAAGTGGTTGCATGACTCTGATAAGAGCCCGTAGGTGGATTTATGGCTTGGTTACGATTTGATGAATGATTACTAAGGGGGGTTTGCGGTACCTGCGCAGTCACGTTTTGACCCAGGTGCAAGAGCGTATGGTGTTTATTTCCGCACTGACGACAAGAACTTGATGGGCAATTAGCGCCTGAGTGTTCGGTGGTTTTCAGGCAGTTGAAGCACAAATTTAAATTTTTTATCTGCTGAATACGTTCTGGGACGGACAAATTTTGAAGTTTATGACAACGATAAATGAGATGACCTGGACTAGAGCAAAAATTGCATGTGATTTTTGTGGCAATGAATGACTTCGGACTACCTTTATGATTACTCTTATGATTTCTACTTATATCCGATTTCGGAGATGTATCATAGTTAAATAAATGATTTGGTACATTACCTTCTAAATGCTGAGCTCTCTTCTTTAAGAAATTCGTCAATTCCAGAAGACTTGGAAGCCGATCAACAGGTGCTTCATCGTGCCACTTACTTAGAGTTGATGCGTCCAGCTTCGTTGTGATAATAAACACAATCAAATCATCCCAATGATCGACTGGCCGCTTGAGATTCCTTAGTCCCGTCAAATGGTTGGTCATTTTGTCTAATAAACTCCGTAGTTCCACTGCCGATGCCTTCTGAGCCTTCGGATGGTTGAAAATGCGCTGCAAATGCTCCTGTGCGATGACCTTTCGATTTTCGAATCGTTCCTTTAATCTTGCTAACGCCACATCGTAATTGTCGTCCTCGATCTTGAGTCCTTCTATTGGTGCAATTGCAGTTTCGCTCAGCTTCGACACCAGGTAGTGAAATTTCGATTGCTTCGAAAGCGCAGGATTGTCGTGCACCAATGATACGAATTGATTGTACCAACCCATCCACTTAGTAACATCACCTGAAAATGAAGGTAATTCAATTTTTGGTAATTTGATTGAATCAAGTCGCTGATAATTGGAAATGTGCGATACATCCATTGGTTTATCCCTTTCCTGCTGATTCTGATTAATGAGAACCTTTAACGTTGCAACTGTAACATAATACATTTCCTCGTACTTGGATCGCTCCGGTTTGGATATTTCCTCAAAGTCATTATCCTCAATTTTTGACTGCACCTCTTCAAACACATGAAAGGCTGACTCCAGGGCCTCCATGCGGACTTGAAGTTCGGGTAGAGATAATGATGATGGATCATCGTTCGCTTTGATGGCAAAATCCCTTACTCTATTTATTTGATTCATAGTTACCAATCTTCGATTTTTGAGACCTTCCAATGTTTTTAACTTCTTCGTGTTCACCTTTGACGTAGCAGCATCAGCGGACGATAATTTTTCGATGACTGATGATTTTTCCGATGATTCCTCCTCAGACGGCATGGTTATGTAGTGCAAGACACGTTCTAACCCAACTTTTAATTTTATATATTGTGATGAAAATCACGTCGGGGTCACCAAAATATGTTGAGAGAATGAGAGCCTTTTCTATTCCCTGTGCTTTTGCCTCAGTATAATTAACAAAGTTATACCGATGTAAATAAAAAAAGTACGATCATATATCAGATATGATGTGAACAACGCTTGATAGTTTTATTAGAAGTGACAGAAAAAATCTTACAACCGGAAAAGTCGAGCAAAAAAAACGTAATAATGTTCGTAACGTAATGTAAATTGTTAATCCATAGTGTTATGTAATGTAATGTGAGTAATTAAGAATTGATATGTTCAAGAATACAATGCTGTTTTGTAATAGAATAATAAAATGATATGAAATGCAATTATGTCTTAACAGTGGTACCAGTTTATTAGATTGAGTGATGCCGGACTTACAAGAAGGGAGACCTTCTTCTGGGCCAATTATAGAGGCATCAGTCTGGAATTTAAGATTTTATCTGTTGTCTCGTGTGAACATCTGGGCCAAATATCAACCATCTGATTGACCCTTACCAATGCAGTTTTAGGCCCGGTGTGTCTGGAATTAGCTAAATATAGACACAACGGCAGATCTTGGAAAAACTCAGGAAGTCTAAATCGATACGCACCACGTTATTATCGGGTATGACATCGCCTATGAGGACGACCTGTACAGAGCCATGTCTAACCTTGGCATCCCTGCTCAGCTAGTCAGATTGTGCAGAATGGCTATGGAGTACACTTGATATCAAAAAAGGATTTGACATAAAGTGATACGCTGTCACGGGACTAATGGACAATATGGGTTCTCATCACAAATCAAACGAAGACTTACCCTTTACTGACTTACCACCTTAGAAAACAAATTAGTTATAATTGTAAAGAAATCCTAAGGAGACTTGTATAAGATGCTCAACATCCCCGCCCTGCTTTTTATTGCAGAATCATGGACGTTCTTGAAAGTGGATAAAGATATCTTTGACCATTTCGAACGCAAAATTCTTCGAGTGGCTTTTTGTTACCTTTGTCTTGACCGGGATTAGAGAAGGAGATTCAATAACGTGCTCTACAAGCTGTATAGTGACATTAACCTGGTCAAAATAGTGCATATTAATCGCCTAAAATGGGATTTGTAGAGCGAATGAACCCCAATGCTCTAGTCAGAAGAGTCTTCGAGTCCGGAAATCAAGACTTCTCCTTGGGTGGCCCGCACAAGTGTAAGGAAACCTCTACGAACTTGGAGTTCGCAACTGGAGGCCTTTAGTTAGAGACCGCCTTTAACTAGAGAGGTCTTTTGCTTGAAACCGTGGTCCACTCCGGACTATAGCGCCGTCTATGCTGATTCTTGTTGGATGCTGATTCTTGTTGGTTTTCTCTGGTTTCTTCATGAAAAATTCTGTTAGGAAAAGTCGGTTCTGGCTGCTCACTTTAGAATTGTTTACACTCTGTTTCGGATTATTCCAGCATAGATGATAATCTCTCCGACTTCGATGTCCTCCTCTGCAGTTTGTAGTCAAGTGGGACTCTTGCTAAATAACCTGTTTCCATAATTAATTAAATTGTCCTTTTTCGGGAACTTAACCATCACCTTTTCACTCCACTCATTCGGAAAGCGGTCCTTTTCCCATGCACTCTCTTTGATAGCCTTCAGTATCTCTGCCAATGTTGTCGAGTTCATGACTTTCTTAACGGCCTTAATCGCGGTTGTATTGTGATTGTATTGTTATTGGAGTTAAGAAACTATTAGAAAATTCTTTACTTATTTTTCGTACTGCACTTTCGGGCTATAACATCGCCAAAACCTCCCAGCAATTCTTGTTCATCCGATATCAGAACCTAGTCTTATTTTCACTATGTGTTGTTTTAAGGTGCGTGTTATGGCAATCTGCTTAGTAGTAGCATAAATATTTCTGTTGTTACTTCATCTTTGTCCTCTGTTTGCCAGTACATATTTTACAAATCTCCAGTGATCATACATACTTGTGGACTCAGATTTACTGACATTTTCTGTTCCTTGGCAGACTGCAGGATCTCGATATCTATCAGTATTGTACTGGGGCATCCTAAACTAGTTTCCGCAGTTGCTACTGGCGGATGCATTAGAAACAGGTCCTTGATCTCTGATTTTTTTTTATAAAGTAGCGCGCGCTGAAGGGGTTAAGGTATCCTTAAAATGTTTGCGCACAGCGCTGGCGAAAGAAAATTAGGGAGAGAAGAAAGATAGGTACCGATGTACGTTGGTTTTAAATGTCTGAATATTTTAATGACTAGGAAATAGAGAGATCGGCAGAGCATTCCACAAGTAAGTTGTTCGGCTTAGGAATGAATCGTGATACTGCAGAGTATGACCGAAAGTGGGCTTGAGGGTATACTGATGAGCATTCATAGCGAGACGGGTGTTACGGTTAAAGGTTTGAAGAGGCGGAATGCTACTGGCGATTTCAATGGAGCACTGATGGTGATAATAGTGATAAAACAAAGTGAGACACGAGACATGTCGTCGGTGTTCGAGGGTTTCCATTGACTGGGTGATGTTAGCATCACCTGGTTTTGAAACTCATCTAGTAGGTGCAGAAATGTTTTAGACACACCTGACCAGATGTATGCACTCTACAACAATTTTGAGTGGATGCGGTGGTCATTCCAACGTAAGTTGTCATTGACACACATTCCTAGAATGGAAAGTTTTTCAGTTTTGACGATGCAAGTTCCATTCATGGATAATGGATGGGTGTTGTGGCAACCTGCCGACCCCTGATTACAGATATTCGAACGTGTTGACACCTGCTCTATCCACTTGATATCTCGGCGAGGAGTTTGAGAGCAGTTGTATTATGAAATATTATTGTTTATTAAATTGCAAAGAAATACATACATAACATATATATATATACAAAGTCGGATTTGTGATTATTAGGCGATTCCACCGGTCATTACATTGGCGACGAGGTAAAATAAATTCTAAGTATACATATACTCGTAGGTATGTACAAAGTGTGTTGTGTGCTGCGACTAACTGTGTTTTTTTGTTGTTGTTATTATTTTGGTTTCAGTACTAATCAATGATTGCATTTAATTGGAGGAGAAGTAAGGAATCCATTCTATTAGGAAAAGAGGAATAACATTTAATTGTAATTGGGTAAGCATGTGAAGTAATTAATAACTGATTGGTAATATGGACGTCCATTTTGCATTAAATTGCTGCAGGTAAAGGAGCTTGCATTAAATTGCAAAGAAATTACCAGACTTGAAACATTTAATTGTTAGCGAGAGTGCCATTGAATTGGAAAAATAAGGGGAACAATCGAAGATTGACCGGAGGGCATTATATTTTGTTAGTTCTGATAGAAATCCTCTCTATATAGGTAAACAGCGTAGGGGGAGAAATATTGATTGTAAAATGAGTGGGAACGGTATAACTCCATTTCTATGCGACGTCATAAATAAGTCATTAATTCGATCGGAATGGGAGAAATGGCTTCGAGCCAACTGCAAGAAGTTATCTATAACACTCCGGATGCTTTAGTTAAGCCAGGAGAAGAAGAAGGAGGTACTGATATTTTTAAGATCCTTATTGACAAGTTGACCGAGTATTTCTCTCCTAAAAGGAACTCAACATTTGAAAGGCATCTTTTTCGCTCATTAAGACCGGATGAAGGGGAAAACCTCAATAAATTTCTGTTGAGATTGCGGAACCAGGCGGCAAAATGTCAGTTTGGGGAAACTAGGGAAGAAATAATTAATACCAGTCTTAAAGATAAACTGATAAAAGTGTGGGCCCCTAGAGAGCTTAAGAAACGACTATTGGAAAGAGAATATGACTTGAAAGACGTAATTGTTATGTGTAATATATACGAACAGATAAACAGCCAGTCTGAGGAGATGATTATGCCAAGAACATCCACAAATATCAATAAAGTCACGTTTAAAAGTGAAAGTAAGTTCATAGACACAGAATGCGGTAGATGTGGCAAGCGCGGACATCTAGGGAGTAGTCCATATTGTTCCGCCAAAGATTCTAAATGCAACAAATGTGGGTATCTTGGCCATTTCGCTAGGAAATGCAAAACTAAGTCCGTAAAGCGGAAATCAAGAAATACAGACATAAAAAGACAACGGTTCAAATCTCCTAAAATCCGATTTGTAGCAAAAGAGAGTGAATCGGATTCCGAACACGGGATGGATAAATTAAATCATGACTGCTTTAAAATAACTGACGGAAGTTCCTCGATAAACAATACGAGTGAACACATAGACTGTTTGATCGGAGGTTCAAAATTGGCAATGATTATTGATTCGGGGTCCAAGTTTAATCTTCTTAGCGGAAAAGACTGGGCACATCTTTGCAAAGAAAACGCTATTGTATGGAACGTGAGATCAAAATCAGAGAACCGATTTCGGGCTTATGCTGGAACTGATTTGCTTAAAATCAAAGTGGGCAAAGATTGGGGACATTATTGGGCAAAGATACTGCCATTAAACTCATTGTTCTGAAGTTAGGGCTTCAGATAAATCAAGTCCAAGGCTTCGAAGCATTTCCAAAAATCAAGGGTATCAAAATCTCTCTGTCTATTGATGAAACCGTAAGACCAGTACAGCAGCCTTTGCGTCGGATACCATCTGCTCTTGAGGACAAAGTTGAAGCTAAACTTAATGAAGCAATAGCGCAAGACATCATAGAGCCTGTGGTTGGACCAAGTCGGTGGATATCTCCAGTTGTGGTAGTGTTCAAGGAAAATGGAGACATCCGCCTGTGTATCGACATGAGACGTGCGAACGCAGCAATTTTGAGGGAAAACTACCCTTTGTCGACTTTCGACTCCGTGATGACAAGATTGAAAGGAGCCAAGTATTTCTCTAGGCTGGACCTTAAAAACGCTTATCACCAACTGCAATTGGATGAACGTAATCGCGAGATTACAACTTTCATAACGCTGAAAGGAGTTTATCGATACAAGAGATTATTGTTCGGTGTAAATTCTGCCCCAGAGATTTTTCAGAGAACCATGGAACACATTCTGGCTTCCTGCAAAAATGCTCTTAACTACCTTGATGACATAATTGTTTTTGGACAAACAGAAAATGAACATGATCAGAATTTGAAAGCGGTGTTGGGAGTTTTTAAAGATTTCAATGTAGTTTTAAATAAAGGAAAGTGCACGTGGAAGGTTCAAACCTTAAAGTTCCTGGGACATATTTTATTATCAGAAGGCATACGCCCAGATTCAGAGAAGGTAAAAAAAGTTTTAGAGTTTCGACCTCCAAACAGCAAAGAAGAAACCCGGAGTTTCTTAGGTCTGGTTACGTACTTGGGGAAATTCATTCCTGATCTGGGTGATATAGCAGAACCACTGAGGAAGAAAGAAATACCATCTTCATGGGGATCTAACCAAGATAAGTCTTTTCAGGAATTAAAGAAGCGACTAGCAAAAATCCCAACGCTGTCATATTACAATCCAAAAAAAATCGAATCCGCTTAATTGCTGATGCAAGTCCTGTAGCTTTGGGTGCGGTACTTTTGCAATTTGTAAACGAAAACCCTCAAGTGATATCTTTTGCAAGTAAAAGTCTTTCCGAAGTTAAACGGAGATATTCCCAGACGGAAAAAGAAAGTCATGCATTGGTATGGGGCCTAGAAAGATTTTATTATTATTTAGCTGGAGTTCAATTCGAACTGGTAACAGATCATAAGCCTTTGGAGGCTATCTTCAAGCCCACGTCGAAGCCACCAGCTCGAATTGAAAGATGGGTTTTAAGATTGCAATCATTTAAATTTAAAGTCATTTATCAACCCGGCAAGTCAAACATAGGCGACTCATTTTCCAGACTGTGCAAAAGTGAACGAATTGACTCTTTTGACAGACAGTGTGAACAAAACATCTGCCAAATAGTTCAAAAATCAATACCGCGGGCCCTTACCATTCTTGAAATTATTAAACATAATAGTACTGATTTAGAACTTATGGAAGCGGTTAACAGCATTGGGGAAAATACGTGGACTACCAACAGAGCAAACAGATTTTTCCCATTTCTTTAGAACTGTGTACCATGGGGAATATTTTACTACGAGGAACTAAGCTAGTTATACCCACAGCTCTACGGTCAAGAGTTCTTGAATTGGCTCATGAAGGACAACGCAGAGTGCATTCAAAAGTCTGGTGGCCCCTGATTGATAGAGACGTAGAGAAGTTTGTAAAAGACTGTCGCGACTGTTTGCTTGTATCAAGACCAATCCAACCAGCTCCAATGCATAGACGCGTTTTCCCAGAGGGTCCATGGTTATGCCTAGCAATGGATTTGTTAGGCCCTCTTCCAAACCACGACTATATTTTTGTCCTTAATGATTACTACCACGAAATCAAATTCATAAAGAAAATAACATCTAACGTAATCATTAATATTTTAGAGGAAATTTTTGCTAGACTCGGTTATCCAAAATCCATCAAAGCCGACTATGGAAGAGAATTTGTAAGTAAAGAATTTAAAGACTACTGCGTTCACAATAGCATAGAACTTATAACATCCCCACCATACTGGCCGCAAGCTAATGGAGAGGTGGAAAATATGAACCGGTCCATATTAAAAAGACTTCAGATTGCACATTCCAAAGGTGAAGACTATGTAAAAGAAGTTCAAAAGTTCATGTTGATGTATAATGTCACACCTCATGGTACAACATTAAAAGCGCCTTCAGAACTATTGTTAAATAGAATTATCAGGGATAAAATTCCATGTATTCAAGACATCCCAGAAAATATTCTAGACGCAGAAGCAAGGGACTCAGATATTAAAAATAAAGAGAAGGGGAAGCAGGCAGCTGATAGAGATCGTAGGGCAAACAGATGCGAGATAGGGGTAGGAGACAAAGTTTTGCTTCAAAATCTGATACCATCAAACAAGCTGAAAACTACATTTATGCCGGATGAATTCGAAGTAATTGAAAGAACAGGGAATGAGGTTATAGTGTATGGAAATGGTAAAGTTTTTAGGCGGAACATAAGCCACCTCAAGAAAATACCCAACCTCCCGGAAACACGATCCACTGACCAAGGAACAGGTTTAATTTCTAACACAAATCATAATGTTCCTTCTAATCTTTCAGGTAACTTTTTGAGTAACACATTAGAGGATGACAAACAGTTCAGTTCTACACCCGATCCTGTACAAGAGCAAGATAAGCTGAAGACCCGCAACCAAAAGTTGACGTTGAAGCTGAAAAATATTGGAGGGATGTGGCAACCTGCCGACCCCTGATTGCAGATATTCGAACGTGTTGACACCTGCTCTATCCACTTGATATCTCGGCGAGGAGTTTGAGAGCAGTTGTTGATTAGCTACGCAAGTGTGAGCATCACCGCGGTGTATTATGAAATATTATTGTTTATTAAATTGCAAAGAAATACATACATAACATATATATATATATACAAAGTCGGATTTGTGATTATTAGGCGATGCCACCGGTCTTTATAGGTGTTTAAATTTCACTTTAACGACAGCATTGTGTTTTGGAAGCATTAAAGTCCACTCTGTTGATAGTTCCCCAATTTGTTATGCTGTTAATATCGGAATTTAATGAGCTTAACATACGGTGGCGCTCCCGCTCTACAGTCGAAGAGGAGGGACGTGAGTCCGGGAAGGAACAGGAAAAGCAGAGAGTACTGTCGTCAGCAAAGGAATACCATCAACAAACAAGAGATCGTTGATGAAATTTAAAAAGAGTGTTGGAGACAGAACGGAGCCCTGAAACCATCCAACACAACTTGAATTGTACGTTCCGAAAGGTAAATTCTAATCCATTGGAGAAGAGAGTCGTCGATCACAAATGCACACATTTTCGACAAAAGAGCCTGATGCCAAACTCTGTCAAATGCCTTAGAAATATCAAGTGCAACTATCTTGCTTTCGCCAGATTGATGTACGCTTTGGTTCCAATTTTCGGTGAGACATTCTATCAAATCACCAGTGGACCTGTTGCTACGAAAATAATGGAAGCATTAGCCACGCACTAGACTCACACATGTATTCAACTATGATAGCCTTCCTGATCTGATCGTTATCTGTATAAGTGAGTTAAAAGTCATCGAAAAATTATCCATCCGTATCAGTGGCGTTTGGTTGCATTTGGAGGAGTCTACTGTTTTTTGGGGCAAAAGGCCAGCACTCATTAATTTCGAAATCCCTGAAGAAATTTCCAAATAACACCGCAAGCCGGCATGAAGACTTACAACCAGGCTGAATAGTGTTGATTTGTCTGATCGACAAATGTCTGCCACCCTTATAAAGGAAATTTCTGCAGTTTCCTTTAGTTTCTGTAGGCTTTATAGGTGTTTGGGGATAATCATAAGTAATGTTCAATGTTTAGCGAAAAATAAACAAGAAAAAAAAAGAACTATGAACATAAGGCGATTAACAAATTTTATTGATTTAAGAAGACACCGAATGTGTCTTCACTCGATAAAAAGCAAACGATAAGTAAGCGTTTAATTAAAATGCTTTGCTAAGGAAAACTATTAACGTGTATATGATCCGATGTGGTATGATAAGATTCTGTACATTGTGCTGTTATGTTAATGTATATAATATGAATACATACAGTGAGTCAAGACTAATGATCGGCCGGGTGGCCGTGGTGTAGTGGTAGTAGCAAACGCTTCTCACTCGGAGGGTCCAGGTTCGAATCCTGCCCATGGCAAAATCAGTTTTTCATTGTATAATTGGAACTCAGACAAAAAAATTCTGCGTGTGAAGGCATAACACTGACACGTAGATTTGGTTGTTATAAGAGTTTCAAGCAATGAAAAAAATACTGGGAATTATATCTCGAATCACTCTGAGTGAAGAAAAAACTCTCCGTCCTATTCGGACTCCCATCCCTGGAGAGCAAACATAGAAACCAAACACACCTGAGTTTCAAACCACTACAAAAAAAACAATTTTCCTTTCTCCTCCTTCTATCTTTCCGCCCGCGCCCTGGCAACAGTAAAAGGGTATCAACCCCTTAGGCGCGCGTAAATTATAAAAAAAAAAAAAAAAAAAAAAATGAATTAACGAATGAATGAGTTAAAAACAAATGCAAATTACAATTTAAACTAAGTTATAAAATTGGCAAATTATGTTTGCTTTATAAATGATTGTTTCGATACATAAGCCGCCCACCTTGAAGATGTTATGTATCTTCAAGAATTGATTGAATTTTCTATAGGCAAGGGACAAAGTCTCGATACTGCTCTTTTAAATATCCCGGCCTTTGTTTGAACTTCAGCGACTCGTACGACTCCATCGGGGCCAGGCAGAATTTTTACTACACGGCCAGTCATCCATTTAAGTGGTGGCAAGTTTACCTCTTGAATCAATACTAGGGTACCAATATCGATGTTAAGATGAGACGAGGTCCATTTTTTGCGTTTCTGCAACTGATGCAAATAATCTGTCGACCATCGTTTCCAAAAATGTTGATATGACTGTTGGATTTGCCTGAAATGAGATAGACGATTATAACTTTCCATAGAATAATTTGGTCGAGGAAAAGATGCCAGGGGTGCTCCTACTAAAAAATGTGCAGGAGTGAGAGGCTCAAGATCATTTGGATCTGACGACATTGGAGTTATTGGTCGAGAATTTAACACGGCTTCTATCTTGACAACAATTGTATGAAGTTCCTCATAAGTTAGTTTTAAGTTTCCTGCCACTCTGTAGAAATGGTGCTTTAAAGATTTGACCGCTGCCTCCCAAAGTCCACCGAAATGAGGTGATCGTGGGGGGATGGGGCGCCAGCTAATATGATCTTTTTCGCACAGCCTTTGTATTGAGTCAGAGTGGTGCTGCTGCAAAAACAAATTCCGAAGCTCTCGGAGTTCCGATCTAGCTCCAGCAAAATTGGTGGCGTTATCGCAGAATATTGTAGTGCATTTTCCACGTCTAGATATAAACCGTTCTAGAGCATTGATAAAGGCCTCGGTTGTGAGGTCACCGACGAGCTCCAGGTGTACGGCCTTAGTAGCAAAACAAATAAAGATGCAGATGTATACCTTTGTTGGTGGTTTTCCACGAATTTTAAAGTGGCTGTTGAATGGTCCACAGAAGTCGATGCCTGTTATTGTAAATGGGCGGGATGGCAAAACTCTTCCCGATGGCAAGTTGCCCATGACATGTTGATAGGTAACTGGCTTTACCTTAAAACATCTTAAGCAACGGTTGACAACCTTCCGAGCTGCTCTTAGTCCATCCAATGGCCAGTAAGTTTGCCGCGCGATCGACAGTAGCGCTTGAGGTGCAGCATGCGAGTGTTCTATATGAAGAAAGGTTAAAATTAATCGAGGCAATATGTGGTTCTTTGGCAAAAGGATTTGATGCTTCACATCAAAGCTTATGTTGGCGTTACATATGCGTCCTCCCACGCGGATAATATTGTCTTCATCAATGAACGGTGACAATGGTTTAATAGGGCTCTTGTTGGATACTCCATTTCCTTGTAAGAGATCTTGGTACTCTCTACTAAATGATGACATTTGAACATTACGAATTATAAGTTTTAGTCCTCCGCTAAGTACTTCGGGCCAAAGAGTTGCATCTAATGGGTAGATGTTCTTATCAGGTTTCAAAATATGGAGGAATCGAAACACATCGAAACACATCCAAATATGCGATTTAATCTTAGAAAGGAATTGTGATGATCAATGGTTTCAACCAGAGATTTGATTTTAAATGCGGATAACAAAACCGACTTGTTTTGTTTGCGTTCAGGAACTTCCTCTGGGGCCTTAATGTCTTGCTGAAGGAATTCTGAAATATCTTCCCTCTGCAGACACGGTGGTCCGTGAAACCATAAAAACAATGTCGAAAGTTTCTTAGCGGTTACACCGCGGGATACCAGATCCGCTGGATTTAATTTTCCTTCAATGTGATACCACTGGTCTAAGCGGCTGTGATCCTGAATTAGGGCAACGCGATTTGCTACAAAGGTGTGCCAGGAGTATGAAGGTCCTGCTATCCATGCCAATACCACCTTCGAATCCGTATAATAAAAAACATTATCAATTTGAAGATCAAAAATATTTAGAAGTCTTTTTACAAGCTCTACCATAACGACGGCTGCACATAGTTCGAGTCTTGGCAAGGTTGTGAATTTCAATGGTGCTACACGAGACTTTGCGCAAATGAGTGAAACTGTTACACAACCACTTGTGTCGATAGTGCGTATGTAACAACAAGCTCCATATGCGGCCTCGCTGGCATCGGAGAAGGCATGTAGTTCTACCGTAACTGGTTTATGCTTAGACAAAATAAAGCGCTTGAATTTAAGGTATTCGAGGTCTGCAATTTGAGATCTAAAGAGTTTCCATTGTTGAGTTTCAGAAATGGACAAGGGCGAATCCCAAGTTAGCTCCTTTTGCTTCCATATACCTTGAAGAAATATTTTTCCCTTTACAACGACAGGACAGGCTAATCCTAGGGGGTCGAAGATGGTAGCTAGCTCTGATAAAACTATTCTTTTCGATAAAATACCAGATGTCATGGGCTTGATGTTAAATTGAAAGCAATCATCTTCTGGTTGCCATATTAGCCCAAGGGCTTTAACTACGTCATTTTGTTTTATGTGAAGTAACTGCTCCTTATTTTCGCACGGAATGTTTTTAAGAAGAGTTTGGTCGTTAGAACAAAACTTTCTCAATTCGAAATGTCCCTTTTTTAACAGTTCTACTAGCTCAGATTGGATACCTACGGCTTCTTCTAGGGTGTTTGCTCCCGTCATGCAATCGTCGACATACATATCATTTTTTACGATCTTTGATGCCCTTGGAAATGTTTTTTCATATTCGATTGCGAGCTGAATAAGGCACCTAGTAGCTAAATAAGAAGACGATGACATCCCATAGGTCACTGTATTAAATTGAAATACTTCAAGCGGTGCAGCAGTGCTAGATCTCCAAAGTATAAGTTGGTATTTGCGATCATCTGGGTGCAATAAAATTTGGCGATACATTTTACTTATATCACATGTAAACACAAATTTATGGGTTCTAAAACGAATAATTGTTGCGAATAGGTCTGGTTGCACTGTAGGGCCTACCATAAGTATACTATTAATAGATTGACCAGAAGTGGTTTTGGCAGAACCATCAAATACAACTCTTAATTTGGTTGTGCTACTATCTGGCTTCTCAACATAATGATGTGGCAAGAAATAATTCGAAACGGGAATGTCGTCCGAAGATAATTTTACCATATGAGACAAATTTTCGTATTCAATCAAAAATTCTCTATATAACGGATACAATAATTCATTTTTCTTAAGTTTACGTTCAACATTGTAAAATCTACGAGTAGCCATAATAAAGGAATTACCTAAAATTTCTGGATCCTCTCGAAATGGCAATCTTACCACAAATTGTCCTAGGTTGGTACGTTCGAAGTTGTCCAAGAAGTGATTTTCGCATTGGATTTCTTCAGCTGTTAGTTTTCCTGAAGGCTCATCATGCCTTTCGATTTCCCAAAAAGATCTCACTAAGTTTTCCAGCGATGAGGTAGATGATAGTTTCGTAGCGACAATACAGGATTTCCTTGGTGTTGTTGGGTATTGAAACTTGCCAGTAGCAATCCAGCCTAAGACGGTGTTCTGCAATATTAAAAAGTTATTTAAATGAATTTTTTCATTAAGTAAAAGCTCATAGAATAATTCTGCCCCAATCAATATGTCGACAGTAGATGGTTGAAAGAAGTTTGGATCGGCAAGCTTGACATGAAGAGGTATCTTCCACTTAGAAATGTCGAACGAAATTGTGGGTTGAGGTTCCCCTATCTGAGGTAGGATATATACTTCGATGTCAGCGGAGTAATCCGATAGCCTTGATTTTATTGCGAGTTGAATCCTTTCAGTAGATTTTGTTTCTGCGCCGCCGATACCCGATATTGGTGTAATGTGTTTGGTACGGGTTAGTTGAAGCCTTTGCGCACAGTTTTCCGTTATAAAACTAAGCTGCGAACAGGAATCGAGTAACGCCTTGCATGATTGGAGCCTTCCATGACGATCGACGATGTGCACTATTGCAGTTGCCAAGAGGATGTGGCCTTCTTGTTTTACATGCAAGGCATTGAAGGACGATTTGGAAGATGTTGATGAGATCGCGATTTCGTTGTCGACTATCCCGCTATGTGATGTATTACGATTTTGAGGAATTGATGCTGAATTTGTAGTCATCGAATTATGTCCGCCGCAAGAGTTTCTTTCAAAATGAAGCAACGAGTTATGTGGTTGACTGCATTTTTTGCAGTTGGTTGATTGGCAGACTGTCATCGAATGGGTTGACTTCAAACACTTAAGACAAAGTTTCAGCTCCTTTACAGATTTAAACCTCTGAAAGGGAGTAAGATTAAGAAACTTAGGGCATTGAAATATTTTGTGATTAGTGTCTAAACAAAGGGAACAACTATCCTTTGAATTTGTGGATAAATGCGAAGTTTTTCTATGAGTTGAACTATTACGTATCGACGAACGTAAATTATGCGAAGACTGAGGCTTTAGATCTGCTCGACTTTCCATAGAACGACATAGTTTTTCGAGGTACTTAAACATTTCTTCCAAGCTGGGTAAACGGTCCTCTGGGCAGTCCGTTTCCTCCCATTTTTGGACAATTGAGGGATCAAGCTTTGTTAGCACAAGAAAAACTATAAGGTCGTCCCAGCTTTTGGTTGGACGACCCAAACTAGCCAATGCTCTCAAATGACAATTGTAGCTATCGATAAGTTCTCTAATACCCGTATGCGACTTATTGGTAGGCGTAAAGAAAAACAATTGTTTTAGATGCTCTTGCGCTATGACCTTTTTGTTGTTGTACCGACGCTCTAGTAGTTTAAGAGCAGAACTGTAATTCTCTGAAGAACTTTCAAGAGATTCAATTGTCTTTCGCGCGGCACCGACTATCGAGGAGTTTAAATATATAAAACGAGTATGATCGTCTAATGATTCGTTTTCATGCACTAATCTAATAAAGGACCGGTAGTAAGAGTTCCATTTGGTCACGTCACCATCGAACGAAGGCAATTCAATTACGGGAAGTTTTATAGGCGATTCTATTTTACTGTTTCCGTGTTTGGTCTCACATGCTGAATTAATATTTTTTATTAGAACTTCTAATTTAGACAAAACCACGAAATAAGTTTCTTCAAACTCGGCGCGAATATTTCCAAGAATTTCATCTTCGACTAGTTCATCAAGCGCGTCTTGGACCGTACAAAATTTTTCATAGTATGACCGAAGAGATTTGGAGCGGATATTAAGCTCCTCAAAGGTAGCACTTGCGGCCCTACCATCGATAACAAATTCGTTTATCCGCGATTGTTGATTTATAATTGTAGTTCGGCTAGTTGTTAACTGCTTTATCTTTTTCTCAGCCATACTTACAGCAATTCCAAGTGTATGATTACCTGTTGTTGGGTTTTACCTGACCTTTATAACCTTGAGAATCTCTCGCTTAGTATCAATAGATTTTGCCACTGAATATCCGATTTATTAGATCACGAGATTCGTTGTGTTAGGTGCATATGTGAAATGACAAGAAGCCCAATACAATTGGCTTTATGTTAAAGTCAGAATGCCCGAATAGTTCACGATTCACAAACCACGTGTTAAGTCCAAGTGTCCGAATAGTCCAGGATTGCACATGCGAACCGATTAAAAAACGCAATTCAATTAGCTTTTGATAAACGATGAATTATCGACGATCACGTCGGGGTCACCAAAATTATGTTCAATGTTTAGCGAAAAATAAACAAGAAAAAAAAAGAACTATGAACATAAGGCGATTAACAAATTTTATTGATTTAAGAAGACACCGAATGTGTCTTCACTCGATAAAAAGCAAACGATAAGTAAGCGTTTAATTAAAATGCTTTGCTAAGGAAAACTATTAACGTGTATATGATCCGATGTGGTATGATAAGATTCTGTACATTGTGCTGTTATGTTAATGTATATAATATGAATACATACAGTGAGTCAAGACTAATGAATTAACGAATGAATGAGTTAAAAACAAATGCAAATTACAATTTAAACTAAGTTATAAAATTGGCAAATTATGTTTGCTTTATAAATGATTGTTTCGATACAAGTAAAGAATCTTAAAAGCTACACAATTCAACTGTACGCTTAAGCGAAACAGTGAACTGCATTGCGTTCGAGGAATAAATACTCTAGTAGCTTTACTTTCCAATTTTTCTGCCAACTAATTGAAAGCAGTCATATTTGTTAACCTAAAATAGCATCCAGTTCTTCTACTTAAACAGGCCCACCAGAGCAAGGTGTCCAAAGTGTGGTCCATCCTCCACTGTCCAGCCGAACTTGCTACTTTAAATTTACAGCCAAATCAACTTGTATGGTGTTATGCTTTGCAAGAGTAACTCTCCTGATACTTCGCTGAACCTCTTCAATGTTCATTATATTAAAGTGTCAATAATTTCAGTCTTTTACTTTTACCTTTAATTCAATGTAGCTAAAATGAAAATTTCTTTGGAAATTTTATGACAAATTTATCTTTCACCAACACAAAAACCATTACACTTTAGCGACAATTTACAATGTCGGACACTTACGAGATATGAAAAGCCATTAAATTATGGCTTTATCTCTAAGTGAGTGCAAGGATGATTTATCGAGAAAATCCATTAACTACCTCAATAGCACTCGACAATTCAGAATGGAAGTAAAAGTACCAAGCACAAGGTGTCTACCATAATCCTTTGTCTGGAAGTATAAAAATGAATTTTCTGAATTTTTCACTTGACGTACCAATAGATTTGCACATTCATACCAAGGACTTTGTCTTCAAAAATAGTATCCTCACCACGAACGTGAACTTCAAAATGCTCCATAATCGTTATATGTTGTTTTAATCCGTTTATCGCTCTATATATTTCATCGATTTCTCTTGTCGTACACTCCCATACACACTTACATCTCTCTCTCTACCTGTAAAAAGTAAATGCAATCCAAGTTTGTACTCGTAGAATTCCTCTGCCAATAAAGGCCAGGTTCACAATTTCTCCCACTTTTCCTATGCAAGGCCACCTCCAGCACTCAGTTCCTTTCACCACCAAAACGAACTCCTCATCTGAAATGCTAAATACACCTGAAGTCTCACATGTCTTTGTAAGTAAGTAAACACTCTGCTCCAGAAGCTACTTAAAAATTTCTGAGCTACCCACCCAGTCCTTGCAAGCCAGGCATTCCAATAATCTTAAATGCACTTTCCAACTGCGGAACCAACCCCATAGGGCAGATGAAGCGTTCGTCGCTCCTCTTTCTGTTGTAGAAAGATTCCCTGTATCCCAATCGGATATACGCCCTCAAGAGTTTCAAATTCAGAAGTGATGCTGCTCTAAGTGAGTGGCTGAATGAACTCTCAAGAAGTGTCGGTTGCTGGTGCATAAGTTTTTTTCAAAGTTGCGACTCTCGACATCATCCGGTTCCTGCAAAATGAACCTCTCTCCCCTTTAGCCACCAAAGAGTTCCATCCGCCTGATACTTTAAACTGCCACCCGCACAGACTTTCAATAAATTCAATTTCATGATTATCTAACAAACGCCTGGCATCTCTAATGCTCTCGAGCGCGAATGAAATTTACCAAGGCCTAGGCATGGTGATGGCATACTGAAGACAGACAGGCCAACCGAGAGGGTGTTGTAGGTACGGATACTATTGTGTGTAGATGGCAAAGCGGCACTATTGCTATTACTCCCCAACCAGTGAAGAGAACGCTTCAATTGATAATCGTTCTAGCGCAAAAATTTCATTTTAGAAGATATAGTGAACAAAACCAAACAGAATACCACTACGGGATCCTTCAATAGCAAAACTTTATCCTTTAGCCACTACGAGCTAACACCCAGCCTATAGATGGAGATGAAGTATTTGTGGTATTGAAAGGAAAATTGCAAAGAAGCTAAATCCTTTCTCACCAGTATCAGGATCAGAACCACCATGTCATTAGAAAGTCAAAATAGTGAGGAAATACATATTGATTGGAGTGCCCTTGGTGCTAGTCTTTTTCTTTGTGTTTGTATACTTCACATTGGAAAAGGATGAGAGAGGACAAGCTGACAAGGCTCTGTACCGGTAACACCAGTCCATAGTGTACTATGTTGGGCTGGTGCTCGTATTTGCATATCAGGAGTGAGTCCTGAAAGTTGTTTGAATTCCATCCGTATCCGTATCTGTGGTGGTTAGAGAATGGTTAGTTGAGTTCAAACTTCCTGAGGTTGACAATTCTAATCTAATAAGTTTGAAGTGGTAGTTATATCTATATTCAAGTGGAAGCATACCCTGGAGCTGAAACTAATCAAAGCCAAATATACGAGTATTATAAAAGAATAATTAACACACGTAATTACGAGTATACTGTACAGCGATTCGGTATGCTATTTTGAGGCTTGATTCTCCATTAAAGTTGGAAATGGAAGACGAAGGCAACCTGCAGTTTAAACCAGACCAAAAAACTAATCTTTAAGACAATGTTCAGTGTCAGCGATTAAATGAAAGCAGAAGCAATCCCAGCAGGTGGCGCTCCCGCTCTACAGTCGAAGAGGAAGAGCAATCCCAGCAGGGCATATCAACTCATACGCACCATCTCCACCTCTAGTGGCTTCCAGCTGACAGTATCATATATGTACATATCTACGAGTATGTGCATGTAACACAAGTAATCAGCATTTAGTAAAGAGTTGGTTTTGGATAAACCATCACATGCTCCTTTGAGATTACTGATACCGGAATAACTTTTTCTGTGCTAGTCGCTTTTAACGTGGAAATTGGGAATCACATGCCACAAAATCTTTAAAAGGACTTATACTTTTCGGTTTTAATTGGAAAAGAAACGTGACCAGCAGTTGTCATGTGCCTCAATCTAAAATATCTTAAGGGTGTCGATTGGCCAACTGTCTTCAGTTGCACACTTCAAGATCGAAGTAAGACTAAGATAATATGGGTCTCTATATAAGGTCTTCTTAGGCTTTATTACTCAAATGCCTCTTAGCGACAGCGATTGCCAAGTGCAACTCTTTAATTGATTTCTGATGAAATGCCATTACAAGAGTTAGGGGCGGACTGCGCAAACCCGCATCATAACCACAGCGTGGTGCCGGCTGAATAGTATTCTAACAATGAGTGTATGCTGTGTCTGAACCCTAGACGGGCTAACTGCAGCGCTTGCACCCTCGAACTACTCGTAGGTTACTGGCATCGGATGCATATGGCCCCCGTCATCCAAGAAGTGCGATAAGATGGGCTGAGCAAAAGGAGGATGAAAAACTGTGACACCTATAATACTATGATTGCTTTAGCGTGTATTTGGGTGTAGATTTGTCACACACGCAGACTTGGGTAAAAATTGCTGAGCTTTAGACACGTAAGCTAGCGTCTTATGATGCGGAAATCAAGGCTAAATTCGTTAACATAAGTGTAATATGCGCCTATGCCATTACAGAAGACAAAGACGACCGACGCCACCAAAGAATGTTTCTACGAGATCCTCGACAAGACATATGTGCAATGTCCGAAGTATGACTAGGCGATTTTAACGCATTAGACACATTAAATCGAATCACTTCCTTGTTGCAGCCAATGTGCAAATGCAGATTTCCGAAGCGCCACAAGAAAGAAGAATTAATGTGAGACGATATAAAGTAGAAAAGCTGCAATCGCAAGAGACCGCCAGAATCTTCGCCGAACGCTTATCCCGAAATCTCGCAACAAATCCTATGCTCCCCGGCGTCAAGTACTGAAGATCAGCGGCAACGCTGCTAACTTGCCATCAGAGATGCCACTACTGATGTGCTGGATTTCACCTGACCGCTACCAACAAGTCGCTGGTTTGATGAAAAATGCCGTCAAGCACATGCAGCAAAACAAGAAGCGTACAAAGCGGCACTGCAATGAACGACGCGAACCGCTCGTGAGCTCTATGAGTAGAAGAGATGGAAAGAATATCAGCTTCTGCAGCAGAAGAAAAAGGAGAACGAGACGCACGCAATCGAATATATTCAGAGTTTGTACTCCAGGAATAACGTACTGTTGTGTTATCAACTAATCAAAAGAACAAAAGGCAGGAAGACCCGTACAGAAGCCTGTAAAGATGAAGAAAGCTTCTATGATAGTAGAGTCACAGTCGGTGCTGAGAATATGCAAAAATTCTTTCTGCAGACTACGAGTATATGCCGCTGTCAGGCAGAATACACCCTTCAACATAGGCGAGCATTTCCAAAACTTCCGTCCACTTGACCAAAACGAATATCTAAGCTGAAATCCAACAAAGCAGCTGCCGGCATACCGATCGAAGCACTTAAAGCTGCTGGAAATTACCTGTGGAGAGCATGCACCAACTCATTTCTCAGATCTGGTCAGAAGAGTGTATGCCTGATGAATTGAATGCCCGATCCACAAAAAAGGAGACCCCTGAACTGCGCCAACTATAGAGGTCCCCAACATCGTATACAAGATTTCACCTGCCATATAGTGCGAATGTTTGAAACTCATCGCCGATTGGTCCCTATCAATGCAGTTTTACACCAGGAAAGTTCACAATAGACCCAATATTCCCACTCCGGCTGATCTTGAAAAAATCTCAAGAAGTTATCATCCTGTCATCGATTTTAAGACCGCTTATGATAGCATTTGAAACGACCCTGCCAAGCTCATCCGTCTTTGCAAAATGATGATTGAGAATGCTTGCTGCTCCGTCAAAGTAAGACTTGTGATGTCAATAAAAGGTTTTAGAAAAGATGACGCGGTGTCATGTGAATTCTTTAACATCATACTAAATTGCGCAGAACTCACAAGCAGTGTTCGCTTTCTTTCGCAATCTTTCAAAAATCCGAGCAACTACAATACTAGCATACACCGATGATATCGACATAATTGGAAGAAACAGCGGGCTGTCACCGGTGCGTTCGCTAGTATTGCAACGGAAGCTGCGAAAATGGGTTTAGCTGTAAGTGAGATCAAAACCAAGTATATGCTGTCAAAAATAAGGGAGACACAGCATCGATGAGTTGGACAGGATGTCACAAGTCGACCTGTCGATATCTGTAATTTCGAGGTAGTAAGAGACTTTTCTATCTTGGCTCTGCTATAAATTCTGCCAACAAAATCTGAGCAAAAGTAAAACGAAAAATCACTCTTACCAATCGCTGTTTTTTTTTGGGCTGAGAATTCAATGGAATAGTAAGAAACAACTAGATCTTATAAAAGACCTTGATCATCCCAGATCCACTTTATGGCGCTAAAACATGGACCCGTTTACGTTGACGGGCGAACTATACGAGCTATACTGCGACATCGACGTAGTCAGAAAACCGCGCATCAGTAGCCTGAGATAGCTAGGAGATATGGAGTGAATGTGTACTAATGCGAATAATTTCTCGTCAAAATATTACTTAAGGGGTGAAGGTCTCGGAACAAGGTACATTTTTAAGGATTTTTTATTCACTGAAAAATTGGTATTTTATTTATTTAAAAAAAAAATATTTTATTATCTGACAATAGCATCTGTAATTTTTTTTTTTTTTTTTTTGCAATATGGCGGCGCTGCACGGCGTCAAAGTCAACTTTTTTGAAAATGGCATGCAAGCTGGAGAGCTTTTTTTTCATCGTAACAAAAAATCAAAATAGGTCTTGTTACAAACATTGTTTCTCCTACTCCAAACCTTTAAAATCCCAAAAAAATTTTATTTTTCAAATATTGGAGATCAGAAAATAATCCCTTTTTTTATCAATTTGTTTAAACAATTTATTTAATTTGCAAGATCAAGAAGATCTCCTCAAAATTTTAGAACTATCGGACAATTATTTTTCGAGTTATGAAAAATGCAGTTTCGAGAAAAGGCGACTTAAAGTTTTCGGAGCAAAAAAAAAGACAACAACGACAGGGGTATACAAAAATCCTTCTGATTCTTCGTAAAACTCATCTTGAGCTGCTCTTCCTTGTTTACGAAGTGTACGGGCTTCTTTTGAGGTTTTGAGGCCAAAGATGCCTCTTTGTTCTATTAAGAAAAGGAGCAGGCGGAGCGTCTCCTGTTCATGTGGTCGGAACCGTCTGCTGTGCGCTCTAAAATCGAGCGTTCACCTGCGGCCGAAAATACGCTCTCATTTCGAAACATATAAAGATTTTGCTTTGAAATATGAAGGAGACTTGAGATGTTGTAAAATAAGTGGAAAATTTTTCAAAAAAAAATGTCGGGACTTTAAATAGCAAATCTTTGCATTTCACTTCTGTTTTGTCGTCATAGGTCATACTGCGAACCATTCTTTTATGTATATATCTCGGATACATTTCGTGACCTCTGTCCCGCCTATATAAGATCTCTGGAAACTATATCGAACGCTTTTTCCAAATGATGTCCAACTATTTCGAAGGGTCGAAGGGTTTTATTATTATCTGTAATTTTTGAATCGCGTTCTGCGTCGATCTGCCTGATCTGCATCTCGTCGTTTTATTGAACACAATTCCTAGCCATTTAAATCCAATATTTCCGATTGTCGTACATACTTCGGAGTTTATGTGATCCGGTCAGACTGCAGTTCAAAATAATTTTTTTTTATTACTCCGCTAACTTTGGCTTATGTGACAACCTAGGGAACGCTAATATGTGGGAAACCTTCGTCAGTAGCGAGTAAAATACTCGTTCCATTTATTGCAAATTTCTTTATTTTCCGTTACCAGGTGTACCTGCTGGTCTTCAATATATTTTGGTGACCTTAAAAATATTAGCTCCTTCCCCAGTGCTTCGACGTTGCATTTTTTCTTTTGCCTACCTCTAATTCCGTCTAGAATACCTATCGCACGTGCTCTACCCACCAGCTTTTTCGCCCCTTTTTTTTTATAAAATTCGTAATCTTACTCAACACGCGGTCTCTAACTCAGTTTTGCGGTGTCCGCTGTATTTAGAGTTCACTTGAAAGGCTTGCCATTTAGTCCTTACAGTAATTATTGTCAGATAGTTTTCCTAAAAGCAAATTAAATGTTAGGTTTTTTTATATGTATATTTACCCAGCGTTGCGTTTTCGCAACGCCAGAGTTTACGATACTAAACAAATGTAAATAAACTGCATTTGTGAGCATCTATTTAGTTAATTTTTATGTTTGATATATAAACAAACAGAACCAATAAACAATAGAACTATACTTGCATACACTTTCACTTACCAATGTCTTTCATCCATTGCCATCTTTCTTTTTTTGCGCAAAAAATTTTTAACAACTATCAAACTTTTCTAGAACGCAACTGAAACAGATTACACCACAAAACACAATGCGCTTACGCACTGTGATTCTCATATAAAGGAAAAAACAATTTTCCAGTAGAAATAACGGTACCGGCAAAAAATATCGTTATGTGACATGCTCGTTTAGTGTTGCGAAAACTAAACGCTGGGTCCAAATGGTTTTTAAGGCCTGTTGTGTAAAGATCATAAGTTTATCCCACAGCTTCATTTGCGTTGAAGCAATCCGCATTAAACACCACTTCAAACCGCATTGAAATATTCCACACGCATACGTTCATTCCTGCTTATAAAACAAATTGAAAATTTGTAACCGCTTTGAAATATCGTATAAACATTTTCAAATCGCATAGAAACATTTTACTCTCTCGCGCTCTCATCATTCTTTCATCATTGGGCAGGTATTGGTTGTGTATTTAAAACGTGGCATTGCAAACGAAATATTTGGAAAGCCAAAGAAATAAGATCAATGTATCAGTGTTAGTATCAAGTGTCAGTTCAACCAGCTGTTGGGATTTAGTTTTGTTTAATTTCATATAAACACCAGCATTTCTACGGGTATTAAACCAATGCGGATTGGTTCAACGCAAATTGATCTGTCAGATAAACTAGGTAATAGAGAGTACGTGTAGAGATACTTCCAACGCAAGAACATTGCCAATTAATATGCCTCCTAACGAAAATGTAATGTATATTTTTTATTCTCTCAGGATACCTGATGCGGTTAAGGATATCCAGGAAAAACTAACCCGCGTATGCTCTATAATTTTTATTATTCTTCACCTTTTGCACAGCCACGTTTATCGTATATTCGTATTATTTTACGGGCTATGCGTAACAAAGCCATTGGCCAGACTAATACATTTTTGAACTCTTACGCTACGGCGTCAGATTGGAATGAAATTAAAAGTACATAATCTCATTATCCATTATTCCAATAAAATGAATGGTACTAGTTTGATTCGTGATCTGCATACGTTACGAGGAAATCAGGATAGCGTAGAGTCCTCCTATTCTAAAATTCTGGAAATTCTCTCGACCTTGGTGAACTACATCTAAGTCCATGAAACTAATTTAAGTGTAATTCAATCAAAAGTCCAGCCTACTTTGCGGGTTAAGGGGACCATTAGAACAGAATTGTATATATTATAGGAATCATCAGCAATAAATAGAGTATACGCAGGTACCAGAGAACACGAAACTTTTACCCACAACCGCTGAGAGTCTTCTCTCGCACATTTCCAAATGCAGGGTATTCACAACAACGCCATGGCCTTTCCAATATCAGAAGACAACCAATATTTTCAAATTCACTAATATGTAAGTCAAATAATTCGAATGCGCGTTTTATACCTCAAGAGCCCACCATGGATGTCTGGAGCGGTAGAAAAAACAATAGTGGTTGTCTAAGATCGGTGCCATCCCTGGACAGCACCTTATACATTTTGATTTTAGTACCTATCTGACAGTTGGAGGCCAACATCGTTTTTACTCTTTCACTTTATGTAATTGTTTCTCGCTTTTTCCGTTGGTTTCTTCTAGGCCTTTCGTGATTCTTCTTTATCTTTCAATTGTACTCGTGGCAATTACGGATAAAGTTCTTATTATTTCCCCTACAGTGGTAATTGTAATCGCTTTAATGGAAGCACTGTTCGGCGGAGTCAAAATCAGGTATACAATCTAGAAAGTAGTTTCAGGGGCAATGGTCATTCGCATTCGCACTTAGAACTTATCACGATTCCCACAAATCCGTTGCAAAGTATTCTGGATCAAATCATCAGTTACCAGGTGCGGAGGTGGATGATAGAAATTTTCCAGTGGGATACTTAGATATCCATAACTTTCATTAAAGTTTGTTGCCATATACGAGTATCATAACATCTAGTGTAAGTGGGGGTAGCAACAGATCCTTTATTAGTCCTCGTGCACTGAGTGTTAGGAATATAAACATAATTTCCATAGACCCCATTGAAATTAGGACAGCATTTATTACACATTGTATATTAGTAAAGCAAAAATTGTCTTAAACAATTGAATACTAAGGAGAAACTATGTTTTTTGGGATTTAGGTTCCGCAATTACTTCGGTTCTGATGTTATGAAATCTTTAGTGATTAAAATTGGTTTAAAGAAGTTGATTTTAGAATCAAACAATAGAAACATTTCCTTACATTTTCACCCAAACATGATTCCACAAGTACTCGTATACGTGAATCCAGGTCTAAGCAAGAAGATTTGTTCCTTGCCAGTAGATATAGAATCAAATAATATTTACATAAAACCCACATGCATTAGAAAATAATATAATACGAGAAGGGATATATGTACTCGTATGTACCTTGAGAAGGAATGGTTTTCTGATGTTGAGGTAATTAATACCTTAGGAACCGAACAAACATTTATAATCGGAAAACCAATTGAAGCGTTTTCATTAGACAACCATGAATTGATCGAGGTTAATACGTTTTCAATATCTGACATACAAAATTCTAAGAACATAAATATATATGTATGATCTTATTAAGAGTGCGCATTTAAATGTTAAGGAAAAACTAGTTTTGAAAGGAATGTGTAGGCAATATTAAGAGACATTTTTTCAAGGGGACAAAAATTGTCATTTTCGAATCTGTTGTAGTCCAACACTCAAAAAGGACGATGTATCCATTTACTACAAGTCATACGGTTATCCATATATTTTACGTGAAGAAATTCAAAGGCAAATAATGGATCTTCTTGGGCGTGGAATTATACGTCAAAACTTTTCTCCTTGGTGATCATCTGTTTGGATCGTTCCGAAGAAAAAGGCAAACACACATGGCTGCTGGTAGTTGACTACCGAAAATCGAATGAAAAGACGATTGATGATGAATATCCGCTTCCTAATATTAATGAGATTTTGGATAAGCTTGGCAGATATGTTTATCCATCTTTACACAAAAGCCACGGGCAGATTAGGATAGGTCTGGGCGGGTGCAAAGCTCAAGGTCGTGGGTAAGAAGGATATACCTAGCAGACCCAGAACTCGCACCTGGATCCCAGCTGAACCCTTCTCCGCAGAAAACTTCATCAAGCTCAGTAAGTCATCCCTTCCGGCTCATGACTGACATGACGCGAAGCTGGAGGAACTAAGGGGCCCTTATAGATGCATGATCAATAAGGAATCCCTTAATGCTCTAGTGCAAACCAAAGGCATGATTCGGTTTGGTTTCGAGTTTAGAAACCTAAGGGCTTACAAAAAGTATTAGCTGGATGCTTATAATCAAACTCCTCCTCCTTTAACTGAAATTGCAAATTGAGCCTCAGATCTTGGAGCGTCTATATGCTTTCCTGAATTGGAAAGCGACGACTCCAATCTATCCAAGGTGGCAACTAAATCGACTGTGTCCACCTCTGACACCTTGTCGGAGATAGAAACCGACGACGAATTAAAAAGAGATCCTTTACGATCAGATGATGAAGATGAGCCCTTTGGCACATGTTCAGATTCGGAGGACTCGAACAAAAGCCTGGTGGAGGCTTCTTTGTTAGATTATATAATAGCAATGATGCTACGGTTTCTTCAGATTAACCTCCATCACTCCAAAAAGTTGTCGGCCGCACTCATTCTGCGTTATCCAAAAAGGCAAAAGACATCTTCCCAATCCAGGAACCATGGATTGTGGAAGGCTTGGTTCGTGGACTTGGAACACCTGCATTCGTTCCGCTCTATACAAGAGACAAAGGAAAGTTTGGAATTTATTTGTTAGTGAAACGTAGCCTTAATGTATTCTTACTTCCTGACCTACTGGCTGGTATCGGCATATATTGGGCACGACCATGTAGGACCTCTCCCTGGTGACAACCTAGAAAGGGTGGTACTGGAAACTGGAAGGGTGAAAACTGGCCTCATCATCTGGTGCGACGTTAACGCACATCACACGGTATGTGGCAGTACCGACGCCAACGATAGTGGTGGGCCACTTTTTGATTGCATTCTAAGTTTGCATTGTTTGCAACATTGGTAATGAGCCCACTTTTATAACAAGAAACTGACAGGAAGTACTAGATATCACTCTTGTCTCCGACAACATCACTTAAATGCTAACGAACTGGATGGTATCGTCAGAACACTCATTTTCGCACCACAGACACCACCTCTGAACTCTCAAGTCCCCCGCGTAACACCAAAGAACTTGACAATTAATGAACTTGAAAGTTAATGGTTTTACCCTTGCTCACAACCAGGCAATGGCTGCTTCCTTTCCTCTGAGGAATGCAAAGGTCATTCTGTGACAACATATTCACAGCTAGTAACAACCATAACCGGACTACTACAGCGTGGCCAACATTCACGGTCTGATTACGAGAGACAAGCTGCTCTGGGCGCTGCATAGTTTCAGAGCATACAAGTCTGCTGGTCCGGACGCTATAATACCTGCCGTACTATAAAGGTCATCAGATCAGATCATCCTGCCAACGCTAGAGAATATTACGAGGAGTTGCGTAGAGACGATCCGCATCCCCATGTCATGGAGAGAAGTTAATGTAATTTTCATTCCCAAAATTGGAAAATATTTCATGTTGCCCCAAAGGAGCTGATACCTATAAATCTATAATCTTTCCTTCTGAAAACTCTAGAACGACTGATTGATATCTATATACAATCTATTGTAGAATTAATATACGACTTTTGTCTATGGCTCAACATGACTACTGTTAAGGAAAGTCGGTGGAAACGGCTCTACAATCACTGAACAGCCACATCGAACGATCCCTACATTATAGGGAGTACACAGTGGTCGCATTCCTGGACATAGAGGGTGCTTTTAACAGCGTCAATATATCCACAAGGGTCGTTGAACAGTCTTATGCTAAATAGCAGGATAATCAACTCCAAACTGGATGGGGCTTCTGCTAAAAAACGTGTCAACAGAGGTACGAAACAAGGCGGTGCCTTTTCACCCCTTCTTTGGAACTTAGTGGTCAACTAATAGCGGATAAACCTGGTGGTAGCAGAGTTGTAGCCTATGCGGATGACGTCTCTATAGCCATCTCAAATACGCTTAACCCGTTGGGCAAATCCCAGTGGATTGGGAGTAACCCGCTATAAATCTCTTTCCCAGGAAATAAAAGATTCCAAGCGTAGACCCCCGCTCAATTAACGGTACCAGCTTAGTATTTTCCGATATAGCGAAATATCTGGGCCTTATTTTTGACAGGAAACTAAACTGGAAACCTAATATTCCAGAAATAGTAATGAAAGCTACAGTACCTCTATTTACTTGCAAAAAAAAAACATTGGGAAGAAATGGGGCCTTCAACCTTGCATTACTCGCCGACTATACGTGTAGGATATAAGACTGATACTCACCTACGGGGTGGTTGTCTGGTGGTGCTTTATGCAGTCAACTGCAGGAAACTAAACAAATTCAGACAGCATGTCTGGGCATAAGCGGAGCCTTACGTACTACTATCTCCGCGGCACTGGATATTGTTTTTGACTTGACACCCCTCGACAATATTGGTTTGACAACGACGTCACTTCCAGATCCTTCTTCTCATGGACGACAAGTCAATCCACTTCTACACGGATGGATACAAGACTGATAGCGGGGTTGGTGGCGATGTTTTCTCATATAAACTTAATTAAAGCCTCATCTTCTGCCTTCCAAATTATTGTAACGTGTTCCAGGCGGAAATTTTGTGGATTAAAGAAGTCATATCCTGGCTGAAGAAAAACGTGATATCTGCCAGGGAAATATGCATCTTTTTGGATAGTCAGGTCGCTATCAAGTCCCTGGACTCAGTCTCACTAAATTCTAGAACCGCCTTTGACTGCTGATTATCTCAACCATCACCTATGTTGTGGCACAGAGACATTGCATGGAATTGTAGGGCCTATTCTCCAGGAAAAGGGTAGGATAGGTATTCTAATTGCTACATGCAGACTAATATCAAAGCTGGATGCTAACAAAAGAACAAATGTTAGGTGGACTGTTGGATCAACATATCTAGTAACCAAATAAATTTGGCCAAAGCTGGACCTGAATCGCTCAAAAAATTTGATATTTCAAAATATGAAACCTCTCAGCGCTATCATAGGTGTCATTACTGGATACTGTCGTATACGCAAGCATGCAAGATGGCTTGATGTCCTTACTAATGATTTCTGCAGAAGCTGCATTGACGAGAAGGAGGAGGAGACAATCCTCCACCTACTCTGTATATACCTATGCAGGAACATACTCAAAGCCTTAAAGAGGTATTTCCAATGTTAAGAAACTCTAATCTGAAAGTTCAACTACCAGAATCAATTTTTTTTTCTGCAAACAATTATCATTTTTATGCTATATTACCACTATTACTATGAATCCTTTTTAGGATCGCTGACCAAAAATTTATTAGAGATCTTGCGAAACTAATTAAGCCGATGACAAAGTGCTTGAGAAAAGGGCAATTTATAGTTCTTAATTCCAAATTTAAATATTGTTTTAAGACCTGATAAGCTTTGTTGTGCAATGAGCCTATTTTACCCTAACCAAACTTTACTAAGCTTTTCAATCTTACCGCAGATGCCAGTAACGTTTATTTAGGCGCTGTGTTGTCCTATAGACCGGTTGCAAGTCGCACACTATCAAAATCTGAACAAAATTATAGCGCAATAGAAAAAAAGTTATTGGCAATTGTGGGGGGCCAATTATTTCAGACTTTATGTCTATGGTAGACAATTTAAAATCAAAACCGACCAGAAACCGACTACTAGAAAGGAAAAAAAACAACCCTAATTCCGATGCTTTGTCTCGTATAGAAATGAATACCTTCGACTGTGAGTTAATTTCAATTCAGAGAACTTAGTTGCACTATCTCTTGAGAATAATTTTGATAACACTGAAAGATGGCTACGATTCGGCCCTTGAAAATTTAAATGATGGAATACATATATCTGAACGCCCACGAGTTCATTAATCAGATTATATCGTAATTAAAGAAAATATTACTAACCCTAGGCCCCTTTACTATTTCAAACCGCATAAGGTCAATGCATTATTAACCGACACTATATCTTTAAAACTGTTCAAACAATGTATTCCAAATACTTTACTACTACAGGTATTAAATTAATAAGATGCACTACCTTTTTGAAAGACATTGTTGGGATAGATAACCAAGAAGAAGATCATATGACAACTCATCATAGGGGTGTAATAGAAATGTTAGGGTACTTAAAAAGAACTATTCTCCTTATATGATGTGGTATGGCCGTGACTCAAATGGTAGTGTATTGGCTTCCCAATCGGACGGTTCGGGGTTCAATACTAAAATCTCGTGAGATGAATGGTTGCTGTTAATTTCGATACCAAGGCTGTATCAAATTACTTCGAAGAAAAAGATTTTTATTTCCAACTGCAATGGTGGCTTAACAAAGAATGAATTTTATTGAACATAAGAACATAGGAGTAAAGACTAAGTACTAGAATATTAACAAATAGATTTAATATAGTAATAGAAGGTTTAACATAGTATAGGAAGTTTAGAATGTAGTAATAGAAGAAATATCATAAAACAAATTAAAACATAAAGTAGAAAGTAGGTAGAAAACTTAACAGTTGCCTAAATACAACATCAAGCCAATCCACATTACTAATTTAGACTTTCCATTAAATGTTGATGCCAGCCATGGAGCGAAATAGCCATTGAGCCCAAACATCTTTCTTTCTATTTCTGTTATTTTCGGAAAAACTTAACACGTGCTTTGGCGTCATAAGTGTAGTCATACCCACTTGAGTTTAAGTTCTTAAAAAAAAATACAGTAGAAGAAAAGAGTCCTTGAAATTCCACATCACTGAAACTTCATCTAGGCCGTTTGACATAGTCCACCCCGTCATATACTTATTTCGTCCAAAAAGAATGCTCTTTAAAAATCATAGACAAGTTTTCAAAGTTTTCCAGCGCCTATTTATGTAAGAAGTAGTGGCATTGCGGACAGATGGCAACCCTCAAGTTGTAAGAAGAAGAGTGGTGGCAGCAGAATAAGAACAAATAAACCGGTTGTAGGTAGCTTGGAAATTGGTACAGTTGTCAATACCTAATCAAAGTTGTTCCAACATATTCATTCAGTTTTTTTTTTTTTATACTGAGTGCTCACTCATGGGGTTTGAGTACCCTTAAGGTGATTGTACACAGCGCGGGCAAAGCAAATTTAGGGAGGATGAAAAGAGAGGTACCGACGTATGTACATTGTTTTTAAATGTTTGTAAGTTATAACGACCAGGAGATACAGAGATCGGCAGGGTATTCCATAAGCGAGTTGTACGGCTTGGGAAGGAATCACGATAATTTAGAGTACGTCCGAAAATGGGCTTGAGCGTATACTGATGAGCATTCATAGCGAGACGGGTGTTACGGTTGAAAGTTTGAATGGGCGGAATGCTACTGGCGATTTCAGTGGAGGAAATGTGGTGGTGGAAATAGCGATAAAACAAAGCAGGACAGGAGACATTACGTCGGTGTTCGAGGGTGTCAATTGATTGACTGATATTAGTATCATCAATAAGTTTTATCGCACGGTTTTGAATCCTATCTAGCAGGTGCAGAGATGTTTTAGGAGCACCTGACCAGATGTGGGCGTTGTACTCCAATTTTGGGCAGATGAATGCTTTATATATTGAGGCCAGATCAGAGCGGGTAAAATATTACTTACATCGCTTGAGGAAACCTAGACATTTCGCAGCATTTTTGGCGATATCAAATATGTGGTCATTCCAACGTAAGTTGTCATTGACACACATAACGAGAATGGAAAGTTTTTCGGTTTCGACGATGCAAGTGCCATTCATGGATAATGGCTGGGTGTTTAAATTTCGCTTTAACGACAGCAAACAGCATTGTGTTTTGGAAGCATTAAATTCCACTCTGTTGATAGTTCTCCAAATGGTTATGTTGTTTATATCGGAATTTAATGTGCTTAGCATACGCTGCCGTTCTTGTTCTACAGCCGAAGAGCAGGGCCGTGAGTCCGGGAACGAATATGAAAAGCAGAAAGTACTGTCATCAGCAAAGGAATATATTGGATTAGAAGTAGCAGACAAGACAATAACACCAGCATTTATTTTGTGAATATCAGACTTGAAACCGTCCAAGACAACTTGAATTGAACGTTCCGAGAGGTAATTTCTAATCCACCGAAGAAGAGTGTCGTTGATCCCAAATGCACGCATTGTTGCCAAAAAAGCCTGATGCCAAACACTGTCAAATGCCTTAGAAATATCAAGTACGCTTTGGTACCACTTTTCGGTGTGACATGCCATCAAATCACCAGTGGACCGAAAGTGCAACGAAAACCATATTGCCGGTCATTGAAAAGTTTTCGTGTTTCGAGATATTTCATGAGCTGACAATTTATCAGCGTTTCCATGACCTTGGAAAGAAGGGACGTAAGTGCAATGGGTCTGTAGGAGGAGAGTGAAGATGATTCACCTTTTTTAGGGACGGGCTGGACAAATGCTGTTTTCCATCTGCTCGGAAAGAGTCCTAAAGAGTAGGATTGGTGAAAAAGCTTACGCAGTGGTTTTGCCAGCGAGGAAGAACACCTCTTCAGAAGAAGGGGAGATATACCATCTGGACCAGCGGATTTATGTATGTTGAGATCTTTAAGTACCCTTGCTACTACACGAGTGCGAAAGTAGATTCGTCCCATTGAAGATTCCACGCACTCAAGTGTAGGGGGAGACAAAGCACAATCTGGGAGTGTTAAGCTGGCCGCAAAATGTGCAGCAAGCAGATTGGCCTTATCCAAAGAGCTGACAGCTGGAATGTCATTGTAAATGAGCATTGGGATGGAGGATGAGGCGGAATTTCTAATGTTTTTGACGAACGACCAAAAATTGTTACTGCCTTTGGGACATTGCAGTATTTTTTGCCTCAGTTTTTGGTCGTATTGGAATTTCACACTCTTAAGAAAGGCGTTGCAGTCATTTCTGGCTCGTTTGAACTTTTTTCGGTTTTCCTCTGTCGGTTTGGTCTTGTAGGACCGAAAAAACATTTCTCTAACCCCTGACGGCCTCTTTACAGCTCTAGTCGTACCATGCCTTTTCTATTGGTTTCATACTCTCATCCGATGAGGAGTAAAGGATCTCATTCCAAAGAGAATGGTGTCTGTAATCATATCAGCAGCGGCATCCACGTCGTTATCGAGGAAGCATAACGACCAGTTAAAATTCCTAAAGAAGTTGTTAAGACTGCTCCAGTTGGCTTTCTCGTATTGCCATACGGTTCTTTTAGGAATTTTTTCTCTAACTGTGTGGTCGGTGTACGAGAAATTAACTGATATGACACAATGGTCCGACGAGCCTAGAGGGGTGTACTTATCGGGGTGAGAAGTTAAAAACAAGTCCAGGGTGTTGGCGGTATGACTATCAACGTCTGGTATTCGCGTGGGCTCGTTTACAAGCTGCGTTCGATTGTTTTCCGCAGCGAAGTTCTCAACACACCGTCCTTCGGGTGTTGTCTGTCCAGAATGTCGAAGCCACCTAGAATTGTGTATATTGAAGTCGCCCGTAATAACGATTTCAGTATAAGGATACAGGGATACAATTCTTTGAATGGAGTCAGATAGTGCATCAAATTCGTTAAAGTCGAATTGCTGTCCAGTTTGGGGCTTCTGTAAATAAAGCAGTAGTGAATAATTTGCTTACGGAGATGGAATTTTAACCACATGAAATTGATTCCGGATTGGAACAGGGACTACATTGTGGTAGAGTTTGGTAAGCTACAAAACTACGCACATAAACGGCGAGACCGCGGTGAGAGAAGAATAATGGCAGGTAGCCAGGTAGCTTCAGATCAGAATGATCTGAGAGGTGTGGGCGGGGATCTACCTGTATTTCACTAAGTGCCAAAACAGCCGGTCTGTATTTACAGACGTGAACGTACGCAGAAAAGTGATTACTTTTTAGCCCGCGTATATTGGGTACGTCTACCCTGAATTCCCTAGTGATAATCACAGACAAACACAGAAAACACAAACACCAAAGATACTAAGCAAGTGAAAATTCTGACATAGGTGTTATGCCCTTACAACAATATGAAACAGTGCACCAACAAAATTTTCACTCACAACCCGCTATCCATCAGTTGTTACATTCATTCAGTCGCGAACATTCAAGCTGCAAAATTGTTCAGCCATAAACAGCCGTATTTTTCCAAAAAGCTCAAATGGAAATTCCTCTATTGGACGGTTCCATTTAACAGAATTAGAATAATAAAAGCACAAAACAGAAAAAATCCAATATCTGAAGTTGTCGATGAAGCAATTCTGATATACAACAATTCCATACACTCAACTACTAAACTGCCTCCATCTGAATTATTGTACAATAGTTTCTGGTTATACATACGAGTATACGAGTAAATAAAAGTACACCATTTCCATCTAAATTTTTTACCAAAGAGAGAATAGGATTATTTAAATGAAAACATAAAAAGCTATGAAGGTCTAAGTAAATTATTTTAGTTCATAAACACAGCCTTAAGAATAAGCTTAGATTGTATATGAGCAGAATGATAGGAGACATAAGTTGTGTCTCCTAGATACACAGATCACGAAGTACCAAAGAATAACACAATTACAATTAATACAGTCAATCGTAACGTGAATAAACAAAAAATTAAGCCCAGGTGTAGGATAATTTGATTAACCTCTGGGCAGACGGCTTCAACAGTGAATAAATAAATACATACGAGTACGTATATGTATATATACGCGTATATTCAAACATTGTTAGATACCAAAATCGTGAACGTTGTGTTAGTGTGAAATTTTTTTTTTGAAATTGAAACAATCCTTCTGAAACACCAACAAGACACCAAAAATGTAAGATATTCCACAGCATCTCTATACTTACGAGTGAGGAGTTACATGCACACCACTGGACACCCTCTGTTGATGATGACAACTTCTTTGTGATCGAGGATCCGCAGGAGCAGGTAGAGGCTATAGGAGCGACTTTCCAGGAAGTGTACAAGGCGAATGTTATCAGTGGCCCGAACCACGATCTGGTTCTATTTCTACCTTCGAAATGAAATTGTGAATTGGCGATTCGAGAGCTCGGGTTTCACCCAGTTCAGTGACGAGAATATGGCAAATAATGTCATCACCAACGATAGGGTACTACCCCCGTTCATTTCGAAGGAAGATCTCCAAACGATCTTCGAATCACTTAGAAGTAAGAAATCAGTGGGAACCGATGAAATACCGAACATTGTGCTTCGACATCTCCCTCTAGAAGCGGTGAACATTTATACCACCCTGTTTAATGATGCAATGAATAATGCACATTATCCAGCGCATTGGAAAACTGCGGTGGTACATCCCATCCCCAAAAGGGATAAAGACACTTCCAATCCGGCGAATCTCCGATCGATCAGTCTTCTTCCAAACATCAGTAAGGTGTTCAAGAAGGTGATCAATAGAGTCCTCACTAAGTGGGTTGAGGACAAACATATAGTTCCGGATAATCAATTCGGTTTCAAGGCGGGGCATGATATCATTCATGCTGCGTCGAAACTGGTTTCTGATATCCAATGGAACAAAGGCAAGAACCAGTGCACTGGTGCCTGCCTGATTGACTTGGAGAAAGCCTTCGATACCGTATGGTTAGAAGGACTCTGTATATTTTTTTCGATATGCTCTCCAGTAGACAGTTCATCGTAAAGAATGGCGATGTGATTTCTGCTGGAACATTTAACATTAAAAACGGTCTGCAACAAGGTGCGGCGAATTTAGATCCTATTCAACATTTACACAAGTGATCTGATAGGTTCACTTTACCATGCCATAGCGTACGCAGACGAGTTAATCGCGTACAGATCGGGTCCAAAAATTGAGGTTATTAATATGCTTTTGCAGCGTGACTTCGACAAAATTAAGCGATATTGCGATGACTGGAAGTTGAAAATCAACTTTCAGAAGTCGGAAACCATTCTGTTTAGGAGCCTTTGTCTGGGGCCTCTAGGGATACCAGAAAGAATTGGCGAAAGTTCTCGATAGTGGGGCAGCACGGGCAGCCACTTGTTTGTCGAAATGTAGTCAGATACCTTGGGATCTGGCTAGATCAATTTCTGTATTATAACAAACATATAGATGTTGCTCTGGCCAGAGCCAGAGGTGCTTTTGCCCTTACAAAGAGACTGTTTTATAGCAGCCAACTCGATGCGAGGGTAAAGGTAATCTGCTACATGGCCCTTATCAGACACATGCTTGTATTTGGATGTCCCGTGTGGTTCAACGTGAGAGCAAGTTTATTGGAAAGATTCGGGTGTTTGAGAGGGCTTGTCTTAGGACTTGTCTTCGCTTATACAGAACACCAGAGTCTCAGTACATAAAATTCTATCCTAATGAGGTCTTATACAATAGGGCGAACCTAATAAGAGTGGACAATTTCGTCATTAAGTTGACTCGAAGGCACGTTGCAAGAGCAATGGCCTCATCGAACAACCTGATCTCAGGGGCTTACTACCCCAATTATATGTATCACGAGAGAGTCCGCTTTGACGGCTTTATTCCTCCAGAAGCGTTCCTCTATTTAGATAGCAAAGGTCTGATCCAGGACAGATTAGCGGTGCCGCTAATCTTCCACGTCGCTCGAACAGCTGCGGACAGGCGACTCAACTACGACAGAGACGTCGCACATGACAGTGCGGAGCGTCTCCGGTTCAGTAGGTCGGTAGGGAGTCGCGACATGAGGGATGTTGCTCAGCAGCACCAAAACTTTTGGTGGCTTGTTGAAGGGGAGGATGCTTCGTCGTCGAACTCCTTCAGTGATATGTAGCTTCATGTGAAGAAAAGTGGGCCAGCCTAATTTTTCTTAGCCATGGCCGGCTTACATAGTTTTAGGTAGGTTTAAGTTAGATTTTAAGAAAAAAAAAATATATAAAAACAAAAACAAAAAAAAAAATATAAAATGAAAAAAAAATATATATATATACATATATTTATATATGACGTATATATATATTATGTATATATATATATATATATATGCATGTAGATGTAAGTAGGTTAAGTAGATTAAGATTTAGTTTTAGGTAGTATGTAGGCTTTTAGTTTTAAGTTTTATAATAAAATTAAAATAATCCATGTACTAAGTTTTTGAACATGTTTTCTTAGTTTAAGCTATAGTTAAGTCACTAAGTTATAAAACCCGTCATAAACGTCGAAAGACATAATTTTTAAGTATTATGTTTAACTTAGAGTGCCCGCATGGGGCCAGTAAGTTAGTATAAGATAATTTTAAGTTATTTAAGCTAATTTTTAAGCGTTTTTTTGTCTAGCATGTAAGAGTAAATTAAGTAATATAATAAAAATGCATATAAACTAAACTGAAACTGACAACTGGACACCCTATGAATTTCACGTCACACATTCTATATCAGCAAACCCACGTCTATAACAACATATGCAACAACAAGAACCCATGAAGCAGATTCCCGCCAAAACAGTTATGGGGAACATCTGTTTCTTATTAACAAAAATACCAGCAAAGGCAATAGCGGATAAGGTTCAGCGCCAAAATCCAGATTTGAGAGATATGTTGGCGCCAGAAGATGACATCCAGCACCGGTTCATTCTCACAGCGGGAAGCTTCCTTGACCGATTCTGATTGTGCCAAAATAAATTAGCCAAAATATAAAGATTGTCTTTATATAGGTTATGTACCCCATAAAATCTGATACATCATCCATTTTTTCTTTTCCAAATAACTTCAATAAAAAGTATTTTCCCACACTTTCCACGATCACGGCAATCTAATATCAGCAACACTGTTGCAAAGTTCAATGTCGCAAAAGTTCACACGCGCTGCATCGAAGATAGCTGAGATAGTAATGTGAGAATTGACATAAGGGAGTGACGAATGATCACCAGTTAGTTAGTAAGAAAATTTTGTAAGAGCTAATCGGTGTGGAATAAATAAAAATATTTTTTTTAAGCAAACCCCGGTACGAGTAGAATAAATTATACAATGATTGTTTTTTTTTTAATACTGAAGGTTAAATCTATTACTCGTGCTCAATTCTTCCTCTCTAGTTATGCTGGCACCAGTTTTCGTTGCTTTTTGTCTAGCTTCATCACGGAAAATTTTGCATGCAATTTCCGATGTTGTGCTAAGAGTACTTGAGCACTTTATTTGCCATTTCGCGTTATTTCGTTGCGCATAGATGCAATGCGCAATTAGGTGCCGCTCCTGCCTAATAAAAACCGTATTGAATGTTAAAACGAGGCTTCCAATGGATAATGCCATTTCTGATGATAAGACGATCGTCGACTTTGTCTTCAGTAAGTCGATTGTGGCGCGCACTGACAAGTGACACCGTCCAATTGAAACCACAAGCCTCCAATTCCAATTTATCCCAGCAAAAAAAAGTGGTTAACACGAAGCGGTAGCGGTCTCTATCTACTGAAACCGACTCGCCAGCATCAACTCGTAAGGAATACGACCTACAGTGTTTCGACTATATGGATTTAGGTGGAAAAAAGTCATGCCACAGACTAGTAAAAACCGGTTATTGAGCTTCCAGAGAAGAAGGCAAAGATCTCAAATCTATAATATTTCCATGGTTTTCCCGCTCTTTGTCAAAAACTAACTGTACATTTCCAATGAAGCAGTAGCATTTTGTTTACCGATGCCTCATTTGACAAGTAGCATTTGTAGTTGACGTTATAATATTGAGTCTAATTTTTTTCAACTTTAATCAATTGTTCCTGTATCATGGATATTTCTTCTGAAGGTATTTACGGTTTACTTCGTAATTTTTCTCTTTTTCATAAAAAAACATGCTATAGAAAAACAATTGTTTTGAATTTATCAGTTTTAATTTAAATCATTAGTAAAAAAAGGCATGAGTACCAGTCTATCAGGACTTAAAATTGTATGCATCTTGTAGAGAATTTAATCCTCTTTCCGAACATTCAAACTGAATTTTGCGCACGACTTTGCAAATATTTTTATTTTTTAATTTTCAGATTCACTTTGCATGATTTCGCGAACAGAATTTTTTGAGCAATGGATAAAATATCCCAAAAAAGTGAGGAATGGAAATATTTACAGCTACATAGTTTTGAAGCACAATCTTCTTGTTTCTAATAATGAAAAACAGAGGCTAAAAAACAGTATTAGGTTCTGGTCGGAAAAGATAAGTGGGGTAAAGCAGGCCGTCAAGTTGAGCGATTTTTTTGTACGTATGAAG
Source organism: Volucella bombylans (assembly GCA_949129095.1). NCBI lineage: Eukaryota > Metazoa > Arthropoda > Insecta > Diptera > Syrphidae > Volucella > Volucella bombylans. The sequence continues at coordinate 136,829,850 of OX422143.1, forward strand.
AATGGCTGAATGGAGATGATATTACTCGTATTTTATTAACGCGTGATTCCAAAGATCTTTATCTTGCCGATGATCAAGCTCCCCAAACACCTCAATATTTTGGTCGTCCTCCAAAATCATTTAATGATTGTTGCCAAAAAACTAAAATACAAAGGGGAACAAAGGATACTCAATAATTTTACCTTGGAAGAAATTTTGTTTGCTGCTGAACATTCTCTAAAGCTCGCGAGAAAGAAAGATGCTGCAAACATAATAAAAGGCTTGAGTGATGACCTAGATGGTGCTAAACAAATAAAAAATAATCAGTTGTTAACTTCAAAAGAGAAATGCCTTTCCGGTGATGAAGCACTAGGCCTTTATCTTGATGCAAAATTGACCACCAATAGTTACAAACTATTGAGGAATGTAGCTCTTGGTGTAGGCCACGAAATGGTTCCTTCATTTTACTGTTTGACGAAAGTCAAGAAAAAATGCTTTCCACCTAAAGAATGTATTCAAGTTGATGAGGTTTCTGCTAGTTTTATACTACAGTTCTTGCTAGATATAACTACCCAGCGGATTTTAGAAGCATTGCACATTTCAGGGAGAGACAAAACACAATCAGCAACGTTGATAAGTAAATGGGGATTGGATGGGAGTTCAGGGCATAGCCAGTACAAGCAGAAATTCGACGACAAAACTGCTAGTGACGAATACCTATTTTTAGTTTGTTTCGTGCCTTTGAAATTAGTTTTGGATGATAATTTTAATACCACGCTTTGGGTAAACGTCAAACCGTCATCTACGCGTTATTGTCGTGCAATTAAATTTATTTTAAAAAAAGAGACTTCGGCTTTAGTGCATCAAGAAGCAGAAAATATAAAAAGTCAAATCGAAAAACTAAACCCAACTGAATCTTCAAACCTTCTCGTCAAACATGTCCTTCTCTCAACAATGGTTGATGGAAAAATATGCAACATATTATCGGGTACAAAGAGGAATCAGAATTGTTATATTTGTGGTGCTAAGCCCAGTCAAATGAATTCGCCAATTACTTGTGGCAATATAAAGACACAAAATTATGTTTATGGATTGTCTCCACTTCACGCACTTATAAAAACTTTCGAATGTTTATTACACATTTCTTACAGATTGCCTCTAAAAGTATGGCAAGTCCGAAGAGAGAATCAAACCGTTTTGCAGGAAAGGAAAAATGTTATCCAACGAAGATTCAAATCTGAATTAGGTTTGAACATAGACTTGGTAAAACCTGGGTTCGGTACGACTAATGATGGGAACACTGCCAGATTATGAAAAAACTGCCGAAATAACTAACCTTGATAGAGAGCTAATATATAAATTCCATGTCTTACTTACTGCACTTACGTCTGGGTATGAAATTAATACAGACGAATTTAAAAAAGTTTTCAGAGAACATAGCAGCATCGTATCTCAGTCTGTATCCGTGGTATTACATGCCCGTTACAGTACACAAAATTTTATTTCATAGTGTTGATATAATCCAGCACATGATTTTATCGATTGGAAACTTATCAAAAGAGGCTCAAGAAGGTCGGAATATAGATTGCTGAAGATTTCGAGAATTTAATACCCGTAAGTGTTCTCAGTATGCCACCAATAGAGACTTACTTACAATATTGCTAATCTCATCAGATCCAAAAATAAATGAATTTAGAAATGTAATTGAAAAGAAAAACAGCCCTTTACCACAAGAAGTTAGAAAGTTATTGGTTATGCCTGCCTCTACTTCCTTATTCACTGAGGCGGAGAATTCAGCTATGATAAGTGGTATGATGTTTCATTCTTCTGATGGATCCAGCCATGAAGATATGTCAACAGATTAAACTGGCAGATACCTAACCAATACACACATGCAACTACATACATACAAACAAAAACAAACTTATAATAAAAATAATAAAATACCCAATAAAAACATTAAAATGAATTCGTTAAGCTAATAATATTTACATAGTTGATATTAGTTAATATCTTATTTCATCACAAAACTTGTCAATAAAGACACTCATTATGCGCTAAAATGGTTTTCATTTCTTCCATAGCCCATTTTTTCGAGCACTCGCAACAAGAGTTGAATTTGAAACACTTTTAGTTGGTTTTGACTTTTTTCCACCTAATCCCATATAATCGAAACACTGTGCGGCCCATTGGCAACTTCGGTGTGCAGAACACACCAAACAGTCAATTTTTTCACTTGACCAAGTGTGACAATTTTATTTATAAACATATGCCTTCGGTTTTCTGTGAAAATCTGGATCCTTTTCCATTTCAAATAGAGCCCCATCAGCGAAAGTTTGTGGTTTTAGCTGTTAAATCTGTAGTTATCGTGACTCACTGTACTTTAAAGCTCACTCTAGGGACTTCTAGACTATCTGAACAAAAACGAGTCAGTTGGTTGTTCGTCCTCCAGAATTGAACCAACAATCCTGTCAATCTCTAGCTCTAAGTGAACTTAGCTAAGCATGTGTTTCATTTGCATTTCGAACTTTTACAAAATCAATACGATTTATAACTCAAGTGTTTTCGAAAATACCTGAGGTGTACGTTCAGAAGATGTCCAGTTCCTGAGAACGGCGCGGAATCGATTGATTGAGGTCTTGACTTGCCGACTCGGATACAGATGCAATATTCTCTTCGTTTCTGGCGTTTCACTGTCGCATTTCAAAATTATGGAGTAAATAAATTAGGCTGGAATTTTTTCTCTAAATCCTCAATTGTACGCTTATCAGAACAATGATAACGGCCGAAAATTGGAGTTAACGCACGTAACATAGTAACGATTTGTAAATGTTGTTGAAGTCTATACTTTTTTGTGGTTAAGTTGTGGAGAATCTGAAATTCAAACATGGCATCTCTTAACAGATGGTATTTGTGAGATGTTTGGAAAAATTAGTTTTCTGTTACGAAACCTGGAAAGGATCTCAATACTGCTAAGAACTGCAGATATCTACCAACCGATTGAGGCCCTCCAGCAGCCAGCTGGTTGGTTTAAGCTCAGGTTAACTCCACACTGTGGCTTTATATAAGAAGGTAAAACATAAATAAATAATTACCATTACGAGTACGGCCATATTTGTGTTGTAGTCCTTTGATAATGGATTCCTCCCTATCTCTTTACCAATCGTCTGATCGAACCACTTTCAAACAAAAAACTTTATAAGCAAAAAAGCCCAGATTGTGAGGCTGATGGGAAAAATGGAAATGGATTGCAAGATTTTCCCATTGTAAAATATGTATATGATGCAATTAAATCCACTTAATTATTCTTGGTATTCTATGTTCTTCAAGGCTTGCCCAGAAATAATGATGTAAAATAATCACACTGTTCTGGATGTGAGAAACATCCTAAAAAACTTTCTGCGGGTACGACTATTATACAGGATGTTGTTTTGTAGTGAGGTTTCTTCGGTAATTGTTAAAAAAAAACAACGTCATCAATTTCGCCCAAGGCACGACCGAGAAAAATGTACACCAATTGAAAAAGTGTCTAATTTATTAAAGCTTCCTTCATATAGACCGACAGTGTATCAGCTAATTGCAAGTTCAAAACAGGATATCATACGTAGACCGAAAACATATCAAACATTATTTAATTCATGTACAATCGTGTGATGAAAAGCTATTTAACGGGCTAATCAAATTGCAAGTAAAGTAATTCCTTTGTTGCAAAGGAAATCAGTCCCAACATTTGCTAACTACCTATACAATACCAACGTTAGCACATTTATCTAATTAATTTTATCGAAATTAAGTTCACCTCTCCGGAGAGAGTTTTCAAACTTAATCCTATAAACCAGGACTCAGCAAAAGATTTATTCATGCTTAAAGTTTACCAAATTGAAGTCTGTCGTTAAATTGGGCGACAGTAAAATTTACAACGCAAACAGAGGAGAACGACGAACAGACAAACATGAGTACGAGTATATGTTGGTACTCGTATGTACTCGTATGTATCATAGTTCTTTACCTTGACGAAGAGACCGGAGTGCAGTGAAGAATTACCCCAATTCTGTGGGAGCTTACAAATATAATAGGTTTTCGGTTTGCTGACCCGATTTCTCCTGGGTCAGAGAATCATTAAATATTCGATTTGATCGCATCTCCCATCACACATATCTGCCCGCAAGCACATGTATTACGTACCAAAATCCAATTGATTTGAATGGAAAAGAGGAGGAAGTACGAGTAACCTCAAAAGATATTGACCTGACCAGGAGCACCACAGAGTACGAACACTACGAGTTCGTACGAATACTCTGTTGGGGTATTCCGGGGTGGTGTTTACTTTCACTATTTGTTAACACAATAGAATGTGGTGAATCAATTTGATCAGGAGATTGCGTGCTGAAAAATTCAATAAACGTATGGGCTTTTCGAGCGGCCTGAGTGGATGGTTTCGTGGCAGCCTAACTGGCCACTACATACCACTATTCTGAATAATAATAGCCAAGGCTGGAATACCAGACAGTCAATCAAATTTTAGGTTTACCATATTCTCGTACAAAGGCTCATGGTTGAGTCAAATTGCAGTTCACCTTTTGAAGGCTGCATGTTGTGTAATTATTTTATTTATTGTATAAATATTCCTCTGACATTAAAAACCAATTTGCATTTCAGTTGGAATTCCCGATCTGAAATTAATTTCACCAAGTGGACCTCTCTGTTTGGCCTCCAAAGTGTAGTACACTCACAAAGGCTTCATCCACAGTTAACTGGAAAATTGCAAAACAAAAAGAAAAAAAAAATTCTTAATTGTTTGGATGCGTTTAATTGTTGTTACTTTTATTTGGTTAAGCCACAATGTTTTGTTTGTTGATCTTCTAAATGACCGCAGAATGATTCCGATTTTTACAAAAAGTCAATAAGCCTGATGGTAAATTGGAAACTTGATTTTAAAACCATACGATCTTGGACCTAACAAAAGTGGTCTGGTACATCAAAAATGTTTACTAATAGAATACCATATGCAAACGTACAGGGGTTGGATTGAGTAATAAGGGTGTCTCTGGATGACCGAAGCAGCCAAAATAGTACCATTTTTTTGGTAGCCTAACTATTATACAAGCTCCGGATCGCGATAGCTCAATCCGATCCTTAACTGGGGTTTTGGAAAGGAACTCTCGGGAGACCGCTAATAGCCATGTTGAAGAAAATCGAAATCGAAATAAATCTTCACCCCAGGAAGGGAACCAGCAATTATCTAGTCTCTTAAATGAGCATTCTCCAAAGAAGCGTAAGCAATGCTGACACTGATGGCGTCTAATTACCGAATAACAAACTTCTTTCGACTAAACATTAGATTAGAGTAGATTAAAATTTATTCCTCACAATATTCATTCCTTTTAATTTAAATCTAAAATTTCGTTAACTCAATGGGAGAGGAGAAATATTATAACTAATATTATATTTAACTATCAAAATGGAAAGAAACAAATAAAAGGAGATAATACAAATAATAACAATTTTAGTTTGTACAAAGATTTTTGTTAAGAAACACATTGGGTGCAATAAACACCTTGCCCAGCAACATAAACAAACAACAGTCCGCATAAAGGGGACAACAGTCATGCGCTCCCTCAGCTCAGCTATAACATCTTTTATCAAACGTCAGCATAGCTGGGCACAACAATCGCTTCTTTGCTGACTCACCGTAGCACTATGCATGTTCAGTTATTATTTTATTATTTAAGTAGATTAGTTTAGGTACGCATTTATCTATCTATCACCTCCCGTTTGAGCGGGAAGGGCAATTTTATAAAAAAAGTACTAAAAATATTAAAAAATAACGGTAATACTTACCTTTTTTAAAGCCAATACTTTGTTCTATTAGGTAATATTTAAATCAAGTGAAAACTATGTATAGTTTTTGAAAAACGGGTTTTAAACTCAAAGTTTTGGGAAAAAAAGATTAAAAAAAAGTTTAAAGTGAAATTTTTCAAAACTGTAAAATTATATTATTTTTTTTATTTCCGAAATTCGTTGCCCCAGTCAATTCCTAATCAAAAACTGAAAACTATATGATTTTATGTCTTCTAGTTTTTAAGAAAATTGAAAATTACTAAAACTACTTTTTTATGGGATATTTGTTTTTTTGGTTGCTTACGCATTACGGCGTATAAACATTGAGGTATGTATGGGAGGCATGCTGCCCCCCTGCAGTCCCCTCCCCACCATCGGCACTTGGGAACAATATGGGATTTGGGGTAGGTGCAAGGTTGGGTGTATGCAAAGTTTATTTCCATTTAAAGCACTTAAAGCAACACCTTAAAGTGATCACCGTAAATACCAAAAAACAAAAATCTTACGAGTATAAACAAGTTTTAACTAATTTAAAAATAATTCTTGTGTGAGGCCATTCAAGTGTTACGGACTGTATATAATACATCATAGAAAAAAACTTCTTCTTTTCCTTTTACTAGCCCTTTCCTCGCTACACGAACTTATGCATAACGAGTTTCCATTTTTACTGCATCGCTACTGCTCCGCTTATGGGGTTTGGGCAATGTCGCAGATCGCAGAACGCGTCTACATACCGCTCGGTCCTGTATCACTTCGGCAGTTAGCCTCAGGCGTTGTTGTGCATTTGCCATCTGAGCAATCCAGGAATTCTTTTTCCTACCTAGTTTTCTTTTAGAAGGAGCGACAGTAGTTGATATTGCTTTCTTAACGGGATTTTCCGGAGATCTTCTTTGAACGTGGCAATACTTTATGTGTAGACTTCCTCTAATGTGCGTAGATCTAATGCAGTCGCGTTTCGTAACTCCAGTCGACATCCTTAACATTTTCATCTCTGCTGCGTCCAGCACTGCGAACCATATGTAAGAGCTGGCCGTACCACCGTGGTATAAAGTTTTCCCTTCAATTTAAGTGGGCATTTTCGGTCACAGAAGATTCCCGAATTTTCTCGCCATTTAATCCACCCCACGCTTACTCTGTGCCTTACGTCGTCGTCACATTTCGCTTCTAATCTTGATCCTAAGTACTTGAACCTAGTGGTTTTCAAAAGAACTATTCCGTCCAACATTATAACTGGAATAGGTCGCAGCGGATCCGAAAATGGGCAGGTCAAATGTTCCGTCTTTGAGCGACTTATTTTAAACCCGTCTTTCTCTAGCGCGTCTTTCCATTTACTTAGGACGTTTTGTAAATCTACGACATTATCGCTTAGAATAACTGCGTCGTCGGCGAAGAGAATCGTAGAAAAAAACAACTGCACAAACTTTCAAATTTGTCCCGTTACTTTTTTTCATGCACATGACGTGTTACAAGTTAATATAAACGGAGGTCATTCTTTAATCAGCCTTTGTGAGAGTAAAGTGTTTTTTAATAAACACGGCTAAATATCCACTGCTTCATCCTAAACTTAGCAATTTTTCCATTTTTGGGTCACTCGAAGATTTAAAATCGACCAACGAAAAAACCATAGTTTTTTTTTTAAAGAAGTTGGACTTATTCGCTTCAAATCATGTTGCAGCATCCCAATGAAGGTAGAAAGTAATAAAAATATTAAATTTGACTGGGTTTGGCGATGCTTAACAAAAAGTTAAAAAAAAAGGTGACAAATCGTGCAGAAAATCAATCAACCCATTGGCACACTTTTTCATGGACCACAATGTCGATTAGAGATTCGGGAAATTCTTGCCGTGGTTATCTCGTTCGTCATTAAAATTCCAATTAACACAGTTTTTCAGGTAAATTAATAAAATCTTATACATAAATTACAGGGTTTTTGAATTATTTCTTTATATTACTTTTGATTAAATTAATTTAGCATTTACTCGCTTTGCGCCATTATGATACCAATGTAAATCCAAATGAGCTGAGTAAATCCAGCTGAAATAATATCAGTCACACGCTGATATAAACATCGGGGGCGAAGGGAAAACAGTTCAAATTGATGAAACATTTTTGACAAAAAGGAAATACCATCGAGGCCGCATAACTGAACAAATGACAATCGTGGTGCTGGGGTTGTATTGTAAAGAGGATAAAATCGGACTTTTCTTTAAAGTCAACTCAAAACGTAAAGCCGATTTGTAGCCTTACATACACAAGTACCTTAATCCGAATACGAGTCGCATTTGCACCGACAGCGCTCGTCAATACTCATCACAAACCACAGTAAAGGTGAACACGTTAATGAAAACTATCACACCAACACCATAAATGATCTGGGAAATCAAAATAAAATCTTAAAAAAAAAAACATTTTGTGCCGAAGAACAAACCACCTTCACCAATCCATGGCCCTGTTTTTTATAGAAAACATTGCCTCGAAAAGAAATACAAAGAAGATATGGGCTCTCAAATTATGGAGTTCGAATGTGTCGGATTATACTTAAAGATTTTGATCCACCCTAATCGCTGTTATCCCACCTAAATCGCCTAGGCTACTCAACATCAACGACGAACTTAACGATTAACGAACTCTACGAACTTTGCAAAAACGACACTACAGATGACGACTTCATTAACGAAAATGGCATACTCAGACTGACTGCAATGTAAGTCTAGCTCCTTGTGGTACGTCCTGGGGTAAAGCTAAATGACTTAGTGTGCTATACTTATTAGAAAGAACTGATTTTTTCATAATCCTCAAAGAAAAATAATCAACAAATAAAAATCGAATAAAAAGTAGGTTTAGTAATTTTAAATTTTCTCAAAAACTAGAAGACATAAAATCATCTAGTTTTCAGTTTTTGATTAAGAATTAACTAGAGCAAAGCAATTCGGAAATAAAAAATAATACAATTTTACAGTTTTGAAAAATTACACTTTAAACTTTTTTTTCCCCTAATTTTGAGTTTAAAACCCGTTTTTTCAAAAACTATACACAGATTTCACTAAGGTGTGGAAACTACATTTAGAATATTACCACGTAAACTATAATTGTCGATTGATCTAAAATTTAAATTTTTTAATCTGATAAAAAAGTCCTCAATACTTAGAAACAATACAAATGACGTACTGGCAGAATTTTCGTCTCACAAAACAGTGGATAATTGGGACGTAAAAGGTTATTTCGAGCCGAATTTTGTTAAGATAAGCTCCTCTCAGCTTTCAATTTCAAATTGTATAATAGTGTGGAATGAAAAAGTCTGTAGAAAATATTTTTCAAAAGTTTTGGTTCTTGCCCATTTTCCGTTGCACTATACACATAAAAAAAAATTGCATACTCATGTTAGATTTTCACATCAAGAGAAATAAATATTAGGGGTAACGTAGGAAGATCTACGTCAACTGACTCTACAAATGACTGACTCTAAAAAAAATTACTGACTCCTCTTACAACATGAATCCTCGCTGACAGGTGTTAGCAAAACCTTCCCTATTGGGATAATACACATCCTCTAATTCACACCAGAATAACCCAACCCTCACAGTCAACGGCTAATAACAAGTTTTTCTTGACTGTTCACCATCAATAATCGCTACTTACCCTTACGAGTACATTACTCCATTATTCTTTTAGTAATTCATGGTAGAAAACAGTATCTATCAGAATTCAGATTTATTATTGACAAACTATTTATAGTGTTATAACTTACAGGATATTTATTCATACTAACATTTATTGCATACAACTAAAGACTATTTGGCGATTCTACATTGGTCGCATATTAATATGGCCAAAGACCTTAAACATACACCCGCAATTGTGTTATCATGAATAAGTTTTAATTCCAATAGATGGAAAATCTTCCAGTACAATTACCCTAATTGCAACTAGGCCTTGACTTCCCCTATTACCCTTGCCTAGATCGAGCTCGAACTGATACCTGGGCAAGAGTTCCACGTTATGGTTTTTTTCTTTAATAAGTTTTACAAATGTTCCGACAATGCGAAATGATCTAAGGGTAAGTATTAAAATGCATTTGTATGTACAATGTGTAAGATATAGTTTGATGCTTATAATTAAATATAGTTCAATGCTTATTTAACGGAACTTAAAATAAACCAAAAAAAATAAAAAACCTTCAAGTATTTATGCGTAGCATCTTCGTCCAAGTTATAAGCGAGCTGTGCTCAAATTATTCGACAAGAAAAAAAAATTTGCCACGCAAAAGAATTATTGTTTCGTTACTTTGAGGGTTAAAAGTTTGCATAGTTAGTACTTAAGTTAAGTACCTAAGCATACCCTCTACTTCACCACTTAATCACGAATCAGGTGAACATCAATTTAGGGGAAGTATTTACACTTCCAACCACGACAGTCACGAAGAACCTGGGCATAAGACACGTCACACTTAACCCTTGGTTGATTTCACGTTCCCAGAAATAAGTTTGTGCAAACTTTGATTTTTTTTTACAAATTTAATATAAATTCTATATTGTGATCCCTCTTATTAGGTAAGTATTACTATAGATTTACTTATATTCTATGGTAGGTATTTTCAAGATTTTAGGTTTAATTATATTCACAGATAACTATTTTCGAAATTTAGGTTTAATTATATTCAGAAGTAAGTATTAGGTTTAATTATATTCAAAGGTAAGTATTTGAAATTACAAAAATTTCATTTCATAATCTAGATTTTCTTTGTCTCCCTTTTAGGTCAGGGCACACACACCAAAATATCCAGAATTATAAATGTTCCAGGTAAAGATTCCCGGGTAAACTTTATACCAAAAATTTAACTAACAAAGGCGGAACTATGGTCTACTTTAAGTTGGAGGTAAGTATAAACAAATTTCTTTATATTTTTCTTTCGCACTTCCCAGTAATCAAAAATAAGGCCAAAGCGCAATTTTATCGGTTCCTTTTTCTCTTTGCGCGGTAAGTAAAAAGAAAAAAATTTAAATTGTTATCTTATATTTCATTTTCTTTTGTTTATTTTAGTGAATTGGTGAATGTGACCACTAGGTTTACTTGCCGGATGAGGTGTTGCGTGGCCTGTTGGGTGTACAAATGGTATTGCTGGAACAGGATCTGTAGCTGATATTGGCTGTACCCAAATGAAAATGATAGTGGTGTTGCTGTTGTTGGTAAGTTTTTATGGTGTTGTAGGTACGTTTTGATGATGTTGCAGGTAAGTCACCATGAAGTCACAGGTAAGTAATTATAAAGTTGCAGGTATGTGATTATGATGTTGGAGGTAAGTTCTGATGATGTTGCAGGTAAGATTTGATGATGTTGCAGGTAAGTAATTATGTTGTTGCAGGTATTTCTGCAGACAATGTTAAAGTTACTGGTGTTTCTGCAGACAATGTTAAAGTTGCTGGTGTTGTAGCCTTTCCAGGATGTTCAAAAAGATCATATTTTCCTTCTTATATTTCCTGCCTTACAAGCTTGCCGTCAAAAACAATCACCACTCTATATTATTCCCGTACACCCGTCTCGATTCTTTTGCTTTTTTCTTCTTCCCACCTTCACCTTAACTTGCCAAGATGTGGATTCCTTTGGACTACAATTTATCAGCCAACTACCTCTGCGAACGTCACAGCATGAAAAGACGGAAGTTAGCCATTAAAAAAATCATTATGGCTTCTTTTCTACCAATGACAGCGTAACTGACATATCAACTGCAACCTACTTCACCCAACAGCTGGATTTGAACGATGTGGCAGCACTATGTCTTGCCAGGCCATTAGCTGACTGGCTCCAGAGTGGTAAACCTTCGAGTTTTTTTTTCCGGGCTGGCAACATGGTTCACTTCCCTCTTTATTATCCATTCCAGCTGACAGTTTATCAAAGCGTACTTTGTGCACATAACAGTACATTCCACATCGTCCTCAAATGCAGTTAGTACTTATATTCCTCTGAAATCTAAGCTAAAAAGTGAATTTATGTACATAGATTAGAGATAGTAGAGGCCTCTAAACAGAGGCATGTGGAACCCCCAGATTTAGATACTTAACCTCACTTCTGATATCATACATCTTCACCCTTGGGGGTCTATTTTGAAGGTAAGGTTTAAACCAGCGGAACATGAAGCCTCGAGAACCAACATTGTAAATTTTATTCAATAAAATATCGCGGTTAACTACATCGAAGACTTTAGTTATATCCATAAGGCCAGCTGTTGCACTTTTATTTGTGAGCAAAAGCGTAACAGAGCATCTTCAGTGGATTTACTTTTTTGAAATTCAAATTGCAGAGAACTACGAGTAAGTAACTTAATTTTATTTAAAAATCCCATAACTTTATTCTTTACATTTTTTCCAAAAAGTTTGCTTATTGCGGGAAGTAATGAAATAGGTGTATAATTGCCTATACATATGTATTATCAACTGAACTCTTTATACATATGCTAGAATATCAACTATGAGCAAGTAAGAAGTATGTGAAATATTTAAGGAACCAATTGCTTTTAAAACTCCAAAAACTCGGGCCAATGCCCGAAAGTAAATATCGACTCTATTACTAATGGAAGTACTGTGAGTACAAGATTTATGGGGAACTTTCGGTTATAGATTCTCAGCTATCGTCGTAAAGTAGTTATTAAATGTGTCAGCAGTGATGCAATTTTCAGAAACCTTGCAACTATTGACACGCAAAATTGATTTTTTTTTTTTCGAAAATTAAGATTTATTCAGAGTGCTGTTTATTACCTGCTATTCATCTCTCAGATTACCCCTTGCCATACAGAGTTTACTTTTGCAGTAATTATCTCGACAAATTTTAATTTAATTTTTTAATTGAGCGCACATGCGTACTTTTATAATTTGTCTGTAAATGATGGTTATTCGAACGCCATTTTAATCTCAGTTTATTTTTACCTTTAATACTGTTCAATAAGCAGCAGGTTATCCAGGATTTTAGGGTTTTAGCATATATTTTTGTCCTTACTATTCAGGTGCAATTAAAAATTTGTTTAGTTAGTTTAGTTAAAATTTGTTTTCTTAACCTCAACTCGGGATCTACTAGTAGGAAAAAGTACAAAAGTTGGATCGACGTACGAAGTTCGGCAAAAAAGAGATTTCGAACTTTGTAAAGTAGAGAGCGGAGTGAAAATAAAATAAAAATATCGTCCTTGCTACTTGTTGAACAATTAAATTTTATTTTGTGTTAGCGGTCATATGCAATTCAAGTAATACATTATAATTCAAGTAACAATAAAAATATGGTGGCTGCCACTGCAACTGGCGCCAAATTCAAATCTGTTAAGCTTTGTGCGAACTGTTATAAAAATTACAAAATAGATATATTATAGATATCAATCATATTGAATATTTTATTGACATGTATAATAAATATGTTAGATTACAATAAAATAGTTCAAAGTTTGCATGATTTGGGGGCCATTACCGAGGAGCGTCCTTTGGATCTGCACGGCTATGATAAGACCATTTATATCCTATGCGTCGGTTGTCTGGTGGAACAAGCTCTCAGGAAAATACGTCATGCTGCATTTACCACTACTTTCCCTAGGTTTTCCCTAGCACACCTGGCTCTGCTCTAGACACATTGATAGCTCCTTATCCTTCTCCCTCCCCTTGATCTTCATATCAGAAGTGGTCTTTGATACAAAACACAATGGTGATTTGATGAACCTGCGCGCCGACTTTCCTTTGACTCTGGTCTTATGGAAATATTTTCTGATGCAATGACACCAGAACTCCTGCTGCGGAAAAAATTAATATTTTTACAAACCTTTAACTTTCGCACAGACGCACTGTAAGTGAATTACCAACACTTTTACATCTCTATAACCTGCCAGAATTTACTAGAATGAGAGCAATTTAAAAGTAAAGTTGCTAGAATGAGAGCGATTTGCACACGTGTGTAATGTGGAAGACATTTTTTGAGTAAAATGGGCGGGTTTTGTGTAATATGGGAGGGAAATTGCAATTGATGACAATCACACGTATTCACAGACAGGGTCACATGGATAGAGGCGATCAGTAGAAAACCCGTTTTTGGTTTTCCAATATCTGGAAAGTTTGCAATCTAGGTTAGTTAGTACTTATCTACTGTAGCCATTTCACAACCGAAGCGCTCTCTCATCTTTCTTCGAAAGACTGAGGAATTCCGTGGAATTGACTTGTGTGCTCTGTTCTGACACAAAAAAAAACCGCTTTTAATGCTACGTGTCTGTCTGTCAACATATGGATGCGCGCTTTTTCATTCCTGTCCCAAGAATGGTACTTGCACATTCTTGAAAGGAATGAAGCTCAGTTTTAAAAACGCTATGACTTTTTTCTACTGGCCTTGAAATGTTTGTATTTTGGCCATGGATACCTGCACTTACCCGGGTGTATATTTTGGACCCATCTGTTACCTTTAAGGTTTGATGTTGGGTTTTGGAATTCCCGTGCTTGCCGATTCGGATCCGCTATGTTGAGCCTCTTGTCAAAGCATACAGTTTTTAGTACGCTGTTACTTATGACGCCGATTTTATCAGGAAGATCTGAACTACGAATTTCAACTCTCCGGTTCGTAAGATCCTGATTGTACTGCGAATTGACACTTCTTCACATATGCATATGCGAAGTGGTGTAAAGCTAATAAGCTATGTGTTTTGTCTTACTCAACCATATTACTGACGAAAATCGTGTGTGACTTTTAGGGATATCCCTTATGGCTTTAGTAATTTCGTAATACATAGTACATGAGTTCCACTTTAGTTTTTTATCTAGATATACTCCTAGGTAAAGGGTCCGCCAAAAAAAATTTTTTTTTTGAAAATGCTATAAAAAAAACTACTGAATATTTTCTCAAATTTATTTTTTTATTTGAAAGTACAATCCTTCCAGTTAATAAAAAATAATTTCATTCAAATGGCTGCCTCGGCTGGCCATGCAGTAGCCTACACGATCGGTCCAATTTTTAAGCACATTATCGATTGTGTGCAGCTGTATTTCACCAATGGCTTCACAAATATTGTCCTTTAAAGCGTCAATTGTCTCTGGCTTGTCGGCGTAACACTTATCTTTTACGGCACCCCACAAATAATAGTCCAACGGTGTCAAATTGCAGCTCCGAGGTGGCCAAACGACATCAGCTCTGCGACCGATAATGCGATCTTCAAAAACAGGGCGCAAAACATCGAGTGTAGCTTCGGCTGTGTGGCACGTAGCGCCGTCCTATTGAAACCAAATGTTGCCAATATCCTCCTCTTCAATTTTTGTGAACAAAAATTCGTTCAACATGGCCCGATAACGATCGCTATTGACTGTAACGGCCACTCCTTGCTCATTTTCGAAGAAAAATGGCTCAATTATGCCTCTGGACCAAAATCCGCACCAAACAGTGACTCGTTTTGGGTGTATCGGCTTTTCAATGTATGCGTGCGGGTTTTCCGTGCCCCAAATGCGACAAGTTTGCTTGTTTACATACCCGCCAAGATCGAAATGAGCTTCATCTGAAAAGATGATTTTTTTGGCAAAATCGGCATCTTCTCTAAGTCGATCGCAGGCCCACTTAGCGAAGCGAAAACGCATTGGATGGTCAGTTGGCTTCAACTCCTGAACCAATTGGATTTTCTATGGCGTCATACCAAGGTCTCCGAAATGTTCAATTGTTGAGAACGACGGTGAATTGATGTTGATGGCGCTTCACGCACACTTTCTGCCACAGCAGCAATATTCTTTTCACGCTTTGGTTTATCGATGAGGATGCCAGTTTCTTTCACTTTTTTCACAAGATAACGAACATACGGAGCTGACGGTGCTTCTCTTCTTCCAAAATTCGTACGCAATTTTCGCACACATTCTGCAACATTACCATGATTTTCAAAGTAATGTCGCAATATTTCCCAGCGTTGTTCAAGCGTATACACAACCATATTCGTTCAGCGGAAGGATAAAACTAATTATCTGTCATTATCTTAGACTGAGCTAAGTGTTGCCATTCACGAAATAAGTACTAGTTGAAAAAAAAAAACGTTAGATGGCGGACCCTTTGCAAGTATTTAATTTCATTGGAGAACGCTATAATTATATCGTTCAAATAGCTGGTGAAACCTCGGCTAACTTCTTCGGTGAAGGGGACAAGTGCAGTCTGCCTGATGTTGATTGACAGGTTTTCTTCAATGCACCAGTTACAATCTACTTTCAGGATATTTTGCATTTGGTGCAAATTTCCTTTGGATGTTTAGCATCGGCATCGCCAATCTCTTGGTAGTCTACATTTTCTAGCTTGACTAGTAACCCGTTAATGATAAAGGGGTAGGGTTATCAATACATCTGAGTTACAACGCGTTTGAGATGGAATCTCACCCGGTATTGTCAAAAGCACCTCAAATATTTATTAATCAAATCAAGGTTATAGGTAAAACTTGCGTAGCTCACTAGGTTTGTTATCTGGTTCGGGGATAAAATCTGTGTATACATTTCCCTAGCAAGGCAATGTATCCCACTAGACCTAAATAAAGCCACCACAGTTGGTAGAATGAATCAATTCTGTGTTGAATTTGCTTAATGTAGGCTTGTAAGTGTCCTATGAACTTGTGCGTTTTGCTTGATTAACACAAAATCCAGCACTGAAACTCTGAATCTCCTGCTGAAAACTCACTTTTCTGTATGTACCGCAGCCTCAATAGTTTTTTTTTTCTTTCGGAAAAGCACAATCAAACAAAGAATTTGTTCGTTGTAATTCTTTTAGAAGAAAGATGAGTTATCACTTCAGCTCTAAATTGCCTGCGATACCAGCACCACAGTATGGGTGCTGGCATAAATCGCTTAAATTCGGCATTCACAACGGCCATGAATATCGTAGTAAGCTTTTTACTGTTTTACCGCAGTTCAACAAATTCAAATCTAACAAAATTCTCCCGAAGCTAAGAATCGTATAATAAACCATAATGATAAAAAGCGCATGAAATAAAGCTGCAACGGCAACTACTATTCCAAAGCCTATGAAGACGAAGACTAACGGAAAGTCACCCTTCACATTTTATGTCAAAATTCTAATCTTAACAATCTGAGGCAGAGAAACTTACGAAAATAGCACTTCCATGACCCTGCAGAGTTATCTGATTCTTTATGTATTAATCTTCTTACATTTGCTAACGCAACAGGATGAAGTGGGTCGAACCTTGACATAGAAAGTGCTGACAGCTTAAAAATAAAAACAAGATTAGCCGCATGAAAGCAAGCCAAATATTATTGTAATTCTGGTTGTTATATTCAGTATTCGAAACGTCTAATCACAATCAAATTCACAACTAAAATTGTTGACAACAAGCTCAACGTACGCTCACACTGCTACAAAAAATTTCCTACTCGCTTCTAACTATCTGTTTTATCAGCAACATGAAGTAGAACCTTGAGCAAGTTGAGCGTTCCTGATAAAATCGCTAGCGTAAGGTATGCGAAAGTGTAAGATGTCCTCCTTTACACAACTGTAAGTGCTGAATCAGCAACGGATACAAAAGGATAAGGAACTATTTTATGCGCACAGGTCTCTCTGAAGCAAAGGATGCAATGGACCTAAGGCTCGACTACCCCGGTGAACCTACTTAGATTTCGAGCACGCAGAATATGTTTTCAAAACCTATCAAATTATTTCGCTCTAATTTATATTGGTTGACAGGAGATCGGAAGCATCCCCAGTGACGGGACCACTGCCACTTTCCTCTATAATGTTAAGTCATATCTTCTATGAGTTTATGAGGGCAGCAACTACCACACACATGAAAGCAACAGACCTTCGTCAATATATTTCTGACCAAACCGCACCTCAAATGAACAGCTCCTTATGAGAGCAATTCATTAGCCCACAGACGACACCAGATGTTGAAGGAAGTGGCTGCTGATTGGTCACACCGTAAAGGCTCACTCAAACAGAACGCGATTTTAACGCCGCGGTGAGGTTATGTTAAACCGTCTTGAAATTATATTATATTACGCTGGGGTGAGATTATTTTGCATTATTACCGCCGCGTTAGAAGACGTCAAACAAACACTGATCATCACAACAAATCATTTTCAACGTTGCGTCAAGATTGATAATTTGTAATTTAAAACATCACCACGTTGCATCGCCTGGATTTTTAAAACGAGCTGGGTGACAGTTCATATAGATTTGGAATGGAATGAAGAAACGTCCTCCATTTAACATACCTTTAAGAGGTAAAGACAACTACAATAAATTGTAAAGTACACCACCGAATGAAAATCCGCTTATCGCTAAAAAAATAACGAGCTGCGAGGCAGACGTGGTGCGAAACAGTCGAGAAGCTCTCGCGACACTTGGGATGATATGGAGAGTTGAAGCTTGTAGAAAACCGAACAAGATAACGTTCATGTATTACTGACGGTGACGTGAAATAACGCCGAATTTTACAAAGCGAAATGAAGCCGAATTTTCTAATTCGGTGTTATTGCGCTTGGCGTTATTTCACTGCACCATTACTGACGCCCTGTATCTTCAGGGGCCACAGGAATTCAGTAAATAATTCAAGATATTCAATTTTATAGTTAAGACGAGTGTTACAAATAATAAGTAAAAATAAAACAGCTGAATGAAAAGAAACAATTACTTTACTGGTTTTATGGTTCTGTTGATGGAACTAAACTTTCAATTTATAATTTTATCATAGACACAAATAGTTTATAGTTCATGTTTCAAGCGTGAGACCACATTTAGAATTCGCAGTTTACGGTTATCGCATTTCAATTTGCTTGCGTCTGATCTGGCGCCTGTAATGTGTACCTGATTAAATTGTAGCTTGAGAACATTTGCCTTTTTGTTAGGCAGGTATTCCGCCGTATTATGTTCTTACATAAAAACGAGATTTATATAAATATTAGCACTATTGGTCGATACAGATTCTATTCTGAGAAAATAGGTATAAATGTCGTTTCCAATAAAACAATTTAAATAAATCGACCAAAGAAGATGAAAACGTGGGCGTAGTTATCATAACCCCACGTAAACTTATATAAATCGCAAGTCACTGCATGATTAACAACTCCTTGGTGTGCATAAAAAAGAATTCGAACGGCTCAAAATTCTAACCTCAGTCATCACTTTATCGACTAAAGAGCTCCAGGGTATGAGAGAATTTTAAACTTTTACATGTGGTGGAAAGACGTGATTTCAAAACGGATTGTCATAGATGCCTCATTAGAAAAGATATGAGGTGTGTTCGTATCTTTCGTATCTCTACCAACTTTCTTTCAAATTTAAATAAATCAAATCGTGTTTTTAGGTTTTTTGTTTTTTTTTAACATAATTTTTTCTCATTTATGTCTGCTTTTTTTATTTTTTTATTTTTTTTTTGTTTTTATTATTTTGCTTTTTTGTTTTATGTATTTCCTGGAACAGGCGATGCCGATGCAGCATTATTCGAAGATGTTCCTACTGATGTTGATGGCGCTGATGACGAAGATGACGACGACGATGATGATGCGGTTGCAGATGAAGTTGATGATGCCGTACCCGCAGTGTTGTTTTCCTGCAACGCTTGCGTCTTATAGAACTGATCGATCTGAAATTATTTACAAAAATACGATAAAAAAAACATAAGCACATGGCGACTAATTAGATGAGCTAACCATTTTTTTAATATAATTGCATAAAACACGGTTTTGCGTATTGCTGACCACATTCTTTGATCTGTACGGTGGCGAAACTGTAACCTCTTTAAATATTTGTATATTTACTCCTTGCCAAGTAACATCAGGATTCTGTGACCAAAAACAAGATATATTGATTGAAAACATTGTAATTGTAGAAAGGCAGAATTAAGACCTTGAAATTTTTCGCCAGCACTCGGTACAGTTCCTGCGCTTCGGGACTAACTTCAGTGTTCTTTGATTTGATCCACGTTTGGCGATTTTGCACTGTTTTACGCAGGCGTATTTTCAATTGTTCTAAATTCAATTTTTGGGGTTCCTCGACGAAATTGCCGTTACATTCCTTTATCACTTGAACGTTGCTACATAGCGACAAATTCAATACGAACACATCATTCAGTTTCTCCGATGTTTTCGAATGGCTTTCTAGACATTACATTTTTTTTTTTTTTTTTTGAGTTAAGGAAAAATACATTTTCTTAGTTTTGAAAAATTCAAAAAAATTAAATATTGGAAATTCAGCCAACATTCTACCACAATATTACCATAATGTTAAATATTAAACGACAATTTTTACCAACTAAACTCAGAAGTACTCGTATGAAATAGTTTAAGACGGACGCCAACCATATGCTATAGACGGTTTCGATATTGAGGTATAGGAATTTTTATGATTCATCGCAATGCGGCATCGGCTGATTGTCGTAAAAGGCACCTAAATGAGAAAAAATTACATGTACGCACTTAAACCCCTAAGATGAGCTTTCATCCCTCCATCCTTCGTCTAAGTGCGCCATGGCGTTCGCACGTCGGTAAAAGAAAAGTCGGATATACATTTATACACTGACGTATACCAGCGCCACACGGATGAAAGGATAGTACGAAAATGCGAGTTCAAGGAAATGAACGTATGTATATGAATACACCACCAGACACTCCTTATCCCGAAGCGAATAGAAATATTCGTTTCAGAGCCGGAACTTCGGCACAATGACTGGCAAAAGTTTCGAACTAGAAAACGTATTACCGCAACGTTAAATGGGAATAATATGCGTTCAAGAAACCAAGTGGCGAAATGTCGGAAACAGAGCTCTCTACTTGCACTTTCCAGAGTGAGATAAAACAAAGAAAAAATTAAAGCATTGCTGTGATTAGTCGCTTGCTCATATGGCGTGTCACCGCTTAGCAGACTTTTATATATAGCAGACCCCAGAGACAAAGGATCCTCGAAAACGAGCAGTTCCACGAGCGGAGAATTAGACAAATTTTAAACACGCAAATATCTAAATAACAAACTACTCAAAATTCAAAATTCAAACTACGCGTTTTATTTACACTAACTGTAGTAAAAATGATAATAAATCAGGAAACTTGGAACATTGTTAGCTCTCAATTGAATCTATGGCTTTGACGAGCTTTTAAATAAAATATCAAGAGAGGAAATGCTTTTCAGCTATGTATTCTGAATACGCTATTTATTAAGGCAGAGCACACCTAGGGGCACACCTAGATAAATCACCATCTATGCTGGAGCAATGCGAAATGGCAAGTATTGTAGTAGATTCAAAAGTGATATCAGGCGAATGATTAGCAAGTCATCATCGGCAAAAAATCAGAAAAATACCAACGAGAAAATAAACAGGCACAAGTTGGATAAAGAAAAAAGACAACTCTAGACGCTTAATTTGCTACAATGGCTACAAAATTCCATAAACCTACACGAAGAACTAAACGTACAAAGTATACAAAAGAAAAATGTAAGGGTAGTGCATTTCATAGGTCGCGCTCCACATACATAAGATAAGTGAAACAAAAAGTCGTCGTTACAAAACAGTCTTTTTGTAAGGAACTTTGTTACTTTGTTACTTACAAGCTTGAACAAAGTATACAGGGAAAAAGTCGAGACCGATAAAGTGCGTCTTGAGTTAATCTCCAAACGTTGCAGAAGAAGAAAGCGACAGCTAGAGAATGTGCGATAGCACTACAGCCATGTTATCAGCAATTAGAAAAGATATCTCTACAACCTATAAGCAAGCGACAAGCAATAGGAGAAGTCCAAAGTCGAAGCTCGGGTAAGCGAGCTGGTATTTTTAAGATTGCGGCACAACGAAGAAAAAACGCAAGCGAGTAAATAATCGAAATATATTAAAGACGAAAATGGGCTACTGCTACCAGGATACAACAAAATTTCCAATAAATGGAAAAAGTACTTTGTCGCACAACAAACTGCAGACTGACTGCAGAATTTACAAAAGCTGATGTTAGGAAAGCATATACCATATTGAATATGAAGCGGAGGCGTCCAGTCCGCCCGGATCACATGCCCTGCGAGGTCTGGACAACAACCCGAAATCCCGGATTCAAATGGTCGATATTGTTCAATAAAATGAGGAAAGGCTATCAAGTGATTAAGCAATGGGCGGAAAGTTTTCTTGTTCCACTGTATAAGGGCAAGGGCAACAAGAGTAACTGCAACAACTACCGATCGGTATACTATGAAAACATACGAACGATTTCTACACACAGTCGACAACCCAATATTATTAAACTCTATGTGGGAGGCAGGTCGACCACAGTTCACAAATAATGATGGAGAAACCTCGCAAAACTTCGAGGTTGGTAATGTCTAGCTTTGGAATTCCTGTCAAATTCGGTAAATTATGCGAAAGGTCGAAAACAAGTTCATGGAGTATTTTGATTTCAAATAAGTCAAAGGGTTTGAAGAAGGTGATGCACGCCATGCGACTTCCTAAGCCCCATACCTAAGGAAGTTGTGTGAAACATGCAAGCCCACAACAGAGTCGTAATTTTGTAAAACTCTGCGCAACTATTTGCATACGATGATGTGATCGGCATTCTTGGCAGAATACAGCGAAATATTAATGATTCGTTTTGAAGCTGTGATATAGTTCATCAAAATGGAAAAGCGGGCATATGTGAAAAAATGGCTGCAAAACATATACATATTGCGAGGGGATTTAAACTTTTGTAAATAGGTGGATTTAGCTCTGTCAGTTGAAGGACAAATACATACATAGTAAAATCAACAACAGCGGCAAACAAATTACCGACTGTATTCCAAGATACGATCTTCAATTTGGTTACATAAGTCGATATCTTGTAATATGAAAGAGACAACGCTCGTAACGGATGTAATTTAAAATTGTTTAACTTAGATGGGAAAATTGTTTAGCAAATTCAAAGTGATCTTATGCTGGTTTTACGTCTCTGCAATAGGGCGAAGCACAGGCTTCAAGGTCATTCCTGATTAACCTTCCGAAAAATTACTAGAAGCTAAAATGCAACTTGAGGTTAATTTTTATGAAACCCACTTTAAACAGATACCAACGATTAGAATTCAGGGGTACCTTTGTTACCCTCTACCCATCCAGATAATAGTGCCAGGGGAGGTTGTGCTGTAATTATACAATGTACTTGTGAGCCTTACGAATTGCTTAAGATAGCAAAACATACAATCCAAGTAGCGACTACAGACATTTTGATCAAAAGCAACGAATTTAAAAGAGCTGCCATATACTGCCCACCCAAGCATTCGCCTAGAGAGAAAGATTTTAATGACCTTTTCCAATTCTACGCAACAACTTTAGCATTGGAGGTGATGTCAATGCAAAACACACCTACTGGGGGTCAGGACTTATAACGATAAAAGCCAGGAAGCTTTACAAAGCAGGGCAACAATTTAACTGTGATTTTATTTGGACTGGATCGCCTACTAATTGGCCATCTGACCCAGCAAAAATACCAGATCTTATTGACTTTTTTATAATACAAGGAATCACTAGAAAAGAAGTAAAAGTTGAAAGCAGTAATGATCAACCGTCGGATCATGCACCCGTAATCCTAACGGTCAACGGCAAGTAAATAAAACAAATGAAAAACGTAAAACTTACCACAAAAACAACGAACTGTCACAACTAGCCATATTGACATCGAAGTGGAACAATTCTCTGACGATATACAACAAGCATAAGTACTGGTAAAATATCCCACAAAATTTAGAGGGCATATTAGACCAGAGAAGAGCCCGCTCAAGTGGTAATGTACTGGCTTCGCAATCGAACGATTCAGAGTTCAATACCAGCCATGCCCGAAAGACATTCTTTTTTTCAGCCAACTAAAATCTTGTGAGATGAATTGCCTAAAATACAAATAAGTCCAATTACACTAATAATTTAGTCTCCCTCACCTCAAACATCTTTCTTTCTCTCTCTATCCAATTTTCCAAAAAACTTAACACGTGCTCCGGCATTTTAAGAGTAGTAATACCCATTGAGTGTTAAGTTATTTAAAAAAAAAAAAACGGCAAATGACAAGATATTTTAGCGATAAAACGATATTTAATAGACTATATAACATTCTTTAAAAAAAAAAAAACGGTAAATTTAATAATAGAACTCTAGCTAAATATCTTTGTAACTTAACTGCTGACAAATTCACAGACTACTCCCTTTGGAACACTGCCAAACATTTAAAGAGCCCTCAAGCGCAAGATCCCCGTTAAAAACATCTGATGGGAAATGGATCGGCGACCCAAAAGAAAAGGTCAAACTTTTTTCGGAGCATCTGACAAATGTTTTTAAACCTTTCCCACCTAGCACGACAAACAAATGTGTTGAATTGCCTGACAATACGCAGATGCAAACCCTTTTGTTTTGCTAAGAGATGTAAGATAAGCACGTGATTCATAAAATATCTAATAGAAAATAACAAGGTTATGATCTAATTAATATTACAGGGTGTTCCGGATAATGTCCTGAAGACTTTAAGGGGAGATTCCTTGACATATTTTCGGAACAAAATCGTATGGATGGGGGAAGGGTCGGAAATGCATCCTCTCCGAGATACAGAAGTTTAAAACAACGACTTACACTGCCCTGTTTTGGCTAAACAAAGAAACGGGATAGAAGAAAGATGAGACGGAAACGCGGTAAAAAACAAAAGACAAGTCTTACAATCTCGATCTAAATAGATAGATTCGACTTAGACTACCAGCGTGTCAAAAAATAGGTAGCTATATCCCGTGCATAGCAGTAGAAGGCATTATATCGGGTATTAGAAGAATATGAGCAGGCGACAAGCAAAAGAAGTACAACGATGAAGCACGAGCAAACGAGTTAATTTTTTTGTTTGAGATTGTGGCATAACGAAGAAACTACGCGAAATTATCGCCGAAATATATTAAAGACGAGTCGGGACAATTTTTACCGGGAACAACGAAATATGCAAAAAATGGAAAGAGTACTTAAAGACGCAGTACCATTTCCTTGACTGTCGCGCACATAGAGGAAGATTTTACAGAAGAAGAAACAGAAGAAGAAAATATCCAAGGAATAAAACGAATAAGCCGGGTGCCTGCATTTAGGTAGCACTACATATTCCCCGAAGTGTAAGTGACATTCGAGTAAGCCGGATTCAAGTGTTTTGTTTCATAACATAACGGGAGAGCTTTCTTGTACTAACGCACAATAGAAAAGGCGACACACGAAATGGCAACAACTGACGATCGGTGAACCTAATGTCGCACACCATGAAAACATACAATATTATGTAACTTCATGTGGGAGGCAGGTCGACATATGACCCGATTCTAAGTATACGGCATTTATGACGCTTCGAAAGATCTGCATATCGTCTTCATACGTCTGGAAAAAAGAGTTTGATAGAGTGAAGATGTGACACATATAAGAATAACACATTGAAATGAATATGAAATGCAAATCGGCAATAATAGGATAATTAGCAGTTAAAGCCGGAATACCCCAGGTTTACATTGAATTAGCCATATAATGAGTCCGGAAAGACTTCTCATCTTTTCGCCGATAATAGTGTTATCATAAGCCATCGCGCGGTAGCTTAAATGGTGGGAAATCTTTCCCATATTTTGTGACAAAGAATCTACTTAAAATTAAACTCCTGCCATACGCAACCGTCGATCGTGATTAGCCGAGAGACGTGGTTAGTAAGAGAAGAATTATGTGAATGGCGGAAATAGAACGCTTACAAATGTCAGCAAGTGTAACAAAAGTTAATCCAATAAGGGTCTGCACATTAACAAACCGATAGTGGATAAACGTCAGGCTGAGCAAATAGGCTTCAGTTCATCGAAAAACCCGCTCCAAAAAGCAGTTGAAGCTCAAAAGTTCGATGTGGAGGCCAAAAGAAAAATGAAAGGGAAGTTTAGTCAATTCTCTGAGTGCTGCTTGACTTATCATTTCGTACAGAGGTATCCACAGTTTTTTTGTCTAGATCAAAAAGTGTAAGAGAATTTTCATTGCTCTCCGAAAGGATAGTGATGTGAGAAATTACTTCTTCATCTTATCTGTTAAATGTAGCGCGGGGTGGAAAAAAAATGTGACACCGATATACGAGCACATTGGTTTTGAATGTTCGACAATTGTAATGACTAGGAAATAAGGGGTTCGTCATGAGTTATACAGATAAGCAAAGAAACATTGTATTTCAGAATATGGACTTTAAGTTAAACTGATGCAACATTCATAGAGAGACCAAACGAAAGTGTTATGGTTTAAGGTTTGAAGAGGCGAAATACTGCTGGTGCACTGATGATTAAAATAGAATAAGAACAACACAAGAGTATTTACGTTGGTGTTGGGTTGTATCAAATGACCTACGAGCGTCACCTACGAGCTTCTCGGTTGGTTTCGGATCTTATCGGCGCCCGACCAGATATGGATACTGTACTCAATTCTAGGGTGTTTAGTCTTATAAATAGAAACCAGTTCGCAAGGGTAAAACATTTCCTTAAAGCGATAAAGGAAAGGAAGGGAAGCCTGTTATCGTTGTAAAGTTAAAAGAGAGCATTGAGCCTTGAAAGAATTCAAATCTACTTTATTTTTAATTTTTAAGCTTAACATACGCTACCGTTTGCTTTCGAAAATTTGAGGCGTGGCTAACGAGCGAATACGAAAAGCAGTGTGTACTGTCATCAACAAAGAAAGATGTTGGATTAGAAGTAGCAGACAAAAGATCGTGAATAAAAAGAGGAAAAAAAGAAGTTTTGTGGGACATCAGCATGGGAATAGATTTTGGTGTCACACTTTGGTAATACAAATCACGTGCATCTATTGGCCTGTTGCCACGAAACTGTAATGCCGTTCATTAAAGAGTTATCGTGTCCGAAGATATGTTACGAGCTTTCTCTTTGAGAAAGATTTGCATATTTCAGAGCTATTTTCTATCTTCTCCGAAAGAGTCCTAAAGGCGGCATTTAGTAAAAGGATTACGTCATGGTTTTGTTGGTATGGAAGAACGAAGACGCCAAGATATACCATCTGGGTGATACCTTAGAATAATATTGCTGTTAACAAGTGCGATAGTGGAGGTGGAACAATAACATAATCTGGAAGCGTTAAGACGAACTAAATATGTATAGTGTACAAGTGTTGGAATTAACAACAGAACTAAGATTTCCTAGAAGAATCAAGTCACCTTTTCTACGACTTTTATCAACTCACTTCCCAAAAACGTGCGCTCTATCTGAAGCAGATAAATGTTTTCTTCTTCCAAAACTTGATAACAAAGCTGACGAAAGTCTATGTTGCGTGGACGGCGAACTGATTACAATTCATAATTTTCGTTCGAAATGACTCGAACCGGTCCTGAAAATTGAATATCGCTGCACAAAAAAACAACAACAAAGCTTTAATGGAGTAGAAAGGCTTTTAGCTATGCGCCCAAACGTACAGACCACGCTGGTTGAGGTGAAAAACGAACTTTCAGGATTTCTTCCTGTATATTTCCGCAAATTAAACTGAAGTGTGAAATTTTATGTCAAATTGCAGATTGCATGAATTAGGTTAGTCATTTGGCACACGGAAACCGTGCGACAATTTCACGACCTTTAACCTATTTCTCACCTCGCACTAACCATGTTTTTCGTCTAATCAACACGTAACTTTATTTCATAAGCTGCCTCACCGATTCCCAAAAAACCAACGTCTCCATTAATTTATTTACGAATGCACCAATTAACAGATTTCGATTAGCCTAACATAAGTATTTGCACATAAGTGTCGACCTTTTGTCCTGGTACTCCTCGCTGAACAAGGGACATTTAAATCAAAAATGATGAATTCATGTTTGGCAACTGTGCCCCACAAATGAACCTAACACCAAAGTCAATAACCTTTGTATTGGATTCCCAATTGAGCTACCACCACCTATAATTCCATTTACAATAATTTTCTTCCGACTGAAAAAAACCAAATTGTTGAGAAAAAAAAATATTCATGGGAAAAAGAAAAAAATCGCCTTGAAAGTGCAACTTTCTCCATTACTTCTGACAGCTGAACGGTACAATCTGAGGGAAAACGCACACATAACCATAACCTGGTTTTCTGCAAGTAGAAACGTCAAAATAGTGTAAAATCGATTTTCTTCTTGTAAATCTATGCGCTGGAGCTGCCCGCAGGCCGCAGCACCAAACAAATTCGCACACGATTTGGCAATTTTTGTGGTCACTTCCCAGAGTTGGAATTTGCACCGGCAGCGCTTGAAGTCACTAGCATATGGAAATAATATTTTGGTTTTGCTAGCACCTTTATTCATTACACTGTGTTGGCACTTTGTTGTCTTCAACTAGATTTCATCAGCATTTAAGAGTTGACGGGTTGGCTGGATTCCGTAGGTAATGTTGCGGCAGGAGTAGCTCCTGGTTTTGGTTTCTGATTTTTAATTTTTTTCTTTATGTCTGATTTGTTTTGTTGTTTTCTTAAAAAGGATACTCAGTATAAGCATTTTTGTAGTATGATCGAATGCTAGAACTTCGCCTTCGACTTCTTGGTTGAAGCATGTTGTACAGAGCACTGTCGATCCAATTGTAAAACAATCATTTACCGCGGCCATTTTTATTCACTAAAACGTTAAAACATTACTAAAGTGTGAAAATTTATTAATTAATACAATTCGCTTCTATTTAATGAGTGTTTATCGTAAAATTAACTTATTAATGGGAATATGAAAATAAACGGCAATAAGTCGACGAGCGGAACAAGTGAAGAAAAACTTCTTTTTCTTTTCCACCACACGAATTGCGGTGGGAAGAAATACACCGAGAGCTAGTTGGTTTGGTAAGAATTACGAGTGCGTTCAGGTTAGCATGACATGCGTTGAGGAATGGCTGTGTTCAGTGGTAAACAATTTTCAATTATCTAGTTGGAATTCGGAATGCTGATATGTATATCTATTTTCTGACTAACAGAGTAAATAAGAAAACAAGTGAAACGGGAAGCGATAATACTTATACGAGTAAATTACTATACAAATACGAAAATCGGCAATCAGAATTTAAATAGACCTTTTAGATGAATAAATAGATTTATTTGTGCATTTTTGCGGTTGTGTGTTTGTTAAATCTATTGTAGTATGCATGGCAACAAGCGCCGTCAGTCAGATGACAGCTTTTATAAAATACACTATAATTTAAGTCCCTTTAAAGACCCACATAAAGAGGAAAAAGGGAATACCTCTGGGAACGACCATTTTTTCAGGTCAATAAAAAAAAATGACAGGTCCTTTTTCCGAAAAAAAAATTTTAGCACGTTACGAAATAATATTAAAAGAATGCAAAATTATTTGCATAACCAGTTAGTAGTTTTTAACCTAGATATTGACCTTTTATTCATAATATCCTCGACGATGGACTTTCCAACACAAAAATACGCAGACATGGTTTATGTTTATGACAATATTCTGATAGGACTGCCCCAAATGGCAGGACACTAATTAGAACACTTTCCAGGTTGAGTGAGATAGGAACAATGCGGAAATAATCGAAAGACTCACACCCTCCTTTACCAGAAGAAGTTCGCAGCTGCGAAGGCGTTTTACATTACGTCAGAAACCATCCAAATACCAGTCTTAGGTAACTAAGCAGACATTTTAGTCTCAGCAGGACTTACATTGACCCCAATGGACTTTCATATATGGGGACGGATGAAGAACATAAATAGATATCACGTTTCTCTTCAGTCAGGAATGAACTTCTTCAAACGCCAAAATTTCGGACTAGAACACGCAACAGTGATTTGGAAGGCGGAAGAAGAAGTTTGGCATCTTTCTCTCATAAGGATGTAGGGAGGCTGCTTGCATGATAGCATTTGTCAAACCAATGTTGAGCCATAGAGTAGTCGATGTTCTCCGGAAGGATTCCAAGTGTGTTAAGTACATTACCGTGGCCAATTAATTCTTTTGTCCGCCGTATTTGCTTGAAGGCAAATGGCTGTATTTTCAGCTACTTGCCTGCTGAAAATATCGAGGGGTGTCAAGTGGAACAAAATATCCAGCGCCGCTTTGGCACTCTTACCAATCGCTTTCCTTTGGGCTTAGAAGGCAATTGAATATTAAGGCCCTATCCCAAAAAACTAAGAAGACTCTATATCAGACCTTGATCATCCAGTCCTACTTTACAGCGCTGAAACATGGACCCTATCGAAAGGGGGTGAAGATATCCTCAGTCATTTCGAGAGAAAAATCCTTCGCAAAAATATTCGGTCTCGTTTACGTTGACGGGCTTTGAAGGAGAGGATTCAACGACGAACTATACGAGCTGTACAGCGATATAAGAAAACTGAGCATCAGTCGATAACTAGGACATATAAAGCGAATGTCCGGAGGTCTAACCTTCACCTTAGGCGGCGCGCACAAGTAGAAGGGAACGTCAACTGACTTGGATGTACAATTTTTAGGATTAGAAAAATCGCAAGATTCAATCACCGAAATATATTAGAGATGAGCAGGGAAGTGTACTAACGCGTACATATTCAATACGTATAGTGAACCTTACGTACAAATTGCTGTCATTTTGGCAAATTTAAGACCAACTAAACAAGCACGTCCGGATAGAATGTAAAAAATGACATTGCTATATGCTAGAAGCAAGAGACAGTCTTCGTTGCTCTAATGGATGAATACAGGAAAGTAGAGAAACAAGACGAAAAATCGCTTGGTACCACACGGAATTTAAGAAACAAAGGCTATGAAATTAATATGCAACTCTAAATATACGTACATCTTACAGCTGGCTTCTTAACGAGTCACAGTAAACTCCATGAACACCCAAGAAAACTAAGAAAAGCATTGGAATCGATCAATTATTTTTATGCATTTTGAAGAATGGTGCATGGTATTAATTTGAGCACGACTTTCACACATCGGTATCCTCGGTTGAGCTTTAGACTGATACAATTTTGTGCCACTCTTTTGAGGTTTTAGAGCTCTATCTCACCAATAATGCGTTAAATATTGGCTTCCAAGGTCTGAAATAATTTGGGGCTTATCGGTATGCATCAACTTTATATAGCCCCAGAAGAAGTAATCGAGTTAGATTGCACGGTCTCGGTGCCCAAATTCATTGGTCCATTTCACCACATAATGTTGTCAATGAATCGAGTCCTCCCTTAGTTTATGGTATGCAATATGGCATGTAGCGTCATCTTGCTGGAATCACAAATCGTCCTCATCAATATCGTTCATATCGTCGAAGAAATAATCGCTGACCAGTGTCTGGTAACTTTGGTCATTGACTGTAATAAGAGCTCTGGCTTCATTTGTGGAAAAAAAAACACCATCAGCGTGAAAACCGTTGTCTTTTCTTGTTGTAATTAAGTCTGTACATTTTTCTCTACTGGAGTCCAATCCCCGAACTCCCATCACAAGCAATGTTCTCTCTGCTTAAGTTCTTGCACCAGTTGGATCTTATAAAGGTGTTGGCCAAATGCCAAACTATTGTGTTCAACTCCGAATTAGCAACTCTCGACCTCCCGCCAGACTTTTATTAACAGCGTCTGTAGTTACTTCTGGAGGCATATTACCTTCATGGTTCCTTAGCTTTGTATAATATACACATGGTACGAAATTCATACACAAGACGACGAATAGCAAACTCAGTTACACGACTATCGGGATCAAACACATCACGTAATCACACGTTTCGGGAACTGAGGACAGATTTTCAGAATGTATTCACTTGATACGGAAATATTCTTCTGACCTAAATCTTTTCCTGATAATGAAAATTAATGTCAAAGCACTACAAAATGATGATAGTACGGTGTGAAATTTACTGCAATTGAAAGACATATCTGTCAAAACCAAAAGAAGAACTTTCAGCTGCGACCTCGTTGCATCTTTTTGTTTTTTGTAGGTTCTTAGAAGAAATCTGGGCAAGTACCAACTATCCATTGGCTATATACTAACCACAAATGCCATTCTAGAAAAAGTTTACAACTAGTTGTAAAATACTCAAACATTAAAAAAATAATAAATTTAATTGCTAGCATAAAATTTGAACTATGTAATATTTTTGTCGATTGTGAACGAACTTGTGTAGAGACAAAGTACGAAATAAAAAATTTTCAAGTTTATCACTTGTCAAAATCTCTCCATTGCATTCTCCGGTATGCATTTTCAAGTTTTTCATTGAGTTGTTTTCAGTTTTGTTTATTTGGTTCCCTCCATAAAAAATGCGTTTTATAAATACGACCTAATGATGGCATCTCGATTTATACTTTTTACTATATGCTTCTTGCAAATTGCAATATCAATTGCCGCCATCAATCACTGGGTACTCAATGAAAATGGAAAAATCCTCCAAAAGGTAATATCAATCCTCACCATCACCCTATCTTCGTATCAGTAATTGCAAGAATTTCTGATCACATCTGCCTTTTCAGATTGATTCACCGTTCTACATGCGGGAGCCTCACAATTTAATAGCATTTCTGGACCAAATTAAATACAATGACGTCGTCGAGAGCACGTACCTCGAGTTGCTGCGGCAGCGAGAGCTAATGGCAGAGCAAATTAACTTCTCTATACAATTTGGTATGGAAATAATTGACCAAGCCAAGTGCGCCTTCGACTACTATGTCATTGAGAAACAGATAACCTACACAAAACTTACCAAAGAGTACTTGAAACGTATAAATATAAAAAACGTGAAGAAGAAATCCCAAACACTACCGGAGTTGGGTGTTCTTCATGCAACGCCACTGTGCTGGAAGCATATGAATTTGAATGCTGGCATCTGTTGTTATGACCATTTGGATGGCTTAAAGGGCACTTATGCTTTAAAAATTGATCGCGAAGAAGAGATGGCAAGCAATGATTTTGAGTTCAAATCTTGGCGATATGTACAGAGCTTAGTTGACGGATTGGCGGATAGTCCAAACTCGTGGAAGTATTACACGTTAAGTTCATACTACTGGCGTATGTGGGGTGATGGTACAGAAGCTGTTGAATGTGCAAAACGTGCTGTGATGTTGGCTCCGCGTAAGGTTAAGGATATTCCATTGTTGAGTTTGGGAATTATTTTGTACAGAGCGGGAAAGCTACGTGATGCAGATATTATATTAACAGCAGCTGTCGAACATGCGCCAGAGATTGCAGAGAATCATTTCGCCTTGGCTACAACTCTGGCAATGATTCACGAGTTCAACAGGTCCCTGACACATTTTGAGATGGCCGAGAAACTGGACCCGAGTTTCATTCCGCGCACGCTTCCGCTAAAAAACTTTATCTCTTGTGTTGAGAATTTGACGAGAAAGACATCGAAAATGTACAGGTAAGGCGTTTAGTCATTTGTTTGGTCAGAAGGCAATTATAAGAACGTTTTGCGTTTCAGTTACGCGGAGTATATTAAGAGTGAAGTCAATGGATTGAAAGCAATGAAGAACCTTATCGCACAGAGCCATGAGAAGTTAATTCAGCAACAGGTAAGTTCAGCTATTTGGGTGTGATTTCAGAGAGAAATAAGTTTGGCGCAGGCTATTTCCCTATTTTTTGTAGCGCGTCGGAGAATGTCATATCATCCAATTAGAGGTCATGACAAGCAATGTTGAGTTCTCCGCAGTTGAAGTCTGCTTTCGTCACGCTAATCGCACATTCTAATTCAATTCAAGTCAATATCAAATAACTCGCATCCTGGTATAATAAGGGCTTGCTGGTTTCCTTTTGACGGAAACAGCATCCCGGCTTTTTGATTCTATGGAGAGCTTTGCAGATATAGTTACCAGGGTAGTAACTAGTGTGCGGGCTTGCCTCTCTAGAATAAAATGCCCCGTGATGCGATTCTGTGCTTCTCAGAGACCTTTTGCTGTTTTCTAATCGAAAAACAGTGGAACAGTGTGTATAATAGCCAAAATTGGATCATCGACGTCGATGAATGATTACTACCTCTTTGATATATAACTAGACTGACTAGTTAATCGGCCATACGATTCGCTGATTGCTATGGCCCTCGACTCTAGCAGTATGGCCGCTGTCTGACTTAATGTAGATAACAGTATCGTTCTGTAAAATCGAATTCAAATGAACAGACGAGATTTCAGCCTGGAAGACACAGCAATGATTGGAAAAATAGCCGAATCTCCAGGATTTCAGGGAAGTTTCTAAGGCCCAATCCTTCGAGCGTTTTAGACAGGTCAGTGAGGCTTGAAAGTGATTTATTGCAAATGACTTGATACTATGTTTGTAAATGATTCTTAATAATGGCTCAGGAGAAGAACACCATTTGACTTAAGGAGATAGCGTTGCATGTTGCGTCTTGATTCCTGTTCCAGTTCCAGTTCCGTTTGAGCTTTACCGATATTAAGAACACAACGGTCGATCCAGGTGTAAGCTTCTGAAGAACAAGTAGTAGTAGTAGTTGATCAGAGGGCATCAGCGAATATTTCCTGACTACCATTACCATATCTTCATCTGCACAGATGACTCTCTGTATCCAGAAGAAGGAAATTAGAAGCTAGTTTCTAAAGTAATGGAGATAGTGCCCTCGTAAAATGCCTTGAAGTGCCTGCGCTCTAATAAATTTCTGCCTTAGTTAACCTTGACTGCCCTGTTTCTCAATAAGTGTCCTAGCATGCGTACACTTAGCTCCTGTCAGAAATCAATAAAATCCCGACCGATGTTCTTGAAGATTTTATTTTCCCGAGAAAGTTTAGTGGTGATTTATATGACGGAGATAAATTGACCTACTCTTTTGATATGAACGTTTTGCCTTTAGATAAGAATGATCTAGCTACTGTCTGTGTCCAGTCCGGACCTAGCTCTCAACCAAAAAACCACTCCAGTAAGCGCAGTCTTTGGCGAACTGTCTTCGGTTACGCACTTCAAAATGGTTGAAGTGCTCTTCCACTTGTGCTCACTAACTAAGGCGAGGTCATCTTCTACTACGTCATCCCTCCGGATAGGAGTGGCCGGAGTGTTAATATTCACTTGCACTACATCTCAGGCGCCTGATACGCAGTTCCTGACTTGGTCAATAGGTCTCAACATGGCCTTATTACTCAAATGGCTTTTTCAGTACATGGTAACGAAACAGCCCATTCCATTGTCTAGATCCTTTTTTCACATTAAAGGCCTCAGTGAGATTGCTACCCATCTTTACGTATGCACTGAAAGGGACGAATAAGGTCGTTAGCAAATGGTTTCAGGCGATCACACAATAGGACGGACACGATCTTGTACATAATGCTGGGAGACTGATGCCTCTACAGTTGGTGCAGCTTAGAGGGTCTTATTTTATTGCGAATGAGACAAACAATCCAATGGAACCATGCCAATGTTTCACTCGTCAGACATACTTTCTTTCAAGCAAATCGTGCAATTGAGTAGGTGAATGCTCCCTACCAAGCCATCTCATGCTGCCTTAAATAAATATATTGATTTTGATATGATATTTGATATTCATTTTGGTCAAGTGAACGCCCCGCCGTTTAGCACTCTGCGGAAGTATTTTGTTCATATCCTCAGCACCGACTGTTACTCTACTATTCAATTTCCTTGGTTTCTTTCAAGTGTGATATTCTCAAAATAACTGCTGGTGTACCCCAGGGAGTTTTGTCTCCGACACTCTTTATAATTTTCATCAATGATCTCTTGTCTGCTACTTCTAATCCAATGTATTTCTTTTGCTGATGACAGTACTTTTCATATTCGTTCCCGGAACACGGCTGTATAACGGGAATAGCAGCGTATGTTAAGCTCATTAAATTCTGATACTAATTGGGGAACTGTTAACAGAGTGGAATTTAATGCTTACAAAACACAATGCCATTAAAGCGAAATTGAAATACCCAGCCATTGTCCATGAATGGCACTTACATCGTCGAAAATGAAAAACTTTCCATTCTCGGTATGTGTATCAGTGACAACTTACGTTGGACCACATATTCTATGTCGTCAAAAATGCTGCGAAATGTCTAGGTTTCCTCAAACGATGTAAGAAATATTTCACGCCCTCTGATCTGTCCTCAATATATAAAGCATTCATCCGCCCAAAATTGGAGTAAAATCCCCACATCTGGTCAGTTGCACCTAAAACACCTCCGCACCTGCTAAATAGGATTCAAAACTGTGCGATAAAACTCTTAGGTGGTACAAATATCAGTCAGTCAATTGACACCCTCGAACATCGACATAATGTCTCCTGTCTCACTTTGTTTTATCGTTATTCCCACTACCAGTGCTCCATTGAAATCGCCAGTAGCATTCCGCCCCTTCAAACCTTTAACCGTAACTCCCGGTTCGCTATGAATGCTCAATAGTATACCCTCAAGCCCACTTTCGGACGTACTCTGAAATATCGTGATTCGTTCTTAAGCTGAATAATTCGCTTGTAGAATGCCCTGCCGATCTCTGTATTTCCTGGTCGTTATAACTTGCAAACATTTAAGACCAACGTACATCAGTACCTCTCTCTTTTCTTCCTCCAAAAGTTTCGTTCGCCTGTGCTGTGTACAATCATTTTAAGAGTACACAAATCCTTGAGCGCGAGCTAATTATAAAAAAAACCGGCGTATTTACATGTTCCTGTAAATACGTTGCTCAATGTCACAATCTCTCCCTTCATCCTTTTCGCTTCGGAAATGTTCCTTGTTCTGGTAATTGTTGACTTGAAAGTTTGTCACAGGAAGCAGAATTGAGAGTAGAGTTTGAGTGAGTTCATCTGATAGAATTAAGGATTCTCTGATATCATCGTATGTGCAGACAATCTATCGATGCTCTTTCACGGGGTAGGTGAAGGCAGTTAGTTTCGTATTTTTTCCCTTTTTTTGTGTTTGTTTAAGTACACAACTTTGCTCCACGAGTAGCTAAAGACGTACGAAGGTCCAACTGAACCTACACAGATCCTAGCATTATACAAACAAGGCTAGATAGTCCAGACGGTGCTGGATGTCTGGATATTAGCGTTTGAGAAATTCGCCGAAAGTTCTCTAGAATTCTGACCATGTAATCTAATTGTTTATCGCTAAACTCGCTGTACTTCTAATCATTTAAATCAGCCATCTTGTTTTTGATTTTGAAAAGGGTTTTGCCCACATCGTATTGGTCGTGTTTATAGAATTTGTGGGCTGTCATACGAATATAGTGTGAACAATTAGTCTGACAGCGGAAAGTTGGTTATCCTCTCTATTAGTAAATCTGGTGAAGTGTTTTTCCCAAATCCTTGGTGAGTTTAGTAGTTGGTCTTTGAATCCTTGACACAGTCTTTTTACTTACTGGTAGAACTTCCGAAATATCATCGATGGCGAGTTTATATTGCTTTTTCTTTGTCTTTTGCTATCGCTATCTTATGGGAAACTGATGCAAATCAGAGATAGCGGTTCTGATGGTCCATTGACAATGATACTACTGGCCTTTTTTATTTAAGTGATACATGATCGGTAAAGTTTCTTGTGTTCCGAATGCATTTGTAGCCAAGTTCTATTTGACAGTTGTTTTTGTGTATGAGAGATTCACACTTGTACCTTGGTTACATCTAGTAGTGGTCCAAGTCGATGTACGCTCGGAAGTTTTCGGCACCCTAAATACTGCGTGTTGGTCACAAAATGGTCTATCTGACCGATTTATCTTCAGAAGTCAGATTTACACCAGAAGAACGCTTCCGTATCATTCGAATTAATTGTGCAAATCAGTCGTCAATTCGCTAAACGTTTAGAAGATTTTTTGATTTTTTCGGTTCTTATAATCGATTAATTGGGCTCGCTATTCGTCATGCTGTGGATAAATTTCGAACTACATACATTCTACATGATGCAAGGCCAACAACGCGAAGTAACTGAAGCCGCTGTGATTGAAAGTTTGGCGAAAGTTCTGAAATTGTCAATTCGGCGTCTATAGTATGATGTTCAAGAAGTCAGATGGTAGCGCTTCACTTTGTATAAGTATATACCTTTGACGTAGGAGCAAGCGTTCTCAATCGTCATTCTGCACAGACGGATGAGCTTGGCAGGGATGCCAAAACTAGACATGACCCTATATAGCTCGTGTCTATAAATGCTATCACATGTGGCTTCAAAATCGATGAAAAGATGGTGGGTATCGATTTGGACTTCTTGGGTTTTTCCAGGATCTTTCGGAGTGTGAAGATTTGGTCGATTGTGGACTTTCCTGGCGTGAAATCGTATTGGTGGGGACCAATCAGTTTGTACAATCCAGCTGTTGGAGGAACAAAGCCACGAAAGCTTGACTTGCGACCAGATTTGGCGCAAGATTCGCGGATTTGTGTCTTCACCATCTTGAAATCGACAACAATAAAGCGATTTTTGGAATGAGACAAATTCAAAAGAGACTCAATTACTCCCACCAAGGGCCACTGTTTGGTGCCGTCTTCATGCTGGTGGCATCGTCGGTGATTTTTTTTTTTTTTTTCAAAAATGAGAGCGAAGATCATGTTACAATCCATGGCCAACGTTACCGGACAACGTATGGGTATTTTCTTGAAAAACTATTGATGACATTGTGTAGTTCCGGACAATATATGGTTCCAGCAGGATAGGGCTGCGTGCCACACTGCCCATGAAACCTGAGGTCTCGATTCTACGACATTACGAGTATATCGCGAATTCCACTAGCGTAATGGCCATCGAGATCGTGCAATTTTGTGCCAGTCGAAGTAATCGAGTTATGCGGTTATGTAAAAACCAGTCAAGCCTTGGAACGAATATTCCAGGACCCAAGTGCTTGCATAAGTTCCAAAAATTTGAGCCTTATGTTCAGAATTCTCCCCATTTTTTTTGTAGTAGTAAAGAAGAAGACTTAACGAGAGTTAATTACCCAGTTTTGTGCCAAAAAAATTCGCCACACAGAGTGAATAATAGACAAGTTATTCAAAACTCCAATAATCTATCGCAAGCATGAATAGGGGACATTTACGCCTTAACCCTTTTTTAATTATACGCGGGCAATATCGTTCATGGTTTTTAATAAATTATAAATCACGTCTAAAGACCTTTTATTAAATCATCTCGTTTACTTTTAGGTTCCTCTTGGAGCGCGTTTCTTTGATACGAAAACATCCAATGAAGAGCTACTGCATCGTGGACAATATTGTAGTACTCGCACTTTAGCTGGAACGGATGAGCCAGTTCTATTTTGTGATTTTTACTCAGATCTTCAAATGAAGCTAGAAAGCAAAGAGGTCGACATTGATTCCCTTGAAAGAGAATTAAAGGCTAACAGTGAGGCAATTATCAAACAATTGTCCTCCGAATTTCATACGCAATTTGATTTCAATAACCCGCCTGCACCGTCAACAACGCCAGCCAAATTAAAAGAGTCTTAAGAATAATTTCAACGCATTGACTACAAAATGTGAACATTCAGTTTAACCAATCAGAATATATGTAAGTGAATATCCTCTTGGGTTTGACTCTATGGAAATGCCTTCCAAGTTGGCTTGGAAAAAACCATTCTTCACAATAAAAATTATTAATTTCTCTTGACGAAAACTCTGCATTCCTGAAAAGACATCGAACAAAACAAACAAAACAATTTCGCTAGAAACGACTTCAAATCGAAAGATAACCTCCCTGTGAAACAAACACCCGACTTATCAAATTTCAATTGTTTAATTATTTAAATGCGATTCGAGATAAAGTTAATCAAGGTATAAACTTACGTAAATTCGTCAAGTGTATTAGTGTAGATGTCGGCTGTTCATACTTAAAGGCACAAGAGTATAGGAAACACACAAAATTTATCTTAAGAAAACAAATATCCAACAAAGAAAAAAACGTGAACTGAATTTAGCAACCTAACTGTATACTTTATATAAATAAATAAATAAAGAAAATAAAAACATTTAATTTGAATAAACAATGTTAACGAACGGTCTAATGTGTTTTCTTAATCACTACTGCGTTACAGGTTACAACCAATTGATCTCTTTGTGTTCCAGTGCCTGGAGCAACTTCATTAAGCTGGGATAGACATGGTCTTTATGGATCTGTGTGTGCTTCTTCTCATCATCGGATAGTTGTGATATTAATAGACTTGACCATCCAGCTTCCTTAGCACCCAAATAATCTAAATCAAACAAATTGCCTATATGCAAGGCCTGATCACTCCTGACATTGCATTTACGTAGTGCCAAATCAAATATTCCTCTGTCTGGCTTGAGTATCCCACAGTCGTAGGCGGTTATGACAAAATCGAAATTTTTCAAATTCATGACATCGAGTATTTGCAACAGACTCGGATCGAAATTCGACACAACACCGACTATCTTGCCAGATCGGCGAAGCTTGGAAATAATTTCAGTGCATCCATCTACGTGAAGCCAACACTTTTCTGTGCGATACACTCTGATTAGGTCGTTTGCAATTTTTATTACATCACTTTCCGGGATCTCTGGTTTAATGGACTTGAAGATATTTAGTACCAGTTGCGTCCACCATTTATTGAAGTCCATGTGGAGGGTATTCTTACCATAGTTGGGGTATTCCTTCTGCATCGACTTGAACTCTGTCCGAAACGAATGGAGTAGTTGGGTTTGGTTAAGGTTCGGGTAGCCATAAGCAGCAGCTGTTTCAGCATATTGGATTCCTGGCGTTCTTCGGAAACGTAGGAGAGTGTCGGTGATGTCGAACGTGACGAGGCGAAATCTTTCGAGATTCCTTATGAACTGTTTCGTCAA
Organism: Volucella bombylans; assembly: GCA_949129095.1. Classification (NCBI taxonomy): domain Eukaryota; kingdom Metazoa; phylum Arthropoda; class Insecta; order Diptera; family Syrphidae; genus Volucella; species Volucella bombylans. The sequence continues at coordinate 136,870,293 of OX422143.1, forward strand.
TTGCATTGCTTTGAACTGCACATGGAGTTGGATACGCGGAGAATCAGACGTATCAAGGTTTTATTGTTGAAGTATGGGATTACTGGTTTTATAACACTGAGACTGAACACACAAATCAAAACAAATAAATCAGCTGGTAGGTTGTCATGCTGTTTGCTTGTCGATAGATAGACAACGTTTAGATAACAGATGTCAAACGAAATTTTTTGTTTGATTTGTTGCATATGTATCTCGAATGTTCAGTTGCAGTTTGAAAAATTAGAATATTTTTTGCCAAGAATTCAATATTTTTTTATTACTAGTTAGCGTAAGAAGTATAAAGGCCCCATTTATACGGAGGGAAGATGCTGCGTTTGGAATCGAAAACGGAAGATTGGTTTGTTTGAACCATAAGACGTGCGCTATGTCGGAAGAGACGATATTAGGGGAAATAGAGTTATGAGGAGATGCGTGATCGATAGGATATAAAAAGGAGTCGATGAATAAACAGAATGTCTGCTACGTCAGCACACTGTTCAAGAGTATTCGAATTAATAAGGTTGCTGCGTTTTTAATAGAGAAGGAAGCTGAGGACGTCTTAGACTTGTGACTAATTTGGAAGAAAACAAGAATCTTTACATATCGAAACAAAAATACTATAAGAAGCTAGCTCAGATTTCGATAATTCATTCTAATAACACTCTAATGACACTCAGAAGATCTGATGGTACCTATACTGAGTCGAAATCAGAGATTCCGTCAGATAACCTGATCAGAACCATCTCAAATAAGTTTTACACATGAGAGTACTAGTAGGGTTGTATCATGGTGTTAGTCTTTTTTTGAATTAGCAGGCCAACTAGAAGCCTACTCACTGGCAAAATTCGTCCGCTATTAAGGCTACTAGTGCACTATCTCTTGTACAGACACACTACCCATGTAAACCCTACTAGTTTAACTCACGTATGTAAGCCCTAGGTCAGATTCAATTCCTATCAACGAAGCTGCAAGTGAGTTGAGTATTTAACGGTTGTGGATAAGGCCATCAAATGCGCTTGGTTTGATGGCTTCTAGTCGCCTGAAACCAATGTCATATTCCAGAAATGCCACAAAGTGCCTATTCACATTGGCGCGGGCAGGAAAATTGTCCGAAAGAGAGGGAACGCTTTTAATTGAAGTGGGAAGAAGAAGGGTTACTTCCACCGAGAATCCATTTCTAAAGTGGCTTCTCGGTTGCAACACATCGTTTTTTTCCATGTCGTTCCATTTCTGACATATTTTTTCATTTTAGTTTTGATCGTTATTGAGAAAGGAAGTGCGAAGAATAGGAAAAATGGTATGTTTCAGGCCAGCTCCGCAAATTTAAAAATTAAAAATGCTCCGATTCAAGTGTTCCACTTGTCAAAAAGCCTTTCAACCCCATGACAATGTGAACACGACGTTCATGATGAGGACTTTCATCCCGTCGCCAATGTAAACAGGCACATTAGAAAGCTTATTATACCTGAACGCTGACATTGCCTAATGTCAAAATAAAGTCGCAGATTTGTTTATTTTAAATTTGTTAAGATTCAGCACGAAAACACGATGGACGAAGAGAATAAACCTTGTTTCAAGAAATCAACGTTGAATTGTGTGCAATCTGGCAATAAAAAAAGAATCTGGAAATCCCTAAAGCAAATACTAGCTACAGAAAAATCATTGCCGTGGCCTGACGACGCTATTACATGTGAGAAGTGATTGCCATAGCTTGGAACGTTTTGTTCATAGATTCAACTTTTCCATTTTAGATTCCACATTAAACCCACCGCCCTCCTTTAGACCGGCGAAGAAATATTCGGATATATCAGGTCTCATAGCACCTTATACAGATCCACATACCAAACTGAACTATCACAATTCGGACGAGTATGCGACAGTAAGGGGAATGCCTTCTGATTTGACTGCAGGTTATTTGGCTCTTCGTGGAGCCAGCAGTATAGTTGGATAGAATTAAAGTAATTAAATTAAAATAAAGGGAATAAGGACAACTAATATATATATATAGAATATACCATGTTTTGTTTAAGTTGATAGAATCTTCTTTTTGCGAATCGGAGAGCACTAATGGAACGCAGTAGACGCAAGGCTCAGAACAAAGACAAAGTTCTTTGGTTGATGAAGGCTCGAGTATATAGGAATTATAATTGGTGAAGCATTTGCGGTTTAGCAAAGCAGTGTTTAAGTTCTAAATTTTGTTGCGAGCTATTCTGGGATTCCATGCATGGAGTATGCAGTCGTTAGTGACTCTATCTCAGGTTATTGAAGAGCATGACTCCTGGCATCAGAATTAGAAATACTTGTTTGAGTTTGCAATCTGAGTTTTAAATTAGATCGCCTCGGTTGTCGGCATTTTTTATGTTTCTTACGTCAAAGAACGGATCAATGCTTGGCTGAGTTGATATATGAAAATTCCAAATATCACCAGGCTTTTTATTCCCAGTTCTTGTAGAAAAATAGATTGATTATTTGGTCAATGTGACATTTGATGGGCTTTCTTCTGTAGATGATCTCATAATATATGTAAGCCTCGTAGTTTCGAGTAAATCTTACCAGACAAAAACTGAACGTTTGCGTCTGCCTACAATGATCGAAACCCAGATGTAGATTGAATTGAAATTGATTGAAGTGGACACAAGGAACTGGTGCAGAGGGGACACGGTAGATGTTCGAGCAGATAAAAAGAATCTCGGGATATATATGTATGCATAATTAAAGATGATCTGTGCACTGAAAGAGTGTCAAAGCAACCAAACGAAGGCATTCCTGAAAATGCAAGATTTTATGAGATTTTAAAATGAAAGCAATCAGGAAAAGTACTTTTAAAATATTATTCATATTTGTAAAAAGAACCCATAAAAAGAAAAAAAGGACCAATGGTGAAAATTTAAATTTCTTTTTTTAATAAATTTTCTAGAACACTCAGTTTTTTATGCTCTAATTCAATTTCTTTCTTCCACTTATCTTCTAAAGATTTAGCCATCCTATTAATGAACTCTGCCCGCTGCGCCTGCTTGACTTGTCGATCTGCTCGCTTGGCAGCAATCGCTTCTTTTTTCACTTTTAATAGGGCCTCAAAATACCCTTCACCTGCCGATTTCCGTTTGCAACTGCTTGTGGGGAAATCCGAAGATGAAAATGGCGGGCAGGATGCTAAATTTGTCAGTGGAAAACGGACCAGCGGCTTGTCTTCATCCACAGCATCCTCAACCCTTTCTTCTAATTTTGACGAAGTGCTTCCAAGGTGGAGGGTATGGTTGTTTGAAATAATGGGTTTATCACCAAATATCTCGTCCATATAATCCATGTACGGCGCAATACAAGGGCTCGCATCTGCTTTGGAGGCATTATCTTTGGCTGTCTTGTACGCCATGAGTAGCGTGCGCATTTTCCCTTCCAGGGCAGTGGCCGTTGTACTTGAACTCTGAAAGATGTCTTCAGACGTAGAACAATGTACTTTCATATATTGAATTATTTTAATTACTTACCGTAATGCCTTGACAAATCATATCTTCGAGTAGATTCGCATACGCGAATTTTTTTTTCCGGCTGTGCGAGAACTCCTCTTTCCGTGTTAAATAGCACTTCAGCAGCCCGATGGTCTCTCCCCGTGACCAAACCTTTCGTTTGTTTTTCTCAGTCATTGTTTAAGGAATCTACAGATCAAATAAATAAGATCAATTAGTTAAAACATTCATGAATTCAAAATTCTACAAATTCTACTAAAACAGATTATGTCTTAATGTATAATACAAACTTTTTAATTTATAAATACAAATTAATAAAATTCAGTATAATGTTCATAGATTAACTAACCTAGATGGCAAACTCTACTAATACTTTTGCAAACCTTTACCTTTCGCACAGACACACTGTAAGTGAATTCCAACACTTTTGCATCTCTATAACTTTGTCAAAATTTGCTAGAATGAGAGCAATTTACAAGTAAAATTGCTAGAATGAGAGCGATTTGCACGAGTGTGTGTAATGTGGATGACGTTTTTTGGTTAAAATGGGCGTAGTTTGTATAAAAAAGGAGGGAAATTGCCATTGATCACAATTCACACGTATTCACAGACAGAATCACACGGTTAGGGGCGATCAGTAGAAAACCGGTTTTGATTTTCCAATATCTGGAAAGTTTGCCATCTAGGTTAGTTTATCTATGATAATGTTGTTGGTTGAATGAATCACTGACTGTGTCAGTTCTTGGTGGTATATGTCAAAGTTTGACATTTCTTTCATTTTAATATTGCTACTGGCGTTGGAAATGACTTAAATTGTTTCATTGGCACCGTTCTAACTTTTTCATAAGTACGCTTTAACACGGCGCATGTTTTGAAGGATTCAAATGAGTGTAAAAGAGAGGGATCGTGAAACGAAAAATACCCAATTAAAGAAATTCACACTGCATGTGGGTAAGACTTTCTTGCATCTTTTTGACATTTTTTTTGCTCCTTCTTTTTTTTCGCATTTGCTTCATTACTTTTTGGCTGTTGTTACGAGCACAACATTTCAGTATGACGGATGAATTTAAATGGACCGAAGAATTAACAAGCGGGCTAATTTTCAATTATGAAACACTGAGCGCTAAAGATGGAATCAAAGAGAACTGTCAAATAACATGAAAAACAAAAGAATGAGAAAAAGGCTTAGTGTAAAAATGCGCTCTTCACAGATGGACAGATCAAAAGAAAATGAATAAAACATGCGCATCAAACTCATGCGCTTTGTAAAAGCGGACTTAAAACTCGCTTCTGGTTTCCATTTCAGAAGCGAAATTTCTCTCCAGTATTTTATGTCAGAATTCACTAACCCATATGAATATAAACGTCAAATAGTATTTTCAAAGTCAAAAGAAGTTTTTAGTGTTCCATTGGAGTCTAAATTGATCAACTCCCGGAGAGTAACGCCATAATATGACAAAAAACTGTATAATTACATAATATACACACAAATAAATAAACAATCGTATAATAAATAGACATAAATAGACAGGGTGTCCCCTAATTTGTCAACGATAATTTGGGAAATGATTCCTGGGTATATTCTAAGAAAAAAATCGTTCTATAGTAAGGGTCTATCTCCAATGCTGACATCACTTATCGAGGATTTAAGGAAAGGCTTACTTTGGTATACCCTGACGCATGTTAACGTAAATTGCTCAGTTAACACTAATGGCAGAAACTTCGTTGATGACTTTGTTTTTAGAAGAGATACTACTCTTTGTAACTGTATTTAAATAAAGTTGATATCTTGTTAGGGTCTTCAGATATCCAATTTCTAAGCTGTTCCAGTTTTCTTGCCCATGCTAATTTTTGACTTTGAAGTCGCTTTTCTCCAGGAAATGCGTAATAAACATAACGTTTAACTATTTTTTTCTTATGAACGTAACAATAATAATAAAAAAAATCATCCGCAAGTTTGCAGAAAACTGCAGCAGGTAAATAAACGAATTTATGGTTTTTTACCTCCGTTTCTAACATCAGATGAGAATAACAGTGGTTTTCCAAGAATTATTAATTTTCTAATAATTTATTTAAAATTCCATATCTATAAAAAAGTTGTAAAGCGAGCTCGTCGATTTGACTACCTGTCAAAACCTTCATTTCGTGACCATGTTCCTCAAAAGTTCTCAGAAAGACTTGGATTTCGAGTGTGAAGGCCTATTCGGAAAATTTACCAAACAAAAATGGTATAAAAGATTAGAAAAAAAAAAATGAATTCATGAGTTTAACTTTTTACGCCAAGGTTAAAGTTGCTTAGAAACGCTATTTGAAATGTCTGCACTTACAAAACAAGAATACGCAGACTTTATTGACGTTTATGGGCTGAGCACAGGAAGTTCAACTAGAGCGCGACGAATATACCATGAACTTTATCCTAACCGACGACTTCCTAGTGAAGGAGTATTTGAAAACACATATCGAAGGTTTCGAGAAACGGGATCAGTTTCAAATACACGACCTAACACGAGAGCTCCACAAACAAGAAGAATTTCGGCTGATTAAAGAATACTGGAAGCTATTACAACTGATCCGTCAATTAGCATCAGACGCTCAGCTTTGTAATTCAATATTTCCAGACATAAAATTTCGAATGTACTGCATGGAGAAAATCTTTATCCATACCACCATACACCTGTACGAGAACTGCTTCCCAATGATTTGGAAAAGAGATTTTAGTTTTCTAACTGGTTGCTGGAGCGGAGTCAGCGGATGACAACGAGTTTATTAGTATAATTCTTTGGACTGAGGAATCTCAATTTACAAGAGATGAGATCACAAATTTTCATAATCTTCATACATGGGCTGTGGACAATCCACAAACAAGGAGACCTAAATCATTTCAATACAAATTCAGCGTCAATATGTGGGAAGGTGTATCTGGAAACAAGTTAATCGGCCATTTCAAACTACCACCTGGGCTGATTTCTACAAACTATCTGGAGTTTTTGCTAAATGATTTACCAGAACTATTGGAGGACGTTCCACTAATTCAACTAGCTTCGTCATATTTCCAACAGGACGGGGCTTCAGCCCACTATGGTCTTGAGGTTAAAAATTGGCTAGATGAAGAGTAGGAAGAAATGGACCAGACCAGTTCACTGGCCTGCAAGATCTCCTGACTTTACCGTATTGGATTATTTTGTATGGGGAATAATGAAAGAACTTGTTCATTCAACCGAAATACGAGTAGCAACTTTAAGTGAATTGGAAGAGCGAAGCGTCATCAAAAGTGAGGCAGCAGTTGGCATCAATAAACATTCGTAGTAAAATCCAAAAAACGGGTTCTATCATGCATACAAAACCAAGGAGGATACTTTGATCATTTGGGCGCTGCATAGCTTCAAACCATACAATTTTGCTGGTTCGGATTGTATAATACCTGCCGAGCTACAGAGCCCCTCAGATATTATTCTACCTATGCTAGAAAATATTATGAGGAGCTGTGTAGAACTGTTCCACATTCCATTGTCATGGAGAGAAGTCAATGCAGTTTTTATTCCTAAAGCCGGAAAATGTTCTCATGTTGTCCCAAAGGACCTCAGACCTATAAGTCTATCATCTTTCCTTCTGAAAACTCTAGAACGACTGACTAATATCCATATACGAGCTTAAATCTAAGATTTCTGTTAATGGCTCAACATGCCTACTATAAAGGAAAGTCGGATTCACTGGCTACCCACATCGAACGATCGCTAAAAAATAGAGAGTACACAATGGATACTTTCCTGGACATAGAGGGTGCCTTTCACAACGTCAACAAATCCGCAATCACGTCTGCTCTGTCAACTCTGCAGGTAGACGACCCACTTGGGGAGTTGATCAGTTTTATGCTGAACACCAGGATAATCAACTCCAAACTGGGTGAGGCTTCTGCAAAAAGATGAGTCAGCAGAGGTACGCCGCAAGGCGGTATGTGGATTGGGAGTAAACCCCCATAAAACTGATCTTGTCCTCTTTTCTAGGAACTACAAAATTCAAATTATAGACTTTCTCTCAATAAACTGTACAAGCTTAGTCTTTCCCGATACAGCAAAATATATGGGTCTCATTTTTGACAGGAAATTAAACTGGAAACCTAACATTCAAGAAAGAGTCAATAAAGCTACAGTAGCTTTATTCTATTGCAAAACAGCCATTGGGAATAAATGGGGTATGTATTCAACCTCGCATAACCCACTGGCTATACATCTCGGTCACAGGACCGATACTCACTTACGGGGTTGTCGTCTGGTGGACGGCCTTAGACAATGCAGTTAACTGCAGTAAACTAAGCAGACATTCTGTTTCATTTGACACCCCTCGATATTTTCAGTAGACAAATAGTTGTGGCTGTAGCTATTCGCCTTAAAGCAACTACACAGTGGACACTGACTCATAGGCAAGCACGCAAGAAGACTTTGCACTTTTACAAATGATTTCTGTCCAAGCTGCATGGACGAGGAGGAAGAGGAGATAATCCTCCACCTACTCTGTACTGTACATGTCCAGCTCTCTCCCAGAGAAGAAACCTTTACTTAGGAGCTTTCTTCTACAATGACCTAAATGATCTAAAAAATATAGACGTAAACAGTCTCCTACGTTCTTGGTTCCATTAGTAAGAGGATCATATCTCCATGTGGCATCAGAATGGGGCCAATAGACCTATGTGGCTTGGTGTTTCCAACAGCCACTCTTACCTACCCTACCTACATCTGATTCTAAAAGCGTCATTAAGCTTTTTTATTCTGTTAGAGATGAGCTCAACATTAGCTTTAAGGTGGAGGTCCGAGGTAGAGTAATGCCATGGCAGGTTCAGTATAATTTTAGTTTTCGTATTATGTTTTTATATGGCATTCTGCGCAGTTACCCCAAACTTGCTACCATATTCTATTAATTAATGGGTATAGCGGCTTGATATCTATAGGTTTTTTTAAGGGTCTGCCTATTGTGTTGAATGTTGAATGCTCAGATATTCAATAGATGGCCTCCACGTAAATGGGTGTCTGCTGATAATTAGTTGGTTAGCCGGAATGAAGCAAGGTTTTCTTTTTCTATTGAAAAAGATATAATAGCTTGAATCTTTTCGGCGTTAAGCTTTATTCTCCACTTTATGTAATATTCTTCTAATATTTTAGAAGCGTTTATTAAATTCGGCTCGATATTGAGACTGAGTTCATGCGAGTTCAATATTGCTTTGTTATCGGCGTATATTGCAACTTCACATTCTGGAAGGATTGGAATATCTGAAGTGTACACATTGTATAAAACACCAGCACGTAAATTAACTAATTTGGACGTACAACTATTCTACTGCACTTTAAAACCTCGACTTGAAACAAAATTTTGCACAATTTTACAAAGAAATGGGGGCATTTTGTATATAAGCCCTTCATGCTAAACTGAATCAACTGCCGTTTTAGTAGGATCATACATGTTTTATGCAATGTTAAATTGGCTTTCCAAAATGTACACAGGCGTTTCTCTAACTGTAACCATTCAAAAGCTACAGTAGTCTAATTAGACATCAAAATCAGAACTCTCTCACTTCAACGGCCTTCAACTTGAGGAGGAGTGAAAATAGACCATTCTTCCTACCATAGGATTTTTTGTTCGCTGGAACTTCAGGGATCTCCAATTACCGGATTGTCTTCATTAACTGAGACACCATGTAGTATTTGTCCAGCTCATTCTATTATACAATACAATTCATCCAATTATGCTTGCCTTTTGAAATCATAATTTATCGTTAGATCTACGTACCGCATATACTCGTCATCCATCCAGCTGAAACTTCAGGTGAATTTTGTCTGCCTCAACGGTAGCTAAAAAGGTAAACGCTTTCCTGCTTACAGGCCAGACGGTTTGCATTTATTTTCCGAAGTTATTCTACATTCCTTGCAATGGCAGTTTAACTTCACCGTTCATGACATAAATCAGATGGACAAAACGCACCCAGTAATCCGAAAGTAATTGAGAAAAAGAAAAACTGGGAGGTGACACATATCGGACTGGTGGTAGCACGGCTTTTGTCAGGTTGCCAAAATCAGATTCAACAAGTTTCCACATTTTGACAAACGACCTACCGGTTGCATACAACAGTCCATCGTATCCCATGTTATTGCATCCACAGTCGGCACTCTTTATTGCCGGTTTTATTGCGATCTCGGCAAACCGATATTTATTGCACTTTTTATAGGCCCTGTCGAAATGGGTGGTTTTTAATTAAAATTAGAACTCACACAGTCATGGCTTCTTATGCATGTGCATGCTTGCAGATATGAATATCCTTCACTGAATGAGGTGTCGGAATATAAATCTGCATCAATTGTAAATGTGTTGAATCGATAATTTAAATTTTACTTATGATATCTAAGGTAGAGGGTGCCACTATGAGAAACTTACAAAGCACTTCCCTGCCACAGTTGTAATCACAATTTTTTTTTTAATTTTGCTATGCAGCATAAACTACATATTTGTAATGCTTCTTACTACATTTAATAAAATAAAATAAAATAAAATCGCCAGACATTGGAGAGACGAAAGAGCGACAGATATTTATTTATATGTCCCCCTTAGCGGTTGTGTGGGATGTCAATGACGTCGATTTCGGCCTAGGAACCATCGTAAATTTTGGAATAAGAAATCTAATTAATTTTTAATTTATCTCTTAGCGTTGGATAAGTAAATATAAGCCGTAGTGTTGGATAATAAAAATAGAAAGCCAAACAAATTGAAATGTTTCGTCCGTGGGAAAGCAAAACGTCCTTCAATATGATTAGTCAAACAATGTATACAGGTGTTTTTGCATTGTTGTGGATTCTGAAAGATTTCAGGTGGCAGACACAATATATGGTATAGCAAGTGCGTGCGCTTGTGTCAATCCTGAGCTGGTCCGTGAATTTGGTTCTTTATTAGGTTTGGTCTTATTGTTCCAGCCTAGAACTGCTTTAACAAATTATTGTATAATTGGAATTTTAGGAACCAGATATTGCCACACCCATATGTAGTGGGTGTATTTTTGCAGTGTCATACTTTTCAATTAAGATGAAATGTCAATTCAGCTGTGCCCAATGTCACTTCAATTATTTACAGATTGCAGATTACTACTTTAACACGAAAAGATTGACGCTATAGCAATGATATTAAATCCTTTAAATTTGTTTCCAAAATAAAAGCCCTCTTCGCGAAACTTATAAAGCACTTCGTGAAATTTATGGCTGACATCATCGGCAATCTGAAAGTACTATTTATCGAATTAAATATGCAATATAACACAGAGCGCATTTTTATGTGGACAAGAAAATAAATACCGTAAACAGTTATTGGAGATTTTTATTATTATAATAAACATTTATTTATTTAATATCTGACCGCATGACCTTTGTTTTTCATCACTTCTGTCCATCTGTTTGACATGGAGTTAATCAATTTTTGGCACACGGTTAAGGGAATAGACTCCCATGCAGTTCTAACCTCCTGCCAAAGCTGGCTACTATTTTTCGGCCTTGTTTTAGCAACACCATCCTTGATTATTTTCTTAAGGTTTTCAATGGGATTAAGGTCCGGCGACTGGGATGGCCATGGTAAAACTCTTAATCCCTTTGCAGGTATCCAGTTTTTTGTAGTTATGGCTGTATGTTTTGGATCCTTATCAGCCTGTGATTTCCAAATTATGGGGAGATTTTCTTTTACAAATGGAAGGAGTTCACTTTTCAGAATGTCCATGTACTCTTCTCTCCCCATCGTTCCCTCTATTAAATGCATAGGACCAAATTCATACCAAGAAAAGGCTCCCCAAACCATAATATTCGATGTTTGACTGTTTTAACTGTGTAGTGGGAATTGTATGCCCGATTCGGAAAACGTCTCACAAACCGCCTACCATCTCATCCATATAAATTAAATTTACGTTCGTCTCCAAATCTATTTCTCCATTTTTTTTGGTCTTCATCGCCAGGCCAATTTTGGTGCTGAGCAGCAAAGTCCATTTTAAGTTTCAAATGTCTGACAGATTATGTTCCACCAACCTTCTCCTTATGGTCCTTGAAGGCATATTTGAATTTAACCTTTCCAAAATGGCGCCTGACGAGACGAATGAATCTTTCTTGACTTCTGAAATAATCTTTCGATCCATTCTTGTTATTGTTTTTCTGGGTCTTCCTAATTGTTTTAATTCCAACTTTGCCAGAATTTTGTAATATAGGGTCCGCCATTTTTTGAAAATGCTATAAAAAAAAACTACTGAATATTTTCTCAAATTTCTTTTTTTATTTGAAAGTACAATCCTTCCGGTTAATAATGGAAAATAATTTCATTCAAATCGCTGCCTCGGCTGGCCATGCAATAGCCTACACGATCGGTCCAATTTTTAAGCACATTATCGATTGTGTGCAGCTGTATTTCACCAATGGCTTCACGAATATTGTCCTTTAAAGCGTCAATTGTCTCTGGCTTGTCGGCGTAACACTTATCTTTTACGGCACCCCACAAATAATAGTCCAACGGTGTCAAATCGCAGCTCCGAGGTGGCCAAACGACATCAGCTCTGCGGCTGATAATGCGATTTTCAAAAACAGGGCGCAAAACATCGAGTGTAGCTTCGGCTGTGTGGCACGTAGCGCCGTCCTATTGAAACCAAATGTTGCCAATATCCTCCTCTTCAATTTTTGTGAACAAAAATTCGTTCAACATGGCCCGATAACGATCGCCATTGACTGTAACGGCCACTCCTTGCTCATTTTTGAAGAAAAATGGCCCAATTATGCCTCTGGACCAAAATCCGCACCAAACAGTGACTCATTTTGGGTGCATCGGCTTTTCAATGTATGCTTGCGGGTTTTCTGTGCCCCAAATGCGACAATTTTACTTGTTTACATACCCGCCAAGATCAAAATGAGCTTCATCTGAAAAGATGATTTTTTTGGCAATCTTCGGCATCTTCTCTAAGTCGATCTCAGGCCCACGTTCCCAGCGCTGTTCAAGCGTATACACAACCATATTCGTTCAGCGGAAGGATAAAACTAATTATCTGTCAAATCAGACATGAGCTAAGTGTTACCATTCACGAAATAAGCACTAGTTGAAAAAAAAAAATCGTTAGATGGCGGACCCTATACAAGAAACGAACTCTCAATATGAATAACAACTCAGAGTACGCGTACTTACCTAGTTGTGGCTAGATACTGGTCCCAAGGCTTATAAGATCGAATTGGTGCACCATTTATTGCTTCGGGTGTTCAGAGATTAGTCTTTAAGTCAACTGGATGTTGACCCAACTTTTAACCGTAAAATTTTGTTCGATGATAAGGCTTATTTACGGTTACGCAAACAAGTAAAATTGCTATATTTGGAAAATCATCTAGAAGTTTATTAGTTGCCATTGCATTCAGAAAAATGTACCGTATGGTGCGGATTGTATGTCGGTGGTATCATCGTTCCATATTTCTTCAACAATGAGGCCGGGTCACATGTTACTGTCAATAGACATCGGTTCAAAGATTATTTCTTCCCAAATTTGCGTCAATGTGGAAGAACTGTGGTATCAAAAGAATGGTGCTCCACCCCATACTACTAATGGAAACATCGCTTTATTGAAAACACATTTTGGCAATAGAGTCATTTCAAGAAATGGACCCGTCAATTGGCCACCAAGATCATGCGATTTGACGCCGCTGGATTAATTTCTGTGATGCTACGTTAAGTCACTAGTTTATCCCGCTTAACCAGCAACGATTAACACTTTGGAGCAAAACATTGTTCAAGTAATACGCGATATACGATCCTAATTGCTCGAAAATCGGACCTAAATATGTCGTAGGGGATATATGTATGTTCGAAACTATTTTTAAATATCAAATGGCATATTTCATCTTGCGAATGAATTTAATAAATCGTCATCTTTGCATTTTATTTAAACAAAGGAGTCTAAACCTCTTAAGAAAACACCCTTTATTTAAGTAGCTGAGTTAAGTGCAGGTGATGGCGTAAGTACGCCAACTACTCTACATGACTCTAGTCTCCTTCAAATAGATCTAAATAGTTCTCCACCTGGTGCATCAAGAACTGCTTAGAACTCAATGTCAAGAAATGTCAATCGATTAACTTCACACGTTCTCACGTAAGTGCAACAAGTCTCCTCCGACAGGTAGCTTAATTTCCGATCGCATATTGATGAGTTAATTACTAAAGCAAACTCTTCACATGGCTTCGTTAAAATATGGTCCAAAGAATTCTGCAGCCCGTACGTGAATAGATCACTATACATCACTCACGTTCGCCCCCTTCTCGAGTACTCTAGCCAAGCGTGGTGTCCCTTTCAAGGAGTCTCAACCCAGCGTCGTTTTCTTCGATTTGCTCTTCGAGGTCTACCTTGGAGCGATCCTCTAATCTTACCTCCCTATGGAGACCGCCTCAAACCTATTAACCTGAATACCCTTGAGGAACGAAGGGACGCAGTAGACATCCTTTTAATTCAGCGACTCCTTTGGCTCCCTCGATTGCACCTCTCTTTACAGCTATATTTTCTTTTACACAAACCCTCGAAATCTACGTTGGCGCCGTCTATTTTATCTACCAATCCACCGCACCACCTATGGCTCGAACGAATCAGTCTACCGTATGCTGCGTAAGGTAAACTGCAACCCTTCCGTTTTCGATTTTAATCGCAGCACTGTCTCCCTGAAATTCGAGCTCGTTCACCATCCCTAGCTTTGAGCCCTAGTGATAAACCTTATATTTTATTGATTTTTAAGTCCTAGTTTTTTAGATTGTATTAAGCCAAATAAATGTGGGCGTTAGCCCTCACCAAATTTAAATTTCTCGCACTTCGCCACGACTCCTTCCAAATAGATATCAGGATTTGGGCTCACGGGTTCAGAGAAACGTCAATGCAAATATTCATCGCACAACTGATTCTTAACCAGGTATTTTCTGGCGCCCAACTAATAAGAGTTGCTTGAGAGGCATTCACTTCCTTGTTTGCAATATGATATCGCTATTAGCGCCAAAAAGAAGAGATATTTTTCCAAGTTCGCCAATGTACGGCTTCAATAGGAAATCGAAAGGAAAATAACTTTGAAAATGAATCGACTTTGTATTCGAATACTCTAGTTTTATGATAATACTAAAGAAGTACTCGAAAGAATATCAATGGGGAATGGCAGCAATCGAACCGGCCCGTCAGATACTGGTTCGATTGACCCTTTCAAACGTCTGGAGAGGTCTTCATCTCTTCAAAAACCAACATGTAGGGGACACTACTCGTAGTTGCCACTTGCAAGCTTTTTAAGTATTTTATCCGACTACTATTACAAGATACGTCTGGTTTCTACGTTTGTAAATTTTATTGGATTTACAAAGAACATGGCAATGACAAAAAATGCAAATAGAATGCACCCTGTGCAGACAAGGATGGGAATGTGGTAGTAGAGTCACATCTGTTTTAAGTGAGCCCTTTAAAAAAACATGGGCGCTATCCGCGACAATTCCAGATGTTACCGTACCCTATGTAGCACATTCAGAGTTAAAGACCAATATGGCTTGAGGAGAATGCGTGATCACTTTCGTGCTATCTAAAGGAGAAAGGATGCATTTGCTAAGGATCGCAAACTTACTTGTGTAGCACAGCTATTATTTTATTATTTTGTTATAAATAAATTATTAATTGTTTTGTGAATTATTTAACATTATTTCAGTTTTAATTAACATTTAAATTTATGTACCAAACAAAATATAATGATGTGGCAACTCTCAACTTTTATTTGTGTCGCATCATATAATTCACACTCACTTCAAGTACCAAATTACTCTAATAGAAGAATAAAATTTTATTATATTGTGAAAAATCCACGTAAACCGTTGTTAGTGTTTTATTTAGAGAACAGCTTTTACAAGTTTACGCTCCGATTAAAAGGAATCACTCATACGTTTCGACCAAGACTTGGCCTTTCGTAAGTGATTGGAGGTTTAAGTTTATTCGTGTGTCTTCGACCAAGTTTTGGTCTTTTCACATAAATCAAAACCAATTTTCACAAGTTTCATCGAGAGGACGAATTTTCCCTCTACAATTGACGCCCAACGTGAGGCTCGAGTTCCCCACGGATTTATCGGCAATTCACGCAAGTCAGTGAAACCGATAACGCGAGTCAGTGAAACCGATAACGTGAGTCGCGGTCGCGGGTAAACGGATATTCCGTTTTGGCGTTTAGGCAAGGCTCAGCACAGGAGATAGCACCAGCAGCAGCAGTAAGACCTCTGATAGGCAAGGCTCTGTTGGAACGTACGTGGAAGAGCAAGAAGACCTACTAAGCAGCAGTAAGACCTCTGACAGGCAAGGCTCGGGGGGTAGATCAAGAAGACTGGAGGGAATGTTTGACGGTCCAGCGGCAAATACAAGAACAGGTACTACCAGCAGGATGACGACCAACGAACAAGCAAATACAACGGACATGGAACACCGTATTCCCGAAGGAACCCAGCGGTTTAAAGAGACGTTGTGCGATTGCACGGAGCGGTTTAATGGCGAATTTGACGCCCAACGTTTCGAAAATTTTATAACGTACGTTGAAATTTTTAAAAGGGTTCGCCGCATCACCGATGAAGATGCATTGATAGAGCTTCCCTTGCTTCTAAAGAATGAAGCAGCGACATGGTGGAAAGGCATCCATACGGAAATGACTACTTGGTCAAATGCCATCGAAATGATGAGAGACCAATACGCTCCACGACGACCAGTGTACATTATATTTGAGCTATTGTTTGAAAAAAAACAAAAACTGGGTGAATCAACGGACCAATTTATCAGTGCAAAAAGAGCATTATTGGCCGAAATTCCCCAGCCACCCATACCAGAGGTACACTGTATAGACATTATATACAGCCTGCTACATGATAATATCAAGAAGGGTGTTAGGAGGGGCGAGTTTAAAACATTTACCCAACTCATAGCCCTCGCAAGAGAATACGAAAGACTCCACCCAGTAGCGAAGAAGGAAGTTATAAGATGTAGCTTCTGTCATTTTGTAGGACATATGAAAGAAAATTGCCGTAAATTTAATAGCAGCGAGCAGTCCAAGCAGCAACGACCACTAGGGCCTAATAATAGAGGTCCGGAAAATCCGCTAGTTTGCTTTGGATGTGGAACCATAGGCTATATAAAAAGAAATTGTCCAAAATGCTCTAAAGGCATCAGCTCTGGAAGTGGAGCCAGCATTAATGCCTTAGACTTGAGAATTAGCGAGGGAGGTAACATACCAGCAGTGGTAGTAGAATTTGGCGGTATTAAACATGTTGCTTACTTAGATACGGCAGCCAAAACGAGTATTGCCAGCAACAGGCTGAGTGCCCAGCTAAGAAAGGAAAATCACGACTTTCGGAAAATGAAAGCGGAAATTAGACTAGCAGATGGTATTCTCAGAACCCAAGATATCTTGACGACAACCACTTATATGAAAATAGGCCGCCGACAAACCAAAATAAGCATTAGTGTGTTGTCAGAAGCCAATGATAATATCACGTTATTGGGAATCGATTATTTAGAAAGCTCTGGTATTATAATCAACCCAGCCAAGAACATATGGTATTTTGCCGATCAACCCGAATTTAGTGTTCCTTTCTTTAAATATACAGAAATTGCAACAACACCGAATTTTGCATACGGTGAAATCAGCCCAGTCTCTCCAATTTACGATCCGGCGATAGTACAAAAAATAAATAAGCTGATTGATAACGCACCAAGGTATAAAAAACCCATGCCATTGCCACCTATGAAGAAATATTCTGCAGAAGAAATATACGAAGTATTTGAGGATTCCTTACCACTACATGTCTACGACCAAGGACAACCAGGTAACAATCGGATACGAAACGTATTCCTCGATTTCTCTAATGAAGAGGAAGACCGGCTAAATGACAGACTGTTTAGGGCCACCCTATAAGTTGGGCATAAACTTGACCAGTATTATAAAGAAGGATGAGGGACAATTAGATGATTTATTACAGAAGCACGACAATATTTTTAAATGGGAGGACGAGATAACTGTTCGTGGTGTAGTTCATTCCATTGAAACCGGATCTCATCAACCAGTAGCTTCCCCTCCATATCGTCTATCACCTGTGAGGAAGGAACAGCTTAAAGCTGAGTTACAGAAAATGCTTTTGCAGAAAATCATTGAACCGTGCGATTCACCATGGGCCTCACCTGTAGTGTTGGTTCCCAAAAAGAATGGTGACATCAGGGTGTGTGTTGATTACAGACAAATCAATGCCATCACCACACCAGATAGGTATCCTCTTCCTCGGATAGATGACTTGCTCCATGCAGCCAAATCCACGCCATACATGTCTACGATTGACCTTCAAGCTGGATATTGGCAAATCGGAGTAAACCCATCGGATAAGGATAAGACAGCCTTCACGTCGCCGTTTGGTACCTTTCGTTTTAATAGGATGCCATTCGGATTACGGAACGCACCCGCTACATTTCAACGCCTGATGGACCAAGTCCGATCTGGTTTAGATGACACAGTGTTCCAGGCTTACCTAGATGATCTAATTGTTTGCTCATCAACGTTAATAGAGCATATTAATGATTTAGATAAAGTTTTCAACCGGCTTAAGCAGTTCGGCTTGCGGGTAAATCTAGGAAAATGTAATTTCTGTTGCGAAGAAGTTAAGTTTCTGGGACACATTATTACGATAGATGGGATAAAAACGGATCCTGAAAAAGTGTCAGCCATACTTAATATGCAACAGCCAAAAAACGTGAAGCAAGTTCTCACGTTTCTACAAACCTGCTCATGGTATAGACGCTTTATACCTGATTTCGCTAAAGTTTCGAAACCAATAAGCAGTCTTACAAAAAAATCAGCTGTATTCAGGTGGAGTGCATTGGAAGACGAGTCATTTCAAAAACTCAAGAATCTCTTGGTGACTGCACCTATTCTAAGTCAAGCCGACTCAACAAAGCCATACCTTTTGAAGACAGACGCCAGCAGTTATGCATTGGGAGCAGTTTTAGTCCAGGGGGAGGGCCCTGACGAGCACCCAATAGAATATGCTAGTCGCTTATTGACATCAGCGAAACACTTTTCCAAATTGCTGAAGCGGATAAGTTAGATGTACCTCTTGGAACCTATCATGTGTCTGCGCTAACTCCATTCCGAGCGAAGGACGCATCCACAATAAATAAGCCAATACGACCCATAAGAAGGAGGGGACGACCTTCCAACCGACGCTGACCTGTACAATCGTCGAGACGACTTCATGTCCAGAGGGGGAGATTGTAGCACAGCTATTATTTTATTATTTTGTTATAAATAAATTATTAATTGTTTTGTGAATTATTTAACATTATTTCAGTTTTAATTAACATTTAAATTTATGTACCAAACAAAATATAATGATGTGGCAACTCTCAACTTTTATTTGTGTCGCATCATATAATTCACACTCACTTCAAGTACCAAATTACTCTAATAGAAGAATAAAATTTTATTATATTGTGAAAAATCCACGTAAACCGTTGTTAGTGTTTTATTTAGAGAACAGCTTTTACAAGTTTACGCTCCGATTAAAAGGAATCACTCATACGTTTCGACCAAGACTTGGCCTTTCGTAAGTGATTGGAGGTTTAAGTTTATTCGTGTGTCTTCGACCAAGTTTTGGTCTTTTCACATAAATCAAAACCAATTTTCACAAGTTTCATCGAGAGGACGAATTTTCCCTCTACACTTGTAAATTATGCTCAGTTGAAAGTTTGCCGATATATTGAATCTAAGCAGTCTCAGAGTTATTGACATTCCTAAACATCGTGCGCAATATCCTTTCGACCGCTTGGAGCTCGTCACCAACAATTCAATAAATTATTATCAATGTTACTCTAAGTTTGAATATGCTTGAATATGCCAAATACTCATATGTGTTCACTTTACAGCCAAATTTGATATTGCTCTATAAAAGTCGATAATGACACCAGCAAGACTTTAGATGTTAAATATTTCGACAAGCTGATGTGTTGTTATGTGATAACTTTGAAAAAGAAATACAGCGAATTATATGGGCTATATAGTAATTTTGACCTGGTCAGAATAGTCCAAGATCTTTCTCTTCTCACAGAGAATCGATATCAAGCTGTGGACGCACTTAGTTCACAGGTTATCTTCTAAAATGAAAAAAACAAAAAATCGCTGAAAAGACTGACAAGACTTTTTAAGCCTGCTTTCAATGACCATTATCTAATTCACCACCAGATTTGTACATCATTTCAAACATTGAATTAGAATATCTTAGAAATCATACAAGTACTGCACAACTAATTCATTGATTGCAGCTCAGCCATAGAGATACAAAGATACAAAGCCACTTTTGAATGCATTGCATTACATAACAAAAGCTAAAACCATATTCTATCGACTGAAAATGAAAATTATCCTCAAAAATGTCTTTATAGGAGGAGAAAATATGAAGCGATTATGGGAAGAAACTTATTCCTTCCTTCCTGTTCATGGATATCGTTAACATCAAAAGTAATCAGAAAAACGTCCAAAATTACATAATGGTAACAAATATTCAACAATTCGTTGGCATACTTCCAAGATTTTCATTGCCGCGTTATGTATCTTTTTATCAGTTTTTTTTTTTTATTGTCGACCCATTTTAAAATCGCGTTTGTATTGTGCTATCCTTTGGAGAACAAAATATAGATGGGAATTTCATGGGCAAATGCCTCTTTAATTGAGGTTTTTTGTCTTTTTTTTTTTGTAAGAACAACTCATTTTCAATCTTTTTTTCTAGTGTACGCCCATAAGAAAGAAGTAGTGACAGAGAATATATTTGTCGGTTTTAGGTTTCAAAGATATCAGAATGAATCGGTAACACTTCTTTATTTAAACTATTTAAATGTTCTGCAAAATTAGGCTTCTTTAAAATAAGTGAGCGGTCAGAAAGAGTGCCCATAACCAGACTGATATTTTGAACACAGATATGAATCCAACCATCGTCAGATTGATAACGGACAAACTATTAATCTTTGAACAAAGTGTAAGATGTGCGGAAGACTTTGGTTATAGCATTGAAAAACAAGTTGCGCGTTTAATTTAGCTAAAAAGTGCTAGATCCAGAAATGAAGAAACATACAAGCGCCACCTTGATACAGTCTTAAGTGAATTTATATCAATCGGCTCCGCAATGATGGATTCCAATAAGAAAACATGTAATTCCATCAATTCTCTCCGGGAAGACATCGATATTCATCTCCAATCATCCACATCCAATCTCCATCTCGAACCTGCAACAAGCAATCACCAACTCTCAAATCATTACGCGTCCATGCTTGATATCATATTCGATAAAATCAGTGAGCTTAATGATGAACTCAACACGAATAGAACAGTGTTGAATGATTTAGAAAATCGCATTGGAACAGTTTGCCACAAAATTGATGGTCTTCCAACCCATCCCCCACCGCACAACAGTTACAATACTTCAATTTTGCCAGAATTATTATAAACCGAAGCCGAATCATTGCCACATCCAAAACAACCTCCAAATCCTCGCAACAGCCCATCGATCCAAAAATCTAATGGTGATATAATTGCTCCAACGCCAACCCCTCCTGTCGCCACCCACGGAAACTTGTTACACAATTTAACACAACGTGGACACCTTCAGAGTGGCAGGCAGACCGACTCCGCACAACTTGGATTTCTGAATTTTTCAAAAAGAGGTATGGCATCACCATCAGCCAGCCAAAAACAAACGGAATTTCAAAATTAATTTACCGGCTAAATACGAATGGTTATTTGTTAACTCATCCAACACCAACCTCAAGCTAGAAAAGATGCGCGTCTCCAAATGGACAGATCAACCAACCAACAAAAACGAAGAAAAAAAAACGAAGCAACGTCTCATCAAAAAATAATTATAAATCACCCAGATCCATTCCCCATTCACATCCTAAACCTGACCCCAACTGGAGAATTAAAACCAAAATAATTCAAAATGTTTCCCCTCCCGTTTATATCCCTAAGCAATCCCCTTCACGTATCTCCACAAAGGCACCAAGTGCCTCTCTTCGATCCAAGCTCCAACGCGTTTCATTTAATTTAACTCCTGCCCCTGATACTGTCACTGCTCAGCCACCCACACCCCCTCCCACGAATACTAACAACTGCTTTCCCAATTTCGACCTTACAACAGGAGCCAGATACCCAAACTTTATCAGCTCGCATATCTTACTTAAATTCCGCTTCTAGATCGCCTTCTCCCTCGGTTTCACGGGCCCCAGTTCCTATTTTTGATCGCCCTGTGCCGCCTAACGTTAAATTGACCCAAAAGAATATAGACACCACAGAATGCCGTTACGTGCTCTCTAGGCTAAGGGATAAAAAGATATACGAAAATATACGTCTCTTTCTCGCATATCTTTACGACAAATCCGACTCTGTTTGCTTTGAGGGAAAAACCAAAACAAGTGTCATGGTCTCCATCCAACAGGAAGGCCTGATTGATATAACTAGTCTCAGAAAGCTTTACAACAGGTACCACGAAATCTTCGACACACCTCCTCAAAAGGTTGCGGATGCACACTCTAAAAGAGTTTCTCACCTTCAGCGCAGCCGAGCTGACTACGACAAAAATTTTCGTTCCTAACTTGCCTTCTTTGACTGCATCTCATCTACACTCCCCTACTCCTACAAGCAACAAACTACCTCTTAGATTTTACTACCAAAACGTAGGAGGCTTGCGCTCTAAAACTCGTGCTGTCTTGTCTAAATCACACGGTCTCTCTTTCGACGTCTATGCTCTTACAGAAACCAATCTGATCCCCGACAGATCACCCTATGTTTAATGATCCTGCCATCCCTAAAGTTGATTCTCCATGTAGAGGTGTCCTACTTGCCATTCAAAATAACCTCAACTCTTCTCTCATCGCTGTCTCTTCTTCTGTTAATCTTGACTTTGTTTCAATTAAAATAACACTTCCCAACAGGTTCCCTATACGTTATGTGTTGCTACATTCTCAAAGCTCAACCTATTGAATCCTACATCCTTGCTATTAATGCAATTGACCAACTAATTGACCTAAGTGATTCCATCGATGATATCCTTATCTTTGGTGATTTTAATCTGTCGCTGCTAAACTGGATTCCATCGGATGATCACTTATTTTTTACCGCGTCAAACGCCAGTTCGTCCAAGGAGTGTCTTTTCATTGATAGCATAACTGACTCAACCCTGTGCCAAGTAAGTGGCGTCCCTAATTCTATCGGTAGACAACTAGACCTTATTTTCACTAGTGATCCTATTAACTCCACAGTAACGTTGTGCCTCTTTATCCTATCAACTGTCGACAACATTCACCCCCCTCTTCTTCACTCATTTTTCCATAACTCTCCAACCCAGCCCCCTTCTTCAACTACCTACTCTACAACTTCCATAAAGCTAATCTTCGCAAAATCAATACCTATCTTAGCAAATATTCTTTTGATTTTACCAACCTATCCTTATCTGATGCTGTCTCCATTTTCTACAGTGAAATATTTAATTCCATTTCTCTCTACGTCCCCTTTACACGGCATAAAATATCATCTATTTCCCCTCCATGGTATAACAGAAGACTTCGTTCTTTACGAAACAGAAGAAACAAATTATAGGTAGTTTTTCTTCGCACTAATTCTTATTATGACTACTCTAACTATCTTGGAACCTACCTGCAATTCACCAAGCTCTATAACTGCCTATATCAGCGCTTTCTCGACACATGGCTGACCAACCTTATCAACGATCCTAAGATATTTTATCAATTCGTCAACTACAAAAGAAAATCAGACAGTTATCCCCCCTCTCTCTCGTTCGATAATACTCGTATATCATCGACCGACCCACATATTATAGCCAACTATTTTGCAAACTTCTTTAAACAGTCATTTGCAGATAACCTCTTCGTACCTGACTCCATCTATTTCAAGTACCATCCCAATTTCTCCATTTGCCCCTTTCTCTCACAACCTTTTGATCTCAACCTTATCGAAGAAAAGTTACAAAATCTCAATGATGAATTTGTATCCGGTCCAGATGGGCTCCCAGCAATATTTCTCAAAAAGTGTGCCTCCAATCTTTCGCACCCATTTTCCTCCCTCTTTCATCTGTCCCTCACACAAGGGGAATTACCCCAAGTTTGGAAGACCTCTTTCATAACCCCGGTTCGCAAAAAGAGATTAAAGAATGAAGTTACCAACTACCGTCCCATTGCTAAGCTTTCTCATATACCTAAAAGGTTCGAAAGTTTTAAGCTTTCAGTGCAAGTCACTTATACTCATATCACCCAGCATGGATATCTAAAAGATAGATCAACTACTACAAACTTGGTTGAATTGGTATCCTTTGCTCTTTCAGACCAGAAAATGGCAACGAAATCGATGTTATTGCTTCAGATTTCGCTAAGGCCTTCGATAAAATATCACATCAACTGATCCTTTTCAAATTGTCTTCCCTCGGTTTTGACCCCATATTATTAAAATGGATATCTTCTTATCTGGAGAACCGTTACTATAGCGTTCGCTTTAGGTCAGCCTTCTCAACCCCATTTTTAGCCACTTCTGGTGTCCAACAAGGCAGCAATCTAAGTCCCCTATTTTTCATCTTAACTATAAACGATCTTGAGAGGATTATCAAACACTGCTCCGTATCCATTTACGTCGATGACACTAAGTTCTTCAAATCTATTTCTTCACCCCAAGACTCTATTCTCGTTAAAAAATACCTCGATAGGTTTTCCACTTGGTGTTTAAAAAATTGCTTTGAGCTCAATGTCTCCAAATTCCAATCTATGACTTTGTCTCGTAAATCCAATCAATCTCTCTCTCGACTTTATTTTCTGCATGACTAACCTCTACCCCAGGTTCACTCCCTTAGCGACCTTGGAATTTTATACAATAGAGAGTTAAACTTCCGTTGGCATATTGATGAGATAATCCTTAAAGCCAACTCATCGCTCGGTTTTATCAAACGTTGGTCTAAAGAATTTTACAACCCTTATGTGACAAGGTCACTTTACATTACCCTTGTCCGGCCCCTCCTTGAATATGCCAGCCAAGTATGGTCTCTCTTTCAGCGAATTCATATATCCCGAATCGAAAACATTCAACGTCGTTTTCTTCGATTTGCTCTTTGTGGACTACCCTGGAGTGACCCATTTATCTTACCTCCCTATCGCGACGGCCTCAAACTTCTTTACCTGAATACCCTCGAAAAACGCAGAGACGTAGCTGATTCTGTGGACTGCGCTTCCCTTTACAGTCGCTTTCATTTACGCTGTCCTCTTCTCTTCTATATCCCAACCCACCGCACCTCTTATGGCTTTAAGGAACCAATCTCCCGCATGCTCCGTAAGGTCGACTCAAACCTCCCCCTTTTTGACATTAACCTGAGTACTTCTTGTCTTAAATTTGATCTCCTCCACCATTCCCTTACTTCTTAACCCTTAACTCTTGTTAAGTCCTAGTTTATAAGTTAGATTAAGCTTGCATTAAGCGAAATAAATGAGGGCGTTAGCCCCCACTAAATTAAAAAAAAAAAAAAAAACTGGACAAAAAAGGATGAAGAACAATAATCTGCTCAAAAAGCGTTAAGTGCAATTCAGATCAGGTTGTTCTACAATAAACCCTTCGCTTGTTTTGAAAAGCATTACGGAGTAATTCAGACTTAAGTCTGAATTTGACACGGAATGGCGAAAAACTGTTCTTTATAAGTTTTAGTGTTTATAAAGAAAACATGCCAACTAGGTCCATAGACAAGTTACTTGTCACACAGGTCAAATTAGTAAATTCCAAAACAGTTTCTTTTGCATAGAGGGTTTGCTTAGCATGCTAATTCTTCCATCAATATTGCTATCATGGGATTCATTGTCAAAATCATCTTTCGTTCAAAACGAAATATTCTTTGTAGCAACTCATACTGGACTCGATGATTACTGATTAAAGTCTGTTTTCAAAGAATCACTTCAGGTGGTTAACCTAAACGAGAATTTATTTTTCATAAATGTAATGGGTGTTTATTTTAACCTTTTTTTAACAATAACGACAGGAATTAATAATTTTTATTCATTTTGAAGAATAGCTTAGGTGATTATGACGACATCTGGCATATGGATTGGTTTACCACTTTTTTTTGAGCATTTGTGAGCCTCGTTACTAAACACTATTTTCTGGTAAAAATAGTGCAAAAAGAGTCGACTTAAAGCTGTTTAAGGGCCCAATCCATGAAATCCGGTCGTAAATTCAGTTCTCTGCGAGCTTTCAAAGTCGACGGTCTCGAGTATTATCTTTTCGCCTATAAAGTTTAACGTACTTAGAACTATTAAACGCGTTAGATCTCTCGACCCTGAGGACATCAACATGTCCTCAATCAAGAAACCCCGCGCCGACTCGGCTTCTCGGAGTGCTAAATTTAAAAAGAATTCACGTGCAAATTATTGGAGTCCACTTCAATGTCATCCAGACAGTGATATGGACGACATTGACTCGAGTGATATTGTTATCGACCCGGATAATGACCCTAAAAAAAAAATTCATGTTCCCACAATCAAGCTATTACACAAAAATCCCGAGTTTGTGCATACTTTGATGAAATCATCTAACATTAGTGACTACTCTATTAAAAAACTTTCTATCGGTATCAAAATTGCCTGTGAATCGTTAGAGTCATATAGAGAAGTGTTAAACTCTTTAAAGCAAAGGAATTGCCAATATTTTTCGCATGACGTTAAGAGTGTAAAACTATTTAAAGTGGTCTTATTTGGGCTAGAAAATATTGAAGTTGATACTCTTAAAAATGAACTTTGTACTCGCGGCTTAAAATGTGTTGAAGTAAAGAAAATTATAAAAAAATACGATCACTACGTTGACACTATCTATCTGGTGTCACTAGAAAACGGTTCTGTTAAGTTAGACGAGCTTAAGAAAAACTACCGATCATTGTTCTTTACACAGATAAGTTGGAGCTTCCAAAGAAAATTGAAAGGTAAACTCACTCAATGCTATAATTGCCAAATGTTTGGCCACGTGGAAAAAAATTGTCAGGTTAAGACCTACTGCGCTAATTGCGCCGGCTCTCACAAAACGAGTGAATGTCAAAACTCACTCACCATAAAGTGTGCAAACTGCAATGCAGATCACAAATCTACCGATCTAAGATGCTCTTCAAGAACCAAATATGTACATGGAAATTAGAGAAAAATCCCTTAAGCGAGAAACTTCTACATTGTTCACACGTAAAAGCTTCTCGAAAATCCCACCTATGGAAAGTTCCCAAAAGTTCAAAGCTTTTACAACAACGCCACGCACGGCTCAAACTAACGGGCCAAACGTTTCAATAAGTTCCATGACGGAGTTTCCCCCCTTGCCGCGGCACGTAGAAATGAGTGAAAATGAACAAATTTTGCCTACGTCAGTTCCTCTGAAGAAACGCACAGTGGCGTCGGTCGTAAGCAGCAACTTCATCAATGATTCCAGCAGCAATCTTTTTTCTTTTGAGGAAATCAACGATTTAGTTATGGACTTATTGTCTGATCTATCCAAATGTACTTCGAGAACTGATCAATTCAGGGTTATTGCACATTTAGCTACTAAGTATCTTTATACTAATGTTAAATAATATGACTAATACCAATCTCAGAATTATTAATTGGAATGCTAGGGGTATTAACAGCAAAAGAATTGAATTTTTGAACTTTTTATTTGATAATAATATTGATATCGGCCTTATTACTGAAACTGGCCTTAAATCAAATAGTAATAATTTACTCGTATCTAACTCTGTTTACATAAGTTATCGTGTTGACAGAATTAATAGAAGGGGAGGAGGAGTTGCTATTCTTGTTCGTAGATCAGTTCAACATTCGCTGCTACCAGTCATTCGAACTCGTCTTATTGAAAATGTGGGTATAGAACTCAAATATAATAATAGAACAGTTAAAATCTACTGCGTATATTTTCCTGGTGCAAGTTCATCGGCCGAAAATAAAAGGCTCTTTAAAAGGGACTTGCGTTGCCTTCTATTAACAGGCGATGATGTCATTCTTGCTGGTGATTTTAACTGTCGTCATCGTGAATGGGGATGTATACGCGCAAATACATGGGGTAATATACTCTCTAGTATGTTATCTTATTCAGTGTATTCCATTCTTTTTCCCCCAAACCCTACCTATGTACCTGCAGATATGCGTAAAAGTCCTTCTGTTCTTGACGTTTTTATTACCAATCGTGTGAGTTTACTGTCTCAACCCGTCGCTGTCAATGATCTATATTCTGATCACTATCCTGTTTTTTGTAAGCTGTATTTTTCAAAAAAGATTAACCAAGCCTCGTCCTATGATTTTAAAAATGCAAACTGGCCTAGATTCAGTTCAAATATTAATTCGGGGCTTAGAAGTATTACAGGAAATTTGGATTCAGTTTCAAGCAAAGATGATGTGGATGCTATCGTTGATAAGCTCACAAAACTTATCAATGATGCTATTGAAAAAAATGTTCCAAAAATAACAAGATGTAATTCTCCCGTTCAGCTTCCAAATTATATCCTTGAACACATAAAAATTCGTAATACCTTAAGACGCAATTGGCAAAGATACCGTCAGCCTAATCTCAAATTACAGCTCCATTACTTAAACATTTTGATCAAAAAACTTATTCTACAGTTTCGTAACCACAGATGGAATCAAAAACTAGAATCTTTAGACAAAAATTGTAAGCCTTTTTGGAATATAGTCAAAGTGATCAAGAATAAAAATAGACTAATACTCAGAAATGATGATGAATATATTTTTACTGACAAAGAGAAAGCAGATTCTCTCTCTGAATTTTTCTCTAAAAGTCATTCTTTATCTCAAAATTTAGGAGATAATGAAACCAACACCTTGGTTGAACAAAAAATTATGACTTTTAACAACAATATTTGTAACACCCCAACAAACGCCTTTGTTTCTGTAGCCACTGTTACAAACATCATAAAATCTCTTAAAGTTAATAAAACGGGTGGGTTAGATGGAATAAGAAACAATTACCTGAAGCATTTATCCTTTTTGGGTGTAAGACATTTAACTTTTCTAGTCAACGCGTGTCTAAAATTGCAATATTTTCCGCAAAAATGGAAAATGGCTAAAGTTGTCCCTATATTAAAAGCTGGAAAGCCTGCAGAGTCTGTCACCAGTTATAGACCAATAAGTTTACTCAGCAGCCCAAGCAAAATCTTGGAAAAGGTAATAAAAAATCATATTCTAGAGTTTAGTAGTGATAATTATGTATTCCCTAATATTCAGTTTGGATTTAGGCAATTTCATAATACATCGCATCAAGCTCTTAGAATATGTAACCATATTAAATGTAATCGGTCACAAGGGAAATCAACTGGTATGATCCTACTTGATGTTGAGAAGGCGTTTGACACCGTCTGGCATAACGGCCTAATATATAAAATGATTAACTTTAGCTATCCATTGTATCTAATTAAAATTGTCCAAAGTTTTCTGTCAAGTCGTAGTTTTCTAGTCCATGTTAATACCTGTTTGTCTAAGTCCACTAATTTCAACATGGGCGTCCAACAAGGGTCAGTATTGGGTCCTATCTTATATAATATATTTACATCTGACTTTCCTAGTCTGCCAGATTGTCAAGCTGCAATCTTCGCTGACGATACTGCAATTTACACATCGCACACGTTCGCTCTTAACATCGAGAGGACACTTATAGATGCTAGTGAGATAGTAGGAATGTTTTGCAGTAAATGGAAAATAAAAATTAATAGTGAGAAAACCCAAGCCATCTTTTTCAGTAGAAAAAGAAAAACTTGCTTCCTTCCACAACATCCGATTCTTATTTATGGAAATGAAATAAGTTGGGACCCTTCAGTGAAATATCTTGGCATACACTTAGACTCAAAACTGACATTTAGTGAACACATCACACAGACTTTGAGAAAGATAAACATTGCGACTGCCTTATTATACCCATTTATTAACAGGAAATCACAGCTACCTAACGTTAATAGAATAATTATTTTTAAAGTTATTTTCCAAGCGATATTGACCTATGGTTGTCCTGTCTGGGGTGGCACAGCCAAATGTCACCTAAAAAGGCTGCAAGTGTCACAAAACAAAACTTTGAAAATGATTCTTAACTTACCCTGGCGTTTTTCAACTAGAGATCTGCACTTAAGGGCGGATGTTGAACTGACATGCGAACGTATTTACAAGTTAAACGAAAAATTTATCACTCGTTGTTCTTTTGCTGACAATCCTCTTGTAAACAGTCTTTATACTTAAAAATAAAGGTAATATAACTGTTCTATTTATTTGTTTACTTACTTATTTTTATACATGTCTTTTTGTTTGTTTCTTTCCTTCTTTATTTATTTATTTATTTATTTATTTATTTATTTATTTATACATTTATACATGTATATATCTACTTAACAATTTTTTGTTATTAATTTATTTGTTAATTTATTTATTTCTCTACTTTCTTATGTGAATATTAATATAATTATGTACGTTTCTGTGATTATGCATCTATGCACACTTTTTCAAAAATTTCTTAGTATATAATAATATATATATATAAATATATGCTATGTACCAATAAATATATTGTATATACTCGTATATATATATATTTATTTTTTTTTTTGCATGGAGGTTTTAGTAGCAAGTTTCCTCCGCTTGTACTCTTTATGCTTATTCTTTTCCTTCTGTATCAAAAACTGTATCCTTTTTTTTAGTAGTAAGGTAACAAATGTACTAAATCTCTAAATGTAAAATGTGCAATACCAAATGTAAGTTATATTATGCAAAAATAAAAATATCTATCTATCTATCTCCGGTCGTAAATCGGCCTTGTGAATTTAGTTCTAGTACCAGTTGGATCCTTATCGGTGTAAGGTGATATCGAAATTTTTTTCCAAAGGGCAAGCTGCTGTGATCGACGCCGAATTGTGGGTCTTTCGCCACATTTTCTTCTGTCTGCAATTACGTTGATGCTTTCTTAGATATTTATCCATAATACATACGATGAATAGTGAGCTTAGTTTGTCGGTTATGATATTTTTTTGAATATGTATAATTTCACATTAAGATTACAATCTTATATTTTGTGATTGGCTTCAAAATACAAATAATAATACAATGAGTAAATAATTACATAAAAGTTACATTTAAGAAGTTAAGTTAAACAATTTTATGTGTTTCCGGGCAGGAATTTAAAAAGATCAGTTTTAAAGGTGTGTGCGTTTGTGATTCTCCTAAGTTGAATTGGTAGTGAGTTCAACTGGCGGGTGACATGGACGAAAAATGTACGCTCGGACTGCAGACAATTAAATCTAGGTTGGATTAGGACAGTCGTTCTTTCGGAATTGGGAAAATTAAGTCTATTGTACAAGTAGTCAGGTTGTTGAGATTGCATGATGCCATGGAGCAGAATAAGTGATCTATATGTAATTAGATCATTGAATGTCAAGCCTGTTATTTGCTTGGAGAGGGGGGATATATGGTCGAAACGTCGTTTATTAAACACATATCGAGCTAGGTTGTTATACATTATGTTTAATTTACGTTTTGTGTTGTAATCGACATTGCAAAACACTTCACAGCAGAATGTTAAGATTGGCAAGAGTAAAGCTTTTACAAGTAGCATTTTAGTAGCAGTTGGAATAGATCTTTGTGAACACCAAAGTAATCGAAGCCCATTATAGACTTTTCCAACCGTTGTTGCAATATGATCACTCCAGGTAAGGTTTTCATTAAAAACAAGACCCAAGTTTTTAGCAGTACGGGCGTATTCAATAAGTGATGCTCCTAATCTTATCGGAAGAAAACTGGATGAATTTAAACGCTGCTTGTATATACATAAAGTTTTTGACTTTAAGAACAGGTTGTGCTTTAGTGCCCACTGCTGGATAATATCTAAATCCAAATTAATTTTCCCTACTGCATTTGAGATGTTATTTACCGGGCAGTTCAGGTATAGTTGAACATCATCAGCAAACATGTGAACTGAGCAATGTTTGATCATTTCAGGGAGTTCGTTAACATACATTGAGAATAACAGTGGGCTAAGGACAGAACCTTGAGGAACTCCAGCTGTTATCTGAAGATAATCGGTTGCCCACTGCCACACATTGCTGACGGCCGGTTAAATATGAGTACAATGATTTTACTGCAAATTTGGAGAGTCTGAAGTTATTCAACATTTTCTTATACAGTGCAAGTTGGTAAACGGCGTCAAACGCTTTTGAAAAATCAAGCAGTGTTAGGAAAGTACAGCAGCCTTTGTCCATAGCTTTACGGATATCATCAACAACAAGCAGTAATGCAGTTTTGCTTAAAGATTATTTGTGAAAAGATGTGTTTGCAGTTGCTTAAGCACGGCTTTTTCGAACACTTTCGACAAGAACGGTAAGATGGATATAGGTCGGTATTCAGTTTTTACCCGATTTGCTTTGGGAATCGGAAGTATCTTGGATTTTTTCCATAAAAGGGGGTATTCACAAGTGGTAAGAATGTTATTGAAGATGTAGGTAAGGTGTTTCAAAATACACGGAAGAAGGAGTTTCACAAACTTTGGATTGATGTCATCCAATCCTGTGGCATTTGACTTTATAGATAGAACTGCTTCAACTACATCTTCATCGTTTAAAGCATTCAATTGAAAGAATTGCTCACCGTTAATAACTTCCTCCATTTATTGCCATGGCATTTGGTGTTCAGTGTAGGAAGAATTCGAAGACACTGCAGCGGACACAAACTGTCTGTTAAGCATGTCACAGTCTACATGAGCAGCTTCTTCCAATTTTTGTTTCCCGTACCCAAGTTTACGTAGCTTTTTCCAAATATCCTTTGCTGATTGATTGTTAGGACAGAGAAAGGTTTCGTAGTGAGCTCGTTTCGCGCTTTGTATGCGTACCAACAACCAAGTTTCGAAGTGATCGGTACGTTTCATAAAGTTGCTGTAACTTATAGCGTTTCCATCGAATATATGCGCGATTGCGTTTTTGAATTAAATCAAGAATTTGATTGCTAAGCCAAGGTGGAGAATTGCTTTTAACAATA
Organism: Volucella bombylans; assembly: GCA_949129095.1. Taxonomy (NCBI): domain Eukaryota; kingdom Metazoa; phylum Arthropoda; class Insecta; order Diptera; family Syrphidae; genus Volucella; species Volucella bombylans. The sequence continues at coordinate 136,902,897 of OX422143.1, forward strand.
TTTATGATCAACGGAACGTGTTGGTCAAAAAGTGTCTTTATGTTATGTTGCTGGAAAGCCACTTGCTGTTCAATAGAAGACAAAGGTGAACTTGCTCCCATTTGACGTTAGCAATATCGGTGCGTAAGCTTTCATAGTTGATGTTTTGATAGTCTCTAAAAATAATTACGTCTTGCTTTCAACCAATTGGTATGTCATATGTCAAGTATATCAAGCCATGCTTTGAAAAACCTGAGGCTGTTAGCTGACTGTACAGTACAGCTTTATCAGTATTCCCTACAAAGAAAACATCTAGAAGAGTCGCTGATTCCTTAGTAATGTGCGTTGCTGTCGTGGAATTGACTGGTATGAGGTTAAGACTCCTGAAACTATCAACTAACTTAGCTGAGGTGGCAGCATTGAGCAAGTCACAGTTAAGATCTCCACATATTATAACATTGGATGCAGAGCACGAAATTTCCTCTGTGATTCTTATTATCGGTGCAACGTCTATGTTTTTATTTGGCCTATAGATAACTCCAATGAGTACGCGTTCTACGCCACAGTGGAGCTTAAGAAACAAGTACTCAGGGGAACTATATACGTCTGATTTGCACTCGATTTCGCAGTATAAATCGCTTCGCAGATAAGCAGCAACGCCTCCTCTTTCCCGGCCAATTCTATCAGCACGGAAAAGTTTATACCCCTCAACCTTGTAGACGCTGCTGGACATTTCGGGTGAAAATCACGTTTCGGAAACACAAATAATATCAACCTTGGAATCTACAAACAAGAGATGAAACTCATCCAATTTTGGCGCGAGGCTTTGAGCATTTATATGACATATGTATGTAAGCCCATTTTCTGCTAACGCAAAATTCGAATCATTGGATAAAAACTACTACCCGTCTCACCGCCAGAAAACCCATTGCTATGAAAAACATCTGGTAGCATGGATAAGGAAATAATAATAAAATAATAAAATAAACAGAGATTCACAAGCGCAGACACTTACAGAGGAAATAACAAGAGAAAACAGAACAAACTTGATTAAAGATAACATTGTATAGGATAATAATTTAAGAGAGCAATTATAGCAAAAAGAATAAGAATAACAGTAGATATTGTAAAATAAGACCATGATCTACTGTTTGTGTGTTGGTAGTAGTAGTTCGGCTAATTTGATGTCTCTCTGCAGCAGCATTCAAACTGTCAAAGTCTTCCAATACCACACTCTGTCCATCGTTGCTGAATTTTACATTCACAGAACCAGATTTCGTAAAGACCGTTGATATTTTGCCTTCTTTTTTCATTCGTGTCGCTAGCCGAAGAAGGTGGCTATTCCTCGGTGTGAAGCTTTCGTTCATGAGAATCATTTATGAGAATTTATGAGAATCAAAAGAATCACGTAACCTTCTATTGTACTATATATACTTCGTGAATTAAGGATTAATGTTTTAAATAAGTTGGAATAGCACAGCAACTAGACAAGATATACAAACTTCTTAAAGATGATTTTTCTCCTAGTCCAAATCGTTTGTCGGCCATTGATCTGACAAAAACGTTTCAATAATCATATTGAATCTCTCGTAAATATCTTTAGACCTTCGATCTCCCAGGAGTTCTTTCCTAGCCTCTGGATAAGCGCTTATATGATCCCTATTCATTACAAACTACCGAGCCATTGCTAAATTATCCTGCACTCCCAAGATTTTTGAAAGCATCATCTATGATGCAATGAACCAACTTGGATCTCTTAAAGGCAGGTCAACAACTATCAACCATATTGAGATTATTTCTAGTACATTGTGTTCCCTAGAACAAGGGAAATAAGCGGATGTGATTGCTGTCGACTTTAATAAGGATTTACTCACGCATTTACCGGGGACTACCACTGGGTTGCATGAACTTGATTGTTGCACTGCTGGGTCAATCTAAGTTACAGGATAGTCAGCAGTTTCGCAGTCAATCGCCTTGCGGACCTTCATAAAAGAAACCTGTTAATCTATTTTAACACTTATTTGGATTTTGACGTACTTTAGACAGACTCTGTCCACAGGAGTCTTCTTCGCATTGAACTTGTCTTGGAAAACATTTTTCATGTATGAATGACATCTGACAGATCGGCCTTAAATTAATGACCTTCGATCCAAGCTGATTTCTTGTGTTGACCCCGCATCCTAGAATCTGATTTTTCTTATAGCAACGGCAACAGTAAATTAGTGCCACGTTTTCTTGTTACACATTCCTTATCCTATTTAGCAAATGCGTACCCACAGAAACAGCAGCTCAAAAGTACGTATGTACCTCCTAGTTGTTGATTACGTGGAGGGTAGAGTTTACTATGCATAGGTATTGGGTATGTCCCAAGGGTATACTTTCAAAACGTTCTTCATTTCGAATAACGACGTATTCCACTATCCAAAACATGAGCTTAGTTTGAAATGAAATAATTTCTTGCGCAAGCCTCCAAACAAAACGGCTATTTTCTAATTGCACCTCTAGAGTTTAGAGTCCGGATCAACCTCAGTGTTAGTAAATCAGTAGTAATTTGGGACGTGAGCACTGTCGCTGATCACTTGACGGCTTATACACTTTTATTTAAACATCAACGTGGCCGTGGATCAAGTGGTAGGGTACTGGCTTCCAAATCGGAAGGTTCGGTGTTCGAATCCCGAATCCCGAAAAACTTAATTCACGTAAGACGAATGGTTGCATATAATACAACAACAAGTCCAATTACACTAATAATTTAGTCTCCTCATTAAATGTTGGATGCCACCCATGGAGCGAAACGACCACTGAGCCCAAAAATCTTTCTTTCTCTCTCTGTCCCATTTTCCTAAAAACTTAACACGCGCTCAGGCATTTTAAGTGTAATAATACCCACTTGAGTGTTATGTTCTTAAAAAAAAAATACTTATTTGCTTTGAAGAAGCCTTGAATAAGTGATCAAGGCAACCCAGGAATGGAATTGCTTTCGGTACTTCTAAAAGAAATCCAATTTCTTAACATATTTGTAAAAATTGCTTAGTTTAGATAATCAAAATCGCTGTAAAGATATTTATCTAAACTTATCGTCCTGATCACATTGAAGGCATCCTTGAATTACTTGCTATGAATTGTGCTCGTATATTGAACTGAAATTATTCAAATTAACATTTTTTTGAAAACTACTTTAGAGTACTCCAGACCAAGCGTTCGAGTATACTCATACCTTCCATGAAGCACAACTTTTTTAAATGAAAGTATAACCCATTCATTACAACCAAACCATCAAATAAACGCCAGTGTGTATGTAGGTATGTACTCTGCGCAGCCTTCCTATATGAAAATTCAGTTATGCAGCAATTCATGACCGTGTACCAGTGAATGTGACACAATTAAATTACTTAACTTTCAAAATTATGTGACGTGTGGCACATTGCAATCTGCAGTTTCCTTTGCTCACCACTTAACCTTATTTCCATCACACGAGCCGCAAATAAACTACATATACGAGCACTACTCTATAAGTATTGTTCAAGTTGCTCCTCTCCTGTTTCGGTCCAAAGCAGGGCAGAGAGCAGTAATTCAAGTCGCAGTCGCTTCTTAAAATAGAAGACTGTAATTAAATACATGAAGCAGACTCTTTATCTTTAACTTTGTATAAAATTGCATTCACAAGCGTTGACTTACTGGTCTTCGTCGGATATGGTTTGCTTTTCAAAACATTGGGTGGGGCAATCCCTGTGGTTTTGGTAGCTTTCTAAAGGTTTTCTTTCTTCTAAAAAAATATATAAGAAAAACAGTTCTTAGCCCCATTACATTAGGTTTGAGTCAAATGAAGCTGCATAATACCGCATCTCTCTGACGTATGATTTTCACTGCAGTCGAATGAATATTCTCAACCCTTGCTTCCAAACATCCTTTCCACTATGCAGTTGCTTTGCATAAGTAAAAAATAAAAAATTCTTTCATTTATGAGTACGCGTACCTATTGCTGAAGTTTTTCTACCCTAATTGCTTCCTTTCATCTAGTTCTCCACCACCCCCATCAGCATTAGAAGAGCTCCCTGCACCGCCAAATACCCTTTCCAGGACGGGTCTAATTTTAAACTTGCATCGTAGTTACATGTTAGGGCAAAGATGCCTTCTAGTTGCCTAGGTTTTGAGGTCAATGGTATTTCCTAAACAAAATAAAAAAGAACAGAAAAAAGGAAAAACGATTTCGAAAGTCGAGTTTTCTTACTTATTTTTGAATTTTCTCTGAGCAGAGTTCATATGCTACATCACCCATGGTGACGGGTAGTGTTCTTGAAGGTGATAAGGGATTCCAAACTACAATATACATATATATGTACGAGTATGTACATACATGCATATGTGAGTTCTGTGGATGCTTTTGCGTTTCATAAGAGGTTAAGTGCATCCAAGTGTCTGCGAATGTGTATGTGATGCATGACAACGCTTTCTAAATCGTCGGTCGTTTCAATAATGGTGAAATCAAGTGTTTATCAAAAAATAAAGAAATACAAAATTCAACGTCATTTTCCAAAATGATGCTACGAGTTTGCACTTCTTGAAAAGAAGTGGGATTTCCTCCTATTAAAATTGCGAGTGGCGGGTAAAAGTAGTTTGCACGAATTGAACAAAGTACCTTAAGCTATGCTTGTACTTCATACGAGTGGGATTTAAAATAGACAGCCAAAGTTTTAAATAGAATTTTTCAATCGAAAAGATTTTGCTGCAATTTAGTGTTTTGAGAATGTGAGTTGGCATTCCAGACCTATGGATTTAAGCTTAATACTTGGGAATCGAAAAAGAAGGAAGCCATTTCATAGACCGCTCTATTTTGGATTATCTCGGTAGTAGTGGCTGGGTGTGTACTATTAGGCTAGGCACTGATTGGAGTCAACCTGTGAAATTGTACTACAACAGTACTGAAATTGTGACTACTCATCAATTTTGCATATTTTACCTACTCCTGGTAGCAGTTGAGTACTGATCTCGTCCCGAAGGACGTGACCTGGAAGACTATTGGTTGCGGTTGGTTCGTTTAAGCGGTAGATTTATGAAGTATAGAGTTTTCGATATGCAACCGAACGCCTTATAATAATACGCATGGAGGCTCTATTCATTAAAATCACCCTGAAATACAGGCAGCCAAATTAATGACATTGTGATCAGTGTAAGGCCATAGATGTACAAATTTCCAATCGGTGAATAGAATAAAGTCAGATCTCTACCTCGTTGCAGCCACGGTACACGTCTACAGACATCTCAAACATCAGAACAACGAAAAAATACTGTAAAGAGATTTAATGTTGAACGACCGCAATGGCATCTTAGGGGCCCGTGAAAAGGAAAAAATAGAGAGTAATAGAGAGGTGTTTTTCCAGGAACAATATTCGGAAGATTTACAAAAAAATAAAAAGAACGCAAAGCCCGAGCTGACGCCCGTAGAGAAAAATAAGGAAACTTGGTAGTAGAGCCACCGTCTATACAACATCGCATACAAGATCTTATCTGCCATATTGAGTGCAAACATTTTAAGGATACACAAACCCCTTGAGCGCGCGCTTATTGTAAAAAAAATCGATACCCGCCATCTTTTCATCGATTTTAGGGCCGCATATGACAGCATTTATGGAGACGGGCTATATAGACCCATGTCTAGTTTTCTGATCCTTGCCAAACTAGTCCACCAGTGAAGAATGATGATTGAAAACGCTCGCTGCTAAGTCAAGGTCGATAACGACTTAATCGAGACCTTTGATGTGAAAAAATGTTTTAGACAAGGTAACACGGTGTCATGTAACTTTTATAACACCGTACTTGAAAGAATTGTGCGGAACTCACAGACTAATACTGGAGGCGCAATCTTTCAAAAATCTGTACAACTACTATGGTGCGCCTATGATATCGACATAATTGGGCTTAAGAAGAGAAGATTCAGCGACGAACTATATGAGCTGTACAGCGACACTGACCGTGTATCAGTCCCCTGAGATAGGACTACGAAGTAGACGGGGACCTCAACACGGCGATTCTGATGTGATTTTTTCAACATCGTTCTAGAAAAACTCTAGGGGCTCCGTCTTTCAAAATGCTGTTCATGTACTCGCTTACGCCGACGACATTGACATAAGGGAAGGAACCCAGCGAGTAGTCAGTAGAGCGTTTGCGAGAAAGGTGGGCTTAGCAGTCAACGAAGTAAAAACAAGGTTTATGCCTTCAACAAAGAGTGACATACGATATCGACACCTAGGACAAAACGTCACGATAGATGGCTAAACTTTGAGGAAGTTCGTTCGGCTTCGCTAACAGCTCCAAAAATGACACAAATGCGTAAATCATGCGAACGATAAGTCTTGCTGATGGCTGATCCTTTGGGCTTGGAAACAAATATAGGAATAAAGCCCTCTCTCGAGCAATCAAAAGGACATTTTACAAGACATTGATCACCCCAGTCCAGCTTTACGGCGTAAAAGCTTGAATATTTACGAAAGCTGATGAAATTGCTCTCTGGGGTATTCAGAGTTCTTCGGCTTAGATGGACAGGTAATCTTGAGCGCATGGACACCAACGAACCGCCCAGAAAGTTTTCGACACTAAACGCAGACAGCTGGGAAAAGCCCGCAATATCTGAAGAAGCATGTTAGCTGAGGCTAACGAACTGTAGCACTACTCGTATCTAAGTAAGTAAGTAAGAAGCATTTTTGAGACTTGAGAATGAATCAAGTGTTGGTCTTGTTTGTTTTTTTTTATTTTTTTTGAGAGGTCATAACAAAAAATCGCTTGTCAACAAACAATGAGCTATGGTGCCTTAGTTTATTACACTTTCGATGTGGCCAAGTAATTTGTCTTTCTATCTATCTACCTATGTCAGGAACTTAGTAAACCTTGAGGTCCTGTAAAGAATAGATATTGCCAACGGATGTTAACATTCTTAAAAATCAATCATTCTTCCCGTCCTATTGTATGACACCGATGGCTAACAATTATGAGAGGCTCTTCGGAGTTTTCATGATGAAGATACTTCTTAAAATCTACGGTCCCAGCTGCTTGAACGATGCATACCATATTAGTTATATATAGTTATGGTATACGAGATGGTATGCTCTATTTAAAATATATTGGTAGAACTAGTCTCCTTTGGAAGGTCCAAATCGACAATAGGTCAAACGTGTTTATTGTTTCAGCTGCAAAAATTCTTTTGAAGAAGTCTTGCCACATTTCTAAAAGGCATATTTAAGCAAAACAGGCTAACACAATTATACTTAATCAATTTTCGCATCTGTACAACTGAGTTCAGTCTGAAAATATCTCTGTCCTTCATATAATATCTCTGGTTACCCAACCAGAAATTTAACCAACTGTGAACAAACCGGCCCTAATGAAAGTGTCGCGAAATGGTTTTGGAATTTTTCCTTAACCACACCTGCACAATATTGTCATCTTTGCATACCCAAATCGAAATAGATTTCCTTTTAAGGAAGTTCTGGGAATATTGCCGATTTTCATGTTCCTTTGGTGTGAAGACTTTTACAAAAATACTCATGAGCGTTCGAAAAATGGCAAATATCTGGTGAGACTGCCACTTAAGATCAATATTAATTCATGTTGTTCTATTAGAAGGGCATGGTTGATTGCTTTAAAGCGTGTTGAGCACTTAGAAAGGCGTTTGCAAAAGGATAGCCAGTTAAAACGAGTTTATATCGAGTCTATTAATGAGTATTTAAAAATGGGACAAATGAAGCCGGTTCAGAGTAGTGAAGATCAACACTGCATAGTGGAAAATAATAATGAACAGCGATATACTTGTTGCTACCTTCCCCATCATGCAGTTGTGAAGGAGCCTTCAACGAGCACTAAGCTGCGAATTGTGTTCGATGCATCTACAAAAACTTCAAATGGAAGGTCGCTCAATGATATTTTGGTTACGGGAACAGCACTTCAACTAGATTTATCTGCCATTCTTACCAATTGGCGTACTCTGTACTTATATGTATATGTATTCATGGCGGACATAGAAAAAATGTTTCGTCGGATCAATATCCATGAAGACGACGCACAGTATCAGCGTATACTATGGAGGGAAAATCCTAGCCATTCGATTCAGGAGTATTATTGTTCCACTGTTATATTTGGAACTGCCTCAGCTCCCTACATGGCAATACGTACAATGCATCAATTAGCGGATGATGAGGGTTACCGATATCCGATGGCTGAAGAAGTCATAAAGCAGCAAATGTATGTTGATGACATAGTCTCTGGTGCGAATTCGATTGAGGTTGCATTGAATAAACAGGAGCAAGTTATAGATATGTTGCGTAGCGGATGTTTCGAATTGTTGAAGTAATCATACTAGGTTATTGGACAATGTCCCTGCGGATCACGGCCTAATAGAACTCAACACATTGGACAATATCAAAGCGTTAGGGATGTATTGGGACCCAAACACTGATGAATTTAAGTTCAACATTTATTTTAATATTACAACCGATTCACCTACTACACTGATATTGCTGTCAACTATCGCGCTTATCGGCGAAGATATTATTGCAACAATTATGGTTAAGCAAAATCGGCTGGGATGCGCAAGTACCGACATCAATTCAAAGGGCTTGGAAACGATTTGGTGATGATCTTCCATCCATTATGCAGCTTCAAGTTCTACGATGGTTGGATAGCAATGACGATTGGAGTGCCTACGAATTACACATATTCTGCGATGCATCAGTGCATGCTTACTCTGCTGTTGCGTATCTCAGAATTTGTAAGGATGATGACATGTTTTCAAGTAATTTATTAATGGCAAAGTGTAAAATAAGTCCCACAAAACCGAAAATAACTGTTTTGGCTACTAAAGTTTTAAAATTTAGAAAGCAACATTTGTGTATGGGTATTGGCCCTTCAAACACTGGAAACACCTACTTTTTGTTGAATACCTACATAGTTTGAAATTTTTTGATTCTCCTTTTTCTTCTTCACTTCATTTTTAAAAAAAAAATTGTAACTTACTGCAGCTGTAACTTTGTAAAGACCTAGAATTCTAATAAAAAAGAAAGGAATTTATATACGTATATTGTATTGAGTTACTCAATACATTTATTTTTTTGCATTGGCAATGGCATCGATAACCGACACAGATCCATTCTGTCAAGAATTCAACACTTCCATTTTCAAAAATCTGATCTGATGTTAATGGCAATTTAGAAATCGAAAAACAAACAAAGCAATCAATCAAATAACATGATTCTCCATTCTCAAATAACAAATTGAGTTTAGTCAGTTTCCTTGCGGGCTTCCTTACACAGCTGAACATTCGACGGGTGTACGACGAGTATATCCTGCCAAAGTCAATCGGTCACTACCACAAGTTAACAATAGATCTCTGGATGGGATGTTCGTATTTACTGTGCCAAAGGATGAAAAGCTGTGGCCAATTGATGGTCAATACGGCAGGATTTCATTCCAATTATCAGCCGCCACTTATAAAGGCCTTCGTGAGGGAGTAAAACTCCATTGAATCGCTTGATTTTAACTAGGTTATCATCGCTTTTACAAAGGGACACCATTGCTTTCGTTTAACACGTACTCTACAGCACGTTATTCCAATTAAGTCAAACTATTTGCTGCCAATACTTAACCTGTAGGGTACATCCATAGGTATATGGTCGGTTTTATATGTGGAAAATCCTCATCCACATCGCTCATAGTACATCGCATCCACTCACGTATCCAACCTACACGACGATGATAATGACGACGATGATGGCCGCTGATGATGAGGGATTTCCAAGGGAGCGTGTGCCAGGATAGGTTTATTTTTTTTTTGTTGGTGTTCTCCATCGCCATGGCATGACGATGCCAAAAGCGTTGGAAACAAATGTAGAAGAGTGCTTTCAAAAAATAAAAAAAAAGAGAAGAAAACAAAGACAAAAGAACCACTTTGGTTTGTGATTGTTGTTCGTTTGGTTGATTTTTAATTAATCCCCGCCGAACAGAAAGAACCCCAAAAGCTAGAGACTAAAACAAAGGAGTGAAGTTGGACATAAACTTCCTCCTCGAACTCAATATGAGATTTTTATGAATTCGCATTTTATGACCCTACTGAAGGACAAAGTATTCGTACACATAGTACGTACACAACTCAGTCATTGTAATAAATTTGATGCTCTCACCATTCAATGATTTATGGAATCTTACCAGGAGCAACGTTCCGCTCTTCACAGTAACGATTTTCCATTCTCTTGAGTTCCGTGTTAGAGTGAGCTATGCGAATGACTGATTTACAATCGGGCGTGTTGACATACGTTCATGGAAGGGTTAATTTATCTGCACACTGTATTAGGTTTGCTTGATTGACACTTTAGTATTTGATGGTGCTACGTTGTGATCGGATTTCAAATGAAGTACGTGAGTTTCATTAAGAAATCGTAATGAGTTCTAAGCGTCAATCAACTCAATAAATTTGCTTTTGCTATTCCTTCAAAGATTTTAAAATTTTTAACAGAATTATGGTAGAAATACCCTTACAACTCTTTAGCAAGATGCTTGATCTTATAATGGTGTCATCTAAACTTCTCTATAAAACAAAGCAAGACATTAAGCCCTGAAAAGTATTTTCCTTAGAATAGCGTACGTTCGGTTGGTTCGTTTTTTCGACAGACCCCTTGAACCTTTCTTATAGTTTTTCGACTCTCCGCATGTAATTGCTTTTTCCCTGGAATACGTATTTGATAACTCTCACTGAATCATGAGAATGAGATCATCACATGTCGTTTTATAATTTAACATACCAGCATACCAGCATATGTAGGCATACCAGAAATGGTGATTTAAGTTAGCAAATGAATTCAAAACACTACTTACGCCTAAAGTCACTCACCAAAGTGTCTGACGAAAGGCTAAAACTTCTGCATATCGTCTTAAATAGAGTTTTCGCTTTCGAAATCCAATTTTAGAATAGCAAAATAAGCATTCTCAAGACAGAGAAGCCCTTAATACTTAGTACAACAAGATACGAGTATATACCACAAGTAATTGATAAGTGCGGAATATCAGAAGTCACTCAAGAAAGCCGACTTTAAACTGCTGTCTAACACGGGGGAATATGTGAATTCAAAAAATTCACTAAGAAGCAGCATCCCTTAAACTTTAGCTTTCGAAAATTTTATGCAAATAGATCTGTTAATAAGCTCTATCCTTTCGGTTCTATCTGGGATATTCTTCGGAATTTTGTTATGACAACGGTGAAATTGACCATTATGCGTTGCTCCTTCTATGTTTACGAGTATCTAACAACAATTTCGAAACCTTTCGTAGAAAGATAAGTAAATGCTTTAGTGATAAATTGTCTAGAGTGTCAGCATTCTGTGCACTGAGATCTTGTTCCTCTCACAGCATTCGTTGCAGTATGTTATGTACTTAGTTCACTAACGTTATCAGCAAAACGCAGTGCCCCGTTGCGATGCCAGTAAACAGCCTACAGTCTTTCCTACTGAGAACGAGCAAGAAATTGGCTGACTTCTTTGAGACGTCGGGAATTATTTGTTTGGTCTGCCGCCATCCTGCAGTTATGCCCATAGGAAAACCAACTGTCAATGGAATCCTTTACTGAGGATGAAGGTAATCTTAATGCAGGTTAGCGTTTTGAGAAGCCCTGGTTAGCAAGTTCATCGGCAATCTCGTTTACCGTGATCCTATTGTAGCATGGGACCCAAGCAAGACTCAGTGAACTCAGATTTCCGACTGCGTTCAGATGAGCTTTTCGTCCCCAAATTGAGAGCCTTTCAATATCGATTAAGGTGACGCTACAGACCCAGATATTTTTCACCTTCCACTAATTGTACACAATATATATAGTTGCCAACAGGATTTCTATATCTTCGCTTGGAAGACAAGCTTAAGTTTTCCTGAAGAGGATTGAAATCACTATTCCTGCATCCTGATAGGTTTTGGAGACATCAGTGAAGACCCGAGTCTATACCTTTTGTGGAACATAGTTAGATCTTTGCCATCGATGTCAGTGAATTGAGAGACGTCAAAGGGAGCAAAAGCGATGATCACATCCGTCACCACATCCGGATAAGACAAAGCAGCTACAACGGGTTGCGTTACTCAGTTCACTTGCAGTTTCAGTAGCTAGTTGTGACCTATCTTTGAACAGGTTACTTGAGAAGTGAGTCTCAAGCATAAGACAGAGAGTTTTTGACTCAATGTTAGTCAGATGTTCTGTGTGTTCGCAGTCTGGCTGATTTCCCACTTTTGAGAACTTTGAAAAGCCTGCTACTTTTACCAGAGGCACCCTTCGCAGATCTTATTAGCTTCTTTTATTATTATTTTTTTTTAATCTGTAAAGATTTCAGTCTTCCTTTTCGTTCAGTTTCTCAGTAGCACTCTCTATCTTTTGGACATAAATATGCTTCGTAAGAAGATGAGTAGATATGAAGACCGTTGTTCAAACAAAGAGCTTTAAAAAAAACAAGTTTTCTTTTACTTTAAACTTTGTTTCCGCCTTGATTCCATTGCGAGAATATTTAGTATCCTCTGAGGACCTTTCTTTTTGCAAGACAATTAGCGCTCTTAATTTCCATTGTCTGAGAAATTGCATTGCAGACGTATATGGAAAAGTTGTCTACGGCCTACTAGTCCGTAGCTTAACGGCAGAGAACATTTTGAGGTATACGCTATTCACCTTTTCTATTGGTTTTCGTTTCTTGTTCTTCACTGCCCTAGCTGTGGTCAAAATTTACGTTTTGATAAGAGTCGTCCGCTTTTCTGGTGTAGCCCACGGGAAAATCACCACAACTACAACTATGATATCGATTGCCCAATACCATAGAAAAAGTGTCCAGTTAAAGTAGCTCGCGCACTTAGAAAGGCATCTTGGGTATGCCAAACTGGTTGCAAATTGAGCTGGCTAGGGAAGCCTGTTGCAGCTTATTTCAGAAAAATATGTTTTATCAAGGACTATGCAGTTTTGTTGCATGCGAATGCTGTCTTTTTCAAGAATTGAAATTACTCCTTTCTTCCTATTTTGTATGTAAGTCATCACATCAAACGACTTCTAGAGATAAAAGGTTGAGTCAAGGGCGCTCTCTTGAAAGTACTTTTAACCATTGTAAATGCTCTGTGAGATCACAAGACTTGCTATAACATATTAAATTGTTAGTTACATATACTCAATTGCTAATCGTGAGCCCTCTATATAACATACATTCTATAGTTTCACCTTCATCTCCCCCAGGGTATGACACATTCTACAGGTTTATACCACCCAGTCACCACTATTCCCGTTCACATACTCCTACGAAATTTCTTACCACTACACCGTGCTAAAATTTAATCCCTTAATGAGAATTTGATCTGTTTCCTCTACCGAAATAAATTGAATTACATAGATACGAATAAACTTTACCCAGGATGTTCAGATCCTTTGAGCAGAAAACTTTCATGCCTTCTCCAATTCGTTGTCCAAATGAAAGTTATTACATCTGTTCGGATGGGTGCTTAGATTAAGTGTTTCTATGTCGTTGCCCTGTATCCTGACAACGACACGTTTAACCAATGTGACATAAAAATTTAAAAAAATAAATCGTGATGCGCATTCTGAATGGCAATTCGCCTTGAGGTTCAAATTAAAGATTTTAATGTTTGCATTTCACAGTATTTGGGTTTGATTGTTTATGACCGTAAACTATGTACATACAGCAACGGAAAACGAATAAGAACTTTCTGATAGTATCGTCTACAGTGTGTGAGTGAAGCCTGGAAAGCCCTTGAAGGTTTGCGTTCAAATTGGTCCACAACAAATGCTCTTCTGGCATGAGAAAATTTGAAAATGTCAATATAAACGAGTATCCATAAAATGAAAGGGGTGACGGTATGTATAGAATGTTGCCTCATCCACAACTCCACTTAACTGGAAAAGAACTTCTTTGCATTGGCATCTAATGAACTGCCTAGATTTTGTAGCAATAAAAAAAAAAGATTTTGACCAATGGAATTTGTGGTGTTAGCTTGTTTTTTATATTATGAACAAACAAAATTGTTTGCCAATTTAATTAAAGATGCATAAAAGTATACTCAAGTCATTGCTGCTCGTAAACGAGAAGAAAACTACAGTATGACTACTGAAAGTATGTATGTATGTATAGTGAAACATCATTGGTTTATGAAGAATCTATTTTGTTTGTGATTTCTATCATTCTGTTTACAATTCTTAATTTTTGTCCTGATCGCGATGCTTCATCAGACATATGCTATGCTATTTATCTATGGATCTATTGGCTAAAGGTTGAAAAGGTCGAGAAATAACTCAAAAAAATTAACCAACAACGTATAGTTAGAAGAATATCTAATACGAGTATATGGTGCAGATATTTCGTTGTCTGGTACCAGAGGCAAAAAATCTCCGGTTAAGCTAAGAGCATATGACTACAGCGTGAATTCGGTGGAATTGGCAGATAACACTATAAGCAATAACATCTTGGATCAATTTAAAACATTTTCAAATGTCATCAAAACAATGTGGACTTGTCCGGAGATCAAGTGCGCTTGCTTCGGAACAGAGTACTCAGACAAAAAGTACTTGCAGTCTTGCTAAAGGAAACAATTCACAACCTGAACGGTATCCTCACCAAGTGTTTTGAACTGGAATGTCCAGCTAGAAATCAATACTGCAGATCCAGCTTTCCTTGGTGGAACACAGATCTGCAGCGTCTTTGCAAAGAAATTAGAAAACCTCCAAGTATGTAGGTCACCTGAGACTAATTTGTAAGGTTTTTACAGATCGAAGCAAAAACAATATAAGAAGCTAATTCGAATTTTGAAGAGTGTCTCTTGTAAAGATTTTTGCGAAAAGTTCGAAACTGTCGGTGAAACCAATAGGCTAGTCAAAGTTCTCAAAAGGGAAAAATTAAGCAGGCTGGACTCATTCAGAAAGTCTAACTGCACCTACAGTGAGTCGAAAGCCAGGGAGTATCGGCTTTCTCAATAGATAATTTAATCAGATTAGAGTCCAGAGCCAAAAGACAGTTGACGCTCAAGGTCAAACAAAATCCAATGCTTGTTGCACCAGGATGACACCCAGATATAATATACTCGTAGCTTCAGTGTATATAAGGATGATGACGCTTTCTTCCACTAGATGAGATTGACTGGTTTCAGCTTTCCCATCAGTTTTGAGAAATCTAACAGATAGCTCATTTCCGATGAATAAATCGTGATTACGTCTTCGCCTAAGAACAAATAGATGCTACAGCTACAACATCTATATACATATGGCTGAACGTAAGCCTAGAACTTTTGATACAGTATTGCTTTAATTTACAATGAGAGTTCGAGTGTTCTCGAATGTCCAATGCGTGCTACTTCTGTCGACTGTACATTCAAATTTGCCTGCCAGATTTCGAAGCGCTATCCCATAAGACCTTTCGTGTTGGTATGTATGTTGGATCTCATACAGCAGATATGTACATTTGCATAGCAATTTTGCGCATATGAAGTTCAATTACTCTCTTCATGCTCCTTTGCAGGAAATAGGTCAGAGTAATGAGTCTGAAGTTCTTAGTAAGTGAGTGGTCATCTCTTCCGGTTTCCAGTATAAAAGCTATAATTCTTACACTACATCTGCTGTGTATTGGTTAAAAAAAACGCGTTCACAATGCATATGGCATGCTCTTCACAGATGGGGTTTTCCGAATAAATCGATTGGCCTTACCAATTATGAATGTGCGAAGTGTCATCCCTGCATTTGTGTATCTGAGATCGGAAGAGGCAAACGGCAAAGTTGCAAACTGATGGTTATTAAACATGCTTTACAGGGTGTTTTGTCAAGAGGAAGTGGGCGAATTCAATAGATCCTAACAAACTATCCAAACAGTTTGATAATACTGACGATATTTGCCTGACCTGAGGTATAATCACAGATCAGCACCAAATGACCTCTTGTGCGGGCTAAGGAGAATGAAGTTGGTCCTAAATGTCTGAAAGTTACAATGAGTAGGAAATAAATTGTTCGCAGGGCATTCCATATTCGAATTGTACGGCTTAGGAAAGAATCACAATATTTCAGAGTCCATTCGAAGGTGGGCTTGAGGGAAAACTTATGGCCATTCATAGCGAGAATTTTCAGTCTATCGAATATGTGATTAATTCAGTGTGGTTTGCCATTGAGACATACCTAGAATGAAAAGTTTTTTGTTTACGACATTGCAAGTGCCATTCATGGATGATGCCTAGGTGTTTAAATTTTTCTTTATTGCAGATAGTAACGTGTTTTGTTAGCTTTACATTCTACTAAGTTAGTTCCCCATTTAGTTATGTTGCTAGTATCGGATTTTAGTTAACTTAGTATATACTGACGGTTCTATTCTACTGACGAAAACCAGGTACGTGACTTTTGAGACGAATATGAAAGCAGAGAGTACCGCGAAGGTACTGAATTACGCGAAGTACAGCGAAAGAGTCCACCGAATTAGAAGTAACATACATACAAGAGATCATTAATGGAAATTTTAAGAAAAGGTCGGATACTAAACAGAACTCTGGGCCCTAGATTTAAAACTTAATTTTAGACTTGAAACCGTGCAATATAACTTGAATTGAAACTTCCAAATGTAATTTCTAATTCAATAAAGGCACTGATTTCAAATTCTATCATTCTATATATATTTGTAATATCAAGTGTTATATCAAGACTGGTGTTAATCTTGGTCCCACTTTTCTGTGGGACATGCCATCAAACCAGCAGTGGCGCTGATGATACGTGTCTCAAGATATTCCATGAGCTGACCATTTATAAGCCTTCCCATGGTATTGGAATAAAAGGACATAAGTAAAGAAGAGAGAAATAGATTTATTTCTGCTGTTTTAAGCCATTTTGAAACGTAACACGTTTAAAAAGTGCGCTATACGAGTAATCATTTGCAGAAGTCCTTAAAATGCTGCCTCGAAAAACATTAACTAGGCTTCTTTATACTCGTATTATTAACGCCGAACTGAAGTTCGAAAATGTTGTTGAAGTCATAACGGCCTTAAAAGCAGAAAAACCTCCGAATGACAAGAAGTCTTATAGACCGATTTGAATTCTTCCAATTTTATCGAAAATCTTTGAGAGGATATCTTAGATATGTGCCAATTATTGGAAAAAATCTTGTCCTTAATCACCAGTTTGGATTCAGCGGTAAGCATTCAACTATTGATGCACTTCATAGAATCACCGACGTAATTAAGAAAGCTTTGGAAGAAAAAAAAGAGTTGTTCAAGTGTATTCCTTATGTCTCGCAAGTCTTTGATAATGTATGGTATGAGGCTTAAAGTTCAAATTACAGCAGGTCCTGCCGGTCTTATAATATATTAGGTTGTACCACATGAAATGTCCGATTTTTCACTTAGTCCTGTCGAGTGAACCTCTGTACAACACAGTGATTTTTTTTTTTTATAAGGTAAAGTGGTATGTGTGTTTGATGTGTGCGACTTTTAGGGTCCGCTTCAAGTTAAGTTTTTTTTTTTTTAATTTTTATATCATGCTGTCAACGGTTCAAATTCGTATTCTTTTCCTTTACGAGTTCAAACTGGGACATAATTCATCGCTGGCAGCTAAAAACATAAGTGACGCATTTGAGAATATAGCGGTGAACGAACGCACCATTCGGCGTTGGTTTGGTAAGTTCCGTTCGGGAGAACTAAGCCTCGAAAACGAACCGCGTGGGAAACGGCGCGAGGCATTCCACATAACATGGGAGTATCCCCCATGATAATAAGTCGACACCTATCTCAAATAGGAAAAGTGAAAAAACTCGACAAGTGGGTACCCTATGAATTGAACGAGTCCCAAAAACTACGCCGTTTAGTGCATCACTGAGTCTAAGACACCGAAATGCACCGATTTTGCATGTGATGAAAAGTGGATTTTGTATGACAACCGTAAAAGATCTGGGCAGTGGTTGGATGCAGACGAAAACCCAAAGCACACCCCCAAACTTGGTCTTCACCGAGAAAAGGTAATGATGACCATCTGGTGGACATCGAAAGGACCAATCCACATTTAATTTTTTCAACCAGGGGAAAAGATGAATGCAGTCAAATATTGTGAGGAAATCGAGATAATGCATACGAAATTGGCTGAAAAGCAGCCTCCATTGGCAAATAGTTGCATGACAATGCTAGACCCCATACCTCACACGTAATGGTGAAAAAGCTGCTACAGTTGGAATTCGAAATTCTTCCGCATCCACCGTACTCTCCTGATAATTCTCCACTTCTGTATTTCCTATATACCCGAGATATACCTCAAGAACAGGGAACCGGTCTAACTACGTTTGCCGATGCTATACTAGCAGTAGGTAAAACGATTGAAGAAACAACGGTGAAACTACAAAGCGCTCTCGATAAAGTATATTAAAGGACAACGGCTTGGCGGATAGCCCACAATAAGACCGAAACTGTGAATGTAAATTATAAATACAAAAAAACGAGTCGGTTGCCTATTTTCAGAAACTCAGTCTGTATTACATTTGTGAACGAGCATAAATACCTTGGAATGACACTCGACGCAAAGTTAAAATGGAAGTCACATGTTAAAAACGCAAAGAACTCGAAAAAAATTCAGAGAAATATATTGTTTATGTGGGAAACATTCCAAGTTTAGTATCTAAAACAAGTTGCTCTTATAAGTGCTAAAGACGGTGCGGGCCTTTGGTATACAACTTTGGGGTTGTACCAAGAAAACGAATGCCAATATTTTACAAAATTTTCACGATAAAGGGCTAAGAGAAAGTGTCCATGTACCACCATATACGGTATGTGGTACATTATTCATCCTTAATTCGTACAATTCGCTTGTGGAATACCCTGCCGAGCTTTCGATTTCCTAGTCGTCATCGGTACCTCTCTTTTCTTTCACGCAAAGTTTCCTTTGCCTGCGCTGTGTGCAAATACGAGTATATTAAGGGTACTAATAATATCTTAAACGCGCGCTAATTATAAGAAAAGAAAAACAACATAAGAGATCGTCATCTTACACCGAGTACTTCGCGAGAAAACACAAAATTCGACTGAACGCACATATTAACAGTATAGTCCTATAAATTTTGGACGAGAGAAACTTATTGCGCCGAATCCAGAGGACCAAACCTTTGGAACTGACGCGATAAAATGAAATCACTTTAAAAAACGGAACATACAGGAACTATCATTGGAAGGTCCCGTGCCAAACGAGCCTATTTTATATAAAAAAAAAGCAAACATGTCCTGTATATTAGCAATACGGCTATTAACGTCAAGTGGTGGACTCATTTACAATCTGAAATTTTATTGTTTTCCGCAGCAATAATCTCTATACACAGCCCTTTGAATATGGTCTATCCAGAATGTACAAAAGTTAACTTCACCTAAATAAAATTCCTTGGACCAATTACTCATATCATTCAATCATAGAGTCAGTACTATATGGAAAGTGACTTTTAAAACCCGCTGTCTTGGAGACATACTGGAAGGATTCTGGCCAAATCGTATCTCCAAGAAACAATCTTAAGGGAGAAAATTGTACTGCCTTGACAAGGGCAAACAAAGGAAGGATTTCGTATGACGTGGTCTAAAACGATCAAAAAATATCTCTATTTCACTGACTCACTGACTGAGTTTGTGTTGACTATGTTTAGGAAATCCATCCGTCCGAATTATGGCTTATCTGAATCGCACACTTGCAACAAAGTTTATCCAACTAAACTAGCGTATGTCTGCTTGTTTACTTACAGGCCTGCCACCATCTCTCCCATTCCGGCTTGTCGAGCTATAGCGCAAAGATTACTTCTAAACATTATTGTTTGATTGGCTTGTAGTTTCACAATTCAGCTTTATAAATTGTACATACAACTCCCTCTCCTCCTATGTCATTCGTATGGAAGATGTACGTAATTTTTTTTAATTATCCTAAAATAGAACAAAATCCTTCGAACAATAGTTCTTGTTGACGTTGGACCAGCTGTGTTATGTTGCACAAATTCTACTGTTCCCGCTATTCTCTCATTTGCATGTATATTTACCTCTGCACTTTGCCTTGAAAACTCTTAGCAATCTCTCAATGTAAATGCAGATGGAGAGCATCAGCTTTCATTTTGCTTGATATACTACGAGTACACGAGTATTTTCGGCCTTTTTCAAATTGATGTAAGAAAGAAAATCTATATACTATATGTACGAGTAATTCTGGGTAGTTTCGTATAAATATTAAAGTCTCTGGGTCCACTAACAGTTCATTTTATGTATGTAGGTACTCGTATATCTAAAAATCAAAAATGCACTTTATCCAGTTAATTGACTACTGAGAATATCTGTTCATTGTTGATTACCTAGATATACATAATGTAGGTATATCGGATATTCCCATACGAGTACCTATGCAAATTAACACGTTTTCAAATCACAGAATACACTCATGGCTATCGGTTACCATCTGACATGCATCTGTGATATCGACGAATGTAAATGGCCATCCTTGTTCACAACCGATAGCACGAATGAATGCGCATTTGGTTTCATTCTGTCATAGAAAAGCAAATCCACTCAGATATACTAGGTTTAATTAGACAAAAAAAACAAAGGATACATATGTATGCATGTTCAAGCGTATAGATAGCCAAAATAAAATCCAAATGAAAGGAAAAGAATAAAGCATCCCCTGAACTTTACGAGTATCTTTTCAATTCCATGCTAATTATACTTGAAGCTGATCCTGGTCAACCATCTAATATGCAACATAATTCCTTGTATCTCTTAAACGTACACCTTTACCACATAAATAGTATCATCCCTGAAAATCATTGTCAGTATGCGATTAGAAGTATCTGTATCGTGTATCTGTATTTCGGGGAATGAAATATCCTTGCGTATAGAAAAATTTCCCTTTTTTTATACTAGTATACTGACTGCCGTCTGATTGCAGATATACTCTCTATTTCCCAATTTATCCCTTTGGCATTACTGCCCTATATTACACACCACAATTGGTCGAAATGAAAAGCCGAACAACCAGTTCACACATATCCACCAACACAGTAAGCGGGAATGCATTGCAAAGGAAAGGAAAATTCAATTTTCTCTCAAAGAGTCGGAGAATCGTCTGAGAGTGGAAATATATGTAGGTGAAAGCTCTCATCCAACTCAAATACTCAAGCACAACATAAACAAACCAGAACCAGTTTTTTGCCATAACTCCCACAGTTCCACATGTATCTCTATCTAGTCGAAGAATGAATTTTGTCGCGTAAAAAAGCTCAAAATATCTAAAATCAAAATCGCAAAAAATAAAAAACAGAAAACAAAAATCTACGAAATTCACACTCAAGAGAGAAAATGTATCTGAATTTTAAATAGGTACAAGAATACTCGTATGCGTGGGTTTTTCACACTATCAGGGGGTCCGCACTATTCGCGCTTTCCCATCTCCGATAGTCGAAGTGAAAACGCCGCGATGATAAGATCCGCTAGTGCATTACAAATTTCCGTTTTCATTTATACCAATTAAATTAAAAAAAAAACAACAACAACAACAAAATTAAATAAATAATAACAAAAGAAAAAGAAATTAAGAAAAATAAAAATTCTCTTTTTCCCTGCGGGTTGTGTGTACGTGTGTGTGCGTGAAGTTCTCGTGTGCGTGCATTTCGGTTTTTACAATCTTTTTCAAAATTCTATTACAAAATTTTCTGATTTAAAAATTCCGTCTTCATTTAAAGAATCCTTGTGGGTCTCTATGATTTCCTGCTTGGTTTGACCAATGGCGAGCTACTGCATAACTTGAAGTGAAGCTTGGAGGGGGAAAAATAACAAAAAAATTCAAAATAAAAATAAAAATAAAAGCTAAATCACGTCTGTTGAGTTTCCGAAATTTTCAAAGGAAATCCTCGAAAATGCATAGAATCAGTTCAAGTGTAAATGTGATGGTTGTATCTGCAATATACCCCAATCGAATTGCAGATGAAAATCACCCACTATCCCCAGCCATGCCATTGCCATCGTCATCACCATCGTTATTCTTCTGCAACAGCACAAAAGAAATGTAATCCAATGATCTGTGCTTCTCCTGCTACTGCTATTACTGGTCCTGCATTCTGCAATATTCTTCTCTATCCACAAAAAGGATACAACAAAAATTTAAATACGTGTATCTCTTATGTAGCCAACCAGCCAACGGAAATAACAAAAAACGATCTAAACTCTTCGTGTGAATAAAGAATAAAGAATATATCAAATTAAAAAAAAAAAAAAAAAAAAAAAAAAATATTCCATAGCATCCCTTTTCGGTTGAAAAGAAAAAAAAAATCACCCATTTCCGTTTCCTATTTTGGTATGGTAATAGTCTAGAAAAGGTTTAACCCCAAGGAATCTTCCCTATATCCCAAATTTTTTGGTCCTTCGAGTTCGAGTTCAATTTTGAGTCCGACTTCTTTAACTCTATTGCAAGGATATCGCGTCGGTCGTCATTGTTTGCCGCTTTCACTCGCAATAGATACATCGTGTCGCGTCTTCTTGTGTGTGTGTGTGTGTGTGGTTTTTTTTGTTGTTGGTTTCCATTTAAAAAAATTTTCAAAATTTCCTTGCCACAGTGCTGTGCAACACTATATGTAATTTTATGCATAATTTTGATTTGAATCGAAAAAAATTGCAAAAATCCTTGAGAAATGTGAAAAAAAGAAAAAAAATCCTGCTAGTGTATGTTTTCTAAGGGGAATTCGGATAAAACTAGGAAAATTTAAAGAAAAATTAAGATTTAAACCATCCAACTAAAACGGAATAATTAAGAAAAAAAAAAAACCAAATAAAATTAAAAACAAGGTGAGTACGGTTTGCATTAGGAAATAGCAATTACGAATACCTATTTATAAGGATACATCCCTTGTAAGCCTTTTAAATGAAAACGCGTCTTCATCATTTCTGTATTAACTCCTTTTTCCACATTTAACCGAAAGCAATAGGAAAAGGGGAAACCATTTAGTAGTACCGCTTTGGTATCCATACCACGTAGTATCTGCGTAAGTTGAAAAAAAGCAGCAGCAGCACATTGTTGCTTTTGACCCTGAAAATTGTATGCAGAGCATAATAAAATAATGAAAAGCCCGCAGCAGCATTTCACTCAGGGATTCTTTTGGATATATTTCTTCTTCTTTTCCTGCTTCTTCTTCTTCTTTATCTTTTCCCTATTTTCTTCTTAGGCTTTAACGAACTTGACGCAACGGAACACCAAATGTGCGATGTTTCGTAGGGAAACTGAATCCGGTCCGGAATAGCGCGCCGAAGAAATTTCCTACCAAGTCACACTAAAACCAAACAACATACGCAATGTGTTCAGATGAATATTAGTGTGAGTAGTTGTATTTGTGTTTTGGGCTGTTATGCTTATATAGGTTCATGGCTTTGTTTTTTTTTTTTGTTTTTCTTTTAAAACACACTTTGAGGGGAAATACCATCGTTTCTCGTCAGAATTTGTATCTATCACATAACTAGAGATATGGATACAATACCACGAGTATGTGTATATGAGGAAAGAAAAGAGAGCTTTTTTTGTTGCCTTCAACGTTGTATCGTCCTTTCTTGGATATTTAAAGCGTTCTTCATTCTGAAATGATAACAATCCCGTTGAGAGGAGTCGAGGTGCTTGGTGCTAGGTGCTTGGTGCTTGGTGCTTGTATCTCTTTTGCTAGGTTTGGCTGGGTAACCAAGCTAAAATGATAAATACTCTGCCATGAACAATTATTCGAGTGGATTTTTCTTTTACGAGTGTCCTTGATGTTGGAATACCTGCAATACACTACACAACAGTTTGGCTAATTGTTTTAGTGCTTTTAGTGTTTTATGAGATAAATTGTGAAGTGGGTGTCAGTCAATATGCCCAGACAAACATATTACATATTATTTATTGAAAAATTTAAATTTTTTTGCGAGTTTAAATTGAATGAACCAAATGCCAAAGTTACTCGTATCATAGCACAGTTTAGAGACTTTCGTTCAGATAAAGTTTTCATCGAGCTTCGAATTTATTGGTGTGTCTTTGGTGTTTATGTAAAATATCTTTCAATAAGTGAGATAGAGTTTTGAATGTAAATGAAACGAGTTTTAGAAAAGAAGCAATCAATCATACTCACTTCGTGGAATTTTTTTCTTTTTATGGAATCGTTAAATGATATAACGCCTATACTACTAAGGGTGTTTTTTACCCATAGATTTCCTAATGCAGATAACTTTCGAACCCCGCTGTAATTTATGACATTTCTTTGACAGATTGAATAGATTTACACCAGAGAACATTTCCGTATCATTAAAACTTATTTCGGAAATCGGTCATCAATAAGCTAAGCCTATAGAAGATTACGAGATTTTTTTGCTCGAGTTGTGGATAAAGTTCGTAATTAATCTTTGTCCGTCTACAATACTATGCGGGAAATTTTGCGATCCAGCTAGCACAGGACCTAAAGCCAGGAGGCCATGGCTTCTGATGGCAGTTCGCCGATTGGACTCTTAGGCATATTGAAGTCAATTCTTAATTTTATCGAAAAATCAAGTTTGTTGGCTTAATGGATTTGTGAACAAGAATTGCCATTTTTGGAGTGAGGAAAACGCAGAAGAGACTCTTGAGGCTCATCAGTCATTATTTATCCAAAATTCAGGCCGGAGCTCGATAACAGTTAATCGCCAATATTATACAAGGTGTCCCAAAAGAAAGTTTCTTTCTAATGCAGTGATTTAAGCATATGGGATTGGTCTATTGGAAAATCCCTATTATTTACTAAAGTACACGCCTTAGGAAATATGTAATATCATCTGAGTGTAATTGTTCATGTCCACGGCACATTTCTAAATGAATAGCAACATTTTTTAGGACCACCCTGCACGTATTGTGTGATAGTTTCGGTAATGGTGGACAATAAGTGTCGGATATTCTATTTTCACTTAACAAAAGAATCCGGTTTATTGATGTATATTTTTGATTTATGATATCCCCATAAGACAAAGTCCATAGGGATCGAATCAGGGACAATTTACTTCTTCTCTTCTGGATATTAATTTTTGTGGGAAAATTTTACGGACACGTCGCAAAAACGTGTTGGAAGTGTATGACGTTGCTCCGTCCTGCGGGAAAGTATTTCAATTCAGGCATCAGAAGATTGTCCAATATCTCCACATACGACTCTGAGTTGATTGTAACTACCCGTCCCCCTCCATCTTTAAAAAAGTACAGGCCAATGTGTGTCATCCGAAAACGAAATGTTGCTAAAATGTTGATAAATGCTCAGTTATATGGTTATACGACCAAAAACTGAGGCAAAAAATACTGCAATGTCCCAAAGGCAGTAAAAATTTTTGGTCGTTCGTCAAAAACATTAGAAATTCCGCCTCATCCTCCATCCCAACGCTCATTTACAATGACATTCCAGCTGTCAGCTCTTTGGATAAGGCCAATCTGCTTGCTGCACACTTTGCGGCCAGCTCAACACTCCCAGATTGTGCTTTGTCTCCGCCTACACTTGAGTGCGTCGAATCTTCAATGGGACGAATCTACTTTCGCACTCGTGTAGTAGCAAGAGTACTTTAAGATCTCAACATACATAAATCCGCTGGTCCAGATGGTATATCTCCCCTTCTTCTGAAGAGGTGTTCTTCCTCGCTGGCAAAACCACTGCGTAAGCTTTTTCATCAATCCTACACTTTAGGACTCTTCCCGAGCAGATGGAAAACAGCATTTGTCCAGCCCGTCCCTAAAAAAGGCGAATCATCTTCTCTCTCCTCCTACAGACCCATTGCACTTACGTCCCTTCCTTCCAAGGTCATGGAAACACTGATAAATGAGAAATATCATGAAATATCTCGAAACACGAAAACTTCTCAATGACCGGCAGTACGGTTTTCGTAGCAACAGGTCCACTGGTGATTTGATGGCATGTCTCACCGAAAAGTGGAACCAAAGCGTACATCAATCTGGCGAAAGCAAGATAGTTGCACTTGATATTTCGAAGGCATTTGACAGAGTTTGGCATCAGGCTCTTTTGTCGAAAATGCGTGCATTTGGGATCGACGACTCTCTTCTTCAATGGATTAGAAATTACCTTTCGGAACGTTCAATTCAAGTTGTCTTGGACAGTTTCAAGTCTGATATTCACAAAATAAATGCTGGTGTGCCCCAGGGCTCTGTTCTGTCACCGACACTCTTTTTAATTTTCATTAACGATCTCTTGTCTGCTACTTCTAATCCAATATATTCCTTTGCTGATGACAGTACTCTCTGCTTTTCATATTCGTTCCCGGACTCACGGCCCTGCTCTTCGGCTGTAGTACGAGAACGGCAGCGTATGCTAAGCTCATTAAATTCCGATATCAACAGCATAACCAATTGGGGAACTACTCGTATCAATAGAGTGGAATTTAATGCTTCCAAAACACAATGCTGTCTGCTGTCTTTAAAGCGAAATTTAAACACCCAGCCATTATCCATGAATGGCACTTGCATCGTCAAAACCGAAAAACTTTCCATTCTCGGTATGTATGTCAATGACAACTTACGTTGGAATGACCACATATTTGATGTCGCCAAAAATGCTGCGAAATGTCTAGGTTTCCTCAAGCGATGTAAGAAATATTTTACCCCCTCTGATCTGGCCTCAATATATAAGGCATTCATCCGCCCAAAATTGGAGTACAACTCCCACATCTGGTCAGGTGCTCCTAAAACATCTCTGCACCTGCTAGATAGGATTCAAAACTGTGCGATAAAACTTATTGACGATACTAATATCAGTCAATCAATGGACACCCTCGAACACCGACGAAATGTCTCGTGTCTCACTTTGTTTTATCGCTACTTCCACCACCAGTGCTCCACTGAAATCGCCAGTAGCATTCCGCCCATTCAAACTTTCAACCGTAACACCCGTCTCGCTATGAATGCTCATCAGTATACCCTCAAGCCTATTTTCCGACGTACTCTAAAATATCGTGATTCGTTCCTAAGCCGTACAACTCGCTTATGGAATGCCCTGCCGATCTCTGTATTTCCTGGTCGTTATAACTTGCAAACATTTAAAAACAATGTACATCGGTACCTCTCTTTTCTTCCTCCCTAAATTTCCTTTGCCCGCGCTGTGTACAATCACCTTAAGGGTACTCAAACCCCTTGAGCGCGCGCTCATTATAAAAAAAAAAAAAAAAAAACGAATTGAAGCCTCTGAATGTCATCTTGGGCTTTTAGTTTTTGCAGCAACTAAACTTTGTAGCGGTGCAGTCTGCGATGTAAAAATTATCTAGGCATATTTAAAGCACTCCCTCGTTCTTGAGCTGATAGTGTAGGATTATCACCAATGATCTGGTTTATTATCTCTACGTTTTCGTCAACACTTGATGACATTGATCTCCCAGACGTAAGTCTATATATTGTTGAACCGGTTTTGTTTGAACGTATGAATTCATTTCCTCATGAGAGGAACCCTTCCTGTTATGTTTATTATATTATGTCTATTGCTGCAGAATTTTTACTTATTATTTGAGAAACGCTCCATAGCGACCATAGATGGCAGACTCTACTAATACTTTTGCAATCTTTTAAACTCCTAACAAATACTCTGTAAGTTAATTACCAACGCATGTCCAAGCCTGTAAACTGCTAGAATTTGCTTGGATTGAGAGGAATTTGCATGTGCAATAAATTCACTATTCTGTGTAATACTCGTACATATGCACGACGTTTTTGTGTAAAATGTTAGGGGAATTGACATTGTTGACAATTCACAAATATGGGAAAGTTGTTTCTGGAACGGCCAAAATGTGGAAAGTTTTCTATCTATGTTAGTTCATCTATGATAGCGACTGAAGCCAATCAAATAGAAACTTTCTTTGGGACAACTTGCAGAATAATGATCAGGGATTATTTCTTACATAAAATTGGTGACATTGATTTGGAAGATCTGTTATTCCATAACGATAACTGACTAAATTCTACGACTACATTATATCGCGGAAAAACGAATTGGGCACCGAGATCGTGCGATTTGACGCCACTCAATTACTTCGTGCGAGGCACAGTCCTTGCTATAGTCTGATATACTTCCAACTATTCAGGGCTTAAAAGGCATTCTTCGGTACGTTATTGAATTAATAGAGTCCTAAATGCTCATAAGAGACGACCGACAACATGCACTTCGTGAAAAATAGACGAGGATGTCATGTGCCTGAAGTCCTATTTAAAACATAATGTCAAGAATTTTTCTTTAAAATGAAAAAAAAAAAATTATGATTCAAATCTAATTTCCGTCGTTATTGTTTTTAAAAAATTCTACAGGTCTCAAAAAAAAAACGTAAGCTAGAAAATTAACAGAGAAACGTTTCGTAATGTCATCGTAGTTCTCACAACAAGCCTTGAAGGTGGTGCTGTTGCTTTTGCCACTATGACGTTAATGATAGTGCTAAGGAAAAGTGTGAGGGTTTGTAAAGACCTAGTAAAGTGTTAAGTCTGAAATTGATACGATATGCATCCTAAGGATAGGCAGATTCATTCATGAACTTTGATCAGTTGAGTTATTTTCAAACAGAGACCAGAGATACAAATCGTTCTTTGTAGAAGTTGCAAATTTATCTACGTGAATCCATCCTTTATCAAAGCAGGCACGCATACAGTGAAACTCATCTTGTGGTAATGTAGCGTAGTGCCTTCGCCAACTACCAAAATATGTAAGAGGATATGGGTTCAAAACTCAGAATAAGAGAATTAGAAAATGTAGAAATTATGATTATTGTGGATTAAGTTGCACATTCTTTCAGTGGCCTCTTTTCTATCTAGGCCATCACTGACAGCCAGCAATGACAATGTTTTCAACATCGTTTCGTACAACAGGTTGATATATATGTATGCTTCTGCTACAAGGAATCCCAAAGCCATCAAAAGACATACTAAGAACGTATACCAGCAACTATGGATTATTTTACTTATCTTTAGTTTGTTTTTTGTTACTTCTGACTTAATGTTCACAAATGCCTCACTGACAACTTACTGATTCCCATTGATTATGTCAATGTCTTTAGCATAAGCGAGAAGACATTCAGAGTCTTGAAATACTGTGCATTTAGTGTTGATTTTGCAGTTGCGCACAATTTCTTCAAGTACGATACTAAGAAGTCCTACGAAAGCACATCGCCCTATCTAGGACTATTTTTGATTTTTAGTAAATTCTCCATCGACAACAAAACTATATACTATTAGGTTGTTGATGATCGGTTTAAAACGTTCACGTAATACGGGTGCATGGATTTAGTATGCGATATTTAGAATGCTTATGTCAATATATGTGACAGTTGGCACAGGATTTCTTTCTGCACGATTGGATAAACTAAGCTGAGATATTTAGGAAGAGGACAATGACAAATCTTACAGGAACTCTGTACAATATCATTCCTTGCAGCTTTGTAGAGCAAAGCACATCTGAGATGACTCTTCTGATAACCTCCTGGCAGTGATAGTCTGATCTTAGTCTTGGTGGTTCGGGATTTTGAGAGAACTCGGGTTAGTTGTCCGAATAAATACTATAATAATTCCTCGAAATGTGCAATATTCCGTCTTTCTGGTAATCTTAGGTAAAGCATTCTGAAGTTGTTGGGTTTTCCGTTCAAGTCGCTGCAGTTCTTTTTTTTACTACATATACAAACGATTCCATAGCACTTTCTTAAGATATGTCCAGTTCATTTTTCATGACCTTACATCCACTTCGGATATCAGCGCACTTAATAAATGAGGGGATTGTCATTGCTTTAATAATTACAGAGGTATATCCTACATAGCTGGTCGAAAACTTCCAAAGCTAAGTATAGCTTTCAGTCTAACAAATCAACAATAGACAATTTTTTTTCTTTTATCAAAACGGAGTACTCAGGCATTTGTACTCCTTTTACTAGCATCCATCACATCAGAGACGAGTACTTGCAGGCCAATGCCAGCGCAGAGATAATACTCCAAGGAGTCATCATCTCACAGCAAGCGTCGCAGGATGTTGTGGGTACAGTAAGTGTACAGTGTTTCAACCTGGAGAGTCATGCCATCTGCAGTTATGTTCATATAAAGCCCACAGTCCATGGAAGCTCTAACTGTGGTTGGCCGTGGCTCAAGTGGTATCGGACGGTTTTGGCTTCAAAACCAGCCGGGCCTGAAAGACATTCTCTTTTTCAGACAACTAAAATCACGGTAGATGAGTGTCCAGAATACAACAAGTCTAATTACACTAATAATTTAGTCTCCCCATTAAATGTTGGATGCCACCCATGGAACGAAATAACAACTGAGTCCAAAAATCTGTCTTTCCCTCTCTGTCCCATTTTCCTAAAAACTTAACACTTTAAGTGCAGTCATACCCAATACCCACTTGAGTGGGTATATCGTATCGTCGTATCGCAGGTTCGGGTATTAGAAAACATTCCTCTGAGCTTTGCCTAGCAAGTTTGCCGCTAACTCAGTCAATTCAGCCTCCCGACTGCGTTGAATGAAGCCTTGCATTTTCGAAATAGCTTGAAACTCGTAAGGGGGCTCCGTAAGTTTTTAAATATCTCCGTTTGAAAAGGGGAAGTGAAATCTGACATTGCCTCTTCTAGAAAGATACAAAGGCCTCATCCTAGTTCGGTTCTGAAGCCATCGGTGAAGACTCGACCACAGTGCATTTCTGGCCCAGATTCTTGTTTAAGTCATTCCTGTGCACAAGGAAAGTCGATTTCGTATTTTCGCAGCAAAGGGGGGAAGAAAAGCTTTAAATCGCCTTAAATCCTAGAAATGACCAATGAAAGTCAGGTCGATGTTCACTATCTCTTCAAGGCATCATAGGACATTATTTAATGCACTGAGCCGTTTAAAGTCATGACCGAATTCTGGATCCGGAATGGAAAAATAATCATTTCACATCATATAAGGCTCAAGAGTATATAATAAGTCATGGAGACGTGCATCGGATTTCTGCATGAAGACTCGCTGTCATGATACTTCTTTAATCTTGCTGATAGTTCGCTGTCCAGTATTCAGAAGGAATGTATTTTCTAAATCTATTGAAATACATACCATAGATATCGCAGCTTTTCTATAGTCCGATTTAATAGAAGCTCCATGGTGAAAATTGAGCGGAGAGTAACGTCGAAAAACGTTGATACTTCGGACTGTGTGCAGTAATTTGGAGTCAAGGTCAATAATCGTATTAGTCTTGCTGTATGGAGCTGAGCTGGTTTTAGGTACATGCGAAAGGAAAATACAATACTCCGTCGAACATATCAGTATAAGTACGAATGGATTTTTTTAGAGTTTGTGTTCCTCGAAAGTGTATCATGATTCCAAACATTGGTCATAGAGAACTTACAAGAAGTAACTTCCATTCAATTACAATGTCTTTTTGCGTGTAAAAACCCACTACTTACACCTTCCAACGAAAGTACTTAAGATTTAATCGATTTTAACTGCTTTACCTTAATTCGATTATATAGAACGCAACTTTGGATTAACTGCCTCCTGGTTGTTACGTCGTAATCGCATGTAACCTCAGACAAAAAAAAAAATATGTAGAAACGAATTAAATCTGAGTAGTTGTTCTTTTGTCGTTGTTGGTAAATGGTATTCCCCTCCTATGCGTGGGAAATTTTCCAAAAAAAACCTGCTCGCAGCTCAGTCGATCGAAAAGCAATTAGTTTCCGTTCATCTACAGAGAAAATTATGAAATAGTCAAGAAAATCGATTGTCATGAAGTGCCAAATCATGTTGAGAGGTCTATGACATTTCGCGTTTGAGTTTCGTGTAGCACGCACTGTTACACTGAAACCCATTCGTCATTACTAAAGGAAGCATTCCACTCAATTTCTCCTTCAAAGAATAACTTCATTTTGTGTCGATGATTACGGTTATAGGTTAGTTGAAAATTATTTCCATCTATCATGCACTACAAGTCAAGTGTACGTGAATTTTAGTCAAGGTTATGGACGCAATTTTCACTGATTGATTA
Source organism: Volucella bombylans (assembly GCA_949129095.1). NCBI lineage: Eukaryota > Metazoa > Arthropoda > Insecta > Diptera > Syrphidae > Volucella > Volucella bombylans. The sequence continues at coordinate 136,934,879 of OX422143.1, forward strand.
CAGGACTTAAGAGTTGCAACACTTTCCATAGAACTGTATAAAAACATCTTTGCCATCAAAAATTCATAAACGACAAGAATTTCCAGCTCGTAATGAAATGTTAAAGGTGTTCAGATATTTTCTAAAATTAACAAGTGTCACTTCTATAAATTTCAAGTTAAACCCCGATGTCATTTAAAGATACTCAGCCATTTTCATGTCTTCATTGACCCTTTTCACACTTATGCTTGAGAGGACTTGTCTGTATGTCATGTGAAAGAATTTACTTTCTCCAAAATGTAAATCTGTACATACATCTATCTAGATATGTAGAAGTGTAACAGAATATACCATACTCATAAGATAGACCATCGTTCAGGGAGGAAAGAAAACATTCAACTTCAATTTCCTGTTCATAGTGTGTTTTTTATTTCCAGGAAGAGTCTTAAAGTAGTCCTTATTAAAGCTCCAATTTTGTGGATTTTTTTTTTTTAAAGAGCGGAGCATTTGCAACCACTGAATTTGAGGAAAATTAATTTTTATATAAGCCCGAAATATTCGTATTTAGGTCGGGGATAAGAACGACTGTGGTCTATACAAATCCTTAGAATGTAAAATGCAATTTTACGCCATAAAGTGTCATACAGTCCACCCTAAGTAGTTAAATTGTTGGTATTGTACGGTACGATGACGCCTTCTAAATAGATGCAAAGATTTGGGTTTGCAGTTTCGAAAAAACAGCAATGCGAATATTTGGTCTTAGTTCGATTGTTTCGGAACATGTTACATTCCAGCGCATTTGTGAAATTGTTATGACTTAACTGTGGTCCGAAAACCTTTCAACTTGCACGAAAATAAAAGACATTAGACTTTGTACACTGCCTTGTTCTACTCCAAATTGAACTTCAGGTTTCCCAGCTACTCTCGCTGCGCATTTAGCTTTCGTTCTAACGAAATCGTACATATCGCATTATATACCGTCTCGGGTACATTTTAAGTTGAATTAAACATCTCTGTTGAATGCTATTTCAAAATTGGTGAAGACAAGATGCAAATCTTTTGAAACGTCGCGGTCTTAATCCATCTTAATCCAAGCATTTGATCAAATATCGATTTGTGTCCTAAAAAGACGCTCTGAGTTCATGGAGTTGAATAATATTGCGTCGTCGACTAGCGTCGTAGCTATTACGCAGTTCCTAAATCTCGATATTCACAAGGGTACTTGGAGAACTGCTTATCAATCAACCGTCAACCAAATTGAGGTTCGGAAGTTTTACCAAAAAGTAAAAAAAATATGAAGCGGATACAAACCCCAAACCGAAGCTCGTAGAGACGAATAAGGGAACATCGTAGTAGAACCGCAGTCGATGCTGAGGATTTGAAAAGAGCATTTCTGTAGACTGTACAACGACGATAACAAGCCAAATATTGTAACGCCATCTTAAGTAAGTAAGTTAGCGAAATTAGCTATTAGCACCGATCGGTGCTTTGCATTTTTTCGTGCTGCCCTTATTTACTTACTTAATTAGGTAGCGCCATAGTTCGGGATGAATCTGGGTTTCGACTAACAAGCCTCTCCAGTTAGTCTAGTCGTTAGCTAACTGCCTCCAGTTGCGCACTCCAAGTCGGTTGAGGTCCCTACTACTCGTAGAGAAGTGAGATCTTCCTGTAACCCGTTGTCCTTCCGGGTTAGATTCGAAGACTATGTGGACCGGAGCATTGGCGTCCATTCGTTATACACGTCCTAGCCATCTCAGGCGACTGATGCGCAGTTCTCTGACTAGGTCGATGTCGCTGTACCGCTCGTGTTGCCCTTGCCTTTATAAAAAGAAAGAGCATGCGACCAGGTCCCATCATTCCATTGAACAAATTCGAGAACCTTTTAGTGACTGTATGACCCCGATTCAATCATGTTGCGGCTTTTGTGCGCAATAGCTGAGGGAGTGACTCTATGGTTAATTAACTCTTCTTCGTTAATTAACTCTCTTATTACTCCTTCCATCTATTGCAAAACTCGCTGTAACTCGATATCAGGTATCTCTGTTCGCCTTCAATATATTTCTTTGGTGGAGTCTCTTCCAAGTTATTTATTCGTTTCCACAATATTAAAAAATTAGCTGGTTTGCCTGTGTTTCCACTTTGCAATTTTTCTAGTGCTTCTAGCCAATTTAAGGATTGAAATGGTATTTCTTTTTACTCGCGATATAATCCAGCTACTGCTACCAAATGTGTACGAGCTACGGCTTTCTTTGCCTCTTTTTTTTCGTAGTATATTGTAGTATAATTCAAAACGCTAGATTTTGCTATTTGCACTGTACTTAATCCACGCTTGACAGGTTTAACCTTTGCTTCCTTACACCACTTCTGACTCATCATTTCACCTCCACGTTTCTTTATTTATGCGAGCATTACTCTAACATTTTTCATAGTTTGTGTGCTCACTCTACCTCTTTGCTTATGCTTGTTTCAGAATTTTGCGTACAAAGTTGGCCTCTTTCCTAATTTAAGTTGAGACATTTTATTTCCTCGACGGAGGCCGGTTTCCGTGAGCTTTTAACTGATTTCTTCATGAAAACTTGGATCGGCAAAAGTCATTGCTGGCTTGTTAGTCGTTCGCTCAAGATCACTCTAGAATGCTTTATTCGCTGTCTGGTATTATTCTAGCATAGAGGGTAGTCTGTCTAAGCTTGATGCCCAAGTTAAGCATATTTTCTATCGCTGAACTTCTGGTTCCAAAATCTTCCATGGTATTCTTATTGGCATAATCGAGCTGAAAATGTAAATTTTTTTGCCTACTTGTGCAATGTCCAATTGATGTCCATTTAACAGTTTCATGGGCATAATCGGTCTATTATTTTTGAGTCTTATCTTGGAGTTGAGCTATCAAAATAATAGCTACACCCTTTTTATTCTGTTCCAGTCCGTAATAATACATTCGTATGTAAGTTGAAGTAGCGGACTCATTTCGCCACTTGTTTTCTGAAATCAATAACATCGATTTAACGTTACCGTAATACGTTTTCGAGTTTGAAACTTTTTGCCGTCATTATGCCGACGTACGTAATTCAGTGGGGTCATAGACGTTCACTTGATGGTGTACTTCCTTCATCCGTGTGGCGCTGTTTAGAACCCGATTCTGGTTTCTTACTCAGCTTTAGCTACTTTGGATTAGAGATATTCGTAGATCGGAAGCTACGCTGAAAATCGAACTCTTGGTTGGCCTGTAGTATTTTAAAGAGGTGGTGGGTACCTCATGTAGCTGAAATCTCAGAACACAGTGTCCAGAGAGGAAGTTGGAAAACCTCCTAATATTCCTGTTGGGAATGAGGATAGTCTTGAAGTTTTTTTTTTCAATGGTTGTTGTAGTCTATGCTTCAGTATGTTAAGCGCTGCTCCTTAAGTGGCATGTTGAGATAAGATTTAGAAATACCTTAGAAAATTTCACCCTTATGGAGTTCTTCTTTTTTTGTTGATTTTCTGTGAACAGGTACACATCAAAAACTGACCTTGTTGAGCTAAGCTGGGTTCTGGAAGATTTTGGAACAGTCTGTTTTTGAGTTCATACATAAAGAATCAATCGCAGTAGATACGAGTACCATATAAAGGGTGTTTTTTTTTAGAGGTTTGGTTTTTTAATTGGCAACACTATTTCTACAGATTGTCAATTTGACAGTTGGAAGTTTGTTTGTGGTTAGTATGTTTTGCCATTTTACGATGAATAGATTGGCGCCAGAACAGCGCTTGCAAATTGTGCAAACTTGTTATGGAAACCATGGTTCGGTTGGCAAAACTTATCGTGCGCTACGTCCATTTTACGGTCGACATAATCGTTCAACAGAAGAAGTTATTGCCGTTGTGGAGCGCAGTGTTGAGGAGAATTCGAATGAGTCGATTCGCCATCGTGCACAACAATTGGAGTTATGCCCATCCACTTTGTGGAAGATTTTACGGAAAGATCTTGGCATAAAAGCTTATAAGATCCAGCTTGTGTGAGAGTTGAAACTGCGTGATCATTATACGCACAGTAGGTTCGGTGATCCTCATTTTCAACTCAAAATTTTGCTCTCCGATGAGGTCCATTTTTGGTTAAATGGATATGTAAACAAGGAAAATTGCCGAATTTGGAGTTTAGAAAACCCAGAAGCCTTTGTCGAGACACCCTTACAACCATGAAAACTGACTGTTTGGTGTACTTTATGGGCTGGTGGAATCATCGGCCCATAGTTCTTTAAGGACGATGCCGACCAGAATGTTACCGTCAATGGAGAGCGCTATAGAAACATGATTTCTGACTTCTTCGTTCCTCAGTTGAATGGCATTGAAGTGGCAGAGCTTTGGTTTCAAGAAGATGGCGATACATACCACACGGCGCGTGACAGCATCAATTTATTGCGAGAAACATTTGCTGAGCGCATAATTTCGCGTAGTGGACTTGTGAACTGGCCTCCACCATCCTGTGATCTCACACCTTTAGATTACTTTCTTTGGGAGTATGTGAAGTCACTAGTCTATGCCGATAAACCAGAGACGTTGTACGATTTGGAAGTCAACATTCGATGTGTTATTGCTGATATACGGCCCAGTTGCTCGATAAAGTTGTCGAAAGTTGGACCCATTCGAACTAGCCGTGGTGCGCATATGCCCGATCTCATATTTAAACATTAATGGCGTAAAATTATCTATTGAACAAAGCTAATATTATAGACATTAACATTAGATTCAAGTATTTTATTTCATTTTGAATTTGTATACCTCTAAAAAAAACAACCATTTATTTGGCAAATAAATCGGTTGCTGGATACTTTCGATACCCGAAGGAAAAGTTTGTTTCGACATGCCGTGTAGCAAGTTCCCATAGCTTCTTTGAGCCGAGACATGCAATTATTTGAGGACGCTTGTGTTTCATGACCCTTGTTGTCAATTAATTAATTGGTTCTCCATCTTACATAAGTGTGGGTGGTGATAAGGCTAACTTTCATTATACATACAAAACTAAAGCATAATTTTTGATGAAAAAGCCTACGTTTTGGAGTACGTATCAGTATGTAAGTATTAGACGACGATATTTTCTGATTAGAAGGTCTATTCTATTTGGCTGACTAAATGGTTACCTTAAGTACAGGAACCATGTTTACCTAAAGACGGTCACTTCAATCCACCCAGCAAATTTGAATGAATAAGCCTTTTCTAGAAACTAAATCGGTTGAGTCTCTGGCAGGGCAGTTCAGAACATAAAAAAGCGTGAAATGAGGATGATGATTCCAGTCAGACTTTGTTTCTGTATCGTAGGACGATATGATAAAACCAAGGTCTTCATATTATCTGGAAATAAAATTTTGTGCTAAATAATTTCCAAATAAAATTACATGGCTATTAGCGCAATCAACCTTTAGCCCAGGAATGTTGTTAATACGGAGGTCCTCAACACTAACTACAGTTGACTAAGCTATGTAATTGCAAAAGCTCGTGAAATAATGGGTCACAAGAGCATTGTAAATTTATATGACATCTCTGTACGAGTAAATCCTTTTAAAAGCTATCCAGTATACCCAAGGCCTCTATTTTTAATGCAATAGTTAGTGGGTACAAAACAATGCAAACTTTATCCTTACCTTTTCAAAGAAACTGCACAATGTAAGGTACAATCGTTTTCCAACTTCTCTTATTTTTAAGAATCCTTTTCCGGAAATCAATAAAAATCAATCAAGCCCAGTTGTGAGCTTTAAATCATTTACTCTGCTCTTACAGCAACTTGGTCAAGGAGTTGGAAAACAGTTCAACCAAAACAGCCTTGACTCTTCGTAATCCAATTAAAATCGTTTCTCTGTTTTTATTTTTTATTTCTGCGAGAATTAAGAAAGTTGAAAGGAAACAAATCTGTTGGTAAAAAAGGCAAATACAGAACCAGATGAGAAAGGGAATAAGTTGCAAACGAATTCATGGGAATTACATCTGGCAGCAGGTCGGTTGTTTTGCTTTTTCTGTTTACCTTTAACCAGAGAAAATACAATTTCTTCTTGGTAATTAAATGGGACGGATGAAGTGATAGAAAAACATAGCCAATGAAGTTACATTTTGTTATTTTGTTTTAATGATGTTCAGGGTTTCTAGAGATACTTTAACTAACCAGTTGCCCAAATTTAGGATAACATTATGTAAAAGCTTGTGACCTACGATGAGAACGGTTTTGTCTTCACCTTTCAGTTAGTTTACTTGTCAAATAAAACATACTGACCTCAGATATATTGTACTTAGATGGATTGTCCCTTTTTCTGTGGTCTCCTGTCTGCGGCTGATGGCTCTTATTATCTCGAGTATCTGCCCCTATCAATGTGGATGATATTGATATTGATATTGATGTAATAGAACTGAAAGATATCCTCACGGTGTATTCTCGAATAAAGTCGAATGTCTGGGGTCCTCCTGTATAATAACCACAAAAGCGCTATCGAATTGCTGGTACTTGTAAGGCACTTTTGCCAACACCATCTGCAATGTGCAGCGGTTTGTCCTTTGCAATGCGTCGATTGTCTTCTAATTTTCCGTAAGTCTGTTACTGCTTGCTTCACTGGATTCCAAGGCCTCGTTTTTGGGCTTTCTGCATCATGTCTGGCACTGTTGCTATGGCTTTGGCCCCAGCCTTAGCTCATACTCTGTGACCTTGGGTTGATATGATTTACAATTTACAATGACACTAGAATTCTAATTGCTAGGTAAGTGTTTACTCACTTACTTAGATGGTTCTATGGTTCGACCTCAGCTAATATGCTTCTCCAGTTGCCCTCCTGTTTGACACCTAAGATCAGGTCGTCTTCCACTGCTTTGCCACACCATGCTGTGTTCTTCCCATTATGCCAATATAATTTGCTTATGCGGGTAGCTGAACAGACTTTTGAAAGTTGGTGTTTTTGGAGTTTCACGAACTATGTTGAAAAAATCACATTACAATCGCCTTTTTTAGGTCCTTTTCTGACTTTGAAGCTCTTGCTTTTGTCATTACTAACTCTGGAGAAGTGGTATGTATTCTCCATCGTCATCTTGCATAGTCGAATGAGCTTGGCAGGGATGCAAAAGGATGGCTCTGTACAGTTCGTCTCTATAGATCTGGTAGTATCACATGCTGCCTGAAATCAATGAAAGAGGTGGTGTATATCGATTTGGAACTCCTGAGTTTTTTTTCAAGGAATTTTTTATATGGTGGACTTTCCTGGCCTAAAACTACACTGATTGTATACGAAGGATCTTAGGCGTTGACATACTATGCGAAACAGGATTTTAAATGCGATGTTGAGGCGACATATTCCTATGTAGCTGTCACACTTCAGGAGATCTCCATTCTGAGATTCCTTTTGTCGGGCATACGTTCGTCGACCCCGATTTTGGAGAAGGGTTGAGGTTTACTCCATATCTAATCATAACCTGTTGCTTTAAACAGCTCGACAGTTAAGCAGCTTCATTATACTTAAGTTTGGAAACCATCATCTTCGTGGGTTGTTGTTTGGGATCATCTTTTAACAGTCTGCAGAAATTAATCTTTCCAGCACCGACTACACTATAAGTTTTCTTTCTTATGCAGTTTTCTGCTCGGCCTTTACAGTGTTATTGTAGCATGATCCTTTTATTTTTTGGTAAAATTTCCGAATTGCATTCTTCTGGTAGCACCTCTCAAATTCTTCGATGGAGCACCTCTTGTGCTCTTTCTTTTTCCTTTCGAGGAGCCTTTGTTCTTCCTTGCCTTCTTTTCTGCTGCTGGTGGAGTCTCTATGACTCTCTCGTTCTTTTCCGTAGAGCCACTCTATAAATTCGATGTTTTTCAAGATTTGCCTATCTGCATTCGTCATCGAACCAGCAATGTTGTTTTTTTTTTTTGTTGGGACGGGGTGAAACTCAATGTATCAGAAAAAACCTTTCTGGTTACTCTTTGCCGGAGATCCCATTTGTCTTCAACTTTCGATGCTGGCGGCATCGCGTTCCTCGAGAAGTTAAGGGAAATGCGATCGGAAAAGGCTCTGGTAGTCTGTAAGTACAACATCAACCATTTCTTAGGTTCAATTCAATTCAATTTATTGCTATAAACAAATTGTAAATTAAGACAATGTCTCTTATAGTACTAAGTGATAATATTTAGTTACAAAATGATAAGTAATAGTAATTATAATGATAATAATAAAATAAAAATACTAAAAAGGAAAAAGAAAGATTTAAAAAAGGGAGAGGAAATAAAATAGTTAAGAAATTGGAGAAACACTGAGGTAGAGTTGATAGTGAAGAGATGCATTAAGAAGAAAAGTACACATGCAAGGCAGTTTTGAAGCTAGCAGTATTTGACAAGCACTTTATATGAGACGGTAAGTTATTCCATAGTCTAATAGCATAAATGAAAAATAATCGCGATGAATTGAGGTATTTGCAACGCTGAGTGCTAATGTTGAAAGTTCTTCTGGAAAGGGAAAATTCCAGTTTGGAGTAAAGGTAAGGGGGTTGCTTATAATTTGATGTAGAAATATGCGATTTCTGAAATCAAGGTGCTTTCTCAATGTACAGCCAAGAAACCGGCATGAGAATTCCGAGATTCTATCGTATCGTTGCCTTGCATAAACATACCGAACAGCATCATTATAAGCAACCTGGAGCTTTCGAAAAGATAGTGAGTCAAGGTCACTGTAGACAGCTGCAGCATATGAAATAATGGGTATTAAGAGGGTGAGCACAAGTTTTCGGCGAGTATTCAAGGGGGTATAGTTGGCAGAAATCCAAAGTTTACGCAGGCATCCGTACACGCGGTTATAGCCGGAAAGCTTTCGGTTTATGGTGAAACCAAGACTTGTAGCCACCTCAACTAGCCTAATCTTGCTACCAGCTAAGCAAACATCAGCAACTAGACTTAGCTCAAAAGACTTGTTTGATATTGGAAGTACTTGGCATTTTTTGGGTCCAAAGCTAGTCCATTTTTAGTTGCCCATTCAACAATGGAAGCAAGATCCTCATTTAGTAGTGACACTAGTTCACCTATTTTATTAACCGGATGAGATAGGTAAAGTTGTACATCGTCTGCATAGAAATAAATAAGCGCGTGCTTACAAATTGATGCTAAGTCATTTATGTACATGCAGAACAAAATTGGGCCCAATATTGATCCCTGCGGAACCCCTTGAGAAGCTGACCGGAGACCTGAGCGATTGTTACCAACAACGACTACTTGTGACCGTCCACATAAAAAGTTTCAAATGAGCCTTACAGCTCTTTCACTAAAACCATAGTAATGGTGCAGTTTCCAACAAAGAATGGAATGATTCACTCTGCCAAAAGCCTTAGAGAAATCAAGCAGGCAGAGCAGCGTCACAAATCCTTTGTCAAAATCTTGCCTGATATCATCCAAGATTTTTACCATGGCGGAAGAACAGCTATGGCTGTTCCTAAAGCCCGATTGGAATGGGCTCAACAGGGAATTTTCAGCCAAGTGTTTCTGAATTTGTGACTCTATTACCTTTTCAAAGATCTTAGACAGGCAAGGTAAGATACTGACAGGTCTGTAGTCAGAAGCATCGGTAGCAGTAGTATTTGCAATATCATGTTATTTTTGATTTGGCATGGGAAGGTGGGAATCTTGCATAAGACGCTAATGTCCGCCGCCTATTCCGTTCCCAAACAGACCTATTAGATGCCTGAGCAATTCTCCATTGAATTGCATCGAATTGAATTGGATCAATTGAATCTTGTGGGTTTTATGACCCAACATTTTATGTAAAATTCAGTGGAAGTTGTTGGTCGTTTGCCCAATACCTGATATTGATTTCAATTTGGCAAACCTGTGTTTTCGGCCACACTTCGAGTTACAGAATCAATATTCCCGGTTGATCTTGCTTTATGGTCGCAATTTCGGTTTACATTACTTACTAGGGCCAATAGTTTAAATTTCTGAACAAATTTAAGAATTGCTGAGCGTGAAGGCGCTTCAAGTTGACCGAAAAAACTTTTAATTTTACAAATTTTTTAATCAATTTTAACAATTTCAGTGCGTCGTCGAACGTTTTGTTACCCTATTTTTATAAACGACAGCATATTGTGAAAATAGTGGACCTTTGATTATTAATCCTTTTACGATATTTACTAGATTCAAGCTTCAAGATTCATTGGCTTGTACTGCATTCCTAAAAAGAGCAGAAGTTCCATGTTTGAACACAAAAATGTTACTTAATGTACATATATGAACCATGTGCTATACCTTGTCGCGTATAGAAAAAACGCTGTAGCTTTGGATGTCTGCGAAATACTAACAACTTCTCTGATTGTGCAAAAATCACTCTCAACATTGACATTTGGGCAGTTCAGAGTGTTGCAGTAATGAGTTGCGAAACAAAGTTCGATCAAGTTCGGCATTGCATAAATTTATTTTGTACTAGTAATGATAATCTTAACAATTACGAACATGAATGTTCATATGAAGTGGTTACACCGTCTGTTGGAATATATCTGAAAACGGAGGTTCTTTTCTTCAAGAAAGAAGAAGGAAGCCAACTAATGCTAAAACGAATCACTATCCATTTCTCCAACATAGTTAAGTATTAGATATGGGTGCCAGAATAACAAACTTCTTTTGATTTCACATGTCCCGTCTAAAATTGTGAGGCGCTGTCGGGAGAATGGGATTTCAGATTTTGCTTCATTGAAAAAAAAAACACAAAATCATTCTGGAGCATTGCTAAAATAGTGAAAAACACGAATAGAAAGCAGCTGTATCTGAAAGATTCAGGAACTACTCTCTTTACGGACTTTGAAAAAGCACTAGCACTAGCGCAAATTTTTTAAAAAAATCATAGTGTTTCGTATATGTAGCAAATGAAACAATCTTCTCTGGCTGAGTATCACTTTAATACTGAAGTCTTTAAAGGGTTTACAATATAACAATTAGTCTTCTACTGTATAACTACAATTGGTCTTATACTATAGTTTTATATTATGATTGTGGTATACAATATCTTCTATAGTATAAATACAAATATTTTGGTTCAAGGTGCTATCCAAAACTTAGTAAACAATCCCAGGCAAATCCCTATTTGCGATTTCGTAACTGAAGGAGACATAGAGTTTGTTATTAAAAACTTAAAAATAAAAAAAATAAATTCATAATTTTAATAAAATAAAAAATAAAAAAGAAATGTAAATATAATAAAAATATTTCAGTTTCTCTTATATATTTTTCCACTTCTAACATAGTTTTAAAATTGTCTGCCATTGAAATTTCTTTATAACTTTTACTCCGACTCAGGCCTTGACCTTAAGAATATGCTATTCCTTCAATAAACATTTTTTTACTATCTTCAACTAAGTAAGAGCGAGGTATATTACATACATCCAAAATTTTTCCTGGAGTCCACCTGTTGTCTTTTTGAATATAAATTGTTTGATCTTTGTAACCTGGTTTTCTAGTTTTGGAGTTTTTGTTGTAGTATTTTGCATATTGTTCAGTTTTATTTTTAAATTGTTCCTGTATATTTTCATTTATAAGTGGTCTTAGCATATTATCACTTATTGGAAGTTTTGTTCGTAGCCGACGATTATATAAAAGTTGAGATGGAGAATATGTCATGTCTTTAACAGGAGAGCTCCGATACTCAGGTAATGCTGTGCAAAATTCCTCATGAGAACAGTTTTTCTTAAGCATTGATTTTACAATTCCTACTGCTCTTTCTGCTAAGGCGTTACCTTTTGCGTATCCGGGGCTACGAGTTCTTAACTGAACTTGCCATCTTTGTAAGAAATTCTTTAGTTCACGTGCCGGAAATGTGTTGTTATCGGCGATAATTATTTTTGGTACTCCTAGTCCTGCAAATAATTCCAACCAATGCCTTTTAACCTCTGCGACTGTTTTGTTTTTTAGTTTCCGAACATCGATCCATTTTGAAAAATAATCAATTGTAACTAAATAGCTGTTATTTTCAAACTCAGCTATATCGCATGCAATTTTTTCCCATGGAAGAGCGGGTATTTCTTGAACTATCATTGGTTCTTTCTGGTTTTTATTTTGATATATTTGGCACAATGGGCAATTTATTATAACATTTTCTATGTCCATATCCATTCCTATCCAAAAAAGAAGTTCCTTTGCTCGTTTTTTTGTTTTTGTTATGCCAAAATGACCTTCGTGAAGAAGGCGTCAAATTTTCAGTTTTAATTTTGAGGGAACTATTATTCGATTTTCATAAAACACAATTCCTTCATCTGTATGTATAAAATCTTTTATTTTCTAGTATGGTTTTACTTCATCACTACATTTTTCTTTTCTTAACGGCCATCCTTCTTGGCAGTATTTTATTACATTGCTTAGCGCTTTATCATTAGCAGTTTCTGACACCAATTCTCTTTTTGATCCTTCCGTCATATCAATGCTCAACACAGTTTCCATTATTTTTCTCTCTTCCATAGCTTCTTTAGTTTTGAAAATATGCCTTGAGAGATAATCGGCAACATTCTAAATTTATATCATATTTCCACAGTTTCATTAACATGCGTTGCAATTTACCTGATGGAACCTTATGAATGTCTCTTTTAATTAATGTCGCTAGTGGCTTATGAATGTTTTGTATCGTAATAGTTTGTCCATATATCTAATGGTGAAACTTATTCACCGTAAACAGAATTGATAATAGTTCTTTTTCTATCTGAGCATATCTCTTTTTGAGTTCAGATAACGCTCTGCTAGCAAATGAAACGATGCGCTTGTTTTGTGTCAGACAGCAGCCTATTCCATCTTGGCTTGAATCGCACTGAATTAAAATTTCAGCTCCGGGATCAAACGGTGCTAGTGCCGTTGCCTTGCAAATTTCTTTTTTATTTTTTATATTATCTACTACAGCTGTATGTGATTCTGTCCATATAAATTGTGAGTCTTTTTTTAAAAATTCTCTTAATGGTGCACTCAACTCGGCCATATTAGGTACAAACTGTCTTACATAATTTATCATTCCTAAAAATTTTTGAATTTCAACCTTGCTCTTCGGTGTTTCTAAATTATTTATGCTTTCTATCCTGTCTTTATCAATTTCAATTCCATTTCCCGTAAATACCAGACCTAGATATTTAACTTTTTCTACGCAGTATTGAAATTTAGAGGGATTAAATTTAATATTTCTTTCTCTAGATCTATTTAAAACATTTCTCAAATTCTTATCGTGTTCCTTTTTTGTTGCCCCCATTTTTAAAATATAATCTATGTAGATCATCACACCCGGTAGATCTCCAACATTTTGTGTATTCATGCGTTGGAAAACCTCTGGGGATGTTGCGATCCCGAAAGGCAAACGGTTAAACTGAAAATTTCCATATGGAGTCGCAAATGTGCAAAGCTCAGCTGAAGACTCGTCCAATTTTACATGCCAAAAACCATTCTTGATATCAATTACACTAAAGAATTTTGCATTTCCAATCCTTGCTGTAATGTCTTCAACCGTTGGAAGAAGAAATTTTTCCTTTTTTATGTATTTATTTAGGGCCATATGATCTAGGCAAATCCTTATAGTGCCATCTGCTTTCTTTACTATGACTATATTTGAGACCCAATTTCTAGGGGTTGATATCGGTGATATGATCTGTAATTCAACCAACTCATTCAGCTTATGTTTTAACTGATCGCAAAGTTTTATTGTTACTCTTCTTGGTGTTTTAATGCTACCTTTTGCACCCTAACCTAATTTAATCTTGTGCACCGTTGGAAAACATCCTATCCCAGTAAAAGTTTCTTTAAATTCATTCAAAATTGTTTCCTTACTATCTATTTCTGTTTTTGTTATTGCGTTGACCCGCTGTATTATCTTTAAATTAAGGCATGCCTTTAATCCTAATATTGATATATATTTTTCACGAACTATAATAAAATTTTCAACACTTACTCTGTTTTCAAACATGCAAACCATTTTACAAGATCCGAGTGGATATATTTTTGCTCCTCCATATGCTTCCAGAACTACTGTTGCACACCTGACATTTTTTCCCAAATGCTGGACAGAACCCTTTTTTATGCCAAGATTTGCAGTATGAACAATCTTTTACGTAACTTGAACTACTCTAATTTTCTCGTGCTGTCTTTTGCTGCCATCTTGGATTCCCTTGTTCCCCTCTGTTATACCGACCTCGCTGATTTTGGTTGCTGTTTTGCGTGTGGTATTTTCCACCTTTGTCTCGTTCTCTCACTTCCCACACCTTTGCATGACCCACTTCCTTCTCTCTTACTGCATTTTTATCCGCTAGCTTCACCATCATTACCGCTTTTTCATAATCGATATCATCTGATTTTAATAACTTTTCCCGCACTTTTCTGCCCGCTATTCCCATCACAATCCTATCTCTTAACATTTCACTTTCCACTTTAAATTTGCATGCCTTTACTAGTTTTCGTATGCCAATTAGGAAATCTTCAAAAGTTTCTCCAATGCTCTGCTTTCGTTTGTAGAATACATATCTATCGTAGACAGTATTCGATTTTGACGCACAGTACTTGTCAAACGATTTAAGCACTTTTTCATAATTTCTTAAGTCTTCACACGTGAGGTCAAAAGTTTTAAATGTTTTCCTTGCTTCATCGCCAATTTGATTTAAAAAAAACCGCAATTTTCTTTTGATCTGCTTCTGTTTCTAGACCAGCTGCCACAAGAAAAATTTCAAAAGTGTCTTTAAAATTTTGCCAGTTGTCGGCTGGGTTAGATGTCAAATCCAAATCATCCAATTTCTTCACAAAATCCATTTTAATTAAGCTTACTGAAGTCTTCTTTTTTATTGTCCCTGCTTCACCACTTTCGCTTTTACAACGAGAAGGTGTTATCATAACTTAATTTGATCTCAGACCGACTGCGCCATGTAGCAAATGAAACAGTCTTCTCTGGCTGAGTATCACTTTAATACTGAAGTCTTTAAAGGGTTTACAATATAACAATTAGTCTTCTACTGTATAACTACAATTGGTCTTATATTATGATTGTGGTATACAATGTCTTCTATAGTACAAATACAAATATTTTGGTTCATGCTATCCAAAAGCTACTAGCAAACAATCCCAGGCAAATCCCTATTTGCGATTTCGTAACTGAAGGAAACATAGAGTTTGTTATTAAAATCTTAAAAATAAGAAAATCAGGTGATCCACATCGTATCAATAATACGAGTATATACATATATAAGACACTTACCCTAAATTGAAATTAAATTCTTAGGATAATAAACGGATGCATAAAATTGCAATATTTTCCGGATGCCTGGATGCTCGCAAAGTAGTACCAATTATCAAAGCTGATAAGCCCCTGAAAATCCTGGGAGTTACAGAACAATAAGTCTACCAAGCAGTCTTAGTAAAATTTATGAGAAAGTCTTAAGAGAAAAAATTAGAAAAATGTATGTGCAATAAAAATAGTATACATATGTGCATCAAAAAGAATGATTTGCATTTAGGCGCTACCACAATACCTCTTACTTACGTAGATCTACTAGAATGGTTCTGCTTGATATAGAAAAGGCTTCCATACAGTTTGGCATAATTTTCCACCCGATATTTGTCCAGTCGTTGTTTTAGAATCCATGTTAAAATTGGCGTCTCTGATCTAGTATTGTTTGATTCTGGTGTTCCACAAGGTTCAGTCGTTGATCCTATTTTTTTTTTATATTTTTACATCTGATTTTCCAAATCTTCCAGATTGCGAGGCCGCTATCTTTGCAAATGATACAGCAATTTTTTCATCATATGAGTTCGCTCTTGACATTGAGACGAAGTTAAAAAATGTGATGGAAATATTGCAAAATTATTACAATAAATTGAAAATCAAATTGAATTTGAATGGGGTGGACATCAAGTGGGAGACCTCCGTTAGATATTTAGGTATATAACTGGAAAAAAAATTATTTTAATTTTTAGCGATCATATAAGTCGCACGTATAAGAAAATGGGCATTGCCATTAAAATGCTTTATCCTTTTAATAATAGAAAATAGTTCTTATCTTCTGAAAACAAAATTATCTTTCATAAAGCAATATTTCAGTCAATTTCACTTTATAGGTGTAAAGTATGGGAGACTATGCGATATCAATAAATTTCATGTATCTCAAAATAAGATCTTAAAAATGATGTCAAATTTGCTTTGGTATCATCCCACCTGCGATACATAGAAAGACCAATGCTGAATTGATCTCTAAGAAGATTGGTATTATTTCTTGAGCGCTGCTGTTTTGCTGATAGACCTCTGCTAAACGAATTAAGTACAAATATCCAGCACAAGCTAAAGAAGTTAATAAAATTTATAATATTGTTAAAATTTTAATACATACGAGGTGTGTTCAGTAAGGTGACTTTTGAAATTTTTGTTTTTTGCTGTGTTGATACACGTGTCCCGAATATATGTTGAAAGTATCAAGTATATAGCCCAGGTCCATAGAATCTTTTGCGAACGTTGCGTCGACATATTCGACTGATAGCTGGATAGAATATACACTTTGTTATGGAAGCAGGCCCATAAGCTACGGATATGACGGAAAGTACGAATTTAATCAGTCGATCCGTTGACAGTTCACACATTCACACATTGAGGACCATACATTCACATATTGAGGTTCACGCATTCACAAATTGAGTGTAAGTTCTTTCATTGGTGGAGCCATTGAGAGAATGAAGAGAAATTGTCATAAGTACTCGTAGTTTGAAAAGAAAATACGGCATTGTAACGTACGCAACAGATTTTATAGGCCGGGCCTTTTAGTTTGTTTCATAGATAAACTAACCTAGATGTCAAACTTTCCAGATATTGGAAAATCAAAACCGGTTTTCTACTGATCGTCCCTATTCGTGTGACACTGCCTGTGAATACGTGTGAATTGTCATCACTGCCAATTTCCCTCCCATTTTATACAAATCACGCCTATTTTAGTCAAAAAAACGTCATCCACTCGTGTAAATTGCTCTCATTCTAGCAATTTTCTTTGTAAATTGCTCTTATTCTAGCAAATTAAGAAGTTATAGAAATGTAAAAGTGTTGGAATTCACTTACAATGTGTCTTTGCGGAAGTTAAGGGTTTGCAAAAGCATTAGTAGAGTTTGACATCTAGGTTAGTTTATCTATGGTTTGTTTTTGACAGATAGAAAGGTTAGACGTGTTTTGGTGTATTATAAAAAATGGACCAACGATTTGCATCAAATGTTGTGTAAAAAATGGAATCAAGTCCTCTAAACACTTGAAATGTTAACAGTAGGGTCGGGTGAGTCTGCTCTAAGTAAAAAAAATGTTTAGAAGTGATACAAGCTCTTCCAAGATGTGAAGAAAACTGTTTTGGAAAATCGCCGAATTACCATAAAAGAAATTGCTTAGGATGTTGGCATAGCGGTCGGCTCGTGTCATGCAATTTTTTCGGATATTTCGGGTGTCAGCGAAGTTTTTTCCGAAACATCTTAATTTTGATCAGAATAACCGTCTCATGAGCATCGCTCAAGAGCTCTTGAATGATGATCCTGATAATCATGGCTCAGCCATAATTTTTACCGGATTTGGCCCCTAGCGACTTTTTCCTGTTCGCAAAACTGAAAGGATGGAGATTTGCAACGATTGAGGAAATAAAAACGGCATCGCTGGAAGGGCTCAAAGCTATACTAAAAAGTGCTTATGAGAAATGCTTCGTGGATTGGAAAAAGCGTATTGTATCAAGAGAGGACTACTTTGAAGGAGACAACATTAATGTTGATGAATAAATAAATATTTTTTTATAAAAACATAAAGTCACCTTACTTTTTGAACACACCGCGTATATATTTATTTATTTACTTCATAATATGTTTGGTTGTCTTTTTATATTTATATATATAGTATTTTTACACATAATTTCTATTATTTATTTATTTATTTATATATTTATATATTTATATGTTTATTTGTTTACTTAATTATTTATTCATTTATTTTTTATGTATTTTATTGATTTATTTAATTTTTGTTGTTTTTATATCTATTTATTGTTCTATGAGGTGATAAATTCCAAGTTCTAGTCAAGTCCTTTTTGTTTTGTTTTTATTAGTTGTTTGCCTTTTCTTAGAACTCAAAATTAAAAAATTGAGGTAAACGCTTGTTTAGGCCTGATTTTATTCAATTTATACATCGATCACTGACATGAAGCATTGCACTTGCTTATTAAATATTCCTTCCATTGTTGTTGTTAGACTTTTTCGGACCCATTTACTTCATAGTGTTTCTAATTTCTTTATTTAGTATCTCAATAAGTTACACTATAGAGCCGAAAGCGCTCGCAGCTAGTGCTCTCTCTTTTTTTAGCATAAAAATTTATTTATATGGTAATAAATTATAATAATAATAATAAGTTACGCTGAAAATTTATAACAATGAAACTACGAATATTTTGATTGAGTATAGCACTTTGTGAAAAAAAAAACCGGAACAGCGCTGGTGATCCTTAGTCCGCTACAGAAGTGGACGAAATTGTCTTCTCGTACACTTGACCATATTTCTGCTGTACATTTGTATAAATTTGATTACCACTATAAGGTATTTTTTAAATGCCTAAGAAAGCTCTTCATATCCGACTTAAAGTGATTATGTCTTTCGGACTTTCTGTTCGCGCTGAATGGCGAAAAGTATTGAAAAGAAAAAGATAATTAAAAGTCGCGCTGAAAATGGCGAAAATAAACTCTGCGAACACGAACTAAGTAAAAAACATGTCCTTTGGTGTTGAAAGCAGACAGCAGACTCACTGTTTTTATTATTTAAATTTGTTGAAATGTCAATAAGGTAACGTAATGTAATGTATTGTGTTTGTAAGATGATATCGTAACATTATGTTTGCGAGATAGTATCGTAACACTTTCCTCCCTATAGAAAGGACTACTTCAGCTTTATAACTGGCGATTGCAATTACCTAATTGCATTTGAGCTTTACTTTTTCTAGAGTTTTGCCACAGTCACCACGAGAATAAATCTAAAATTTGTGAGCGCAAAATTTCGTCATACACAAAATAACATGTCATAGAAGGGGGCTCTAATTTCTTCATTAGAATCATAGAGATTCGAGCATTCGATTAAGTCAACTCATAATACTCGTGGGAACATTACCGGAACATTATAATTATATGGATTATAGAAAGTTGATTAAAAGGAGTCTTATTTCGACTAGAGTTGATTTTCTATTAATTTATTCGTATTTCATCACTTTGACATAATACGTACATACATATGTAAGTGTTATCTGCTGCGCCGTGTGCAGAGATTAAGCTACGAGTATGAGAAAGCAAATACATATTGTAGCATACCAGTATAAGAGATTCAAAGACAGCTTTGGGAGTTTACTTGTCAACTTATGTTAATAGTCGTAAAGTCAGCTACAGTATTCCCCCTTTGGTACGTATACCGTATTAACGACTTATCTATCTGCAAGGTACATGTACTCTCCGGTTTGAACGTGCGGTTGTTGTGCAAGAAACTTCAGTATCAGCTGCTGGACGCACATTCTGAGTTAAAATAGAATATGAATTTTTTGCTTTGATCGTTAATTTTAATAGTGTACATAGTATTTATCAAATTTCTGCAAGACCTCGTACGGACCATCGTAAGGTGGAACCTTGACATTTCTGACAAATATATGGGTGCATCCCTTCAACGATTTTTGCACGAAAACCGTTTGTTTGGTGTAATGAGATGTTTCTGTTGGTTTGATTTTCGACATAGTGAATTTGAATTGTTGTACGAATTCCTCGTTGAAACTTCTCCTGGTAGTCGTAAGGTTGTACCAAAAATGAATTCAGCTGGTATTGATTTTATATCTCCCCGATTTGTTTTTATCGGGGAGCTAACAAAATAATCGGTAGTACATTATACCAATCGGATGTCTTGTAGCACATGATTGTGTGGATGATAAGGAGTAGTTTTAAAGTGTCTAATTCCTAATGATTTATTAAGTTTGGCGAATAAATTCGATTCAAATTGCCTGCCGATGTCCATTGTAATGTGTAAGGTAGTCCCGAACCGGCAGATATTTCGGCAGTTACATCTTCTATAGGGATCGCTTCAGGCCATCGTATAAAACGTTTTATTATAGTAAGAAGATATCGGTGTCCCATCGAAGAAGGCAGTGGGTCAACTATATCCATACTAATGTGGGTAAAATGTTGATCTGTCATTTGGTATGTCGACATTGGTGTTCTGGCGGTTAACTTTTGCCCGTTGACGGTCAGACGGACGGTCGGAATCAGTTTACGAGTTGATTTTTCCGAGTGCTTGTGCACTCTGATTAACGAAATTCATTCTGGAGCTTAATTTCGATTGCTGAGATAAATCCATTATTAATTATACACTCAAACATTTTTTTAACTGTAAAGAGAAACAACGTATGGGTTTTTGTCTTCACATATCTTTTCTTCAGTAAAGAAAAGACGGGTTGGCGAAGTTTACAGAGTTCGAGGAGAATGTGTTTCAATAGCAATTTTTAAGATTCGATTTTAACACCGTCCAGTCTCTGTGCCTTTTTACATGATTTAAATAATTTTTCACGTATTGTCATGGATGTACTCTAGTGAAATCTTTGACGTACCAGATTCGTACTTCTGTACTTTTTTGACAAATAAATCGGGTTTGAATTATTAGGCACGTTGGCAAACGCACCTTTCAAAATTTTATAAGCTTTATTAAAGTGTGCAAAATTCGGGTTTAATAATTTTTTTGACCTGGTTCCTGCTTTGTGATATTTCTGTGGGCTGTGGTTGCTACTTATTGGTGAACCGAGCCTTAGAGCGCTGATAAATTTAATCAAAATTTCACGATTTTTGAGGTAGACCAGTACACAGTAAGCATTTGGTGTTGTTCCGTCTCTATTCAAGACACTGATATATAACAAGTATTGGTTCCTACTGGTAGAGACGTCTTACATTATCCAATTCTTCATACGACTTCCACAATTAACAGTTTTCCTTGTGTAGATTTGTTCAATTTACATCAATTGCTGCTTACATAGAATTATTCATGCCATACTATACCCGTCAATATAATTAACCCTATACTGGATGAATTAAATCCTGAGCAGAAAACAAATTAAAGGCTCTTAAAATGTTTTTGTTTAGGGATTTTTAACCAACATTTTTAAAAAATAAAAAAAAGCAAATCGTAAATGGCTTCATATGCGTTGAGGGTTCCGAGAACACTGTAATGTTTATGTTATATATTTATCAAATCTGATTGCTGCAAGGTCAAGCACATTTTTTCAAAAGTGATTTGTTTGTTTTGCTAGTTTTGAAATCATACAATGGCAGGCGGAAATCATTCTAAACGGAGCCATGCGTTTATTGAGCATAAATCGATCGTGCGAAAATAAATTTTCTTTTAGTACTCTTTTGACCACAAAGGGACTCTGCATAACCCAATCGTGGAATCCAGCAAATTATCGCCACCCATATTTTTTTATAAACCTGAACAGCTTGAGGAGCAGAAATATCTCTGAACTGTCTTACTTTTCGCTGCTTGATGATGATTGGTTTTCTTCCAACACACTGTGACAACATCTTTGCAGGCAGGATACCATCCCAATTTCACTCCATCAAGTGTAGTCTTTTTTTCAATCATGCTTCTAAAACCTTGTTTTTTCAGTACTTTTTCTGTTGGTCCTCGGTTTAGTGTGACTGTGCCCAAAGATGGCAATCCATTTTTGTACTGGTGATTGCAAGTTTGGGACTGTGATATCAATTACACTGTTCAACAAAAATCAACTTTTATTGTGTGACATGCATAAAACATAGTTTCTTAAGTAAAATTACACTAGAAAACAGAAAATGACCTCAGATTTTCTGCATCACCCATAGATTTTTTGCTATAAAGTATTATGTTTTATACTGAATCGAAATCTATATCAATATATTTGTTACGTTACATTTACTTCAAAATGTTTTTGCGGATGTTTAACGGCGATATTTTGCCCCTGTGGCATCTCGGAGTGATTTCCAGCAGTAATTAGCAAGCATAGTAGGACTCCATTTGCCTTGGTATCGGAAATCTGTCACAATAGTCTTAAAAGTTCTCCATGCTCTTAGTTCAATATCAGTTAACATGTTGTCAAATTTACTATTTTTCAAAAGTTTCCGTATTTGTGGTCCAACAAATATGCCCTCTTTAATTTTTGCCTCACTAACTTTCGGAGATTTCTCTTTCAGATACAAGAACCCTCTACCGATCCGATCTAGAGCTTTAACGAAATTTTTCATTAAGCCCAATTTTATATGGAGCGGTGGTAGAAATACGGGTTTGGGATCAAACAGGAGTTCATTAGTAATAGTGGCCATTCTTTCTGTATATAACGACGACTTCGTGCACGGCTATCCTATTCACATAGAAAATAGCAGTGTTTCGTATACAGTCCTGCATCCAACAAGAAGCGTTATAACTTTTAAATTTCCACAGATTGACCACTTATAGTCTTTATACTGAATGTGTTGTAGGAGATATCGCATATTCTCGTATGATTCCTTCATATGAACAGCGAGAGCTATAGGCACAGATGGGTATTTATTGCCATTGTGAAGTAAAATTGCTTTTAAGCTAAGTTTACTGGAATCAATAAATAGGCGCCACTTGCTTGGTTCAAGTTTCTGCCCTAGCGCAGCAAAAAAGTAGCCAACATTCATGCAGTATACCAAAGTCCCTTCTTGAGCGAAACAATGTGCAAGTCCTTTTTCACATTTTCGGAAGTCACTTACATGTACGTCACATTCGAGGAGATTCCTTTGATTCCCTGATTTCACTAGTTTTAAACCTCTAACCAAATCATTCAGTTCAGCGTTTGAAATTAAATGCGGCTTTGTTGAACAATCTGGTGTTCGAAAGTTTTGATCATGGTCGATTTCCTGTTCGAATTGCATATCATCATTAGTTGAATCACTGGCACATTCAGGTGGTTTTGGAATAGGATATTCTTCACTATGTTCGACAGGCCGTAAAGCTGATGGTAAATTGGGATACTGCACAGTATGCTTGGACTTCGGGCCGATGATGCCTTGTTCAAACAAGTTATATAAGTCTTACAACATTATGGGCTTCTGACATACCATAATTTATTTTGATCTCCTACTTAAACTCCAAAATAAAGTTCCTAAGCTTTTCGGACAAGTTGGGTGAAATTACGTTTTTGGGATTTAAAAGTTAATTCCCCACACACATAACAAAAATTTTTGACATTATTCACACACTTCCTAGGCATTATACTTAGTCCGCTTTTACACGTCGCATGTGTGTAATGCGCATATTCTAGTTATTTTCTTTTGAACTGTGATTCAGTGATGTGCGCATTTTTACACGAAAGCCTTTCCTCCTTCTTTGGTTTTTCATGTTATTTGACAGCTCTCTTTCATTTCATCTTTGGGGCTCAGTGTTTCATAATTGAAAATAAGCCCGCTTGTTAATTCTTTGGTCCATTTCAGTTCATCCGCCATACTGAAATGTTGTGCTCGTAACTACAGCCAAAGAAATAATGAAGCAAATGCGAAAAAGAAAGAAGAGGGAGAAAAAGAAATGTCAAAAGAATGCAATGAAAATCTTACCCACATGCAGTTGGAATTTGGTTAATTGAGTATTTTTTGTTTCATTATCCCTCTCTTTTACACTCATTTGAATCTTTCGAAACATGCGACGTGTAAAAGCGGACTTACGAGTACTTGCTAATACACTGTAATAAACAAACATGCAGATGTAGAACACAAACACGATAGTAACGACTCTCCGCGGCACAGGATAGTAAATAAATCCATACGTTGTTGAATGCCTACTAATGCACACTATTGAGTGCTGAACTATTGTCTGAACACATCAAATCACGCAGAGTGGTGCAATATTTATTCGTTTCCATAAACAACTTTATCCAACATGCGTTGCATACTTACTAAAAAAAATTATGGATGATAAGCAATTTATATTTTCGTATTAGTTTTTAGAGTGCCGAAACAAATCCTGAACACCTAAAAATCTTCATGTCACAAAATATGTGTTGAACAGTGTTATCGGGGAAAAATTGGTGGTTGGCATGTTTAACCACTGTATACGAGTATGTAAGCCTCGTCACTAAGTTCTTAGGTGCTTTTCGGAGAAGGTGCTACTCTGCTCTCCAGCGTTATTGCAATTAATGGGTATTATTTGCTAATCCACCGCAAGAAGCTCTACTTTTGGAATAAGTATTGTAGAATCCGTTGACATGTTTTTTCTAGAAATGGTCCTATTTTAAAAAGTTTGCCGCATCCACCTGTTCCAAATCGGTGGGACCCCGCCCAATTATCAAGGCTTCGCCCTTTAATGACGTTGTCTAATAATGAACGGGGGCAGACGCTACCGAAGGTTGCTACGATTCGATTAGTCACAAGTTGCCGGTCATAGGTCTTGTTGGCGGCTGGACCACTGGTAGTCCCTACCAGGACTTAAATCACGGTACCATGTTAGTCAGGAGCCCCCTGTATCTCGGTCCGGGCCTGACTTGTTAGAGTTATCCCCCCTTGTGGGAGCGTCATGGTGGCTGTGGTTTAAACCCAAAATCGTGGGAAGAGTCTTACCTTGGGTTTTCCCTTGGTTTGACCCAATGTAGAGTTGCAATAAGTACTGGATGCTGCGACCCTAAGAGCAGTAAGAGGTTTTAGGTCCGCCTCGACTCATACCAAGAGTGGAATTTGTGCCGGCAACACAGTTCCGAATTGGTATCTGAAACAGTGAAAATGTTGGTGAGCGATGGCAAGGCGTATCCTTGCTCCCATGGATGTATGGGCATCCCGTAAGTTTAAGCCTACATGGCAGGTACTTACGTTAAACACATGAGCCGTTGTTCCAAATCGGTGTTATCATTGAAGCGTAAGAACCTTTTTATTATTTCCCACCTGCTGCGTGTCACCGTGTCAAAAAGATGTTACTGGCCAACAGATTTGCCCCAATAATGCCGCGAAGATGGCAGTTGTACACAAATCAAACCCAAAACACGTAAATCACCATGTCAACGAACTGCTCCATTACGGTTGCTATTATTATACATTTTCTGGCTTACTTATGTTGTATTTAAGAGCTTTTAAGTTTGACAGATCGATGAAAAATTTGAATTAACTCCTCCATAAAAAGAACGAAGAATAATCCCGTGTCCAAGCATCGATTCTGGCTATTCAGTAGCACCCGTAAATTGAAAATTCTTTTCATCATACGGATCCAATTGTTCTTTTCTCCAATACAAAATATTTTCAGGCTTGTTTTAATTTTTATTTTAAAGTCGAGGCAAATAGTTCGATTACAGGCTCAGATTCTGTGTCAGTTTCGTGCACTATAAGGCAGTCGCTGTTGTTTAGGGCGGTCTCAAATTCTATATCAGAGTCTGCTACTTCATCGTCATCACTTTTAGATCCATCTCTAGGGATACAATTGAAATTCGTCCATAAAAGTTTAAATTATCCATCTCTGAAGAAAATTGAAATGAAATAAATAAAAATATGAGAAAAAAAATGTTTGAAAAAGAAACTCTTAATGCTTATGGCTGCGCTAAGAAAATCACTCGTAACGACAAACTTAATACTATCTTTGCACTCAAAATCGATTTATAATATTTTAAAAAATGTATTTTTTCTCAAAATATTTTTTTTTTAATTATACTTACCGATTACTTAAAATCGTAACTAATTTTTTGCTTCCGGTTTGAATGCGCGCTAGTGTTGGAATCACCTATATAAATTAATATCTATAGCTATAATTATCAGGCAGAAAGAAAAAGTACCATTTTTTGTGTAAAAGGATACACAATAATGGAAAAAAATGATTTCAGGTGATTTCGAAAAGGTTTTGTTGGAAAAACACTAAGCCATATTTGGCCTCGTATGCAGTAGAGGGTTAGGTAGGTAGGTAGGTAGGTAGTTAAGAGTGGCTGTTGGAAATACCAACCCACTTAGGCCTGTTGGCCTATTGTGATACCACAAGGATCTCCTCTTACTAATGGAACCATTTTGGGCTTACGATGAAGCGTAGGAGACTGTTTATACGTAAACTTTAGAATATAGTCATTGTAGCTCCTAAGTGAAGTTTTGTTCTCTGGGAGAGTTGGACATGTACAGAAATCGTTTGTAAAAGCGCCAAGTCTTCTTGCATGCTTGCCTATGAGGCAGTGTCCGGTGTTGACATCTATAATAGCACTGAGATGTTTCCTATTTAGAATGATTAGACTGTTAGGGCGATTGAGATCTAGCCTTGGTTAGATCTGTTTAGTCGGTAGACATGTTGGGAAAACAGTCTACCTAAGGTCTGTTCTTTTATTGGCATACAGATTTAATATTATTGTCACGTAGCGATTGGTATACCTATGCTACCCTTTTCCGGTAAATTAGGTAGAGTTGTTCCAATTTTGGCAAGTTTATCGGCCCTACAGTTCCCTGCTACAGTCTACAGCTAGGACAGAGCTTCTTTCATCGTGTTCCGCCTGGAGTGATTTGGAAGACGGAAAGAGAGGTTTAGATTTAGCTTATCTGAGAAAACACCGCCACCAACCCCGCTATCGGTTTTAGATCCATATGTGTAGAAATGGATTGACTTGTCCTCTATGAAAGCACCTTCCATCCAGAAGGATCTAGAGGGGAAGCTTACATGGAAGTTGGAGATGGGGTCTATGCGGTAGAGGGTTAACAACAATAGTACACTTAATGTCGCACCCCGTCAGAAGATGATGAAACAAAATAACAAAATGTGCAAGCAAACCTCGTTAGGAGTGGACTATTTTCAGCTTCAACAAAAAATGATACATTGTACATTCCACAAGAATACTCATAATTCGCATCAAATGCTTCATTCTGACGACAACGACGACGACGACTTCTTTGATGTTCATTTCGGCGCAGTGAAGCAGCCATTTGTCAACGTTTCGAAGCTCTACGAGTGTTTTAGCTGCGAAAGACACTCATTCAACAATGCACTTCACTACACATACAATCTGTTATGGCTGTCTTTTTTAAACTATTTTTAAACCTTTATTTTTTTTTTCTTACAAAATTTTCAAACCATTAAGTGTAAGTTTTGCGAAAAATCTTCAAAATTCAGAAATGCTTCAAACCAACGACGAATACGCATCTTCACGATAATTCTCCATGAACCTAGCGTATGTGTGATGCAAAATAAACCGCTACAAGCATTATACGTACATACCTATAGATACGAATAGCAGTGCAAATAGTCTGCACAGTATAGTGTATTCGAGTATATTTTTGTTGATAGACTTAATTAAGTGTCTAATTATGTTTTTCTAAGATCTTTATTTTGATACCTACGTATAGATACTTTGCTGGTGTCGTAGCCGGACGTACTCGTAGTTAGTCTGCAGAGGGGGCCAGATGTCTGACAGTTTTGACTGCTCTGACTGGCAAATAAAAGGAAGATACGTAGAATGCGATATGTCTATAATTAAACCAAAGCATGGCAGCACAGCCACATTTCCTGCAATATTGCGAGTAAATCTACAAAATAGAACACCATAGATACTATACTCGTATACTCGTATTCATCTTGGTGAATCGAATTTTTATTTAAGCTCCTTCATATTTTCAAATGCAATACGTGGACATAATAATTTACATTTTACACATGTCAGTCTTGTGCATAACAATGGAAACAATGGAAACAAATAGGTTTTAAATTGTTAATTATTTGTATTAATTGTTCTTAACAATATACAACAAAAGTAATGATACGTATTTGTTGAGGTACAACGCAGTAATTAAAGTTTTTGTGAAAAAATGAAAATTTAAAAATATTTCATTTACAAAAACGAAAAACAAAATGAAGGGTGACCAGATAAGAATGATAGGAAAAAAATTCAAATAAAACAACAACGGTGTGATATATAAAATTAATTCTGGCTTTATTTTGAAGCTACGTTCATGCCATTATTTGTGGAATAGCACATCATTCAAACGGCCGCCTCGGCTTTGCTGTCGGTGCTACAAGTGGTCTAATTTTTGATGAATCGGTCCGAATGTGTCGAATGTTGGTCTCGACCTCGCCCAAAGTGGTTGGCTTGTTAGCGTAGATTAAGGACTTGACGTAGCCCCAGAGAAAATAATTGAGTGGTGTCACATCGCATGCTCGCGACGGCTAATTGTTGAATGCTCGCCGTGAGATGACCCAGTCGCCAATTTATCTTTCACAACTTCGAGCGTTACGTCGCTTGTATGGCATGTAGCGCCGTCTTGTTGGAACCACAGCTCGGATATATCGATGTTGTCGAGCTCTGACCACAGAAAGTCGGTTAACATCGCTCTATACCCGAGACGATAACTCCTTCCTCATTACGAAAGAAATAAAATCCGATGATGCCGACATGCCATAAACTGCACCAAACAGTCAATCTTTGTGGATGCATTGATGCTTGGTCGAACACTTGTGGATTGTGTTAACTCTAATAACTGCAATTTTGCTTGTTGAAATAGCCACTGAACCGGGCCTCGTTCGAGAAGATGATTTATTGACCAAAATCCGGATTTCCGGCCAACATTTCCAGCAACCAATTAGCAAACTCACAGCGTTGTCTATGGTCGTTCGGCTTCAATTTTAGCACAATCTTATACGGGTGTAAGCCCAAATCCAACCGCAAAATAAGAGGTTTACTCTCTGGTGATGCCTAATTCAGCTGATTCACGCCGAATCCACATTTCTGGGTCTTATTCGATACTGTTTTCTTCATTTCGCACCGTAGTTGGTGGCTTAAGATTCAAAATAGTGTACTCGCGCTCAAGCTTTTCCACGGTGCGAAGAATTGCCTGCACACTGAAGCGATGATGACGACGAAACGAGCTGGAATTTCGATAATATTTTCTTTAATAATTTTCGCATGTTCGGCAAGCGTAAAACGATGCATGATGAAATGGTGAACAGCACTCAAGAAACTATGACTCAACTTGATAACTTCACGGCTGAAACCTTTATAAGAGTCTTAGAGCAATGGCTTGTGATGAATATAGCAACGAATTGAAATTAGTGTTCCTTAGTGCACAGAAATATGGTATAAATCGGTGTATAAGCTGGCGATTAATATAACAATTCAAAAAAATGGGAAGTGTTTTAATAACAGCGCATTCAGGTGTGTGGTCACGAAAAACTACGAAGAGAGTGGACCGATAAATTTGCAATTGAATCATAGACAATCCTTTTACCATCTCGAATGAAATTGTAAGTTTATTGGAATTAAGCACTGATCTATGCACAGTGAGAAGACGAGCCATAGAGAACGATCTAAAGAGTTACAAACTAGCCAACAAAACAATGCTTATCAAAATTCATTCGTAAAAGATGTGGTTTTCAAAAATATACTTTTTTAATTAATATCTATTACAAAATAACATTTTTTCTTTTTAACTAGACTAGAATTGGGAGAAAACCATACTTTTTAGTGTTGAATCCAAATATTAATTTGATTAAATTGGATGGCATGCCGACATAGCGGTGAGCGACTTGGTCCCCCTGTTTGTGAGGTAATCTCAAAACACATTGATGATGCGGTTATTGTGTGGATATGTTTTTCGACTAATCGCATTGGCCGTTTCTTCAAAACAGAGGGTATTATTGATCGTTTCATGTACAAAAACATTTCATAAACGCAGACGATACCGTATGCAGAATGGAATATGCCACTTCGATATATGTTTCAGAATGACAACAACCCGAAACACACATAAAATTTGTTCAAGGGAAAAAAGCCACGGAGTTCAAGTTATGGATTGGCCTGCCTGTCAGTGGACGTGAATCCTATTGAAAATCCTTTTGTGGCTTACAAAAGGCGCGTTGTTGGAAAAGGGTTCAAAACAAAATGGGAACTATTTCAAAGTTTGAAAAATGAGTAGAAAGAAATACTCAAAGCAATAAATAATAATTTAGTTACCTCAATGTCAGTAAGATGCGCGGCAATCATACAAAACAAGGACAATTGTACAAAATACTTAATTTTTTCTTTGTTTCACACACTTACGTTTTACTATATTTTATTACCACTATTTTTTTGATCAACAATTCGTCAGTGCCTGTTTCCCTAGTCGTCCCTAGTCGTCCAAGTAGTACCAAGACATTCAATGCGGCATCTAGCCATACGAATCTTAGAGACTGGGATAACACGGGACCGAGCTAGCTCTAGTATGCCTCGTACCTCTCGTTCGGCCGAGAATATCGTTGTCGTGGCTGAACATATCGTAGAAGCTCCGTCGATATCGACCAGATGATGTGGCATGCAATAGCCTATTCCACGCGCGTCTCTGCGTCGGATGGTGGTGAAAAACTTGAAGATATTTCCTTACAAAGTGCAGACAGCTGATGGGTGTAGACAGTGAATCACGTCTAACCTACGCTCACGTAAGCTCACTTCGACCTATGTGAATTCGCGAATAATGTATGAAGAGCCATTACATCCACTCAAAGTCACTGCATAGTGTGCTGTTTTTGCTGGAGGAGCCATTGGACCATTTTTTTGGGAACGAAGCCATGATCAATGAATTTTTCATTCCTCAATTGGATGAATTGGGATTGTGGTTCCAGCAGAACGGAGCAACGCCCCATACTGCACGAGCCACAACTGACATTCTAAAGTAGGCTTTTCCCGGTAGTCTGATATCGCGTTTTGGCGATTTGCAATGGCCCGAGAGATCATGAGATTTGACCGCCCTAGACCTCTTTATATGAAGTTATTTAAAGTCACATAAACATGTGAACAAGCCACAAACTCTGGTAGCCCTCAAGCAGAACATCCATCAAGAAGTGGAGAACCTATCCCCCGATGTTCTGAAGGAAACCATGAAAAATGCCACACAAGGAACACCCAAATGATAATCAACAATAGCGGCGGCCACGTAAGTGATATGTTTTTCAAAAAAAATATGAAAAAAAAAAAAATTTAATGTCCAAAGAAAATATTTAAAAAACGCAATAATTTTTTTTATTCCATTTCAAAGACATAACCTAGGAAAATATGGTCGTACTCGTACATTATGGCCCAAACACACAATAAGTAGATGGCTACCATGGACCAGCTAGTAAATCTTAATGAGGTTTCAATGTATTTTGTGAATTTAGATACCCGCCCAAAGTAACAATGCTTGGGAAGGTTTCGATTGTGCGAGGACGTTGTTAGGGGTCTTTTTTATGCTTCTTATTGCAAAAATCTGCTGACGTGGTAGAAATTGTCAAATAATATGAACACACGTCTTTTGTTTTGTTTGTAGATTTTTAATTTTTTTGTCAAAACTATTACTTACTTAGTTCAGGTGACTACCAATAACTCTCTAAATTTAGTGAAATATTGCGTTAATCGCATAAAGCTACGCACACTGAGTTGGCTGAGCTTCCATCTCTTCTCGAAGACATTCCGAGCTGAGTTCCAGCATCTATCCGCTCTAGGAGATTCAGCCTCACTCACTCGATGAATTCTGAATCTTAAGCTAAGTCTATGTCGCCGTACAGTTCTTGATTAAATCTCCACCGATGAAGACAAGGTCTGAGATCAATTAAATCACGAAAATACCAAGCGCATCCTCATCCATTCTGATAAAAAAGGTAGTGTCGTAGTTTATACACGTATTGCTTGCTTAGCCTAGGCGGATACAGTCCTTGATACCTTCTAAGTTATACCTGCTTTTTGTGGCGGTTTGTCCGAGTCGTCGATGTTATGTGACAGCATGGCTGACAAATGCCTCAAAAACAGCTCGTTGTGTTCCGCCAATTTATTTATATACGAGTATGTACGCCATCCGTATACGCAAATTGTTTCATTTTCGATGAAACCAGGATTATGCCCCTGGTGTTGGCTTGCAATTTTCACACAATACTTTCCCATTTGGATATTTGGAGTAGACGTAGCAGATATACCAAAACCAGAAATGCCAAAACCAAGGCGGCCTTAAAATCGGCAAATTGGTGGTGGGTCTCGATTTGGAATTCGAGCGTCTTTTTCAAGATCTGCCGTAATTTTCGTCTGGCATCTGATTATATTTGAGAGATGATTTGATACACGCTCTTCACCAAGTCATCTCATTGAACAGCTCGGCAGTACAAGCAGTTTTGTTGGGCATAAGTTTGGTTATCACTATCCTCACTTTGCCGAGATTAGGTGGAAGAAACTGTTGCCCATTATCATTATGATTGAATGGTTTGTTTTGCCTGACTGAGGAATATTGATCGTCATCTTCGTTTTACAGTTAGGGGAAATAACTTATCCATATTTTCAGAACTGACTGCGAATCTACCAATAATTTCCCTTATTCGTCCTTGTGTCCGTTCGGACTTTGTTGACCAGATACGTTCCTTGTACCTCTTTGTAAAATTTGTGAACAACTTTTCTGTTACAAAAAAATCTCTCAGTTTTCCCGAATTCGCGCCGCTCGTGCTCCATTTTGGGTCTTCCTTTTTGTTCTTAGAGCTCATTCGAGGATCTAGTTTTCCTTTGCAGCACCGCTCTATGTATTTTCTGTTTCTGTTCGACCTGAATGCGGGGTGGCATTTATCTTCATAGCACCTCTTCCGAAGTTATGGTTAAGCAAAATCTAACACTCCAGAGGCGGCATTAATAATGGTTTGTTGGCAGCTTTGCCACTGGATCTCGAAACAGAATGGGGGATGCGCAAGATTTCTTCTTCAGGGATATCCGCGCATTTGTAACTTGGCCACTACAAGCTAGTGGTCCAAGTCCATGTTGACTCCTCTGAACATTTGGACACCCTGTGAGCCGCACCTTGAGTCGATCGCAATGTAATAAATCTGGTTCGTGACAGATTGATCAGAAGACCGTAATGTCCCTCTATGAATGTCAGCATTCGGGAACCGTGTTCTTGCTACGAGATGACATTTTCTCCTGAAACGAAGTTGATATGCCTAAGTTCGTTGTCAGCGGTGGTGAAGTGCAGGGTATAATAACCAGTGGTGCTAACAATGATATCCTAATTTTTATATTATTCTTAGTATACTCGTATTTAGCATATGCCCTATCGAGGAGGTCATAAAAATATTACTTGGTGCAACCGTCTTTCTCCTCTAAGTTTTCTTGAGCAATCCGTTTTGCCATCTCCGGTATATATTGGCCCGGCTACTGCAGTGTCAGTAGCATCGTACAAGTTTATGAGTGCTGCCGTTGGCAACTTAATATATGATATGTCAATGTGGCTCTGAAAGAGGATCACTATGTCAAGAGACTGGATGCTGGATACACCGTTGATTTCATCTGGGCAGTTCTTCAATTGTTCCCTTATCCATTGTTGAGTCCTGGCTCGAGCTTTTAATTTTTTCCTGTTTCTACATATAAGAGAGCTTTCCAGGAAGTTACACCAGGCGGTAAAGCAAGCACAAACACTTGACGCTTGCTTGAAATGTGGCGCCTACGAGTTTTTTTACTGCTCCAAAAGGAAATAGAACGAGAAAACTTTTTACAGGAAGAACGTTTCAATTTCGGATGTATTTGTCGAAGATGTTATAGCAAAGAATTTTATGGAATGCAGAATAACCTCGACTCATAAAAAAACTGCTCAATTAACATTTTACATTCTATGAGCATAAAGATGGAATGGACAAAAACACTTCGACTTGTGGTATCTCTAACTCTTAATCCGAAGAATAATTTTAACTAGAAACGAGTCATACGGAGAAGTGGTGTCGTTGAGGCACAAGTTAACTCAGAATCAATGGGCCAGCCAACTGTCAATTTTCATATGCATTGAAGTAAACGGTGAAAAGATTTATGCTAACTCTAATTTAAGAAAATATATTTCTCCATCTTGCGCCTGATAACTATTCAAATATCCAATCTTCAGTCGAGGTATAACATTTCAGTCAGTGACGAACAGATGGAATAACAGTATATATCACTAGAAGGTAACAAAAACCCATTCCTATTCCTCCAATATCCTCTTTATATTCCTTTACACAAATCAGTAAAACTTTAATAAAAAACGTAACTAAGGGCAACTACTGCAATAAAAAAACCAATTCCAGTCCTCAAAACATTCATCAAGTAGGGCTTAAACCAAATCCTGAGACTCTACATAGCTCCCGTGTAATATCGGTCTTTTATTTTTAGCCACATAAAAGAGACAGTCACAAGGATAAAAGGAAATAAAAGGAAATAATCTCACGTAAACTTTTCTCATTGCCAGCATAAACAAGAAAGTATTCCTAAAAAATTTAATTTGGTTTGCATACTGTGCCCCTTAGAAAGGAACCTCCCCTTCTAGATGAGACTTTTTTTCGTACCTTTTGGATTCGCAGGACGTGTCGTATATAAAACTTTATTCCATATGAATAAAAGATTATGAACGAAAAGTATCATCCTTCAGCGAGATGACATGAGATTTATCTCATGCTGCTACTTTTCTCTGGAAACCTAATTCTTTTTTTTTCTATAAGAGAACATCCAAAAGGTACACGGAAGGATGTATGAGACCAGTTTGCTTAAGTTGACTAATTGAGAGCCAAGGTGAAATACCCATTTCTATACAACGAGAATTGACATCTCATTCCTTATTGACTTATTGACACCGTCGCGTGAGAACGATTCATGTTCTTTTTTAATTCCTTTTTATACCAAAACAAAAACATAAAGTGAAAAACCAATAAGTCATCCGGTTTTCCGACCCGAACATGAGAACACTTGTACATTTGTACATTAGCTTTTCCTTTTTGTGCCTTGTGAAAGTAAAGGACTTTCGTCATATTAACATATTTGCCTGGTTGTCATGTAGTTTGAACAAGTCACAATAAAACTTTTCGACACTCAGCTATTAACATGCAAACAAAATAAAAGTCCTCTTCCGTTGAGTAAAGTCAGTAACCCGAAAAGTCCACCAGCCCTCTGCTGTCCGCCTACTTATTTAAATGACACCCAACACGCTCGTCGAATTCCAGGGTTTCATTCATGAAAAGCTACCCGCCAAATTAAGGACATCAACGTCGCCGTTTTTCCCCAGCTGAAATGGCATTCAAGTGTGCCCGCCGTAGGTTTGTATCTATATACCAAGTAAGCAAGTTAAACAGCAGTCATAACTTCATTTTGACACGAAATCAATGTTCAGGTCTGCCGGCCCCACACCACGAATCTACCTACCCAGTCCACTCACACATACACTATTTGAATTGCATGAATCCACTTCTGAATCCTTGAGAAAATAAAATGCCAAACTCCTAAGGATCACCTTTAAGTCCGAAATGAGCTAAATAAAAAAAAAAATTGATTCGTGGTTTTTTCTAGCGTATTTGAGGAGGGTTTCGAGTATTTTTTGTTTTCGCTTCTCGAGGACTTGTGCAAAAGCCAGAAAAGGAGTAGAAAAGAGTACGAACAGGGCATTCAATCTGAAAGAATAGACCTACTTAGGTGGTCCTTTGACCTTAATTAATAAATCGTTCACAATTTCGATAAACGCAAAGTCTGACGAGGTCAAGATCACTATGGGACTAGAGAATACTCTCCCCTATTTCTACGAGTATGTCCAGATTTCAGCTCGATTACTCGTTTGTCTCCTTTGTGTGTTTACCCGAATTTGTTTTTGAAGGATTTTTGTTTTGAATTTATTTTTGTTTTTCAAGTGCTTGCCAGGTGGAGGCAATCAAGATGCTAATACTTCTTATAAGCTTCACTCAAACGAGGGGTTCTGAGTGCTTTAAGGCTTATCTGAGGAGAAAATATGTGCCATTGCGGAAGAACTGAATTGTATTCATTGATGGATTAGATTGTTTGTTTTATGTTTAGTGCTGGATTTTATTGTCAATATTTCAAAGGAGGCAATTCAAGCAAATGCCGGTCAAATAGTTTACGATTTTTATCAGTACGGAATTGCGTAGTAGCACTAATGTGTATAATACTTCTTAGTACCAGAAGATACAGCAGTGGACAAGTGAAGTTTGTTTTGTTGAGTTTGTGTGAGGTCTCTTCTGAAAATCAATTACCCAAAGGGATCTAAAAAGCAGGGTTAGACGCTCAGAATCCAAGGCCTACCATATACACAGTATATTACTATGGTTTTGCCTTTGCTACAAAACAGGACTAGGTTCTGCAACCTCTGTGATTTTTTGCGCCTGAAGCCGATTAAACTCTTTGAGTTGAATAAAGCTAAGCCTACACTGATAGTAGACTTTGTAATTGTCTCTCCCGTTTGCTCTAAATCCAGTGAAGTCTTGGGGTGTGATGTTTTTTGAGTCCGGCAAAGGGATACCTACTTCTGACCAAATTTTCGGGACAGGTTGGTGAATGCTCTCTATGAAGTTTATTTTTCAATTAGCTTTCGTTTAGCATATTACTGCACCATAAGTGAGTATAAGCCTGACCATCATGGCATATACCTAACCTAAACATATAGTCGTTCCATTGAGAAATATTCGGCTTGGATTTAGCATTCGTCTTCTAGTAAACGGCACTAAGATAAACCTATTTGGATTTATATTCATGTAATGCGTTTTGTATGTCAATGATCATTAGGTGTGATCATAATATGACTATTTTATTCAAAGTGGCTGAGTTCGTTGAGTAGATCACATTGCATTGCACAACTTTGTGCTTCTTTCGTTAAATGTTCCGTAATAGCCTACTGTGGTAATGTTTGCAGTTTTTTCGCCCTGTGGCGAATTTTTTATGTTGCACCAGAGCGAAGCAGAAATATTATAAAGTATGTACTCGTAATGTCTTACCGAATTTGCCTCGCTATTGTTTGAAAATGAGAGTAAGATGAATGATGGATAGCGCACAGAAAGGTACCATCTGTGGCACTTTAACTGATTGTCTTTAACCACAATTCTTCTTCATGCTCCTTTGTTTATAGGGATTACTCATCAATAAATCATGAAGCACTAACGACCGCAGCAAACTCGGTCACATGGTTGAATTGCAGAATGGTTGCCGATCCAAATGAAAAGCTAATCATTTTCCAGACGCTTATAATGCAATTATTAAATGATCATGTACCAATATAAACTGTCGCGATCCGAAACAGTGCGTGTCCCTGGTTCACGGAAGGGGTAGTTGGTGTTCTAAAGAAGCGAAACAGACTGTATAGTAAGTGGATGCGTAGACAAAACGCGATTAACTGGAACAGGTACAAAGCAGCTCGTAATGCTGCAACCGATGCTGTTCGTGCATCTAAACGACACTACTATTCATCTAAACTGAGCACTTCTTTACCCTCCAAGGTACTGTGGAGAAATCTACGCCAAGTTGGCATTGGTGTAAGTAGTGACAGGAGCTGTACTATTGATTTAGATGAAATGAACGACTATTTTGTTTCAAATGATGTTGCTGCCGATTGTTTCGAGTATGACGTTGTCTCCAGCAGAGGCCTTGAACAGGAAATTGATTTTGAAGTAGTTACGGAGGTTGATGTCCTTTGTATTATTAAAAGTTTAAAATCAAATGCTATTAGTGAAGACGGCTTGCCACTTCGTTTCATAAAACTTATTTTGCCGCACGTCATAGGCCATCTAACACATATAATCAATTCCTGTATAGCAACGTCTACTACTCCTCTGATATGGAAATGTGCTAAGGTTGTACCTGTTCCTAAAAATACTACTGCTACCGATGCTTCTGAGTACAGACCTGTCAGTATCTTACCTTGCCTGTCTAAGGTCTTTGAAAAGGTAATAGAGTCACAAATTCAGAAACACTTGGCTGAAAATTCCCTGTTGAACCCATTCCAATCGGGATTTAGGAAGAGCCAAAGCTGTCCTTCCGCCATGGTAAAAATCTTGGATGATATCAGTCAAGTTTTTGACAAAAGATTTGTGACGCTGCTCTGCCTGCTTGATTTCTCTAAGGCTTTTGACAGAGTGAATCATTCCATTCTTTGTTAGAAACTGCACCATTACTATGGTTTTAGTGAAAGAGCTGTAAGGCTCATTTGAAACTTTTTATGTGGACGGTCACAAGTAGTCGTTGTTGGTAACAATCGCTCAGGTCTCCGGTCAGCTTCTCAAAGGGTTTCGCAGGGATCAATATTGGGCCCAATTTTGTTCTGCATGTACATAAATGACTTAGCATCAATTTGTAAGCACGCGCTTATTCATTTCTATGCAGACGATGTACAACTTTACCTATCTCATCCGGTTAATAAAATAGGTGAACTAGTGTCACTACTAAATGAGGATTTTGCTTCCATTGTTGAATGGGCAACTAAAACTGGACTAACTTTGAACCCAAAAAATGCCAAGTACTTCCAATATCAAACAAGTCTTTTGAGCTAAATTTAGTTCCTGATGTTTTCTTAGCCGGTAGTAAAATTAGGTTAGTTGAGGTGGCTACAAGTCTTGGTTTCACCATAAACCGAAAGCTTTCTGGCTATAACCACGTTAACATCGTTGTTGGTCGCGTGTACGGATGCCTGCGTAAATTATTATTTCATATGTTGCAGCTGTCTACAGTGACCTTGTCTCACTATCTTTTCGCAAGCTCCAGGTTGCTTATAATGATGCTGTTCGGTATGTTTATGCAAGGCAACGATACGATAGAATCTCGGAATTCTCATGCCGGTTTCTTGGCTGTACATTGAGGAAGCACCTTGATTTCAGAAATTGCATATTTCTACATCAAATTATAAGCAACCCAACCCCCTTACCTTTACTCCAAACTGGAATTTTCCTTTTCTAGAAGAACTTTCAACATTAGCACTCAGCGTTGCAAATACCTCAATTCATCGCGATTATTTTTCATTTATGCTATTAGACTATGGAATAACTTACCGTCTCATATAAAGTGCTTGTCAAATACTGCTAGCTTCAAAACTGCCTTGTATGTGTACTTTTCTTCTTAATGCATCTCTTCACTATCAACTCTACCTCAGTCTTTCTCCAATTTCTTAACTATTTTATTTCCTGTCCCTTTTTTTTATCTTTCTTTTTCCTTTTTACTATTACTTATCATTTTGTAACTAAATATTATCACTTAGTACTATAAGAGACATTGTCTTAATGTACAACTTGTTTATAGCAATAAATTGAATTGAATTGAATTGAATTACAAGCATGTGTATTATGTATTTTTAAATCATATTTCAGAATTTATTTGCCATTTTTCATTTGATAATACAAGCTTGAGTGGTATTCTTTTCATCCATGCCACCTGTTGGACATTCACAATAGTGGAATACCAGTCATAAGTGTAACTACAACGATCCGATTGATATGGTGTACTTCGTATTTTGTGGGTCACTTTAAAAGATACTGTAAGAATGCATGCCTTAGATACTAACGACTCTCGCCGTAACAGATGTCAGCGATTTTTCATCTCTCTAGTGCGCGTCCCATAGTTTTATAATTTGCCTTAATATTGGTCCGGGGGCGTGAATCTGAAGTTCGGTACTATTGCTTTTTTTGCACGATTCAACAGCATTGGAATCGTTTGCACTTGACCAGCCCAATTCCGATCCTTCAAAACTTGAAGCTGAAAAGCCGTTATCCCCTATTTTGATTTTGATTTTAATAATTTTTTAATAATTCTGAAAGGTAATATTCAGAAAGAACAAGAATAACAGGGTTGGTTTTCGTAGGCCTGGGTTTACAGCTTCACAAATGCATTTGTATTTAGCATTCCATCATCGTTGCGGTACTAACATACTACTAGCCAGTCATCTATTAAGAGGGGATTATGTCCAATATTCAATACGGGAATAAAAAGTGTCATAAACTATACTCGTATTCGTATCTTCCCAGATATCGTACTCGTAAATTTGAAGAACGATTACACATTTCTGTTCTCTTACAAAATTAAGATGCTTACACTCCAGCTCGCACTGTGTTGTTTATTCGATGATACATAACATTTAGTAAATCTCAAATAGATCCGCTGGCGGCTCATTAAAAGCGACCACGTGTTGCTCTTATATCTGATTTTATATCTTTCAAAATCTGTGGATATTAATTTAAAAAAAAAAATTAACGTAAATAAACACTTTGCGGTCGACTTTTTGATTTAAAAATATCAGGAGACAATTTTGTATACATTTCAAACAAAATAAAAAATTTATCCAATAAGATTGCCTTGTTAATTTTTTTCTTTTAATTGTAGTTTGAATTCGCAAAAAAAAAAGAAAAAGGAAATAGGGATAGGTTAACCAACGAATGCATACGTGTTGTTGTTTTTTTATTTTTTTTTTTCTATAAATTCTTCAGCCTCGTAAAAAATCATATTCCGTAAAATTATTTTAATCTGGTAGGTCGTAGACAGACAGAAAATATAATTAGAACAATAAAATTAAGATTTTGATTCAATCTGCGAACGTAGGCGCTCTTTTTGATAGTGAAAACAAAAATAAAATAAAAATAAGAAAAGGGAGAACTTGAATGCGGTTTTCGTTAGTATTGTTCGAATCATGCCGATGAATTAATGCTAGTGATTAGCATATTGAAATCGTATCTTATTATCATATATTAAACGCTCTTTGGCATCTTGAGTGAAGATTACTCAATACTCGTTTAGTCAAATTAATAGTATGCGTTGAAAAGTATTGGGGCTTCCAGTAAAGGAAGGAACCCGATATATTGTATATTAACGATATCGAATTGAAATAATGTTCCTATCATGAACCTCGTCAAGTCTGCCAATCTATAATAGTTCTTATCACTTCTTTAAGTGTCAATTGCCAGTAAAACTTCAGTGTATTTTGCAAAAGAAAGAGGGGTGGAATGGGGGGGGGGGGGGGAAGATACCCAAAACCGCTGAAAAAATAGTTAAGAGCGCTGCGAGATCTGAAAGAACTAACATTGGTGCTATGAAAGAAGAACTTAAGGGGATAGTCTAATATTCGATCTTCGAAAAAACCAATTTTTTATTGCATATTTTGAAAGTTTAATAAGTTGAGAATATGAGGGTTGTCTGAAAAATTTCCGATCACAACGTAAAAATAACTCAATAAAATAAAGCTAGTGAATGCTAGTTGCGCATCTTTTGGCAGTTACTTACCGAAGTTTCAGTCATTTTGGACGCTCAGTTTTCAGTTGACAGTCGTTTGAGTGAGTTTTATGAAAATGGAAAAAATTGAGTATCGAGCTGTTATTAAATTCTTGTTTTTGAAAGGCAATACGCCTACGCAAATCGAAAATGAGTTGGACTCTGTGTATGTGGACTCTGCACCATCATTTACTACAGTGAAATTTTGGGCAGCTGAATTTAAACGTGGCCGTAAGTGCTTGGGAGATGATGAACGTTCGGGTCGTCCAAAAACTGCAACCACTGAAGATAACATTGCTAAAGTTCACCAAATGGTGTTAGACGACCGCCGAATTAAAGTGAGAGATATAGTAGAGGTTATGAAAATGTCCAAAGAACGTGTTTGTTACATATTAAATAAAGTTTTGGGCATGAGAAATCTGTCCGTGCGTATGCTTACGTTAGACCAAAAACGTGTTCGAATGAACATTTCCAACGCTCTGTTGGTGCAGTTTAGCCGTAATAAATCCGAGGTTTTGGATACACCATTATATGCCCGAAACAAAAATTCTGTCAAAACAGTAGACTGCAAAGGGCGAGCCGGCTTTAAAATAAGCAAAAACTGTTTTTTCGGCTGGGAAAGTGATGGCGACTGTTTTTTGGGATAATAAAGGTGTTATCTTATCAAAAACGAAAAGCTGAAGGCAGAAATTGCGGAAAAACGGCCACATTTGCAGAAAAAGAAAATCCTGTTTCACCAAGACAACGCGCCGTTTCACACCTCAGCGGTTGCCATGGCGAAAATCGATGAATTACGGTTGGAACTACTTCACCATCCGCCTTATTCCCCAGATCTAGACTCAAGCGACTTCTGTTTGTTCGCTCATTTAAAAACTGCGCTCGGAGGACAGAGATTTTCGTCAAATGAGGAAGCAATCACCTTCGTGAACAATTATTTTGTAGAGAAAAACGCCAAGTACTATTTGGACGGGTTAGAGAGATGGGAGCATCGCTGGGAGAAGTGTGTATAGTTACAAGGAGACTATGTAGAAAAATAAAAAAATTGAGAAAAAATGTCTTGTATCATTGTTCGGTCGGAAAGACAACCCTTGTATACTGTGACCGGTACACTAAATCATTTTAAAGTTACAGCAAATAATAGGGGAGAGTGTACCCAGAAGCTGCGGGGAATATACCAAATTTTAAACGCGTTTTTCTCGAAACTACTTTTTATCCGTCGGCTTAGATGATTAAAAAAAACTATTGGACCGACTCGTCTGAAATTTTAGCACAATATTCTACACATGAATGGTTCTGTCCGGTACCAGAATTCGTTTTTTTTATCTCGATTTTAAACCGAAAAAAACAGTTGATTTAAAAAAAAAATACAAGACCGCCATTTTGTTATTTTTCACTCAAATCTTTTAAATCTTCTACGGGACAGAATGACAACCCTACTGAATAATAATCTTTTTGGAATTTTGGTGTCAGATGATCACAAAAGGAGCGATCAGGGGTGACAGCCACCTACTTTTTTTTTAAAAGACCTCATTTTCCTCAACAAAATGACGTTATAATATTTTTTTTTATCATAAGAAGATTGTATTTCATTTTCC
Organism: Volucella bombylans; assembly: GCA_949129095.1. Classification (NCBI taxonomy): domain Eukaryota; kingdom Metazoa; phylum Arthropoda; class Insecta; order Diptera; family Syrphidae; genus Volucella; species Volucella bombylans. Next base: position 136,977,373 of record OX422143.1, read on the forward strand.
GCAAAAAAAAAAATCCTTAAAAACCTTCAAAATTTAACCTCGAGCATGAGACTACGCATTTAAGGACACTTGTACTATAAAAATATCAGATGAACCAAGGAAGGTCTATATTCTACATCTACAGTATGGCATAATAGTCTCTGACTGGTGTGAGATCACAATAACTTTTATAGCTTTAACTTTTTTAATTAATTCCTTTTGATTAAACATGTAGGTTTACTGATGATATTTCTCATTAAGTTGTGAAAGATAATATTTATAATATGACCACCTGCATTTGGCCCACAAAGACAGGCTCTTTTAGAGCGTTTTTATAACATTTTTTATAACAAAAGATCTTGGCACAGCGCCTGTATTTCAGCACAAATATTTTCTCTTGGCTGCAACATAGTCATAGTATTTCCATCTCCTTTTTGTTTTATTGACTCACGAGGCACGGATAAAATGTTGCCTGGGTAACAGAATATTAGTCATGCAAGCATCCTTAGCATTTTACACCAAAAGGGCAAAAGAAAATCGTGCAAAGTTTGTTCCACATACGCTAATACAGGAAAATCCCATTGAATAGGTCGGATTAAGACGAACATTTTTGAAATAGCATTTTTACGGGTGATGAATTGTGGTGATTCCGGTATGATTCTTCTACAAAAGTAAAGTGAACAGTGAAGTTGAAACTAAAGCTACTAACATATACTGAGGTTATTTACAGTAACCTGCAAGTTGCGTTCAATGATGCAGTGCGCTACATTTGCGGAATTTGAAGACATGAACATATCTCTGTATATGTTAGGAGGCTACTTGGATGCATCCTGCAAGAATATATCAACGCTAGAAATTGTATAACCTTACACAAAATTATTCATCGTCAACGCTCATCTTACCTATATAAAAGGCTTATTTTTCGTCGATCGTCAAGAGCTCTTAACCTCATTCCCGCTCGTTGCAAATACCTTCTTCTCATTTGTTTTTCATATATTAAGCTGTGGAACTCCTTGCCATCATATATCAAGTCTATTACAAATCCATCCAGATTGCAATTTTATGCAATTCTACAACACTATCTCTTAACCTCTTCATACCATCACACGAATCCTAAACGTACAATATCTGATCTCTTTTATCTCTTCTTTACTTTTCCCTTCCTCTTACCATTACTTTTCAAGTCCTTCATCTTATTTCCTTCCCAAACTAGGTTAAGAAATTATTTGTACATATAACTAGCTTTAAAAAAAAACAATGTATCTTATGATGTACAATTATTAGTTATACTCGTATGTACAATACTCAAATAAATTTAGAATCTTAATGTACAAACCTTTTTGAAATGAAAACAGAAAATGCAGTATTTTAAAAAGATGTATTGTACTTGTACTTAACTTTTGGAAGGATTGCGGTGCATGCGCACGGAATTGTAATGGAAGCGCGGCTGGTTCTTACTTCACGATAATTCGCCTTTGCATTCGTTGTTATTGGCAACGCGGTTTTTGACTAAAAAATCAGTTTTTTTGATCAATCACCCACCATACTCACCGAATCTGGCCCGGGACTGCCATGAAGGAGAGAATTTTGATGACGTAGATATTATACAACGCAATGTGATGCGAAGCAGTCTGGAAGAAGTTTTCTCGACGGCCTTCCAGAGCCTCAACGACCGGCAAAAAAATTTGATAAAGAGACGGCAGGGTCCTAAGTTCAAAATTGAACAGAAAGTTTTGTTTTGGATGTTTTTAAATAGAATTCTCTTCCACGCCTCTGTATAGCTACTGCGTCACTTGTGGGGTTGGCTAAATTTTCGAGCCTCAAAAGCCGGTCGGTCTATTTTGGATGCACTCGTTAGTGTTGCCAATATATTGCTGATGTTTTTGGATTTGAGTGATCCAATTACGTTTTACCTCTTTCAACTCTTCTCTGAACCCCAACTGAAAGTTAAGCCCCTTATTGATGAAGACGATTATGCAGATCTTCCAAAGCTTTCGATTGCCTAGACATCGCTCATATATGAATGTTCATAATACAAAACATTTCACCGATCGATAGTTTTTGTAATTTCTTGTACCTCCTTTGTCGTTATAAACTGAAATAAAAGCTCTTCCCCCACTGGTTAGGCATCCGATCGCGACTCATCATTTTGTTGAACAAAATCGCAAGTCGCTTAAATTCAAGATTTTCCATTTTCGCCCATACTTTGGAGGTTATGTGATCGGGTTCGAATACAAGGTTCATTCCTGGCAACTTCAGCTTACGTAAAATCTGTCATTTTGTCTTCGTGCGCTACAGAGAGGAAATAGTATTCCACAAGAATCCTTCTTACCTTATATTGCTAATTTCTTTGTTCCCCGTTATCAGGGGTCCAAGTTCGTCGTCAATACATTTCGACGATTGAACCTTTTTTCCCTATATTTTCCTTATTGTATTATTATCTTAAAAATATCATATTAGCTCGTTTGCTTGTGCTTTAACATTACACTTCTTCTATTGCTTACCGTACGGATACCTCATCTAAATCCGTACACAATGCCTGTATTACCACCGTCACGTACTCCAGTGTGTTCTGTATTTTTTAATTTGTTTTATTTTCATGGTCTAACTCAAGAAACACATAATGTACGGTTCCTAGAAATCAGCTTCAGGTCTCCCCAACTCCTCCCGAATTCCCGTGATTCCTCCTCAACTGTCTTGCGCCATATATTTCTCGGCCGCCCCGTTCTTCTACCATTTTGTGATGACGGATTCCACTGCATACCGTAGTTTGAAATGGAAATATCGAAGTGTATGACCAATTCACTATCATTTCCGCCGTCGGATGGTTGTGCCTATTGGTCCCTGACCCGTTCTCTGCTAAAAATGTTCGTTAAAGATACTGTTAGACCAAAAAACCCTTTAGATGTTTCCTAGGCACCTATTAACGAACGTTTGCAGTTTTTTTTATGATAGCAGCGGTCACCTTCCAAGTCTCATGTTTTTTTTTAACGTAAGTACCTGCCGTGTGGGCTTAAACCTACGGGATGCCCATACATCCATGGGAGCAAGGATACGCCTTGCCAGCGCTCACAATGATAATCATTATTTGATACCAATTCGGAACTGTGTTGCCGGCACAAGTTCCACCCTTGGTATGAGTCGAGGCCGACCTAAAACCTCTTACTGTTCTTAGGGTCACAGCACCCAGCACTTATTGCAACTCCACATTGAGTCGACCAAAGGAAAACCAAGGAAAACCATAGGAAGACTCTTACCCGCGATGTTGGGTTTAAACCACAGCCACCATGACGCTCCCACAAGGGGGCCTACCTCTAACAAGTCAGGCCCGGACCGAGATCCGGGGGGCTCCTGACTCCCATGGTACCGTGATTTAAGTCCTGGTAGGGACTACCGGTGGTCCAGCCGCCAACAAGACCTATGACCGGCAGCTTGTGACTGATCAAATCGTAGCAACCTTCGGTAGCGTCATCTGAAGATGTTTACGATAAGACCAGTACTTTGCTCTGCCCCCGTTCATTATTAGACAACGTCATTAAAGGGCGAAGCCTTGATAATTGGGCGGGGGCCCCACCTTCCAAGTGCTGCACATATATATACAACAGCACGGATTCGACATTTGAACGGACCAGTCCTAGCTTAGCGTTTAAGTTGATCGCATTGCTTCGCCATATCATAGACATCATTCCAAATGCAAACTTTGCCTTATCGGTTTGGTGGACAATATACTGTTCGGTTCCATCTTCGTTAGAGACGATACATTATATTATTATTCAAGATATTCAGTATTAACCTTCAAACTTCCGATATTTGCCTCCGTCTCCACTCATCCTGTCATTTGGTGCAGATCCTATGAGAGAGTAAACAAACGTCGTCAGCGTAGCCCAGATGCTTGAGTTGATATTTAAGAGTCCAACGAATTCCTCCGATTGGAGCAGACAAGGCTGCGAGAAGCACATCGCTAATAAACAATAAAAAAAAAACTATCGGCGGTAGAGTGCAACCTTGTTGGACTCCACTTTGCATCTCGAATTCTATTGACAACTTTTCTCCATGCAGAACATGACATTTAGACCCATCACATGTTGCTTTGATAATAGCCATTAGTTTGTCGGGTATACCTCTCCTGCGCAAGGCAATCCAGATAAAATGTCTATTGACACTGTCGAACGCCTTCTCAAAATCAATGAACGCAGGTGAAGCGGTGACCGGTATTCAACGCACTGCTCAACAATGATCCGCAGGGTGTTGATCTGGTCGACACAGGAGGATACAGAGCGGAAAACTGCTTGTTCAGCATTGAGTGTATCTTCTAGATGTTCCTTTATTCGCCCAAGAACTACTACCTTAAAAACTGCAGGAACAACACAAATGCCTCACTCCTTAAGACTATTGTTTTTACGGAGCTTGACAATCATTCCCTTTTTCCATTCATCGGGAAATCTAATCCTATCGCCTTGTTGTTTTTCAGTGCGTTGATCGCGGTAGCTACAATATTTCTTCTATACTGGGAGTGGAGGCGCAAATTCGCGAAATTGTCGAGTGGAGCAGCTCAGTTTGCTCTGGGTGTACATCCGTGGCAAATACACGGTTAAGGATCGTAGATAAATTATCCTACCGTCACTAGAGCTCATCCTCATCTAAAATGAGTAAGGAAACATATAAGCCCTTCACTGGATGTTGGCGGTGACTACCTATCAGCTCTTTGGTGATTTTGCAAACGGTTCTGCTATTATATCTGCTCGATATAGGAGCTCTAGCTCGTTCCTCTCTACTGCTGAGGTATCTACAATATGAGCTTTAAGTAGGTTATGTTCTTCAATCCGCCTCCAAGAATCCTCGGAAAGTAACGTGTTACGTCTTGCCTGCCATTTACCAACAAAACTTTCGGTTCTTGATGTGAAAACAGTTTTCACAGCGTTCCAATATTCTGAGATGGTTGTCGGCAAGGAGCTGCTTCTACTCCTAGTGAAAAGTGATCCCTTAGTTGTTGACATAATAAGGGTATCTTTAGCCGGTCGATGTTACACATGGGTACTGTGGGAATATTGCGGAGTTCTTGAACAGTACGTAACTAGAGCTATCAGAATGTGGTGATCTCGTGCCAACACCATGTCGGCTCCTCGTCTGTTTCGGACGTCTAAGGAACAACTTTTGAGACGATGACAACTGATCGATTGGTTGGACGATGATTTCCTGCCAGTTGACACCCAGCTGACTTTGTGGCAGGTCTTATGCTCAAACATGGTGCTTCCAATGACTAGGCGATTGATGTCTCAGAAATCATCAAATCTTTCACCATTGTCATTTCGGTCGCAAAGGCCGTGCTTCCCGATCATATGTCTGAGCCCTTCATTATCGTTGCCTACCTTTGCTGTCCCCCATCAAGATGACGATCTCTCTGTTCGGCGTTACGTTGCTGTTTGTAGAAGTTGTCCTTTTCATCCTCAACCAAGGAATACGTTGGGGCGTAACACTGTACGATCATGGCGCGTCGTACTCTAGTCCGATAAGATCCTATAAACATGTGAATGCTAGGAAATTAAGCTTCTGCGTATTGTTGGTGTTAGCAGCAGCACCACTCCGGGGACTGCCGGAAAGCTTGGCTGAGTAGAGTAGCACAGTGTTACACATAGGGAATTGGTACTCTCCCGCGTCGGATTGCGATGTCGAAGTTATATTGAAGAAATTCTCGTTGCAATTGGAGGAATCTGGAATTTTGAGGTCTTTCGCTCCCTGAGTCGAGGAGCGTCTTCGCATTTCAGAAAACAATTTTATAAGGATTTATACATGTACATAGTTGCCGGAGTCCACTACTAGGAAGTAAACCAAGTACTGCAACACGAGCTTGATTGTTGCTCTACTGGTTCAAATCCTAGTTTTGAGCAGTCAATAATCAATAGATCCCCTAGAACGCTAAGGACTGGTGTAATGCTATTCACTTCACGAGCATGCAGTTTACAGAAAGGGTCCACGTTTGAATTAAATTTCGGCATTCTTCTCCCGATTCACAATAGGAATTTCAGCAGTGCGCTGACATTTCTCAGGATCTCATACAAGAGCCTTCCTTCTGCTGTAAGTCAACAATTTAATATGTGACTCATAAGCGTGGTACCAAATCGGATAAATAAACGAAAACCTTGGTCGATTTTCAACTCTCAAATGACTTCATTTATAGAAATAAGCTACATACATAGAGTCAGTTTTGGTATCCCTTTAAAACTTGCTCGCTCGTGCTAATGAAGGATGAAGGTTGCTAATGAAAATCAATGTAAAATATTCTTTTCATCGTCATAAACCACATCATAATTGTTTCTGTCCGGAGTATCATTGAATTAATCCCTGAGGGACATCACGATTAAATTGGAAGGGGACCTCTGGGTGCTGTTGAGACACAATAACGACCATGAATACATGATTGATTGATCAGGAGAAAATTTCAAAATGAACTGTTCAGAAAGGAGGGAGAAACCTTTAAAAATATTCTTCAATTCCATTAGGGGAAGACTTATTTCCTGGCGGGTATTTAAAATTGTCCTACAGAAAATGCATTGGGCCAAATAATTAAAATTCGTTCATTGTGTTTACCATTCCAATAAATCCTGATTTCATTTACATAGGTAGTCCCAACGCAAACAATTGAAATTGAATCCTTTGTAGGGACATTGTTTACTTTTCTAACTTTGTTTGCTCTCATTTTTAATTGGCATTAAATGAATAAGCTTCTTCAAAATTTGATTAAGGAAGGAAATCTGGGTTTTTTTTAGATAGCCGTAAACCAACGCGAATTCTATTTATATTTAAATTTTATCTGAGATTGAATTTGTCCATTTGCATCGAATAAAAACCATCGGAAGAGTCCTTTCCAATTTCGATTACTGCTCTCAACTTTATGATGTACTCGTACCCTAAATTTAGGACGATTATTTTGATGGTTTTGGGTCAATGTATTTGCGGAATAATCAGCTAATTGTCCAAATGTGACAGAACTTGTAATGGGTTGTGTTGTTTCATCCAGAGGACAGCGGAAAATACTTGTGCATACGGATACGTAATGCAATCGCAAATGCACAATCATTATTGTTAGCATTAACATGGCTTAATGAGATTTTAATTTGACGCATTGCAATTGAACATTGCGGGTGGAAGGTGAAATCTCATGACAAATGTAATCACCGACTTGTTACGTTGTATGCAACGGATAACAAATTGGAAAGGGTGTGGGTGTGTTGAAATTTACGACGCAATTTGAGTATATTGAGTTGTAGTGCTAAATTGAGATTAGTATCTCGATCTAGTATGCCTATGGAATGTGTAGATTTCAATGGAGATCGATGGTATTAAAACACTCTGAGGGTTTAATATAAAATAATATAAGCCTTCGGATGTAGACAAATTTCTGGTGCCCAAGTCAACACAAGACGGGGTGCATAGAGTTTATTTGGCACCCAGAGAGAGGAAAATTATTCCTTGAATGTGGTATATCAAATCAACATCTGGCAACCATAGCAGCTATCATTCACCAGAAATAATATTCGAATTTTTGTTTTTCTGTCGCAACAGAGGACTCTGACTAAGACTTGTCCATTGTTTGTTTTTTTTACGGGAGTTTTGTAAATAGTATTTCATAGATACACCAGCAAAAGCTTCTGTGGTAAAATTTCTAGAGTATCAATACCCACCACATCAGTGTGGTGTTAAATATCACTCTTGTCTCCGACAGCATCACTCAAAGGCTAACGAACTGGATGGTATCGTCTGAAAATTCTTTTTCAGACCACAGATACATCCAATTCAGCCTGAGTGATGCTCCCCTTAGCTAACCAGCATTCCGGAGCTACCGGAAAACTGATTGGCCAAAATCTAGAGGAATACTGTCAGAAACGCTATCCTCTGAACTATCAAGTTCCCCGCGTGACACCAATGAGCTTGACATGAAAGTCAAGGAATTTACTCTGGCTCTCAATCAGGCTATGGCCGCTTCCTGCCCTCTTCTTCAACCTATATACAATAAAAAGCCACTGGGACTGCTCAGAAACACTTGTAGAAAACTTTTCAACGTAGCAAAAAGCATAAGAAAAGTGAATGACTGGGACTCATACAAAGAGTCCCTTAAATTATACAGAAAAGAACTGAAGAAGGCAAAACGACAATCCTGGAGTTTATTCTGTAACAAAATCACAGAAACCTCTGAGGAATCGCGGCTAAGAAAAGTACTCTCTACAAATCCTATGATGCCTAGCTGTTTGGAAAAAAAATGTCTCCTGGACAACCTCAAATGATGAATCACTCAATCTGCTATTGGACACCCACTTTCCAGGTAGCTCCCAATTCGCGGCCAGTAGCAGCCCAAGCAGGCCTATTGCAACCAGAACCAAAATTCATGGCCTGATTACTACAGAAAAACTGCTCTGGGCGCCTCATAGCTTCAAACCATACTGGTCTGGAAGGTATAATACCTACCGTGGTATAATAGGTCCGCAGATATTATTCTGCCTGCGCTAGAAAATATTATGAGGAGCTGTGTAGAATTTATCCACATTCCACTGTCATGGAGAGTAGTCAATGTAGTATTCATTCGCAAAGCCGGAAAATGTTATCATGTTCTCAGACCTATAAGTCCATCATCTTTCCTTCTGAAAACGCTAGAACGACTCATTGATATCCATATACGAGCTAAAATTGATCCAAGACTTCTGCCAACGGCTCAACATGCCTACTGTAAAGGAAAGTCAATGGAAACGACTCTGCACTCATTGACTATCCACATTGAACGATTCCTACAATATATAGAGTACACAATGGTTGTTTTCCTGGACACAGAGGGCGCCTTTAACAACGTCAACACATCCGCAATCACGACGCCGTTGTCAACTCTGCACGTTAATCACCTCCAAATAGGATTAGACTTCTGCTAAAAGATGTGTCAGCAAAGGTATGCCGCAAGGCGGTGTCCTCTCTCCAATTCTCGGGAACTTAGTAGTTAATGAACTGCTGATATATCTGGAAGTGGGTGGTAGCAGGGTTTGCGGTGCATAAACGCAGCCTTTCAGTCTATCCCCTCTGCGGCATTAGATATTCTGTTTCATTTGACACTCCTCGATATTTTCAGCAGGCAAGTAGCTGCGACTGCAGCTATTCGCTCTAGCGACAAAATAGTGGACACATAATTCATTTGGCAACGCTAGCATTCTTAATACATTAGTAATCCTCGCAGAGAACATCGATTACACCATACCTGAATTTTGATCCTTCTGGGAGGAAGATGCTTCCATGGAGGATATAGAGTCAATCCATCTCTACACAGATGGATCTAAAACCGATAGCGGAGTTGGTGGCGGTGTTTTCTCAGATAAACCAAATCTGAGCCTCTCTTTCCGTCTTCCAAATCACTGTAGCGTGTAGAAGTGCTATCCTGGCTGAAGAAACACGTGATATCTGCAAAGGACATCCGCATATTTTCGGATAGTCAGGCCGCTATCAAGTCCCTGGACTTGAATGCCGATCATCTCTCATGGAGATGGCAGAGCAGTTCAACCTTCACCTTTGTACAGCCATATTAAATCTGGATGCCAATAAAAGAACATACCTTAGGTGGACTGTTGGACCAATATGTCTAGCGATTTACAGATTTGGCAAAAGCTGGATTTGAATCGCTCTAAGTTTCTGATCCATCTAAATAGGAAACATCTCAGTGCCATCATATGTGTCATCACTGGACACTGCCTCATAGGCAAAAACGCAAGAAGGCTTGGCGCTTTTATAAACGATTTCTATAGAAGCTGCATGGACGAGGAAGAGGAGCAGACAATCCTCCACCTACTCTGTATATGTCTAGATCTCTCCCGGAGAAGAAAACTTCATCTAGGAGCGAAACGATCTAAAAAATGTAGACGTAAATATTCTCCTAAGTACATATCATCATAAGCTGAAACTGGTTCCATTCGTAAGAGGATCATAGATCCATGTGGCATCACAATGGGCCAATAGGTTGGTATTTCCAACAGCCACTCTTATCTACTCGTACCTACCTAATGCTGGATTTATCCGTCCAGTTGGAGACCGGCATCTATTATAGGTTAATGTTGTTATTGGATGGGTTAACAAATAACCATTCACATCTAGCCCATCACTACCTAATCTTAGACCCTGTATCGGAAAAATCCAGCCACAATTATGCCAGACCATGTTGAAAATTTCGTGCGCTAGCAAAGCCAATGATACCATTATCAGATGTGTTATCACATACCTACTTAATGATTAAATCAATTTCAGTATTTTCTCAAAAAGTGTTTTATCAACAACTTTTCTGCTCTTGTTGGGGCACCCGCATCCTTTGAAGTTTATTGAAGAAGGAAATACACGTATGTCAAAGGAAAACACAATATGTATAGTATAACCGATTCCATTGTTTTCTAAAATATACTCTCAAGTTCCTACAACACATGTAACTCTGTCGTACAGATGCTTTACAAAATCCTTTGTCTAATCGAACTATTTGTATGCACATATGTATAACCCAAAGAAGGGCAACCAATGTTTTTCTTTTTTTTGGTGAAAAGGCAGAGAAGCTTTCCGGCTCTATTCCTATCATATACATATACATGTGCATGGAATATCTACTCTCAAAGTATATTAAATTCGTATTTATCCTTTCACTAAAAAAGGGATTGTTTTTGCAATAATAATAATAAAAATAAAATTAAAGCCTTTCATCTCAAGAGAAAAGGAAAGAAAAATGTAAACTCAGAAAGGAGGTCACGTAAATTAAACGCATGGGTGAGTAAACTTTACAAAGCTTCGGGCGTTTTGAGGAAACCTGGCAAATGATTACGAACAAATTGAGGGACAAATTTATTTAGGTTTTTGAAAGTGGAAACGATTTTTCAACTCAGGAAGCACTTTTCCGAGTTGGAAACTTTTTATTTTTGTTGGCACAAAATAACAACCGGCACGTTACGGAAACCAGATAAAAAGATTGTATGTATATTGTTTTGCATTGTATATGGTTTGCAAATATTTTCATTTTCAATTAACCACAAATTCGAATGAGGTGACACATGTCCGCATCTATTATTTACTTACTTATGTCAACCGGCGTTGACTTTGGCCCCAACCAATAAACCTGATTGAAGTCCACTTCAACTTGCGCGTGCACCTAAGGTGAGGTTCTTATCCTGCCTCTGGATGGGAGGTAAGACTCTTCGGCCCGCAGCGTTAAAATTTATTCGCTCTATATCTCCCAGCTCTTTTTTGTCGACTGACGTATTTTTTTTGTAACAACGATATACCATATTTCAACTTCCGAAGCCCTTGAGCTCAAGCCGGACCAAAAATCATTCGAAGAATCTTGTATTCAAAACAGCAAAGAATATTTGATGCTTCTGCGGCATAGAACAGAACTCTAATGTGGAGAGTCTTATATAGAGTCTCTTTAAATTTTCTGGCAGGCCCTTATTACCCATTTGTCTTCTTAGCTAAGGAAACAAGGTAGATATCAGCGTCATCATCATATGAAGGTTATTGCACAAACTCTTGAAAAATTGTGCCTATAGTGTTGGCTTGCGAGTTTCGCATAATGATGACACAAGTATGATGTTAAAGAAGCCACATAATAGCGCATCACCTTGTCTAAACCCATTTTTGATTGCAAAGGTCTAGGTGGGATTGCTCTTGACTTTTACAAGGCAGACAGTATTCCTCATCGTCATTTTGCAAAATGCCACAACTACGAATGCAAATAGACGTGGGTCTGTAAAGCTCGTCTCTTTAAATGCCATTAGGCCTTAAAATCGATAAAGAAGTGGTGTGTATCGATCTAGGCTTCTTGAGATCTTCAGAATTGTGAATATTTGATCAATACTGGATTTTCTCGCTCTAAATCCGCACTGGCAGTGGAAAATCAAGTAGTTGCAGCTTCTGTTGTTGGCATAATGTAGAGGGTCTCCTTTTTTATGAATCGAACAGACGATGCTTAAGTTCTATTCGATAGGCATTCTTTCCTTCGACTAAATCGTGGGATGTGTTCCCTACTAAGTCATCTCCTCCTGACCTTAATGGTTCGGAGGAGTTTGGGTCGTCCCCGCAGTTTAACAGTTTGAAGAGGTCGTCTTCCACATCCCCAACACCGACTGTGGCTCTACTATTCCCTTTCCAATCTCTACATTTTTCCGTTCACATTTTGTTTAGTCCTTTTTACCTTTTTGTTCCTTTTTTACCTTTTTGTTCCTAATGATGTTCCTGGAGTAACACTTCTACATTTTGTCGGTCCCTTGATTCTAATCCTTTCTCTTTTTTCTCAAGAGAAGCCAAGGTTTTTCTCTCCTTCTATTACTCGTAGAGTACACGGGACCGTTGCGTTCTTCTTCATCATTTTCATTTTTAATGCATTTTATTTCACTCTTCTTAAATTTACTATACTTACGTACATGCTAACAGAAAAAAATGCTTAAAAAAAGCTAGCTTAACATAACTTAATTAACTTCTTCTAATTTACTTGCCCTCCAAACGGGCGCTAACTTAGAGCTTATTATATGTCCTTCGACGTCTAAATTGTTGCGTTCTTCTATGTTTTGCTACATGTGCTTGCCTGCACTCTTTATCAAACCACATCAGCTGCGGCATTTCCGACGGCTTCTTGGCATCGATGCCACTGAACTTCAGCACTAAATGCAGGATGTTCAGGAGTTGGCGAGAGGTTAAGGGAGACGCGATTAGCAAAAGTTCTGGCGGTTTTTTTGCGACTGCTGCAGTTCGATGTCAAATCTTCTCACAATATTTCTCCGTTGTTGTGGTGTCTCTGGTGTTCATTAAAAAATATCTTGATGGATGACATTTCGAGTCTACCTAGGCCACTCGGAATGTTTGGCCATCTATAGTAAAGGGTCCGCCATCTAACGTTTTTTTTTTCAGCTAGTGCTTATTCCGTGAATGGTAATACTTAGCTCATGTCTGATTTGACAGGTAACTAGTTTTATCCTTCCGGTTAATAATGGAAAATAATTTCATTCAAATGGCTGCCTCGGCTGGCCATGCAGTAGCCTACACCATCGGTCCAATTTTTAAGCAAATTATCGATTGTGTGCAGCTGTATTTCACCAATGGCTTCACGAATATTGCCCTTTAAAGCGTCAATTGTCTCTGGCCTGTCGGCGTAACACTTATCTTTTACGGCACCCCACAAATAATAGTCCAACGGTGTCAAATCGCAGCTCCGAGGTGGCCAAACGACATCAGCTCTGCGGCTGATAATGCGATCTTCAAAAACAGGGCGTAAAACATCGAGTGTAGCTTCGGCTGTGTGGCACGTAGCGCCGTCCTGTTGAAACCAAATGTTGCCAATATCCTCCTCTTCAATTTTTGTGAACAAAAATTCGTTCAACATGGTCCGATAACGATCGCCATTGACTGTAACGGCCACTCCTTGCTCATTTTCAAAGAAAAATAGCCCAATTATGCCTCTGGACCAAAATCCGCACCAAACAGTGACTCGTTTTGGGTGTATCGGCTTTTCAATGTATGCGTGCGGGTTTTCTGTGCCCCAAATGCGACAATTTTGCTTGTTTACATACCCGCCAAGATCGAAATGAGCTTCATCTGAAAAGATGATTTTTTTGGCAAAATCGGCATCTTCTCTAAGTCGATCGCAGACCCACTTAGCGAAACGAAAACGCATTGGATGGTCAGTCGGCTTCAACTCCTGAACCAATTGGACTTTGTATGGCGTCATACCAAGGTCTTTATGCAAAATTCGTCTGAATGAAGTCTCCGAAACGTTCAATTGTTGAGAACGACGGTGAATTGATGTTGATGGCGCTTCACGCTTCACACTTTCTGCCACAGCAGCAATATTCTCGGGTGTACGCTCTATTTTTGGCTTTTCACGCTTTGGTTTATCGATGAGGATGCCAGTTTCTTTCACTTTTTTCACAAGATAACGAACATACGGAGCTGACGATGCTTCTCTTCTTCCAAAATTCGTACGCAATTTTCGCACACATTCTGCAACATTACCATGATTTTCAAGGTAATGTCGCAATATTTCCCAGCGTTGTTCAAGCATATGCACAACCATATTCGTTCAGCGGAAGGATAAGACTAATTATCTGTCAAATCAGACATGAGCTAAGTGTTACCATTCCCGAAATAATAATTATAGGAAATGCTCATAAGTTTGGTCGAGAAGCTCGTAAAAAATCCTTTGGTAGCATTGTCTTTTATCGTGAGTGAGAGCACACATCAGGCTGGTCCTGATGAGTTTAGCCTTGATGCGGATTGTGATAACACAATACGTCCGCTTACGAGCCGAAAGCTCAATGCTTCTTTCTTTAACCTGTCGCTTATAACAAATAGACGAGGCTTCTATTCTCTATAGCAATCACCATAATGTATGTTATGTTTTTTCATCCTTCTTTTCCTAGACCCATTGCATCACACTTTCCGCGTGACGAAGATATCTACTTTATAGCGGTCTAAGCTCTTCGTTAGTTATTCGGCTGGACGTGCTGTTGGTTGTTACGTGGCCGAGTTCTTTCCAAGACCCCTTGGGCGAAAGAGGCCAGATATTCTGGAGCCAGTAATCCATGTGTCACCATATCTTTTTCAACAGTTACATTCAGTCACATAGAGCCATCCGACCTACGTCCTAGGTGCCGTGAAATAACGCCAAGGGCAATAACGCCAAATTTCAAAATTCGTCTTTATTTCGCTTTGTAAAAGTGAAGTAAGGCCGAATATTAGCGATCGGCTTTATTTTAGTTTGTGAAAGTGAAAAATCATTATTTTGAATATTGTTTTAATATAAATCATTCTAGAAATGATTAAAATAAACGGTTAAATGTCAAATCGACCAATAACAATTACAACTGAAATACAATTGCTAAGAAGTTATAGGCGCCTGCCTGACAGTTGTTGACATACTTTTAGCGGAGCGACGAAGTCGCTTGAGCGTCTAAACCCTGCGGAGAAAAGGGTGAAATCCTGTTAGCGAGCGAAGAGAGCCACCTTTTTTAAACTCTTAATTCTTCTTTATTTCACAAGCAATGGTCGGCGTTATTTCACTTTGTCATTGCCGAATTAAGGAATTCGGCGTTATTGCGCTCGAAGTTATTTCGCAGCACCTACGTTCTACTTCTGAGACTCAGACAGGATATTATTCCTACTTACTGAGATCGCGCTACAGTCCGGTGTGACCATGGCCTTAACAAACAAGTCTCTCCTGCTGGCACGATCTCTCGTCAGTTGTCTCCAGTGCTAACAACTCCAAGTTGGTTAAGGCTCCCATGCACTTGCGTGCGCCATCTTGGGTGGGGTCGTCTCTTCGGTCCCAGGGGGTTCGAATCGAAGACTCTTTGGGTTGGGGCTGTGTTGTATATTTGCTCAAGATGACCCCATCTCAAACATTGAATATATAGACGCCTGACTAGATCAATGTCGTGATTGAATCTCCTTCTCTAATGCAAACGGGACCTAAAATTACTCGCAGTATCTTTTTCTCGGCCAACTGCTTCTTCATCTACCTTCGACAAAGTCCAAGCTGGCAAAGAGCAGCACTGGGATGATAAGGGTCTTGTATAAAGCTAGTTTGGTCTTACGAGAGAAAGCTCTGATACTCAGTTGTCTCTTGAGCCCAATGGCCCAACGATTGGTAAGACTAATTCTGCGTTTAATTTCTGCGCTGCTGTCGTTGCTGCTTGTATGATAATTGCGGAGCCAAGATACATGAAGTGTTTAACTTCCTCAAAGTTATAACTGATAGTAAGGTTCTGGCCAAGCTGTGGGTGGTGTGCGTTTTTTCTGATGTATGTATGAATGTGTTTTGATTGCCAGACCAATGTTGGCTCGCTGTGTTCGTCCAATCACATCCATTTTATCTGGGTACGTAAATAATTGTGCGGACTTAAAAGAGATCGGTCTTCTTTTGTTGGCTTTGCATGATTCTGATTAAAACAGTCAAACGATAGCAGGTCACCTTATCTAAAATCAGCTTGACATTGAGAATCTCTGTGAATCCATTACTGAACCTAATGGAGCAAAGAGAATTCTCCATAGTCATCCTGCACTACCTGGCGAGTTTGGTAGTAATGTCAAAATTAGACATGGCTTTGTATAGCACTTCTTATGCACGCTGTCGTATGCGTCTTTGAAGTCGAGAAACACATGGAAGATGAGTGTCGGTCTGAAATTCCCGAGTCCTTTGGTTGATGGTGGACTCACCGGGCCTTAAACCGCATTGGTATGGACTAACCAGACTACTACTGAATTGTTCCAGGCACGTAGTGAGATTCGATTAGATTAGATTGTAAGATCCGATGTTTGGGAGACTTACTCCTGTATAATTGGCACAGTCAAATGGAACTCCTTTACTTTTCTTTGCTTCTTGGATGCTTTCTTGTGACTATGTTTTACAGATAAACTGGTATTTGTTTCACCCCAGGTCATATCTAGCTGCCTTAAACAGCTAGGTTTCAATCCTACCTTCTGATTGTGCATCGGTATCTTTTACTATCGTTTTTGCTTTTCCTATTATTATACGCAAGTTATTTTGCTTTTTTGGCAACTTGGCATATTTTATTGCATCAGACCTTTTCACGTGGTAGATGGCAAAAGTCCAGGGCAATAGCCTTGATCTTTCTATGCCTGTTTTATATCGTTGTCTCTAGTGTCTATAGAGGTCCTCACTTGCACTGAATATCATAGATTTCGTTGATGATTTGGTGATTCGCGATCGGTAACATTTTTGAGCGGCCTCTTGTGATTGTGAATTTTTGGCCATACTTGTATTTGAGTCATTTTGTAAATCCATGTCCAAACCCTGGTTACCAAATAGTGCAAGTGGTTCGGACATTATTATTCAATGTTGATTCAGAATACTTAATTGATGCACTGGTTGACATTGCTCCAGCATAGCCCTCTGTAAGTTGTGTTATAAAGAGCAAAATTAGCGAAAGAACTTCAAAATCTTTGCATATTTTTTATATTTCGTACGGCTATTCTCATCACACTTCTCAGATTGTTATGATGTCTATGTCTATGTATAGCAGTCAAAGATCTGCGCTGGTTATTCCTCTCCCTGTGATTTGAGCTCAGGTGGTTTACACGTTATGCTTAGTCCTTTTTGGGCATGAGCAGTAAGATATAAACAATCGAAGAGGCTAACACATACGAGTATAATTTGTATTTCGCTCAAATAATGCATATCTCGTAGAGACAGTATACAATTATGGATGGGGTCTATAATTCGGTTACCAAGCCGTTGCTATTTATTTTGCTAATACAAATCTGCAGATCTGTTTTTGATTTGATGTTAAATCTGGTTTGAATGCTTCTTGATAGCTTAACAGAGCCATAGTTTGTATGACGATGGATTTGTAACCAAATCACTCGATTATTTTACAAATTTTAAATATTTCAAGTACTTGTTCATTTAATAAATTCTTTTTTAAATAAATTTATCGAAAGTTCCCCTTGGTTTATTTTTCATTATGATAATACTGTACAATAGTCAATTAATGTCACATATTCAAACGTCAGATTATTACATTATTACCGTCATATATGTGTATGTAAGTGCATTTTTATGGCATTAAGCTGACATGGTTTTAAGTGTTTTTTTAATTCCATTATTCGCTTTTTATTATGCAATTCACGTAAAGTGATTTGTGTTTTAATTGCATGTAATCTGGTATATTGATTGCGGAGTTTTGATGACTTTTCAATGAAAATGAAGATATACAGTCCATGATGGAAATATGTAGCATCTTATTACCATATTTTTGGTGCTATAATGTCGGGAAAGTAGCAGGAAGGTTGAGGTCGGAAATTGGAAAATGCAGGAAATAAAGAAGCTGAGCAATGAACTCATCTGTTTGGACTTAGGGAATAATAGTCTGGATTAGATTAGACCTTTCCGGTATTGATAGTGACCTATCGAAGCGTGTTCTTCTTGCCTATGGAACTTAACTTCTATGATCGGTTCTCCTATTTTCCTTCTTCTTTCTGGACAAAATCAATGTCCCTTCTCTTTTTCTAGTTATGAGCTCTTCAAGTAGTTCCTGTTTTTTTTTTTGTTAACCCAGCACATACGAGTATGTCCTTGTCGACATTCATCATCAAATCAAGTATTTTGAGGTAGTTCTATATGACTTGTATGTTGGGCGTTATCGATATGCTGTTTTGCAAGCCTGGTCATTAAAAAGCTTACATAGTTCTTAAACGACCTTTTGCCTTAATCAACGTATCTCTTAAGTCAGTTTGATCTTTAATTAGTTGCCTTAAACTCCGCTCACAGAGTTGGTTAAGATTCATTCCTTAAAAATTACTTTATCTTAGGTAAGGTTATTCTGTACGAATTTGTCTCATGACCTTGCTTTTATGGCCAAAAGCCAAGCTAACATCAATAAATCAGACGCCAAATGCGGAAGAAGCACGTACCAGTGTAGGTTATTTTAGTAAAATACTAAAATTAAGTCGCAGCCACTTCTTCGTTTTAATTACATTTTTATTTATCGTTTATTCATTTACATTATTGAGTGAACCGCAAACTATAGTTCTCGAGGAACTAGATACGAAAGCAGAATTTATAATTTTAAGTACATAAAGGGTTTTTCAATAGGGACTTGACAACTTTGAATTTAATTTGTGAACGCACTCTTTCACTAATCATCAAACTGTCACTGTCAATTTATTCAGTAAACTCAACATTTTCATCATGGTAAAGTACACGAACGAGCAACGTCTGTAAATTATAAAAATTTTCTACCGAATCTCGGAGTCGGTGCCTGCAACTTTAAATGCGTTAACTCCAATTTTCGGTCGTAATTCTCGCACTAGTAGACAGGCAATAACAAGTTTAGTTGCCGTGTCAGTGAGACAACGGGTTGGTCGAAGTGTCGAAAATATCGCTGCCGTTTAGGCGTCCGTAGCAAATGATCCAAATCAGTCAATTCAATGGCGTTCTCAAGAATTGGGCATCGCTCAAACTACATTATGGCGTATTTTGGTAAGCATCTTTGTTTACACCCATACAAGATCAAGCTAACTCAAGAATTGAAGCCGATGGACCATTTGAAGCGACGTACGTTCTCCGATTTTGTTCTGGAGAAGATGCGCCAAGATGATGAATTTCATCGCAAAATCATCTTCATTGACGAAGCTCATTTTTGGCTCAATGGGTTCGTCAATAAGCAAAATATGCGTCATTGTTCGGATGAAAATCCACAAGTGCTTCATGAATCACCACTTCATCCACAAAAAATAACTGTTTGGTGCGGTTTGCATGCCGGCGGCGTTATTGGGCCATATTTTTTCGTCGACGATAACGATCGTCACGTTACTGTGAATGGTCAGCCTTATCGCGCCATGAACACCGATTATTTTTGGCCCGAATTTGAAGATATGAACTTGGACGACATGTGGTTTCAACAGGATTGTGCCACAAGCAACACAGCACACGCTACAATCGATTTATTGAAGAGTAAGTATGGTGATTGTGTTTTCTCAAGAAATGGGCCAGTCGATTGGCCGCCTCGTTCGTGCGATTTAATGCCGCTTGACTATTTTCTGTGGGGCTACGTTAAGTCATTGGTTTATGTCAACACGCCGACGACTTTGGAAGAGCTCAGAGACAACATTGAACGCGAAATAGCGCGAAATATGTGGCCGAGTCGTTGAAAATTGGGTCCAAGGAATCGACCGCTGCAAACGTGCCCGCGGTAGCCATATGAACGAAGTCGAGTTCCATTCATAAATGTTTGGTTGTACTTCAAGCCGATAATAAAGTTTTTGAAATATCTCAAATGGTTTGCGTTTTATTTTAAAAAAAAAGTTGTCAAGTCCTTATTGGAAAACCCTATATTTACAAATAAGAATACAAATAGAGCCCACTAAGTTTTTAGACTCTCATTTGGGCCCCCAAAACGGTCAGTTCCGTGAGCGCATGTATCGGTAAAACGTTCACCTTGTCTTATCCACACTCGTACTCGTTTATCGACATTACATTCGTCTGTAAAGAGTACAGGCCTCCAGTTGTCCATAGTTCAATCCGAATGCTCACGGGCGAACTTAAGCGCACTGCCCGATGTGCCCTTGTCAGTTTCGGTCGAATTGCGTGCAGTCTGGACCGTTGACTATCTTCGTGGAGTTGATTACATACGGTTTGATCACTTAATTGACTGCCAGTAGATTGCCGCAGTTGATTTTGTAACACCCGGGCGGTTGCGGTACGCTGCCGTCGTGCAATTATTCTTACGTACCGATCTCCTTGCGCAGTTGTGACTCTGATTCTTTCTGATCCAGGTCTCCTTGCTACACTCCCGGTTTATTGGAAGCGTTCCCAGACGTTTCGGATAGCTCGCCGAGATACACCGATGCGAATATCGACAGACCTTTGAGACTCTCCCTCATGAAGCCAATTTGCCACTCTATCTGCGTTTTCGATATCCATATGATGCCGAGAACCGGGCGTGGTAATCACAATTAATAACGTTGTCGAAGAGAATATTTACAGAAAACAACACTTAGAGACAACGCTTAGAATTAGACTGAGAAAATAAATACAGGAAATTTGGCATTAGTATTGTATTAATATTGCGGTAAAATTGTTGCTCAAAGTATTGATAAATACTCATAGACATACAAGCTATACAAATATGTTCAAGTTAACACGCGTAAGCATCCACCTATCTGACTGAAATACGATAAGGCTCAAGTATCCAGTCAGACGCATCGTATGCAATTTTCACCTGCATGCGCGAACCTGCATGAGCTGTCCCGTGGGAACCAAGGCCATTGGAATCAATTGTGCCGAGGTTAGATTTTAAGTATTATATTCATTGTTAAGCGGTCTTATCAAGTACCCGGTCGAATAAATGACATTTTATAAAGTATTCTAAAAATCGTGTTTCATTTTAAAAATCCAAGTTGCGTGGGTTTTATTTTTAGAAAAGTCCTTCGAAAGGACTTTTACTTTCACCAATAGAGTAATTTTTAAACAAAAATCAAAATAAATCTTGGTGGGTCCTACTTTGTTTTTAGTGCTTTATATATTATAATACGAGTACATCACAAAAGGCAAGAAGTAACTACAATACCTTGTGACATACCTGCGGTACAATATCGATATTTTTATAGTTAAACTATAAAATTTTTAGAAAAATGAATTTATTCGTGATTTTTCTTATGTTTTGTTGCAAAATATTGAATATCTCAATGCCAACGGACATAAAGAAATTAACAAAGATTTACAAGTTGTGAAGAGGTATTACAATAAGAGGTTTTTTGCTTTTTTAATAATTTTAAAAAGTATAAGTGTTTCAATGGTAAAAAGCTTTTAAAAAGAATGAAACTAAGTACTGCCCCGACAATTTTTATTGCAAATTAAACGAATAATGTATTTCTGAGATAGTAGAATGGGTTAAATTTAGTCCAGAAGAAGGACTTTAGAGTAAAAGGATTTTAATAAGTCGATATGTCTTGTGATTACCATCAGATACTTCTTAACGGCCAATGTATGCAAATCGACTAATCTTCCAATTATTGTATGATTAGACACTTTCAATAGCAAAACAGTTGTTTGAACTTGATTTCGACTCAAAATATGTTTGTGAGATTTTTGCTGAGCCACAGATCTCCTTACAATTTTAGTATTTACTCGTATTACAGTAGTGAAAGTAGAATGGATTGTATTTTTCTATGCGATACCTGGAGGATTAGATTAAATAACAACGGACTGTTGCTGTTCCATCAGCTCTCGTAATACAACACAATCCCACAAAATCAGTCCTAAGGCGATGTCAAGCTAGAGCAAACTCACCTAGCTAACCCTTTGAACTCGGCAAGGCTGTGCCTGATGTCTGAGAGGTCATAGGGGCTAAACAACCAAGGACAGCAGCCCATTTGCTTTGACTCATTGATGTCGTAAGAAGGTAACATGGCTACTAAATGCTAATATGAAGTGGTAGCGCTTAAATAATCATTGAGACTCAATCTGATCCAAGGTAGAGATATTTCGAGGGTAGGCCCTAATGTCACCATGAATGACTGATAAGTCTTTAAAGCTGAGAACCCGCACTATAACATCCGATGACTGAGAGATGAAGTCTACGATCCCAATGGATTGTTTAGGGACAAAAGGGTTGAAAACCTCCAAAAAATCTGATATTACCAATGGTGAAAGTAATAAAGATTAACGTGCAACTGTATTACAGGTTATTAAATCAGAGTTCCATACAGCTTGCAACCTGATAATTATATCAAATACAGTATTCGACACAAAAGAAGGGATTTTCGAAAATGCCTCTAACACAACGTATAAAGCTTCGTGTCAAATATATCATTTTAATGTAAACTCTCAAACGATTCTACAAGACTTAGCTTCTGCCAAATGGAGAACTCATGAACTTCAGAATCTTCCTCAAAAGTTTACTTGTATGCAAATAGCAGGAAATACTCTGCCGAAACTGAAATCTAGTGAAATCGTAGAAAATGCTCTGAGTAAGGGAAGTACTTAAACTTGGCGTCAACTCTAGTAGAGCTGAATTTGTGCTCTTCATTATCGAAGCAAAGGAATTAGAATTCACAATTTTTGAGCAAAATGGTTCAAATCGGCACTATCGACCAGTGCTAAGTATTTAGCAGTTATCCTCTATAGTGGAAAGTAAACATTAGTCAGCAGGCAGAAAAGCATGCACAAAACATGTAACAGAATCTATGGCATCTGAAAATAGACAGTATTAGCAATGAAGTACAATAGTAGGTAAATCCTCATATACAAATCAATATGTAGTATGATAACCTGCTCTAAGAACAGCTTATAACATACATAGTAGAGTGAATCAATAACTCCGTGATTTTTTTTTAATTTCCCGCATTGTAATGTGAGAAGAAATGCGTCGACTACAATATTATTCGCCAATAGATGACTACCAAATTTTGAACAAGCACTAAACAAACATTTAGTTTCAGTGTGATAGCCTTTGAAAGCAAACCACCGCGTGAATTTTGGCAAACATGAAAAAAAGTGAATTTGTTGTGCCTAAATACAATATCATGACAATTTACACTAATAATTTAGTCGCCGACATTAAATGTTGGATGCCACCCATGGAGCGAATTAGCCACTGAGCCCAAACACCTTTCTCTTTCTCTCCCATTTTCCGAAAAACTTAACACATGCTTTGTCATCGTAAGTGTGGTCATACCCACTGGAGTGTTAAGTTTTTAAAAAATAAAAAAAAACATTCAACCACAGAATGGACGAGTTTTTGCGTCCTTTCATATCAGTGGAAGGAGTATGAATATACCGCAACACATTTGAGTTCAAGCAATAGTCGAAACAGTGGGATTCTCCGGATTTCTCCGGCCAACAATGTGATGGCAGCAGTTTATGGGATACACCCGGTAAAATCCACATCATTACCTCCAAAATGAGGAAGCAATCAATGGCATATAAAGTCTTTGGACCGGTTTAACGAAGGTTTGGAGGAAAAACGACAACATTTGACAAAGAAGAATGGACCGTAATAGCTCTACGGTCAAATCCATCAAGACACTATTAGTTTTTCCGCACTTTTACTTTTAGATCTTCGCGAGTTGAGCGTTATTTTCTCAAGTAAATTTTTTAGTCTCAGTGGTAGATGCGTTCACTAAAAAAAAAATAGTGATTTGGACACTATTTAATTAAATTAAAAAAAAAATTCTTAAATCATGTCGTGTTAAGCTCAATAACAACAAAGTTACCCTTGCACGGAAACATCTAACTCTCGGAGTACAAATGAACCAAGTTTACTCGCTTCAAGTAGTGTTGTCTCTAGACCAACGGAGGTGAAAAGGGTTCAAAACAATCGCCAAAAACTGTTATTGTTGGTGTTGACACTTTGCCCAATAAAATGGATGTCATTATCCCAGTTAAATAGTTGCATATCTCCAAATTTTCAGTATCTACAAATGAAGAAACAACAACGAAATATGTGCCCTCTAAATGTAATGAAATTCAGTGTTTCAAATCAATAAAAAGAGATGTTGACTTGTCAATACTAAAATATTTAGATTTTATGGTTGGTGTTCCTGTGGGCAAATTGAATTGGGCAACAAATTTAAACAATGTGTTCAGTGCTTGTAGATTCTATTGACGGAGGTATGCTGCTATTTCTTAGGTATATTCCACCTAAGAGTTCATTCGATATTTACAAGAAGCATAGATAGTGTGGCCACATTGCCTGAATTTGCAGACTACACTGTTTGGAGATATTAATTGTGGCGATATAATTTGGTCGCAAACTAACCACTACAAATTAATCCCACACCAAGTTCAGATGGTGAGATTTTATTAATTGATTCATTAATGTCTTTAAGCTTAAATCAACGGAATTACGTAACTAAATCGATCAATAAATTATTAGATTTAATTTTCACCTCTGATGATTCACATATATGCATTTGCTGTACAGTGTCATCCTCTTTGGAAAAGACTTTGGAAAATTCAATAATTTAATCAGTTTTCAAATCATTCTCAAATGAATAATTATTTTAGAAATATTTATTGGTCAAATGAATTTCTGGTTAAAAATATATCTGAAAGACTCTACGCTTTTCTTCAGGAATGTGTTCGCGTGACTCGTCAAAAAGTAGATTCTCACACTGCTTGGTACAAGAAAAGACTGCTTAAATTAGAAAATGCTGAGAATGCAGCACATAAATTGTTTAAATAATCGTGGTCTTATGAAGATTATACTCTTTTTCAAGTTTCAGGAAAGAGTGTGCTTTTCTTTCCAAATTTCTGTGCTGCAATTTTATTAGTTTTGTGGAAATTAATCTTAGAAATAGAAGAAAATTATTTTGAAAACTTATCAATACAAAGAGAAAATATCAATACAAACAATCTTAGTTTAGTGACCCTAAATACCATATATCATTATCGAATACTTTCAAAGTATTTATATTTGAACTCTTCCTCCATCGATTTGAATTACTTTACCTCTGTTTCATCAATTGTTGATTGGTCTTACTATTCGTTTGATGTTGATGATGCTGAGTCTGCCTTATATAAATTATATCCCCGAACGAAACCAGATATTTTGGGATTTTTTCCAATCGCTTTACGTCGAATTATTTAATGAATCCCTCTCTAATGGAATTTTCTTGATGAGTGGAACGTTTCCATAATATACCTAGTATATATAGGGTGACCAGATGGGAACGATAGGGAAAAAAGAATCAAATAAAACAACAACGGTGTGAGATATAAAATTGATTCTGGATTTATTTCGAAGCGATGTTTATGGCCGCCTTGGCTTCGCTGGAATTGCTTCAAGCTTTCGGTCCAATTTATGAGCTCGTAAAAAGTGGCTGTCTTGTTAGCGTCGACTAAGGACTTGACGTAGCCCCAGAGAAATGATGACCATAGAAATTCGGTTAACATCGCTCTATAACTGAAACAATTGACGGTAATGGTGTCTCCTAGTCATTTCGAAATAAATAAGGTCCGATGATGCCGCCATGCCATAAACCGCACCAAACAGTCAATCTTGATGCATTAATGTTAAGTTTTTTAAATAAAAACGCTTTCTTCTGCATTTACCAATTTGGTTTTAGAACTGGATTGTCAACAGAGGATACCATCCTCAGAGTGTGCAGTCAGTTATATGAGGGGTTAAACAATAATCAATCTACAATAGCTTTGTTGATAGATATGAAAAAAGCCTTTGACATGGTTGACCACCAGTTACTGCTGAGTAAATTGTATGTTGTTGGATTTAGAGGGTCAATGCATACCTGGTTCAAGACGTACCTTAATTATAGAGAGCAAAAAGTAAAGCTAAATGGAATTTTTAGTAAACCTCGTGTTTTGAAAACTGGCGTTCCCCAAGGTTCTGTGCTCGGGCCTCTCTTATTTTTAATCTACATCAATTCGATTTTCAAGCAGCAATTTCATGGTTTAGCTACAGCATTCGCTGATGATATAACTTTCACATACATGCTTGAAAACCAATTTGAATGTATTGCGAAGATTGGCGAAGATTTGGAGAAGTTAAGGCTGTGGTTTACTGCTCACAAGTTAATTATCAGTGAAAAAACTAAATTATTAAACTTTAAAATATGCGGCAATTCGTTAAATAACTACAATCTCTGCTTTCACGCACACGACTGTAAGAAGTTCTGCTTACCGCTTCATACTTGCGGCATCCAAAATTACCACGAAACAACTCGTGCTCTGATAAATGCTTTAAAATTGAATCAGTAAGAAATATTAAATACCTAGGCGTTCTAATAGATCATAACTTGAATTGGAAGGATCACTTTCAAGCATTGAAATCGCATATGAATCTAGTAGCTCGTAAACTCTATCTTATTAAGCAATACTGCTCCAAAACCGTTTTACATAAAATCTATTATGGTCTTGCACACTCGAAGTTGCAATACGGCATTACTAGTTGGGGTGGATCGTACTTTAATGCACTTAGACCAGTCTTGACGGCACAGAAGCATATAGTTCGTCTTCTTTCTGGTGTTAATGGTCGTACTCATAGTTGGCCCATATTTAAAAGACTTGCAATTTTACCGTTGAGACACCTGTATATTTCCAAGGTACATAAAGAATTTTTCAAGAGAAGTGGTAACATCCCAAGTAGAAACAATCAAATTTATAACTTACGAATAAATAGCATGGCTCTTGTCAACATACCAGTTGCACGTACAACTTATTTTACAAATGTTTACACGTTTACTGCCCCAACTTATTTTAACAAACTTCCATATTTCATCCGAAAAACTAATTTCTATAATGTATACAACAAACAAATTAAAGAATGGTTATTTACTATTGATAATGCTAGCATTGAATCATTGTAAAGAGATATGTATATCTACTCGTAAAAGGTTGCGTAGCAGAAATATCTTTGAACTCTTTCTTTATAAAATTTGGAATGTATAACTTTTGAATTATATTTATTTTATTTTTAGATGTTTTAATCTTAGTCACTGAGTGTCACCCCGCATCAGAAAACTTTAAAATGTATAAAATATAGTTGAAGTGTCGTTTAACACTAGTTTAGAACTACTTGTTCATTAAATTAAATAACGACAACTAAATTTATTCATAATTTGTTTGTTAAATTGTAATTCGGTAAAATCTTAATTATGTATCAGAATGAATGAATAAATGAGCAAAAAAAAAAAAATAATGCTTTTTACTTGTTGACATAGTTGCTGAGCCAAAAATAGGCCTCGTTGGAGACGATGATTTTTTGGTCAAAATCCGGATCTCCAGACAACATTTCCAGCACCCAATTATCGAACTCACGACGTTGTCTATGGGTCGTATGGCTTCACTTTTTGCTTGAACACAATCTTATATGGATGTAGGTCCATATCCAACCGCAAATTAAGCCGAGTTGACTCTCTGGCGATGCCCAATTCAGCAGATTGGCGCTTAATCGACATGTCTTCTTTGATACTGGCCGCCACGGTGGCTATGTTTTCTTCATTTCGCACCAATCTCTGTCTGGTTGGTGGCTTAAGATCCAAAAGAGTGTGCTAACACTCAAGCTTTTCCGCTATGCGACGAATTACCTAGACGCTGAAGCCATGATAACGACCGACTTCACGACGAAATTCATGTTGCGTATTTACAACTGAGCCGGAACATTTTTTAATAATTTTAAGCGAACCTTACTGAATATTTTGACAGCTGCTTAAACATAATAATTGGAAAAACTGTCATTGCTATCTGGTCAACCTATAAATCTGCCACTATGCATCTAGTATCCAACTACAGACCGATTACCAAACTTTCAGTTATTCCTAAGCTTTTAGATATTCTTGTAAAGGATAAAATTCCCTTAAAAATTAAACAGGATGTATGGTATTGTAAGTAAATACCAACATGGCTTATGGCTTCAACTGTCTCGAAATTAGTGGAATTTACAAATTTCTGCATTAATTCCTTGGAATCCCGTAAACAAGTCGATAAACAAGTGATTTATACAGACTTTGTCAAAGCGTTTAATAGAGTTAACTTGACTATTCCGTTAAATAAACTAACTGCATATGGCTTTATGGTTCATTGCTGGAATGGTTTAGATCCTATTTGGCAGAAAACAATATGTGGTTATTGGAGACTATTTTTTTGAAGGAAATTATAGTCAGCCCTGGTGTTCCAGAGAGCCTTTGAAGTTCGTGCAGTGTATTTCTTCTCGATCACAGCAGAATCTGCAAATATTGGTATCTGACAATTTGAGTCTGTTTGCGTGTTGCCGCAGGAAACAGTGTAGTGTCAGGTTTCTCATTACTATCCTAAGCTTATCCCTGATTAATTTTATTAACTTCTTAGATCTTTTGCCGCCGAAACGCGGCCAAAGAGCCTTGGATACCCTGTGTCCTTTGAGACTTGACCACCTTAGGTTGGCAGTCTTTGTGATTTTTTCCCCGATAGTGCCCCTCACTATGGAAAGGGGTGGTTTGATGTTGGAAACCTCATTTTTTTTAATACCGCAGTGTCCTGGCACCCAGAACAGCCTTGAGTGCGGTCTGCCTATCGATGTATTATAGATAGCCGTATCTCTTTCGGATACCGAACTTATCTGCATTAGCTCAGCCGCCATGAGGACATCCAGAACCTCTGATTAGTTTTATGACACTCTTAGTTCTGCGTCTTCTGAGAAGATACCAGAGCCTGTTCCTTCGTCTGTTTTTGAGCCATTTGTGAAAATTGCAATTTAATTTTATATGCGACCATTGACAGTGAGAATTTGCTTGGATGTTTGAATTTGTATACTTTCTCAAGACACCTAAGACTTAGGGTCCTACTATTTGAAATTCCTCATAATACCATATATTGTATGGCCAATGTGAATGTATTTCTTTGTGTTTAACATATTTTGCTCAGAATTTGATATATCTTTACCAAATATATTTTTTAAAAATAAATTAATGTCTTCACTTTATTAGTGAATTGTTATATTATTATTTTAGGTTATTTTTAAGCTGGATTTCAAAATTTCTTAATTGTTAAATCGAAAATTGAGATAAATAAATAAAATAAATAAATATAACAAACGCTACTGAACATAACACGGTCAAACCTAGAGAGTCTGAGTGCTGCACTAAGAATTTCTACCGTTTCTATGTACACAAAAGCAGACTTTCAAGACAGTCAAGGACAGAAAAAAACGATATGATAATCATAGTTCATAATCAAAAATTAGACCGAAAATGTCCTCGAACTATCTGACAAAAGCCAACTTAACTGTGTCATTTCTAGAGAAATGTTGCGAAATTGTAGTAAGACCAACACAATCATTACATTGTCCAACAGGATATCACATAGGTAACCAGACATTGTATCACCTGTCCAGCAATAACTATGACCAAACAGTGAGTATTAGGTAAACCCTTTTCCAATTCACTTGAGAAGGTCTCTGGAAAAAATATTCAACAACAAATGCCTTCAAAATTTCCACAGGCTTGATTAAGTGACTTTTATCAGCAAAAAGCCTGCTGTTTTTTGTTTTAGAGCTTTTGTACTTTTTTTTTAAAATAATAACGACAGGAACTTTATTTATATCAAATCTCAGAATGGTTGATGATATATTACGCTGTTTTTGACCAACGCATCCTGCCGGTTTACCTCACCTCTAAATCACCGTTGCCATTTAATCGAGACCTTAGTAAGTCAAGGGTTTCATGGGCAATATGTGACATGGTGCCATCCTGTGAATCAATGTCGAACATATTTTCAAAGAAATAATCATACATTGTCCAGCAACGTCGGTGATTGACTGCAACGCGACCACCAGCCCCATTTCTAAGAAATAAGCGTCGTGTAGTCTTGTGGGTATAATTAAGTCTCACGAGTTTCTGCTAGATTTGCTTAAATCCAGAAATGGAAATTCTTCTTATAAGTAGGTGAGTAAGTGAAGTAAGCTTCAACCTGCACAAGGGCCTAATTTATGAAATTCCTTTGTAAGCCCTGGTCTCA
Source organism: Volucella bombylans (assembly GCA_949129095.1). NCBI lineage: Eukaryota > Metazoa > Arthropoda > Insecta > Diptera > Syrphidae > Volucella > Volucella bombylans. The sequence goes on from OX422143.1 coordinate 137,007,326, forward strand.
TGGCTTTAATCCCTGTACCAGGTGGATACTATAGGCGTATAGGCTGAAATCCTTTTGCAAAATGTTCTACATAGTAGCCAGACAAAGGCCGAATCGTTGGGATCGACACTAAATTGACAATTCCGAATTTTTTGAAGCACTTTCACTCACGTCGCTTACGGCTTCTTTCTAACACATTACGTTAACGTTTTGTTGATGTTGTGCCATCCACGGTGTATGCGGTATGAAATGTTTCTACAACACGACAAATAGTGAACCACCTAGTAGATCGATTATGAGGACCAAAAAAATCAGGTAATTTAGTATATTCCGCGAATTGAAGAGTTATTTTTAAAATAAGTTTGAATGATACGGAAGTGTTCTTGTCTTGTAAGTCCTTTATGATGGTATGAATGACAGAGAGCTACTCGTGTCAAAAATGGCAGAACGGTTTGAAATGTATTCCTACTGAAAGCCTTTCAGTCAAGTCACATGGGCTGTGGTAATGAAACGGCTCCCCGTCCTAATTGGGTTCTGTTTTGAAAAGAATCACCACTCCTACCTAACTACCTTGAGAAAGAATAATGAGGAGACTTCCGATTATAGTATGGGGTCAATAGGCTATTATAAAATATATGTGCCATTGATATCATTATAGCCCTCTTTTAAGCTCTAATATTTTCGTATTTTGCTAGTGAAATACTCGTATGTTTACCTTACGCAATATTTTACCCGCATTTAAATAATGGTCTGACAACTTGCTCTAGCAAAATGCAATACACCATGTGGCGGTTTTTTTCTTAAATTCCAAATCTACCGGCAATCTACCAACTGAATCGAATTCATCTCCCAAAAGCCCAGTAGAAAAGTAATAAATAAAGAGAATCCATGTTGCATCCGAAATTTGTATAAATCTTCTCCAAAGTACTGGAATAGTAGATACGAATAGCTATTGTCCCATAATAAATAAATCAGTGAATCTGAATCATCGTAAATCACAACAGCAACAGTTTTGCTGCATGGCAATACTCAAACCGCTAATTTTATTCATCAATATTGCTCTATGGGGTCTACTTTGTGTTCGTATTTTTGCATCCCCTATCTGTTTTATTCTTTTGTTCATGCTGTCGACCTTCCAGAGGCTTTAGTCCTCCTAAGCCTATTGAATAAACCGTACTCTTTTTATAGCAACAATTAATTTTTATTGTTTCGTGTTCTTCGCTTGCACCATTTACTATTCGTAATTTATGTCTACGTATCTCCGCGTACGTATGTGTATGTAGGCCCGACTTCCAAAGGAAATTTAATTGCGTATTTATCATTAACAAAGTCGGGCATTTAGTATATAGTATACTCCTTACGGACATGGGCATTTCTCTTGTTCTAGCATCCAGCATTTTACAACGTAATTAATTTTGAGACGTTACAAGTAATTTGCTCTGGACGAACTGCTTCTTCGGGGATCACATTTTATGAGAGTCCTTAATCCGTTTATGGCATGCTCTTGGTTCGTAAAGTTATTGACATCCAAAATCCGAAGATCAGAATTTAATTTGATTCAACGGTTGTAGTCGTAGATGGCCTTTGGTAGGAGGGAAAAAACAACGATTGAGCAGTCCATTAGCATAATTGTCTTGTCGTATTTCTCCATATTTTTTCCTTCTTCGAGTCGGGAAATGTCTACACTGCATAAATCTCAATTTGAACTTGGTAGGTTCCGTAGTGGATGGTCATCTTTAGATAGAATTATTATTGGTTTTGGTTTTTTGCGAACAAGGACGACCGATAAAGCTCCTTTCACCGTATCAATAGCAACGATGAGCCAAGTTTTGTGCCTCCTTGTAATAAGCGTAAACAGAAGTTATCAGAAGTTAAGGGGTGATTCTGTTTCGAAAGATTTACTTGACTATTTAGGGGGTGAGATGTTGAAATACCATAGATTTGAAAGTTTGCTCGTTGACAGTTGAAAGTACTCGTATTTGGTTTGAATCAAAATAGAATTAAATTGCGGTACGGACGATACGGTAGAACGGAGAAGTCAGTGGAGTAATTCTAATTTTACGACTATTGGATGGAAGCAGAAGGAAACATCGTACAGGACAGAAGGTCCTAAGTTTAATTATGGAAGTGTACTCGTACTTCACCACTTGCAAATGCAAAGGATGAGTGATAGATAAATAGCTCACAGCTACAGGAATTTTTGCTGAATGCGATCATTTAGATACTCGTAATTAAAAATATTATTTTCGGAAAACCATCAACAACCATCTAGAATTGTGTGAGAAGTGTAGATGCCTTAAAAGTTTCCATTGTTTTGGTTTTGGGAGTTAACAATGCAAGATCATTTAAGTTGATATCTCTTCATGCAAATGGGGGCACTGACGTATAGTTTCAACAACCTTTCTTTTTTAAAGTCTTTTCCCTATGAGTATGCTGTCGCTTCTTGTATGTAATGTATGATATATATTCTTAGAACTATTATTTCAATGAATGCCATAGGAGCATCTATGTCTAAGACTATGTCTTTGGAAATGTACTGTAGAGGATGTAAGTTTTTGCTCTTTCTTGAGCGGTATAAGCGGTTGACACCTGAGTTGGTACCAGTCATAAGGCATTGTGATACCACTGTGAGAGTGTGGAAGAGTAATGCCCTAGCTAGTCTTGGAACCGGGATAAATTTGCCAGTCAAGAGAAGAGATCATCAAGATCTGGAAAGTGGTAACTGTCTTGGGATTGCATTCTGATGCGCAATAGACGCAATAGATGCTTCTTCATCCCAGAAGATCTTGCAGAAATCTTTTTGCGCAATACACACTGACAAAGTATCCTTTAATTATATTTGTAAGTTTGGAGTTTTATATTTTTTTGAGGTTGATCTACATTATTTTAGATGTCTTACATAACGCTGTCAAGCTACCTACAATTTGTTGCTGGGAAACCGAGTCTGGTCAGTTCATCAGTGTGAGTGTCCCAGAACCCGAGAAAACCTGCGTTGAAGATATGCATCACCTTTTAACTATTCTTAAATCTATGGCGTTTAAAATTAGGGATCTAATCGCTGCTTGACTGTCTATATACATATATTGCATTGGTATTTGATTTAGACTGAGCCAAACCGTGGTTTAACAAATGGCTGAGTCTTCAGTTTGCAAGACTGTACTGAATGATTTATGTGAAATCATCATTAGAAAAGCCACGCCTTCGGTTGTTTTAGAGCGTGTTGTTTAGAACCTGTGAAGTTCGGAACCGTTCTTGAATAAAATTTCGTGGGGTGCTCCTTCATTTCTTTCTGAAATCAACTGGTTGAAGTTGACGCTGAAATCACTTTCAGACAATTAACAGCTGGTTGATTTTGGGAGGCCGCGATGCAGCGTGAATAGACTGACAAGAGTGAGTTTTTGGAGCTTTAGAGTGAGCTCTTTGAATGGCTAAGTGTTCCTCAGCCTGAGGGCAGGCAGCTCCTTGCATTTTTTCTAACAGGTTGATGAAGTCCGTCTTTCCAGTCCAAATGACTATAACATCTCACAATACATGACTTTGCTTTGAATATTTATTTTTAAGCTACAGTTCTCTAGTACCAGTAGTGGGCAAACAAAGTTTTTATTTTTCGCTTTGTAACATTTTCATTTCTCTTGGCGCTCCTCGCGAAACTCAGATGGGTGACATTTATCTTGAGTGGAATGATGCAGGCTATCTTGATTTTTATCGTGAAGAGGCCCAGTTCCGCTTTAGTCTTGTAGAGCAGAATCTAAAGGTTGAATTTATGACTACTCTCGAGAATAAGATGCATAAGGTTGTAGATAGTGTCGTTTGTGTCAAGTTATTGAAAAGAGTTAAGTACACTCGAAATGCGAAGTTTCCTGGACAGAACTTGGCGTAGTTTCGATTGAAATTTATCAAATTTGCAGAAATTATGGCAAAACCTACGTTGGGCCTTTGTAGATCCTTAAAGATTTAGAGCGAAACCAAGTTCCCTGTTCTGTTTATCAAGGTCTATGTGATATACCGGAATGTGATTTGTATATCCGTCTAGTTTGGCATCAATGATCGTGTTGTCTTTCGCCCAGTTCGTTTTCCGACAATTATTTTTTCGGTGCTGCAAGTACAACGGTTCATCCAACAATTTCTAAATGGACGATTTGAGACAAGACTGACGTCAATACCTTCATATGGTGTTTACTGGTAATGAAAGAAGGTCTATTATCTATGTTACTGTTTACAAGATCAGCATCTACATAGGATGTATACAGATAATATGGAGGGTAGTCCCATCCGAATATGTTAAGGTTATCCAGAGGATGGAATAAAATAATCATTAAGGGGGATCAATTTATTTCTCCCCAGACTTAGTTAGAAAAAGTCCTGATTTTGAAGTTTTCATTGAAGTGCAACTGGGCTATGGTGTAGCTGTGTTCCCAGGACGGTATTCTGGATAACAATGTAGCCAGGTGCCATAATACTGTCAGGTTACTTCAATGCGTACAGATGGAACAGAATTTCTAGTGTTTCGAAAAGAGTCTTTCGAAGTGCTACGGTAATGCGTCCTTAAAGTTGTTTTAAATGATTTATCGATATCAGTCCGCTAAACCACGAGCCCGTGGGTGTGTATCGATCTTATGATACAGACATAAAATCAGTGAGCCGTAGAGCCCACTTAGTATTTCCAACATCTTTTTAAGAAGAAAGTCACATTGCTGTTGCCTTTTCAACTCTCTTTTGTACGCTAGGTTTTCAGCTTAGCTATCTGTCTAAACCAAGACCCAAATATTTAATTTTGTCTGAAAGTATTAAGCCTGCACTATTTATGTGGAAAGAGTCATTGTGTTTAATTTTTTATTTTTTTTCTGAGGGAGCCTAATTCAGTTTTGCCTAATCGTTCAACCTACAACGATCTGCCTAGCTTGTCGGAGTATTGTAGGTAATCGGATACTTTCTGGAGGCAGAAATAGGAAAGCCATCTGAATAAGCAGCAACAGTTCAGTAGCCAACAAGTTTTAAACAAGAAGGACAAGATACTACTTTGCGGCATTCCACTACTGAGAGTATTATTGGCAGTTGTCTCACTCGTTTTTGAGTTGGTTATCCGGCTCGCATGCAGAATGTTAATGAGCTCACCGAGTGAGAGAAGTTGAATATCAATTTTGGGGAGATACGCTAGAATATTTACCTCCTTTGGGTATGGAAAAAACTTTAACTTCTCTTCACAAAGGAGGAACGTGCACCGAAACTATACAATTCTTTTAGATTATCTGCACCACCTCCAGGATGATATCTGAAGTCTAGCATTATGCGATTGCCATCCATACTTCAGAAATGCCATTCTAGCATGCCATCGACACAGACATCTCAGGTGCCCATCGATGAAATTAAAGATTTACGGGTCGAAAACCACAAATTAACCATTCGAGAGTTAGCAGAGATGAGCAACATATCGATTGGATCCATTCACGGCAGTTTAACCAATCAACTGGGCTTCAGACCTGTCGTTTTAAAGCTGATGCTTAAGGACTTGAATTTCATGCAAATAAGTGTGTGTGCAAAAGACCTGCTTTCAGGGGATGATTTCGACCAAACATTCATCAAACGTACTGGTGTCGAGACGAGGGTTTATGAGTACGTAGACATCAAGCAGTATTGTTTGGGGGGTATTAGACATTTGCGTTAAGTAATCCGCAAAATGGCCTCTATTGGGGAACGAAAATCCCGTGGACTTTGCATCACGATAGTGCTCCATCTCACAATGCGTGGATTATGTGTCCGCTTTCTGCCAAAAACAATAGAAATACCATTCAGAGGCCATCAAATTCATCTGTTCTGTGACCCAGTGATTCTTTCCTGTTCGGACGACTTAAAATACTGCTTATGTATTTTAGGGTAGGCAATTAGACCTTATTTTCACAACAGATCCAATTAACTCCTCAGTCTCCCTTTGTCCCCTATCTCTCTCAACAATCGATAACTACCATCCCCCCCTTCTACTTTCATTTTTTCATAACTCATCATTCCAGTCTACTCCCCCCACAACTCTCTCATCCCACGACTTTCATAAAGCAAACTTTCACAAAATCAGTGAATATCTCAGCAGATCCCTCTTTAACATTCACAACCTAAGTATAAATGATGCCTTATCCATTTTTTATAAAGAAATATTTAATTCTTTTTCCCTGTACGTTCCGTTTTCCCGCCTTAAAACATAATCTACTAGTCCTCCCTGGTATAATCGCAAGCTTCGTTCCTTACGAAATAAGAGAAATAAGTTATGGGCTGTTTTCCTGCGTACCAGATCCTTTACCGACTACTCCAACTATCTTGGTGCTTATCTTCATTTCACCGAACTTTACGATTCCCTTTACCAGCGCTACCTTAACAATGCGCAAGTCAACCTTATAAACCACCCTAAGTCCTTTTTCCAATTTGTTAACTACAAAAGAAAGTCCGATGGTTACCCTCCTTCCCTCTCTTTCAACAACAGGTCATCAACCGATCCACTCACCATTGCCAACCTATTTGCCACATGTTTTAAACAATCCTTCACCAACGACTCCTTTGTACCAGATCCATCCTATTTTAGTTACCTACTGAACTTCTCCAATGGCCCACTTCTTTCTCATATTTTGGACCCGTCTTATATCGAATATAAATTACACCAACTCAATGACGAATTCACACCCGGCCCAGATGGCCTCCCTGCCATATTTCTTAAAAAATGTTCTTCCTCTCTTTCCCTTGCCCTTTCTAATCTCTTCCGTCTATCCCTTTCACAAGGAGAATTTCTTTAGGTTTGGAAAACCTCCTTCATAACCCCGATCCACAAGAAAGGATCAAAGAATGAAATAACCAACTATCGTCCCATCGCTAAACTCTCCCATATACCCAAACTCTTCGAAAGAAGCTTAGAGCTTCCAATGCAAATCACTTATTTCCCCTAGACAACATGGCTTCTTAAAGGGTAGGTCAACCACCACAAATCTCGTTGAATTCGTATCCTTTGCCATCTCTGCCCTAGAGAATGGCAATGAAGTCGATGTAGTTGCAACCGATTTTAGCAAAGCCTTCGATAAAATCTCTCATCGGTTAATTATCTTTAAATTGTCTGCCCTCGGCTTTGAACCCATATTGTTAAAATGGATATCCTCTTACCTCGAAAACCCTTTTTACAGTGTTCGTTTTAGGTCAACCCAGTCCGCTCCATTTTTGGCCACCTCTGGAGTTCCACAAGGCAGCCATCTCGGTCCCCTTCTTTTTATATTAACCATAAATGATCTCGATATGATCATCAAACACTGGTCTGTCTCCCTTTACGCCGATGATACAAAATTTTTCAAAACCATTTCCTCTCCCCATGACTCTTTCCTCCTTCAACAAGATCTTGATAGTTTCTCGATCTGGTGCCTCAAAAATTCTTTGGAACTTAACATCGCCAAATGCCAATCCATCACCTTCTCACATAAGCGGAACCAATCTCCTCCCCGACTCTATTTTCTGCATAACCAACCTATCTCCTCCGTACAATCTCTTCGCGACCTCGGCATTTTGTGTGACAGCGAGCTCAACTTCCGTTTACATATGGATGAGATAATCCTCAAAGCCAACTCTGCACTAGGTTTTGTAAAACGGTGGTCCAAAGAATTCACCAACCCATACGTGACCAGGTCCCTCTATATTACCTTTGTTCGCCCCCTCCTAGAGTACGCCAGTCAAGTATGGTCGCCATATCATCGTGTTCATATCTCGAGAATTGAAAGCATTCAGCGTCGTTTTCTTCGATTTGCTCTTCGAGGTATGCCCTGGGACGATCCTTTTAATCTGCCCCCCTATCAAAATCGTCTCAACCTTATCAACTTAAACACCCTCGAAGATCGCAGAGATGCAGTAGACTTTCTCTTCATTCATCGACTCCTTTCAGGTCACGTTGAATGCGCGTCCCTTCACAACTCCATTTTCCTCAACACTAACCCTCGTAATCTACGTACCCCTCGACTCTTCTATCTACCAACCCACCACACCTCCTATGGCGCGAACGAACCAATCTCCCGTATGCTACGTCAAATCAACTCAAACCCTACCGTCTTTGACTTTCACCGCACCACTTCCTACCTCAAATCTGTTCTCCTTCACCACTCCAACCAACCTTAGTTTTAAGTTTTAGTTTAAGTTTATTTTTTAAGTTATAGCTTGTGTTAAGCCGAATAAATGGGGGCATTCGCCCCCACCAAAATTAAATTCGGGGTATCCAATTTAACAGCAGAGTGGTGATAAGGGAAAAATGGCTGAGCATACTGTAGGTCATATGCGACATCGTTAATAGGGAATATTTTGAAAGCGACAAAATCGATTTAATTGAATAAACTTTATTTATCATTTTAAAGTTTAATGTGTAGTATACGAGGGTCTTCAGTCCGCGAGCCAAATTGTTGCCCATATTTGTTGAATTTTTCTTATCAAGATGATGTTTTGTTTAACATTAGAAAGGAGTGCATCTAAATACGAAAAGTAACCTCCTTGGGAATTAAGTTTTTTTTTTTTTTAAATGTTTTTTCATTTTATTCGATATAGTCCCCTTTTAGCTTGATACACTTATTCCAGCGATTTTCCAACTTCTTGATCCCGTCCGAAAAGTAATTTTCCGGAAGGTCTGCAAAATACTCCTCCGTGGCATCGATGAATTCCTCGCGCGAACTGAATTTTTTATTGATGAGCCATCTTTTGGGGTTTCGGAAGAGATAATAGTCCGAGGGAGCCAAATCAGGCGAATACGGTGGATGCGACAGCAATTGGAGCCGTAAGCCATTGATTTTAGCCGTAGTTGCGATGCTTTTATGCGCCGGCGCATTGTCTTGCAAAAACAAAATTTTTTTTCGCTTCATGTGAGGCCGTTTTGCAGCGATTTCGGCCTTCAATCGCTCCAATAATGCACAATAATACTCGCAGTTGATGGGTTTTCCTTTTTCGGGGTAGTCCACGAAGAGTATGCCATGACAATCCCAGAAAACCGACGCCATAACCTTTCCGACAAATCGAGCCTCCCTCGGCCGCTTCGGAGTACTCGTGCCGGCTTCAGTCCATTGTCGTGCACATATTCTGTTCTCTGGTGTGTAATAGTGGATCCAAGTTTCAGCAACAATTACCAATCGACGCCAAAAGTCCGCCCGATTCCGCATCAGCAAGTCCAAATACTCTTTCGAAGTGCTCTCGCTGTCGTGTTTTTGGTCAGGAGAGAGCATGCTCGCCACCCAGCGGCAGGATAACTTTTTCATATGCAGAATATTGCTCAAAATATGGCGTGTGCGCTCAGTACTAATCTTTGTGGTATCTGCTAGCTCGCGCACCTTCACTTTCCGGTCAGCCAACACCATTTCATGTATTTTTTTGACATTGTCCTCTGTAACCGCATCGGAGGGCCTGCCGCTGCGGACTTGATCGGTAGTGGAGTTGCGGCCACCACGAAACTCTCGAAACCAATATTTGACGGTGTAATCTGACGGAGCATTAGCCCCATAATAATTATCCAACTTTTCTTTTGTTCCCTTTGCCGTTTTGCCTCTCAAAAAATAATGTTTTATGAGAGAACGAAAATTGTTCTTGTCCATACTCAACATGATGCCAAACACGTCAAAAACAATCAGCTGTCAAAACAAAACTAAAGGCAGTATCGCACTGAAATTTGGTATGTCTGGCTAAATATGAACGGACTTCAAGGCACCATAAACTTTTTTGCAGTAGCAACGCATTCTGGCGGTCAAGGAGGTTACTTTTCACCCCACCTAGTATTAATTCTTATCAATAACTTTGTTATTTATGCCTTCCAGTTCAAAAGACGAACGCTATTTGTAGAGTGTAACAAATATATTATGACCTCCACCTATGTACGTTTGGTGACATCTTTAATTTCTTTCAAATCCTGTTTGACTAAAGTATTCTTTGTAAATTACACAGATATCGTTTACAAGGATTTGTAGCTTTTGAGTGAAAGAGTTGGTCACCTTCTAGGTACTGCATTCATACAGCAGCAGTGAAACGAACATTTGCTTTTCCGCATTTTTGACTTCAACTTTTCTAATTTCGCAGTCATATCGAGTTTGGTGCCATCCTTAGCTGAGCTGAGACCATGCTTCCTGGATAATGAAGTTCTCTAACTTTTTTAAGTTGACTTCCGTCAATATTGATATTTGTGATATATTTGTGTTTTGTCGCACCATTTCCGGAACAGGTGTCTTTCCCAGAATTTTTGTTTTTAAAGGTTAGAGAAATTGGTGCGGTTTAGAAAAGCTTAATGTCTCTTGCTTTGTTTTTACTAAGGAAACTGAAAGTTCGTACCATCACGGAATTGAGGAATTCGTTGCTTTGGCATAATTTCTATAAGGACGGCATCTACCGAAAAGTTTAGCACTTTTTCAAAGTGTGCTATCCATATTGCTCGAAGTCAGTATTCCAAATTTTTAGTGCATGTAGCTTGGAAATTCGTGAAATTTTGAGGGCATCCTACCCTTTTAATGTTCTCGTATTACATCCGACACCACTTCTCCCTATTATACCTGATATCTGCGTCGTGCATATTCTTTGCTGAGGATAAACTAATCGTCAATTGATTTTCGTAAATTTTTCTGCAGGAAAGTACGAGGACCTTCATTCACACTGCTTATATAAATCTTGGTAAGTCACTTAAAGTTAAAGACGACGGGTTGAGTAAACTGTGAATAGTTTTTGAATCGAGTAGCCCATTTAACCAAACAAATTGTTATTCCAGTCTGTGTTAAAAGTGTTGCAACATAACCTATGTCAACAAAATTTTGTGGAAGACACTAAAACCCACTCAAGTTCAATATCAAAATATAAGCGTTTGGTGGATGCTTATTTTTCGAGTCCGAAGGTCACCATTAAATCTGTCATGGTCCTGATTTATTTCGGTAATATTGTTCATTATTGCTATCCATGCGGTTGTTCTTATTTATTGACGCGTTAATACGTTCACTTTTTTGTTTACGTAATTCTTGTACGAATATGTTATACGTTTATTTCTACCAACCTCATGGCGTATTTGGGGCAATGTTGTGTTTTTGCCGCCTTCTGCTAACAAAAAAAAAAAAAACAGAAAAAAAAAATAGAAGAAATTGAAACTGCTCACCTTCTTTGAGTGTGTTTACTTTGGTTTGTGTTTGCTTTGAACTCAATAGATTGTGGTTATTTCAGTGAAAATATTGCGCCAGGTTGGTTAATTTAAGTTTATTGTTTTAATAAGATTGTCCATCTTGTTTGTGTTGGCTGGATTATGTGTTATGGCTGTCATTGACCTTTCTATCTTTAGGTGAATTCGTATTACGATTTTTGGTGCATTCTCCAGGAATGTTTCAATGAAGTTTCAATTGAAGATAACCCTGTTTATGGTGTTAGTTTCTTAAAAAAAATATTTTAATCGTTATCGTAAACGTATTTTCATGCCGTGGAGACGTAAAAGGCTGGTGGAGCAGAAGTAGAGTCAGATATAAATGCTGGGTCATGTCAGCAAGTTACAGGACCTGAAAAAGCCCGTCTATAAGTTGATATGAATGAAAAAGGGAGCATTCAAAAGCTCTGGTCGACACAATCGGTAAATGCAACAGCAGAAATGAGGTTCGGAAATCTTACTATTACCCTCTAGTAAGGACGAGCAGAACAACAACATATTAGAGAGCCGTCGATGCTGAGAGTTCGGAAGAAGCAGACTGTTAAATGGCAAATACGACGAATATATCACTGTCAGAGAGCTTGCAGTATTCAACTCATACGATGACCCCGAAAACTACCATCCCGATTCAACTGATTTAAGAATTGTAGTATCCAAATTCAAATCTAGCAAATGCGAACTTTTCAAGCTGAAGGGAATATTTGGATGAGGACCATCCAAGGAGGATAGTGTCTCAGGATCGTTTGTCTGATATTATGAAAGGAGATCTCCTACAATGCACCAACTACATGGGGATAGACGCTCAAATTCAGTTGTCAATTACCTTATAGATCCATATCAGTGCGTTTTTATTATAGAAGCCCACTATCGGACAAATATTTACTCTGCTGCAAGTTTCTGAATCAATATTCAAACATCTCTTCATAAATTTTTAGATTGATTATAGGAGCGTCTTTAAAGACTAGTTAAATGGAGACGTCTCTATGCTTGGTATCTCTATCAAATTCTTTTGGTTATAGAGAACGTGCATAGCTCCATCAAAATCGAAAAGACCATCACTAAATATTTAGTTGCTATGACAAAAAATATGATAAGCATGGCAATGCGCCACAACATAATCACGAAAAGAGGCCTCATTGAATCATTTGGCCGACCTGTGAGGAATTTCCACAAAGCAATCTATGAAACTGTTGGGTTCAGCCAACAGCACACTACTACAAATTCTGTACAAGCTTGGCTACCATAAACAATATAATCCCAAATGTGCAGAGAGCTTTCTCATGATAAGTTAAGTGATGACAAATGGCAGAACATAGTTCAAAACAATAAATTTCTACTATCCAGCCACAAGGTTTGCAGTTCGGAAGCAACACCGCAATAACTTCCCGAAGCACTGAATCAGCTCAAATCTGATTGCGGCTTAAATTATTGAAAATAGGGTCACAGGAATTGGTAGAGTTTTCCAGGCCATATGCTCCTGAGAAAGTCGAAGGCATTTTAAAGGCATATTTTCAGATAGAAACTGCCATCAATGCTGTTATACCTATAGAACAAGCTCAATTTATATCTGGTTGCAGTTGTTCAGACCAATTACAAGCACTTACAACATACGTTTAAGTGGGCTGGTAGACGAACCTTAAAATATCGGCAGCCATTTATTGGCTTAACGACCGCAAACGGCGTAGTTTAGAGGGATAATTTAATTTTACATGTTTCTTTGACTAGTAACGACGGATCATTTCAGGTCATGTCATGCAAAAATCGTAGTGGACATGGCTCAAGTTGTAATGCATTGGCTTCCAAATTTGAAGGTTCAGTGTTGAAATCCCAAAAGCGCCCGAAAGGCATTAATTTTTTTAGTTAAATGAGTAGTTGACTAGAAAACAACATCAAGCCAAATTCTACTAACTATTTAGTCTTCCTCAACGCACACGCAATTCCCTAATTTCGACCTCAGAACTGGAGATACGTATCCTAACTTCATCAGTTCTCACATTCTAAACCCCACTTCTAACATTCTGTCAGTTGCAGCATCAAACCCCTCTTCTCTCTCCATTTTCTACTCTTACCATAACGAAGCAAACTAGCTATACCACCGGATGTAGCTATGTGCTCTCTAGGCTTAGGTCTATATCTATATCGTCTATATCTCGCCCATCTAGATACATGTTAAGACAAAAACAAACGTCATGGTATCCATCTATACCTACCGATGTTACTAGTCTCAAGAAACTTTATATCTAAATATAGTATCACTAAATTCCCAATACGCCTTCCAATACTCTAAAAGAGTTTCACACTTTCAACGCAGTCAACTTGACGACGATAAATTCGTTCGAACTTAACATGTCATGCAAAAATCTTCCTCTCACCTCCATAACATAAGAGGACTGCGTTCTAAAGTCCATGCCGTTTTGTGTCAATCCCATGATCTCCCATCTAATATCTATGCTTTGACTGAAACTAATCTTATGCCCAACACAAAAAAAACACGAGTTATTCCCTCTTCTTTTGAATGCTTTTCGGGATGATGATCGCACACCCCCTTTGATTGACTCAAGTCGCGGTGTCCTACTGGCCCTTAACAACAGTTTCGACTCATTTCTCGTTGCCGAGAAACATTTTTCAAACATTCATTTGTCAACAACTCCTTCGTATCAGATCCCTCTTACTTCAATGACCTACCAAATTTCTTCGTTTGTCCCTTTCTGACTCAAAATTTCGATTCTTGTGTTCGTGATGAAAAGTTACAAAGACTTAAAGATGAATTTATTCCGTGTCCAGATGGTCTACTCACCGTTTTTCTTAAAACATGCTCTTCTAACCTTTCTCTCCCCTTTTCCTACCTGGAAGACCTCTTTTATAATCCCGATACACATAAAGCGATCAAAGAATGAAGTTACCAATTATCATCTCATTGTTAAACTCTCTAATGTACCCAAATCCTTTTAAAGGATTTTATATGAATCCTCAAACTTCAAGCGCAAGTCTTTTATATCACCCAGACAACAGGGTTTTCTAAAAGTCTGATCAAAAACAGGAACAATAAACCTAGTTGAATTCTAAGTTGCGATATTATCGCAAACGTCAATGGATCCTCTCCAAATTATCTGCTCTCGGCCTTGAACCTCTTTTATTAAAATGGATATCTCTTGCCTGTAAAATCGATATTATAGTGTTTGGCTTGGATCTGCCCTTTCTGTTCCTTTCCTGGCCTCATCTGGGGTTCCACAAGGCTGCCATATGGGTCCCCTTCTCTTCATTCTTACTGTTAACCATCTTGAAAGGGTCGCACTCCTTTCTTTCCCTTTACGCTGACGACACAAAATCGAAAAATGATTTCTATTTATTAAGCCAAATAGATAGGGGTCTCTGTCCACTGAGGCATTTAAATTGTATTCATATCCAGTTAAGTGTAAAGTTCATTAAAAACAAAACAATTCGAATAACATACCTTTATAATTGCTCTCATTAAGAATCATACGAGTACTATCCATCTCTCAGAAATGATCTCAAGAAAATTTGCGCACGTGGACGGCCTCGCGATATTCATACAACACAAAAACATACTCTATAAATAAAGCCTTCCTTAACTGAGTACTTTTAAGGACTCAGCGCATACTGTAAAAAAAAGAGGCTGTATGCAAGCTGTACAACGCTCAACTGAGCTATAACTCCACACGAAAATACTATAGGGTAAAGGTGAAGGACTGAATGCCATCATTTAAGCAGCATCCAACGAATCAACAAATCAAAACTACGAGTAGTTTCAACAAGATGGGGATCTTCGGATAACTCTTCAATCCGTCACTCTGAATACAATTATTGCATCTTATCAACCCGTTCGGAAAAAGTTCACGGGTTTCGAGATCTCCACCACCTAGATCTCCAAAACAAGAAAATAACAAAAGAAGTCCAACGACACCAAAAACGTCGTCTTGCGAAGAATGGACTTCAGCGAAAATAAATAGCCTGAAAGACGAAAATACCGAACTTCGTACTAGGCTAACCAAAATGGAAGCGATATGCGAAGATCTTAAAAAAGAACTGGAAAAACTGAAAACCAAGGAAAAGTCAAACAGCGACGTTATGTCTATTGAATCTGTTAAAAATATCTACGAAACAGATGAAGAAGAGTTAGGTCGAGAAACCGACTGGATCTTGCAAAAACGTCCCGGAAAAAAGCGTAAAGCTGCGTCTTCTCCCAAAATCGTCTCTCAACGTGAAGCAAAGGGAGATGAATCGAAGAAAAATGGCAACAATAACATGAGTCCTGAAAAAATCAAAGCGGAAAAACAACGAACACCCCCGCCAATCAATGTCACTAGAGTTTCAGATTACAAGAAACTCCAAAATATATTGATGACCCTGTCGAGATCGGACTATATAGTAACATCGCGCAATAATAATGTATGGAAAGTCAACGTCAAGGACGCTGACAACTATCGCATTCTTTCTCGCAAGTTAAGCGTCGAAAAAATCCAATGGTTCACATACGAGAACAAGTGCGAAAGACCTATTCGTGTCGTCGCCAGAGGACTGCATCCGTCTTGCCCAAAAGAAGATATCGTAAGTGATTTAAAAAACAAGGGTTTTAAAATCATTGATGTCGTCAACATCGAAAAGCGAGAGAAACAAAAAATTGAAGGAAAGGATATGACAGTTAAACGTAGCCTTCCCCTCTTTATGCTAACCTTTGAGAACACTGAAAATACCCAAAAAATATACGATATTAAGTCAATCCTCAACATTATTGTTAAAATTGAGCCTCGACGCAAAAACTCGAAACTGATCCCGCAGTGTAAGCGATGCCAGGAATTTAACCATACGCAAGCTTACTGCCAAAAAGAGCCTCGGTGCGTAAAATGCGCAGGTAAACACCTGTCCAAAGAATACAACGTAAGCAAACAAACCCCTCCGACTTGTGTTAACTGCAGGGGTAAACACGTAGCAAATTTCCGTGGCTGTGAAGTAGCAAAGGAGTTGCAAAATAGACGTGACAAGTTGTTTAAGCCACAAAAAGAGAATCCCAAAACTAAAGAAAAAACATCGGGATCTGCTCAAAATATCGTTAAAAACGCCAAGGCGAAAGTGATTGATTCCAGTGTTGAAAAGAAAGCATCGGAAAAACTTACATACGCTGAAGCTACCAAGCTAAAGGCAAAAGATTCCGGAGATCCTGCTTCCCAAGTATTTTCTGTTATTCTCGCGCAGCTTGAGCAGCAAAACAAAATCAACTTATTTTAGATAAGCTAAAGAAGTTTGAAAATAGGTTCAATAAAAAACGTCCTTCGCCTAAAAAATGAAAAGGGAAAAATTAAACGTACTCACCTGGAATGCAAACGGAATCTTAGAAAAACTTTATGAACTTGAGTTATTCCTAAGGAAAAACGACATTGACGTTTGTTTGATTTCCGAAACCCACTTGAAAAATGGGTCATCTGCAAAAATTAGAGGTTTTAAAGATTACTACGCGTATCACCCTTCGGGAAACGCGAGAGGCGGATCCTCTGTATACATTAAAGAGTCTCTTGAGCACAACGAAGATATAAAAGTAGAGCTCGAGTCTGTACAACTAATTGCGGTGCGCGTAAAATTTGGTACGGAACTCCTTTACTATTTCAGCCATCTACTGTCCTCCACGATTTACGCCTTCAAAACATATATTTAAAAATATATTCAATTCTCTTGGATCGGCTTTTATGATTGGCGGTGATTTCAATGCCAAACACACTTTTTGGGGATTAAGATGTGTCTCCCAAAAGGGTAAAATACTCTATAAAGCATGTATGGAACACAATTGTGACTTCTATTCAACGGGCAAGCCGACTTATTGGCCAACAGATACAACGAAAATACCCGATCTTGTCGATTTCTTTGTTGTTAAAGGAATTCGTAACTCGGATATAAACGTTGATGAAAGCTTCGATCTTTCCTCCGATCATTCTCCAGTCATACTGACAATGAACGACACGTTTATTAAAAAACAAGGACCATTAAGACTAACTGGACGAAATACTAATTGGGAAGGATTCAGAAATGAGATTAATAATAACCTAGAACTAGACGTTTCACTTAAAGCAGCACTTGAACTGGAAATCGAAGTGGATTCTTTCGTTGAAATAGTCCAATGTGCTGCGTGGAACAATACACCTTGTCAACGAAAAAGCACGGCTAAACGTAACTTAAACTACCCGCCTGACGTAAAAGATATGATAAGAGAAAAAAGAAAAGCTCGCAAAAGATGGCAAACAACTCGAGCGCCGCAGGATAAAACACGCCTAAACAGGCTCTGTAATCTGCTCAAGGAGACTCTTAAAAGTTACAGAAATTCCGAAGTAAATACATATGTTCAAAACCTGACGGCAGGAAAAGAAACAAATTACTCGCTTTGGAAAGCTTTAAAATGCTTAAAAAGGCCCAAAATCCCCGCGCCACCAATCAAGGTCGGCAATAACGAATGGGCTAAGGGGGATAAGGAAAAAGCGGAGGTTTTTGCCGACTATCTTGAAGAAATTTTCAAGCCCTCCGACGGCCCAACACTGGTACCCGGCACCAGTTCTTTAGAAATAGCATATAGTAATTTTGTAATGACAAATGCAACTCTTGCTGAAATTAAAACTGTAATAAGGAAATTAAAACTAAAGAAGGCTCCGGAGTATGACCTTATTACCGGAGAAGTTCTGAAAATGCTACCTCAAAAAGCACTTATAAAGCTCTTACATATTATTAACGCGGCTCTGAGGTTTGAATACGTGCCAAGTCAGTGGAAAGTTGCTGAAGTCATTATGGTACTAAAACCAGGAAAACCTCCAAACGATAAAAAATCATACAGACCCATTTCTCTTCTACCGATCCTGTCGAAAATCTTTGAGAGGATTTTGCTAAAACGTCTTCTCCCAATTATCGAAAACCAAAATCTTATTCCCAACCATCAATTTGGATTTCGGACTAAGCATTCAACAATTGATCAGGTGCATAGAATTACTGATGTAATTGAAAAATCCCGGGAAGAAAAAAAGATTTGTTCGAGCGTATTTCTTGACGTCTCACAAGCTTTTGACAAAGTATGGCATGAAGGTTTGAAGTTCAAACTGCGACGAATTTTACCATTAAAGCTTTATAATATATTGACAAGCTATTTTGAAAATAGAATTTTTCGCGTTCGATACGGAAATGATGTTTCGAAATTTAAAGATATCCTAGCCGGAGTACCGCAGGGAAGCGTACTGGGCCCACTTTTGTACCTTTTATATACAAGAGATATACCACACGTCGAGGATACTGTTCTCGCTACTTTTGCTGACGACACCGCTATCTTAGCGGTTGGAGAATCAATAGAAGACTCAACGGCGAAACTTCAGACTGCTTTAAATAAAGTCTACGAGTGGACAAAGATCTGGCGAATTACTCTTAATGAGACAAAATCTGTACATGTTGACTTCACCTACAGAAAGATAAATCACTTGCCCATTTCTATAAACTCGGTGTGTATCCCCTTTGCAAACGGAGCTAAGTATCTGGGAATGACACTTGACGCGAAGCTTAAATGGAAAACGCATGTTAAAAAGAAACGAAAAGAACTAGAGGCCAAATACAAAGAAATGTACTGGCTACTTGGTAAATATTCCAAGCTAAGCTTAGAAAACAAGCTGCTTCTTTATAAGCAAGTGCTAAAGCCGGTGTGGACCTATGGTATACAACTCTGGGGTTGTATTAAGAAATCAAATATAAATATCATACAAACTTTTGAAAATAAAGTGCTACGACAATTTGTGCGTGCCCCATGGTTTATAAGAAATAATGACCTGCATCGAGACGTCGGAGTTCCTTTCGTGGAAGATGAAGTCAGGAACTGCGCACGAAAACATAAAGTCCGGTTAAGCGGCCATATCAACAATACAGTCCTAGAAATCTTGGACGAACGAAACATACTACGCCGTCTTCAACGAACTAAACCGTTGGACCTTGCGCGATAAATTGAAACCGCATTAAGAAAGCGGAATATGTAGGGTCTTCCATTGGAAAGTGTCCTACCAATCGTGATTAACTTATGAAATAAAAACTGCTTGATAAGTTCTACTTAGTTGCGGTATTAAAATTAACAACGAAGGGAGGTGTTTTTAGTGAGTAAGAATCTCACACTACTATGAGCACGCGCTTCTGATCCTCATAGTGTCTGAGATTTTCACCTGCCCTCGCCGGGGAAAAAAAAAAAAAAAAAAAAACACTGCCTACAGTCTTCATCACTAGGGCTCAAACGAATATAGTAGACTACCAGCTTAATACATTGATGCACAAAGTCGCAAGGATAATCAGTTCCACGCCAACTATATAGATTTCTCCTAGTTTTAAGCAACATACGAGTACATCCTATGAAATTCGACGTCAAAATGCACTGCTGATCGATGGTCTTCATATGGTATTCTCATTGGTTCATTCCAAGGCAGGGCAGTTGCTAGTGTGCAACAGATTCCTCAGAGCCATTGCCGCTCCAGCAGAAATCGTCCACAGTGTCCAGTGATTATGTGCCTGTGTTCGAAGATGACTCTTCTCCTGGTGTTGCACAACTCTCGTTAAAGATCGAGTATGGAAAATGTTAGTATAGGTATCTCACAGATATCTCGATGAGTACACATATGGATGGTCTTAGAGAGCACTTGAGTATGTTTCATTTGTTTGGCATTAGAAGTTGGTGGCTTGACGTTTTCAAGTTGCTTATTTTTTGTTTCCGGGTTTGACTAGTTCATCAGCAACGGAGTTCTCCGTCACGTCCGAGTATCCCGAACCCCAACATAGTGTGATTTTGTGCTTCTTAGCCAGCCATTCCGTGGAGAGTGCAGACATGCATGGAAGTCTCAAATCTTTTTCGAATTTATGCTGTTTCATGTTAGGGATCTCTCTGGCAATATCCGACGCGGGTATTGGATTCAGGCTGAGCTAAGCAGCGGATTAAAGAATAGCTGAAATTTTGGCTTAGGAGAGAGTCCAGTATGTAGGAGGATTTGTGTATGCAGAATTCTTGAAAAAAGACATCTGCGCCAACTGGCTGGGCTATCTTAGAGCCATCTGTGAATATCGAAATACACATCAATCAATTTCTGATTGAAGCCAATTTCGTATTGGCTAATGTCCCGATTGCTGGATGTTGAGCACGTTTATTAAAAACAAGAACAAAAGAAAATATAATGCAAGGTTAACAATTTATTGTTACATGTCATAATAATTATGAGAGACTTTTCAAAATAGTAGTATTGGTACAGTAGGAAGTATTGATACAGTAGGAACAAAAACGCACATTTCAACACTTCCTCTCGTTTTTGTTTTTAGATTAATTCAAGTATTCGTAATTCAATAATTAAATATAATTAACAAATTCCATAACCCTCTCGCAATCTACAAAATTTCTCTTTAGCTAGCGGCTTCGTCAACGAGTCGGCTAGTTGGTCAGCTGTGGCAATGAACTCCACATTAATCTCTCCTTTATTTTGTTGATCACACGTGTAGAAGAACTGTGTATCGATATGTTTAGTTCTCTTTGATGACTCTGGATTTACAACAATTGTAATCGCCCTCTGATTGTCGCAATACATCGGCGTTGGATAGATCTGTACGCAGTTAAAATCTAATAGAACTCGCCTCAGACATACGGTTGCCTTCGTCGCTGAACATAATGCCACAAATTCCGCTTCTGTTGTCGATGTTGCTATGACACTTTGTTTCCGTGAACTCCAGGCAACAGGTCTGCCGTTGAGGAAACACACCCATCCGGTAGTGCTGCGTCTGCTGTCAACGTCACCTGCCTAATCAGCATCTGAATAAACAGTCAGCGTCGTTTTCTTCGTGCCCACACCATAATCCCATGGGATAACTTAATCCCATGTGACAATGTTCCCTTCAAATATTTAAGAGCTCGCTTTACCCATTGCCAATGCATTTGCTTTGGGTCTTCCATGTAGCGGCTCAAGACTCCAAAAGTAAAGGCTAAATTCGGTCGGGTAGAAATTATTAAATACACCAAAGAACCTATAGCTGGAACGGCAGGAATTTAGATAGGCGTAGTCGGACTTTGATGGAACCGCTCCAGTACCCTTTGCGCGTAAGCAGCTTGGTGTATTTCAATCTTACCTCTCTCTCTATTCTTCTCGATCTGCATGAGCACAAAATGCTCAGCTTCTTTACACGTTATCTTGAATTCTTTGTGAAACTGTGTTAAAAGTTCTTGAATAACAGCCATATAATAACCGCAGACAAGTCCATCGTCCACATACAACGCAAGATAAAAACGGCCGGCTTGACTCTTTGTAGAAAACGCATGCATCCATGTTTGATTGTTTAAGTCCAAACTGTAATAAAAATTGCACCACCTTCTTGTTCAATTGACGTGATGCCTGTTTAAGTTCATACAGACTTCTTTTCATTAAACATACACGGTCGTCCTCTGCAAAACCATACGGCTGTTCCATGAAAATATTTTCATCTAAATCGCCTTGTAGGAAAGCCGTCTTAACCGCATCTAACCGCTGGCGCAAAAGTTTCTCCATAATCCACTCCTTGTTTTCTTATGAGCAGCCCCTCGGTACTAGTCGAGCCTTGTACTTATCGATTCGTTCGTCACCTCTATATTTCTTTTTAAAAATCCAACAATTCGTTATGTCGTTTTGATCAGCAGGTCTTGGAACTAAAATCCATGTTTTGTTCGTCATTCATTGCGTCCAGCCATTTCACAGAATCATCAGCCTCCATCGCTTCATCTAGATCAACTCAGCCATTATCACTAACTCGCCAAAATCTTTTAATCTTTTACTTTCCTCTTTGGATATGGGTTCCGTTGAATTGGTAACCTTGGATTTCTCCGTACTGGTTGGCTTTTGTCGTCTTGATCTCCTTCTTCTACAACCACTGGCCGATCGTCCGCCTTCTGGTCTTCATGGCAGATATCTTTAAAGCTGGTTGATTTGTCCACCACAACATGAGGCATAACAGACATTTCATTAAATATGACGTCTCTTCTGATCAAAATCTTTCTTCCTGCTGCATCATACACTCTATATGACTTATTTCCCTAGCTATACCCTACCATTTGGCATTTAACAGAATTCGCCTCCCATTTTGTCAGCTGTTCTTTTGGGATATGGACATAGCAGACGCTTCCGAAAACTCTCAGATGTGCCACAGACGGTTTTATTTCATGCCACTTCTCATAGGGGGTACTACCATTAAGAGTTTGGGATGCCGTTCTATTTCTTAAATAAACAGAAGTATTAGTAGCCTCACCCCAAAGATATTGCGGCATATACCGCGCATGTACCATTGCCTTAGCACTCATCTACAATACATCGCCCATACCTTCCGCTTTCAAAGAGAAAACATCACCAACTTGAACGTTAACATTTTTGTTGCCAAACTGGACGAAATTTTTAAAACACCCCCTCTGAAAAGACATGTGGTCCGTGGCTCCTGAATCAGCAAACCAAATGTCTCGCATTTTATTAGAAGCCTCTGATGTACCAATCGTAAACAGTTCTGCCCTATCTGTAAAAGATATTGAGGATGAATTGTC
Organism: Volucella bombylans; assembly: GCA_949129095.1. Classification (NCBI taxonomy): domain Eukaryota; kingdom Metazoa; phylum Arthropoda; class Insecta; order Diptera; family Syrphidae; genus Volucella; species Volucella bombylans. The sequence goes on from OX422143.1 coordinate 137,030,032, forward strand.
CTGTGAACCTGTTTCAACCTCTCTTGCTGATCTCGTTGTTTCTTGAAGCACTCTCTAGCCCAATGATCTTCTTGGAACAGTAATTGGATTTACCCTTGCGCTTTGAGGAAAGAAAAGATTTTTGATTTTGTTTCTCCTGTTTCTGTTAGTGTTCTTCCAGTTACTGCTTGCCATATATGCAGCTTCAGATCTACCAGAACGATCACTTCCATTTGACTTCGATTTTAGAAGAGCCTTTTCGTTAACCAAATTGTCAATGAGCTTTTCGATCGTTTGAGCTGCCCGCGGTACAGCATACCATGCAGTTCTTATGTTATAAAATTTCGATGGTAAGCTTCCCAAAATTTTAGCTATTATTACCTGTTCTTTTTGCTCCAGATCCATGCCCTTCAAGCGCTGGGCGAGAGACATAATCTTAGCGACGTAATCAGCCATGTTTTCGTCTTCTTGCATCCTGCAGTTAATGAACCTATCTAACAGTACCTGAACAGACTGGTCACTCACATTTGAGCAGCCGTTGTGCAGTCAGACAAATATTTTAACTGCTCCAACTCTAGACCACGCATCAGAAAAGTATGCGCCTATGCATCTTTCTCCTCCCATGCAGTGTAGTTGGTACTCGGACGAGGTAAGGTTCCCAAAATATATTGCTTAAGTTTATTCTCCGTCACGTAAATCTCCATCTGCGTACGCCATAGATGATAATCCTGCCCATTAAATGGATGAATGTGATAAATCTTATATTCAGACATAGCCACCGGTCTTTCAATTGGTATTACAGGAATCTCCAGAAATTCGTCTTCGATTTCCTCTTCTACAAGCGTATAGTCGTCAATGGCCGAATCAGAAAAACTCTCTGAAACTGAACCCTTCTTATCCATAAACAAAAATTAAATGTATTTAATTAAATTTTATCTTTATAAGACAGACTGTTTATTAAAATCAAAAAGAACAAAAGAAAATATAATTCAAGGTTAACAATTTATGGTTACATGTCATAATAATTATGTGAGACTTGTCAAAACATAATATATAGTATTGGTACAGTAGGAACAAAAACGCCTATTTCAACACAGATAATTGAAGGTCGGTTGATTGGGTGAGGCCTTTTTTCGTTCCTGAGTTTCTCTAAGAAGAGATAATTGGAATCTGCATATCGAAAAAGCCCATAGGAATCAAAAGAAGCAAGTTTAGGGAGCTATAGTTGGAAAAATTCTTAACGTGCGAGTGATATTTTACAGGTTGCCCTCTGCGCAAAACCTAACAGATATTAACGCAATGGAGCATAGAAAAATTAAGTGTAGCTCTAAATTTATAAATGATTTAATTCGCATATATGGCCTATCTTCTATGCCTATTGTGTGCTATCTATTGTACATTCACAGGGAAATATCGATCAGTCTAAACTGACAGCGAGCAAATGATGTCAGATGTGCTGCTGCTCTTTATAAATGTATTGCTGCCGAATCACCATTCCGTGATTGCCGAAATGTTATCCTTAAAGACGTAACTAACGAACACGTCCTTAGAAAGTACCAAACCGAATATGAATGTACATGATAGTATACGAGTATTTCCATGCGCTAAATAACAAAAATATAATGCTTGACTGAAGGTAATGTGTGTAACTCGCAAGTCAACAGCAGATGCAAAATATCGCAAAACTCAGTACAATCTCTTGCATATGCAGATGGCATTGATATGTTGGGGTAAAATAAGCAAAAATAATTCTGGCTTTTAATGAAACAAGAGCATATGTCGTCATTCTTAAAGAGCAATAAACACCGATGTTTTACGCAGAAGATAACAATTGATAGATTTAGAAGTGGTAAGGGAACTGGGCTCTGTATTAAGCACTAAAGGGTGTGTTTTTTTCTATGGCAAGTACTCTCTTCGAAGAAATATTGACCCTTTGGAAGTGTACTCGTAAATATCAAAATTATTGCCAATGTTCAAGGTCTTACTACAGATACTTTGCTTTGAGTACGTGACATTGTCACCAATTTGGGGCAAATGGCAGTAAAAGAGCCTGTTGCAACGCAACGAACATTTTTGTTCAAATATTGCTTTTCCCTCACTAGCATCCACATTTTTCCATCGGCATGGATCCCGTCGGTAGTTCAGCCAAGCAAAACCCGACGGCAAAACACCCATCGTCGACAGCCGATCGAGAAAATTGGGCGCTCAGGAGAGCAGCAGGAACATGATGCGTAGACGAAAGCACTCGTCATAATATAAAACTATATGAAAAAAATGCGATGTTTTTTACCAATTGGCTCCACCCACGACACGCCCTCAGAGCATGGCCCAGCTATGAGTATGTGTACATGTGTTGGTGGCTATTACACCAGCTGACCAGAGGATGCATTGTGAGGAAAAGATTATGCGGTGAATTTTTTCTATGTGGTTTATCGTAGCTGCATAGAAAATCCGCAATTACGAAAGGGGTTGTTGACCGGATGAAGATTGGCCTCCAAAAATCAGCTGGACCAGGAAGTTGTCCTTATGGATGAAAAAACAAGCGTTGGTCATTCCAAGTTGAGGCATAGAAGTAACAGTGCGGTCAATACTCGTAAGTATATCTTAAACGAAAATTTAAGTTTGTTTTATTTAATAAAGTTCGCGTCACTTATTCAAAGTTGCTTTAATTGTTCTCGGTTCTGTCGTATACAGTAGAATCAGCACCGGAGACAATCGGTCGCAGGTTATTCACTATATAGTTTTTTCTTTTTTTTTGCAAAGTATCCTAGCGATACATAATGGTCCTTCAAGACCGGATCTAAGACAATTGAAAGTAAAAAGACAAAGTCCGTACTAGCAAATAGTACTTTAGTGCGTGCAACTTTAGTGAATCAAACTTACACATATACATACTTGTGCGTCGGAGTTTACGTAAGAAATTCGGTACGTGCAATCTATTCCCGTGGATCTGGAGGAACTGGTGCATCGAGGGAGCAACGCATTTCATCAGGTGTGTGGCATTTTATTTGTATAATAGTTTAACTATAGTTAATTTATCGATCCTTGTTGATCTAAACGACAATTTATTGTGTGGGGTGTGTCTTAAATTTGTTGGGTATCATGAGTAAAAATAAAATTTCGAGTTCGATTGACTCAATCCAAATTATTCGTCAAGAACTAGAAGCCGATTTTAGTGCATATTTGGCACTTGATAAGTTAAATAAATCGGTGCACATGTGTGAGGCGCGCTTAAATAATCTTGAATCGTCCTTCGAAGAAGCCAGAGCAATACACCAAAAGATTATTGCAGCTCCTAGTGAAGAGGCTAAGACCAAGTATATGGACGAATTGACGTTCCACAAATTAAGAGAACTGTACTACAAATATTCTTCACAATTAAAAGAACAGTTGCATATCGATATTGCAGCGCAAGGTGGTCTTAACACTTCACTAACAGGGTCAAAGGTTCCATCTCCTGAATTCAAACTTCCCCCCATTAAAATTCCTACATTTTCTGGGTCTTTTCAAATGTGGCCAGAATTTAAGGGTCTATTCGAAAGTTTAATAAACACAAACGCTTCCATGTCCAATGTGCAAAAGCTTCATTATTTAAAGGCCAATTTGAGTGGTGAAGCCGAGAGGTTACTACGAAACACCGCTATTACCGACGGTAATTTTGACTCAGCTTGGGCAACATTGGTTAAAAGATATCAAAATCTGAGACTGTTAAAAGACAATCAATTTCAATTGCTCTTCAATCAACCGAAGGTGTCTCAAGAATCGTCTGAAGATATCAAGGTACTTTTAGATACTACAAACGAAGCCAAACATCATTGGAAAATCTAGGCGTTTCCGTCGAAGCATGGGAGGATGTACTGATCTTCCACACTGTACAAAAACTACCACTCACTACTCGCAGTCATCACATATATCACTTTATGCAGATTATCCAACATACACGGTGTTAGAAGATTTTATGTTAATGAGAGCTTTAGAGATGATTGGACATTCCGCTCCAACGCTCGCTCAGTCGAAATCAAATAGAGGTTCCGTCCGCACAGTTCGATTGCACAACTCAACAGTTTCCAAGTGTTCAATGTGCCAAGGTTCTCACGCAATTCGAAACTGCTTTAAGTTTAAAGCATTGAATCCTATGAGGAGACAAGAGATCGTAAAGAAACATAAGTTATGCGTCAATTGTCTCTCAAGCGCACATTCTACCCAAACTTGCACAAGCGCATTCACGTGTTTTAAGTGTAAGCAAAAGCATCATTCGCTGCTGCATCTTAATGAACCAGCCAACGCAATGCATGCTCATGACTCACGGTCAACAGGAACGATCCAGACGCCTTCTCAACAATCCGCCTCTTCACCTAAGAATTCGCAGACTGAAACGTCAGAGCAGTCAACTTGCTCCACTAATATGACATCAGTTCATAACGCGTACATTACCGAAAACCATAAGGTACAAAGTGTTCTTCTGGCTACTGCGCTCATCAAGGTTTTCACAACCGTTGGCCAACCATTGTTGCTGAGAGCTCTTCTGGATCCTGGATCGGGGACATCTTTAATATCAGAGTCCGCTTCACTGTTATTAAAGCTTAAGAGAGAAAAGGGAAAGGTACACATATTAGGGATTGGAGAAAACAACACAGGTGTTTCCAAGCAAAAGGTCTCCTTCACAATATACTCTAACATAAACGAGCAGTTTAAAGTTCAGCTTAAGGCTTTGGTCCTACCCAAAGTCACAGCGGATCTGCCGACGAAGAATATCCAGTGCACCAACTGGAATCATATCCGAAATCTTCAACTTGCTGATCCCACATTTTACAAACGAAGCAAAATTGATGTTTTACTTGGCGCTGACATCTATCCATCAATTATTCTTGAAGGTGTGATCAAGGGAGCACCAGGTTCCCCTATGGCCCAAAAGACTGAGCTGGGATGGGTACTGTCTGGCGGTGTTTCCTATATCAATCAAATTAAGACATCTCTCCACATGACTACCGAAAGTAGGGATATAGATAAAATTCTATTAAAGTTTTGGGAGCTTGAGGAAATAGGAAGGAAAAAAAATGCTGTCTCCTGAAGACGAACAGTGTGAAACGCACTTTTGTCGCACTCACCAACGTCAGGCAGATGGGAAATATGTGGTTCAGCTTCCATTCAAGGAGGGAACACGACCGTCATTGGGTTTGTCATATAACTCGGCGAGGATAAGGTATCTTCAACTGGAGAAAAAATTCAATTCCAATACTTTGTTCCATCAGGAATACAAAAGGGTCTTGGAGGAATACAAGGAGTTGGGCCACATGACGGAAGTAGAACCCGCATCACTGGCGGCTCACTATTTCGTTCCCCGCCATGCAGTGGTAAAGGAATCCAGCACCACCACCAAGCTGCGAATTGTATTTGACGCGTCATGCAAATCTTCAAATGATAACAGAAAGACTTGGGGATGATCCAAAAACCCAAATCAAAATCAAAAGTAGACCTGCTCTAAGATAGGGACCTAGTTTTTTTTAATTCCACATTCGAGTACTCGTATGTATGATATGTACACTACTGTACATGCTTCTGGAATTAAGTTCGATGGCTGGTTTGGTTGGAAACCAATCTACGATTTTTTGTGGAAAAGTAAGAAGACCCAGTTGCTTGAATCTCTCACATTAATTCTGAATATTGTTCTTTCATCAGCACTTTTCAGTATTCTCCAATATCCAATACTGCCAGGAGGCAGTAGCCAGTATTTCGATTCATTCTTTCGGGCTCAATACTATTCGTATTTCCATAATGCTCTAATTTTTTTGCAGCATTTCTCGTGTGCTTCTTACAAATATAGAAAGATCAACAATGAAAATATTTTTTCACGATTAAAGGACCTGACCTTATTTGATTTACTTTACTTAAGGAGGCATCCGAACCCATCTCTATTAAAGTCAAATATCGGGGAGTCATCTAACATCGTACACTCTCTGACAGATAAATCATGAATTGGAAACTACTAAAGTGCCTCGTTATAAAGGCCGAGAGTTTCGTGATGCTTTTGCATTTGAATGATCCAATTATTTTTGTTTTGTTTTCTTTTCTGAATCTCTGCATTCTCAATTGCTTTTTGGAACGGATTTTCCAACAAACTTCATTGAACCTGACAAACTAGTTGATTTGTCCAGTCACAAGTTTACTCCACAATTGGAGCTCTCTATCTTCTAGTCTTCATGACTTGCAAAAATTTAAGAACAATGTACATCGGTATCTTTCCTTTCTTCCTCCCTAAATTTCCTTCGCCCGCGCTTATTATTAACAAAAAAATTGTCGTTGGGAAATAGCCTGGCACTTAATACAAGCAAGTGTAAGTCTCTAATTATTTAAAAAAATGGAGCTACAACTCCTACAAAGCAGGGTTCTTTATATCTATGTGGTTATGATGAGGCCATTTCCATCCTAGGCATCGATTGTCTGATGGAAGGAATTTTCACGAAAATACATCACTGCAGTCTAATTCAGACTCCAAAGAATGGTCTGTCTCGGCTGCATGGGGGTTTCCCCATCAATCCAGACTCTGGTCTAGACGCAGTGATGAATTTCATATCATGGTCCTTGGTACAACATGTACTGAAGTTATGATGACAATGCTCGCCGACTATCTTTTGACTCTGATCTTATGGACATGCCGTCTAGTACAATTATGCCAGAATTCGAACTTGCGAAAAAAAAAATGCGAGATCGACTTTCCCTGTGCCCATGCATGGCTTGCGCCGAAATCTGAGCCAGAAAAGAAATGTAGTTGAGTCTTTACGGATGGCTCCAAAACCTATGTAGGATGCGGCGCCGGTGTCTTTCAGGAGAACAATTTCACTCATCACAAAACATTTGCATCTGTAGCGACAGCCAAGCTGCGCTTAAAATCTTGCTGAACCTTTTTCCATTCTAGTTCAAAAATGCAAAAATTTACTAAACACAGTCGTTAGACTTAACTCACTGAGTTTCATCCAAACTAACGTTAGGACTGCCTGCATGCAGATGAGCATGGCTCTCCAAATTTCCGGCAGACCCAATGAATTCTTCCCGACGTCTCTCAGAGCTCATCGGCTACCTGTTATCCGTCAGCAGGAACGACTGCTGTGAGTGTACGGTCTACGCTCACGTCAGGCTGCAGGTACTAGTCGGTGACATGGTGGGCGCTGGTAGAATGGCACTTTAACACTGAAGCTTACTTCGAAAAACTAAGAAATTAAAAAAAAAAAACGACCAGAGCTTGATACTTCCAAAGTCTAGCTCACTCTAGAAGGTGGGCTAGAATAGAAATTTCTAAACTGCTCTTGGAATAGTGTCGAATTCTTTCAACGTGCTCATTGAGTCTTGTCTTGGCTCTAGATAAGACCTCCGAGTTCTCTGCCTGAGTGCCCTGTTTCGATAGAAAAAAAAAAGAAAAAGATCTCCGATGAGGGAAACATTTCAAAATCACACCTAATATCTGAGGCTGTGATTTAGACTTATCAAAACACGAGTAATTGCCTAAAGGAAGGTTAATGTACGTCTTTATGAGGCTTTGTTTGAGCATTTAAAAGTAGGCGGTTTAGGTAACTTAGTCATATGTTACGAGTATATACGAGTGAAATAGGATGACGCAGTAGAGGATTTTATTTGCTCATGGCTTGTTTATTTTCGCAAGACGTAGCAGACCTTTGAAGTTGATTTGGTTAGATTTGGTCATACAAATTCTTCAGCTCTTCCATTGTAAATCCATTGTTTCCCAAAACCAGCACGGATTTCTCAAAAGTCGATTTACAACCACCAACTTAACGGAACTCGTATCAAGCAGTTTATATGCACTAGAGTCTGGAAATTAAATTGACTTGATTGTCACCGACTTCAGCAAAGCCTTCTATAGAAATTCTTATGATCTAATCCTTCTAAAATTAATGGTTCTTGGTTTCCAAAAATAAGCTTTATAATGTTCTATTTAGGTCCATGATTTCTGACCCAATTAAAGTATATTCTGGTGCCCCTCAAGGTAACCACCATGGTCCCTTATTATTTATTCTGATTATCATTGAAAATTCATACATATCTGTTTACGCTTATGATATGGAAATCTTTAGGCATACATGATATTCCTCAGACTGTCTACCGCAGCAGGAAGATGTAGACAGATTTTGTACTTGGTGTCATAAGAATTTCTTTGGGCTCAACAGTCAATAAGTGTCAGGATATAACTTATACCCTTAAGCGCCGTTTTACTTCACTTTGATCTTCAATGTGCCTGTTCCCTTAATGAATGCGTTGCCCGATTTAGGTGTTATCTGTGATATGTAACACAATTTCCGTTCTCACATTGATAATATCAAGCGCTGATCTATGGAGTTTTCGAATTTTTATGTTACCAAATCCCCTACATAACCTTTGTTAGGCCTCTTCGTGAATATACGAGGCAATTTTGGTCACCCTACTACAGAATTCCGGGTATTATCTGTTCAACGCAGGTGGTTTTTACGATTTGCTTTACATGGACTTCCCTGGGATGATATCCAAAACTTACCACCATCCACTGCACGGCTGAAGCTTATAAATTTACAACCCCTTTCTATACGCCGAAATGTTGCCGATGTTCTATTTATTCATTAGATATTAGTTGGTATAATTGGTAATCTTAGGTCAGTGTTCCTTTAATGAACGAATTACGGACACCTTGAGTCAATGTCTAGAATGCTTCATGAAGTTAACGATATTCCGCCTCTCTGCAACTACCACCGCTTTCACCCTTTAGTTTTAAATGAAATTGTTAATTTTAAGTTTAAAATATTCTTGTAATAAGCCTTAATAAATCTGTCCGGGGTAGACCCGGGGCTCAAAATTCAACATTAGGGCTCCTCCTAGTGATACCGCATGGATGCTATCCCGAATAAGTCTTTTTTTCGAACAACACTATTTCTGTGTTAGTTCGTGAGAGATCAAATTGTCTCTTCCTTTATTGTCAAGTATGCCCTTTTAACAAGAGGTTGACGCTTCACCGGTGATAGAGGTTTTCCTGGATGTTTTTCTACCTTTTCTTAAGTTACGACAGTAATTATCCACTAGAATTCGTTACTGCTATGACGACCGACGTGATGATTTTGGAAAAAAAAAAACAATAAAAACTAAAAATAATCAACCGACAATAATTTTACTCGGTAGAATGAATTCACTTAGAGAACAAACAAACTACCTCTCTTTATGAAGCCAAGTAACATCTACAGTACAATTACACAGTGCTGTGTACAGAAATTGAGAAGAACGCTTCCCCATGCGCCATTCCTACCCCATACATCCTCCGGCAAAAATACTGAGTAGAAGTAAAGTGGGTACTTCTCCCTTCATTGTGCCTTCGTAGAAAAAAGTTAATAGGCTCTCTGCTGCCTCTTGACAAAGAGTGACATTTTAAATTATAACAACTGACGTGACGCAATCCCAACTAACTAGCCTAGCAACCTTCCACCGCCCTTCGACAACGAGTAGCATCGTTATGTAGCACAAATTCGCACATTAACTTAACTCCCGGGGAATATGTAAATTTAGGCAATTTGAGGTTGAATTTTGCATTTTTCTCCACCTTCAGCAGCATCCTCAGCCATAGATGGATACTCCACAGACAGAAACGTTCGGATGTCTAGGAGATGAGCTGAAACGAGGCGGTTAATGATTGTCCTGGACTACGAGTAGTTGTTGAAAGATAAATTGCCTACTATTTACCAAGGCTCGACAAGATTGTGCCACAAACTGATACATTTTCGAATCTGCATTAAAGCTGCAGCTTGGTTATAAGTTGTCCCTACCTGACTACCGTATGTGAACGTTTAGTTACGTTTCATGAACGCTTTAAGGGTTCTTCTGCTCGTTGCCTTTGTTCCGTCAACTTGATCTCGGCTACAATGTGGAAAAGTGCGGTCTGGTCCTTTTGAAGTCATTTGTAAGTTTTCACTTTTTTTTCCACCCCACCAGCCCTTACCTTTTTGAGTTGGTAACATATTCTAACTGTTCGCGCAAATGCTTCTATATTTTCTGGAAAAATGAGAAAGGGAATACTTTACAGGTGTAGGACATGTATGAGTACACCTTTACAACCCTAGATGCTGTTGGTGCTCGCATTTGAAGGGTATATGTATACTTAGGACTACGAAACATTGTATGGGGTATTTGCGTATGGGTAGAGCCGTATGCTTTGGTACATTTGATGCCGTTATGATTACATTTTCTAATGCCTTGTTGTTAAGTAGAGGATTTTCAGGATTTGCATACGACCCAGTTGCACATACATACACATATAAAAGGTTACACAGATGCTTTCTAGCACCCCTTCTAAGGGAGATACACTGGGGGATGAAAGTCATTCAAAGAGAGTGAAATGTTGGCTGGTAGTTTGAAATTGAAATATCCACCGTGTGATGTGTGTATTACAATTCTGCGAGACATTGGTGTCATCTGCGGTGGGGAGTAGTGTAGTTGGGTGCCATCTCTGGATATAGTGTGGGAGTCCTGACAAGCTACAGCATTCGGATATGAATTTTTGCATTACAGCTTGAGTACAGGGAGGCAAGTGGAAGGTCAATATGGAGTGAAAAAGTTAACTGCTTCACTGAATAAACGAGATAAATGGGTCGGGAGTGGAGGAGAGATCGGTTTAGAGTGCATGTAGCTTGTTTCATTTTACATACTCGTATTATAGTGTGGCATCTGCAGGGATTTTCCAGCAGATTAAAATGTGTATTCAGCAATTTTGTAGAAATGACAAAGTGAACATTTGTGGCTTCATTTTGAAGATATTGTTGTTGGAAGTTTTACTGCCTCAAATGATAAGCTAAGAATTTCAATTTGAAACTCTTGACACTGTTTTGTTATTAGTGGCAATCTGGAAAATGTCAAAGACCATGTGACACTCAGAAACGTAATGAAGCTTTGTGACGTTCAGAAAATATTGTAAGTAAATCCCTTACCAAATAAAAGGATTACACTTAGAAGATAGACGCTATCATCGGATATGAACTCTCATCTTATTAAGTGAGTTGAGGCATTACGTATATACTAGGCATTCAAGTTGACTACTGACTATAACCCCTTCGAATGCTTCAACGTCGTCCTACATGCTGTACATTTCGTTCTTTTACTCAAAAATTACTACTACTTCTGCTACGACTCTTTGAAAATGGGATATATCTATCCAAAACTCGTATTGGCTGCAAACGTATGGGTTATTTTGTCTGACAATGAAAAAATGTTTATATTTGCCAATAAGCAGCGAAGCAATCCTTTGAATTTTCAGTATTACCTGAATCTACAGCTTCCGTTCGGGGTGTAAGTCCCCATCACGTTCTTTTTCGTTCCACATCATTATGCCATCATGATACGAGCCAGCCAAAATGATGTCATTAGCCGTCTTAAAATGTCAAAGCCGGTTGTTAGATGCTGAATCCACGCTAGTAATCGGTGTAAATCAATCCAGATTTCCTCTACTAATTACTACAATACATTCCCATTCCCTTTATCTTTTCAAGATTTTGGTCTCTGTCCGTCTTTTACGAGTACCTTCTGGTAATACCTCTTCTACAGAAACCTCCTCCTTCTACAGAAGCACCTCTACGAAGCCTCTATCGATCGCTTCTCTCTCTAACTCTACATTTTTATTTCGAAAAAAGTCTTTGTTTTTCTTTCAATTGCTTCTTTGTGCTAATCGCGAGCTGTTTCTATAATTTTTTTGCAGTACTATCTTGTTGCCGAACATATGGCATTGTCGACATTCCTCATCATAGCTGGATTTTCGTTTTGGTGGTCGATCGAAATTCAGGACATCATATGCGGAGTTTCAGACAGTCCTCCAGAATTTCGCCACACTTACTTGAACTTAATGGTTGTGGAGAATCTTTAGGATTTCATCTGGGAAAACTGACTTCTCGCACCAGTTATAATGCCAGTAGACGATATGAAAAGCCTAATCCCTGAATATATTAAATGATGCTCGGCTTACACAATCATCAATTATTGTTTTGTATCAATGAACTAAAATGGTTATTGAACAATTCCACTTTCAATCATCTTATTTACTAACTTGGGGGGCGTTACAGCTATGAGAGAACCTCAACTGGCAATGATCTCCAGTTCGCCCGAACTTTAGCTAACTGACTCTAGTTGCGCAACCCAATTCGGTTAAGGTCGCCTTGGCGCCACCTAAGATGAGGTCTCCACTACTGCGTTATGTCTCTCCGGGTTGTATTCGAAAACTCTGCGGGTCGGAGTATTGGTGTCCATTAGCTGGCCATCTCAGGCGGTTAATGCGTGGTTTCTGAATAGATCGGTGTCACCGTACAGCTCGTATAGTTCGTCGTTAAACCTTTTCCTCCAAAATCCAACGCAAATGGGACTCAACAACTCATGAAGAATTCTTCTCTCGAAACGACCGAGGATATCTTCACCCGCTTTCGATAGAGTTCATGCTTTAGCGTCATAAAGTAGGACTGTGATGATCAAGGTCCTATATAGAGTCTGCCTAGTTATTCGGGGTAGGGCCTTATTACTCAATTGCCTTCTTAGACCAGAGAAACGGTGATTGTAAGAGTGATTCTTCATTATATTCCTACTAAGGTTTTGCGTTGATAGCACCGGTGCGGTGACAGCCCGTTCGAATTCTGCCAATTATGACAATATCATCGGCGTGCGCTGAGACTTGAAATGTTATGCCTCCGGTGTTCGCTTGTGAATTCCGCACAATTTTTCCAAGAATAATCTTAAATAAGTCACATGACAGCGCATCAAATTGTCTAAAATATTTTTGGACATTAAAGATCTTCGCTAAGTCGTTGACTTTAACAGAGCAGCGAGCATTCTCTGCACAAACGGACGAGTTTGGTAGCGATGCCGAAAATAGACATGGCTCTAGTAATGCTGTCATATGGGGCCTTAAAATCGTGGAAAAGGTGGTGGGTATCGATTTGGACTTGAGTCACTTCCAGCAGTTGTAAATACCGTAGTCGGCAAGCTTGACGTTCAGCAGCTTTATTAGATTCAAGCTAAGATTTCGGTCATCTACCCCTTATAATATCTGTTAACATGTACGCTAATCCAGATTCCAGAACATTTGATCACAGAAATCGATTAACTGCTTAGGCAAAATATTTGAAAAGCAAACTGCTGTTTGACAGGGAAAATATGGATGTAAGAAAGGAGGCTGCGTTTTATCATAAATATGAGAACAATTTATACAGCAAAGCTTCGTTAGCGCAATGGACGGGCAATTGTTTTGTTATGGAAATAAAAACAAAATTCATATAATCGAAACTCTTCACTCCTCACAATCGCCAGGCATTTCAACTATTTACTGAGCGCAGACAGCGACATGGAACCTGGGTAGCGATTGATTGGAAAACTTGATTCAGACAGTGGCTCTGCAATGAAGTTTGTATACAAGGCCTTGCTTTACCCTCTTTGGTGTTGCACACAGATTACAGATTACGCACTCCATACGGAACAACAGTGCCTTTATTTTTAAACCTAAAAAGAACTTAACACTCAAGACAGTATTACTGCTCTTAAAATGCCTGAGCACGTGTTAAGTTTTTTGGAAAATTGGATAGAGAAAGAGAGAGAGAGAGAGAAAGAAAGAGAAAGAAAGATGTTTGGCTCAGTGGTTATTTCGCTCCTTCGGTGGCATCCAACATTTAATGGGGATACTAAATTATTAGTGTAATTGGACTTGCTGTTGTATTCTAGGCAACAGTCAGTCGTTCATAGACCTCCGTAGAGATCATTTCGTGTTCGGCTTCACAGTGTGAAAGACAAAAAAAAAAGCAAAAAAAAGGAGTATACTTTTACTCAGTAATTGCTCGAGTGTTCGGTAGTCTAAGTGGCAAAAACGCGGACGACAAATCTCGGGGTTGTGGGTTCGCTTCCCAGCCTCTGCGAACGTCTTTTTCTTTTCATTATTCAATTTATTTAAAAAGACTTACAACAAAACAAAATAACGAGATGAATGGTGGAGAGCACTCCGCTCTTCCCATAACGGAAGTGGAAAAAGGCAAAAATAGTGTTGCCGGTGCCGTGGCGAAAGCCGTTAAAAGGAGGAGGAGTTTGAAATCTCCTCCTATTCTCACAAAAAAGAGAATAAATGACGTTTTAACGGCTGATGAGGTCAATTACGAGGGGGGCAATAACAACTTTGCCTCTCTAGCTTCATCCGAATCGGAGGATGAGGATGAACAAATAAACGACATCACCAGCAGCATACAAAGGCTGGAAGAGAAAGTGCTTGCTATTAAGCAAAGCAAACGGCACGCAGGCAGAGGGAGCAATTGGAAGTATCGAGGTCTCAACAACAAATCCAGCAGCAGAAACAACAACTGCAGCAAAAAAAACAGCAGCAGCAGAAACAACAGCAGCAGCAGACACAGCAACAGCTGCAAAAACAAAAGCTGAAACCACAGCTGCAGAAAAAAAAGCAGCAGCAGCACCAACAACAGCAACAACAACAATAACAACAGCAGCAGCAGCAACAACAACAACAGCAGCAGCAGAAGAAGAAGAAGGAGAAGGTACCTCCTATTAATACCTATAAATTAAATGTGAGTGCAACCAAGGACCTGTGTAAGTTGGTCATTGGTAACAATTTTAACATTAAAAGATTGGAGAACGATCGAACGGCAATCGATGCTGCTGAAGGGGTTGGAACCGTCTTCTGATCCTGAGGAAATCCTGGCACTGCTCAAAGAGAAGGAGTGCGAGAGACTCAAGTTTGTAGGGGTAAAGCCATTTACCACAGCTAGAGCCAGGCGGGAGAAACGGAGTCTGCCATTCTTCCTGGTGCAGCTCAGTCCCGAAAGCCGTCTGGATAGTCTAAGGAGTATCAATGTCCTAGACTACCAGGTGGTTCACTGGGAAAAATTAAAAAGGAACGAAGGCGTTATACAATGCGTTCGCTGCCAGAGGTTCGGGCACGCCGCGTCGAACTGTCAAATGCAGCCTCGATGCGTGAAGTGCGCTAAGAACCACAGTTCTGAGGAGTGTGCTCTGGGTGTTGACGGAGCATCTGATAGGTCGCAGCTCTCGTGCGTGTTATGTGGGAACGTGGGACACACCGCAAACTATCGGGGTTGTCCTAAGTTCACCGAAATTAAAAAAGCAAAATTGGCTCGGCAGCAGAAGGTGGAGGTCAAACGTTCACCTGCGAGGTTTCAAATACCAGCCGTCACGCCCCAAATTTCCTACGCCCAAATGGCGTCAGGTATGGTGGCTACGGTACAGCAAGCGACTGTTGCTTCTCCGGCTCCGATGCCGAGAACAACGGAAGCTGCACCCAACATGCTAGCCATCTTGCTCGCAATCCAAGGGCAGATGGCTCAGCTGCAAAAGCATATTCAAGAACAGGCCAAGCGGGTGGACCAGATCTACACGCTGCTGCCGGGCCTAACGCAACAAATGTCGTAATGGGTACGCACATGGTGGAGCAAACTTCGAAGGTCCTTGCGGTGAATGTGAATTCATTGATTAGGATCGAACGAAGAGCCACGATGTTTAAATTGCTACAAGACCAAACTCCTGATGTGCTTTTCGCTAGCGAAACCAAGCTAACCGATAAGCACAAACTGGAGTACAATAATTATATTGTTAGAAGAAGAAATCGGCCCAGATCCAAACGTGGAGGCGGTGTCGCGATCTTTATTAAAGAAGGTATAAAATTTCACAGAGTGTATAAGGACGTGTTGCGCAGGTTCCGGGTGTTGGAGGCAGTCGTCGTTTACATCCCGCTCCGCAGTGGAAAGCGGCTGTACTTGGCCTCTGTTTATACACCTGAGGCTTCACAATCCACTCTATTTATTACAGAGCTTGACACGCTTTTTCGACTTCTGAGGCTGGAATCGGGGGAGAATTATTTTATAATCGGCGGGGATTTCAACGCTAGACACAGAGATTGGGGAAATAATTTGCCAAATACTAGAGGGAACCTACTACTCGATTGGTGGGGTCAGCACGATGTCATGTACAGACTCGGTCTTAAAGCGACTGATAACCCGTCGTTTCCCAGAGGCGGGTCTTATTTGGATCTACTGCTGTACAACGAACGCATACGACTGACAGGTACGAATTTACAAACGCTAAACTGTCTGCGCACATTCGTGTATGACAGTGACCATTGCGGTTTTAGCACCGAAATTACAGTTCCCAACGAAATTGCGGAATTGGAGTGGTTTGTCTAAAGATATTCTTACAACTACAGTAAAACTCGATGGACACGCTTCTCCGCAACCTTGAAAAGAGCGCTCTCCTCGAACGCGCTCCACCCTTCGTCCGATAGGAATTTGTCAAACGAGGAGATAGACAATTACCTAAAACAAATGGACGAGACAATTAAACAAACTATGGACACTACAATACCGCGGTATCGACGTACGACTAACGAAGACCTGTTCCGCAATCCTACTATTGACGCACTGCACCGACAGAAAAGTAGACTTCTGACCAGACTTAAAAACTTGTACAGACAGTTAACTGACCGACAAGACCCGGAGATTAGGACACTGAAGTCGTCGATTAAAAATATCCAAACGCTAATAAAAGAGAATTACAGAATTGCTGTAAGTTTGTATTGGAACAACAAGGTTCGGGCTGTAAACACCAGCAACCCGAATATGTTTCCGCAAATAAATAAACTATTTCGGAGAAAAAATCAAAACGACCTTCAGTGTCTTAAAATAGCCCGGACAACAGACAACGAACGGTTACTGACAATAGCAGGTATTGATCCAAATGAGGCCGCTGATGATGACGACTTCTTTGTGATCGAGGATCCACAGGAGAAGGTTGAGACCATAGGGGCGACTTTCCAGGAAGTATACAAGGCCATTGATATCATTGGCCCTAATTATGATCTGGACAATCGCGTCTTGGTGCACGACTTCTGCATTCGAAATGAAATAGGGAACTGGCGATCCGAGGGCTTTGGTTTCACCCGGTTCAACGACGTAAATATGGCCAATAATGTCATTGCCAGAGAGGGTGACCTACCCCCATTCATTTCGAAGGAAGAACTGCATGAGATCTTCGACACAATCAGGGCAAAGAAATCAGTGGGGACCGATGTTATGTATTCCGAACATCGTGCTTCGACATCTTCCTCTAGAAGCGGTTGACATTTACACCACCCTGTTTAATAATGCAATGAATAATGCACATTATCCAGCGCATTGGAAAACGGCGGTGGTTCAACCTATCCCGAAAAAGGGAAAGGATATATCCAATCCGGCGAATCTCCGGTCGATAAGTCTCCTTCCGAATATCAGTAAGGTTTTTGAAAAAGTAATCAATAGAGCTCTGTCTAGGTGGGTTGAGGACAAACATATAGTTCCGGATAACCAATTCGGTTTTAAGGCGGGACATGATATCTCACATGCCGCGTCTAAACTGGTGTCCGATATCCAATGGAATAAAGGCAAAAAACAATGCACTGGTGCCTGCCTTGTTGACTTGGAGAAGGCCTTCGACACCGTATGGTTAGAGGGTCTTTTCTATAAGCTGACTAGGCTGGGGATCAGTAAACCACTCTTGTACATTTTTTTATAATATGCTAACTAACAGACAGTTCATCGTGAAGAATGGTGATTTGACTTCTGTTGGAATATTTCAAATTAAAAATGGTCTTCAGCAAGGCGCGGTCAATTCTCCGATCCTATTTAACATTTATACAAGCGACTTGATAGGTTCACTTCCCCATACTATTGCGTACGCAGACGATTTGATAGCGTACAGAACAGGTCCAAAAATCGAGGTCATTAATACTCTTTTGCAGCGTGACTTCGATAAGATAAGACGATTTTGCGATGACTGGAAGTTGAAAATCAACTTTCAGAAGTCGGAAACCATTCTCTTTAGGACGCCGTTGTCTGGAGCCTCTAGGGATACCAGAAAAAATTGGCGAAAGTTCTCAATCATTGGACAGCACGGACAGCCTCTTGCCTGTCGAAATGTAGTCAGATACCTTGGGATCTGGCTAGATCAGTTTCTGTATTTTGGCAAAAATGTAGATGCTGCTCTGGCCAGAGCTAAAGGCGCTTTTGCCCTTACAAAGAGACTGTTTTATAGCAGCCAACTCGATGCGAGGGTAAAGGTAATCTGCTACATGGCCCTTATTAGGCACATGCTGGTATTTGGTTGTCCCGTGTGGTTCAATGTACGAGCAAGCTTAATGGAAAAGATTCGGGTGTTTGAGAGGGCTTGCCTTATGGCTTGTCTTCGCTTGTACAGAACACCAGAGTCGGAGTACAAGAAATTGTATCCTAATGAGCGAACCTAATACGAGTGGACAACTTCGTAATTAAGCTGACTCGAAGGCACATTGCAAGAGCAATGACCTCGACGAATAACCTGATATCTGGGGCTTACTACCGCAATTACCTTTACCACGAGAGTGTGCGCGTTGACGGCTTCGTTCCACCGGAAACATTCCTCTACCTAGATCAGATAGGGTTGATCCAGGATAGATCAGCGGTGCCGTTAATCTTCCATGTCGCTCGGACAGCTGGGGACAGGCGACTCAACTACGACAGAGACGTCGCACACGGCAGTGTTTATCGCCTCAGGTTCAGTAGGGCGGTGGGGAATCGCGATAAGAGGGATGTCGTTCGGCAGCACCAGCATTTCTGGTGGTTGAATGATGGAGAAGATGTTTCGTCGTCGTTTCCGTCAATTACGGACCAGCCTCACTAATGAGGCAGAGCTGACCAATCTGTTTTCTCTGTAAACAGCGATGGCCGGCTTACATAGGTTTAGGTTAGCATTTAAGAAACATATACATATATCAGTGTATACAAAGGTGTATACTGATATATGTATATGATTGTGTATAGTGTCTATGTGTGTTTATGGGTGTATTGTGCATTTAGGTTAGGTAGGCTAAGGTTTATTTTAAGTTAGATACTAAGTTTTTATAAAAAATAAATGTCCATATGCTAAGTTTTTGTAAAAAAATTTTTTCTTAGCTTTAAGTATAGAAAATAAGTATTTATAAATAAAATGTAACTGCAGTCGAAAGACATAGATATAAGTATTCAGAGTAGCTTAGAGTGCCTGTGTGGGGCCAGTAAGTTAGTATAAGATTGTAAGTAATTTTAAGCTAGCATTTAAGCATTTTTTGTTAGTATGTAAGAGTTAATGATTAAGAAAATAACTAAACTAAACTGTATTCTAGGCAACCACTCATCTACCGTGATTTTAGTTGCATGAAAAAGAGAATGTCTTTTGGGCACAGCTTTTATTGAACCCCGAACCAACCGATTGGAGTGCGAAATACTCGTAGTTTATCTAGTTTAGACAACGTATGCTAGCATTTAATTTCGACGAATTCTACATGCTAGGTGAATGGAAACCAAAATTACTTCTCGGGAGGACACCATGTTGATGATTGTTTGCAAAAGCACCAGACTAAAAATGATGTCTGGAATTTGGAGGCTTTTCTCGACTCAGGAACTGAAGATCAACGGTATGTCAGATGCCAAGCGAATTAATGTGGTTAGAAGCCAGATAGTATCAGTCGCCGAAGAGTAACACTGTACTGCTTAGTTCTAGAAATAAATCCGGTAAACTAGAAAGCTGGAGTGAGTATATTGCTTGTGATTATTTCTTGGCAACCCTGTGGAGCTAGTATTTTGATGAACAGATTACGACCCGATGAAGAAGAGAGACGACATGGCCCTGAATCACCATTTTATGGTATTGTAGCTACAGTTGGAGTGGGCTATACATATGTCGCAATAGCGTCAGAACACTCAAGCTTATGTCTACGGTGTGCTATCTATCACTCATGGGATTAAAATGCGCTAGCTAGCGCCCTGGATCTTAAATGTCGAAAGATGCCTATTTATCGATCTTAAGATCTATCTGGGAAAAACTCCACTTCGATCAGTACCCAACTGCAGTTATGTGTAGGCTTTGCCGAAGTATGGGGTCTTTTTAGAACCTCTTCCAATCTAATCGGTAGGGTGGTCTATGTTTATCACAATTTTAAAACAATTCGATGAAAGTCCTGTTTTAAGCAATTGCCACCATAATGCTCCCACAAGGGGCCAACCTCTGTTAAGTAAGGCTCGAACTGAAGTTCCATGGGCTCTTAATTCTCTTAGTGTTATTCTAACAGTAAGACTTCCCCAACTCTTAAGACTGGCGGGTGATACGTTCAAAAATATAAACTTTTTTAATGGTACTCTCTAGCATTGTTGAGACACCAGTAAATCATTATCTGTTGATTCACATAGCCATCGTTATAAAAATATGTTTCGCCACAGAGCAATGTTTTCAAGCGTTCTTACTGTTCGGAAATATTCCAGCATTGTCTATGCAAAAGAGAAAAGGCTCTGCGTGATTGGTATTTCCAAATAACGTGCACAGTCAACGTTTTTATTTCACTCAGGTCGCAAGCGTATTCCGGTTATTTCGTCAGGAACATGAGCCACACATTTTGGCGATGCTGCTGACGTTGATGGTATTGGAGGAGTTTTGTTGATCATTGTCCTTTCTTTTCTGAAGCTTTGTACGTGCAATCAAATCAGTTGAGGAATATTAAAGTGAGCTAGTGATTCACTGTTCTCCAACCATTGCTCAACCGCGAATGCGTGATGCATTCCCGACTACTGAATACTGATTCATGATGACTGTTGAAACAAATCCGTTGAACGATTTCTTCATTGCTAGCTTCACACATTGCTTTTTTCACCGTACACCCTCTATGTGAACACATACTTACCAACACCGCACAGTAGTCCTGCCAATGAGGAGCTTTATAAGTTCCAGGATACAGTATAAATTGATAGCTGTAGATTCATATTTGTTTTGAGGAGAAATATTGAAGTTCGCTTAGAGCTGCAACGGACCAGCTGACACTCTTGTTTCCTAGCTGCTTAAAATTTCATTCGCCAAAACAAGAGTTACGAGTACATATGTAAAAACATCCCCTCTTATCATCCCCGATTTGGCCAAACCACATCAAATAAGACTACCTAGCAATACAGTTCACCTCTTCGACAATTTATCCAACTACTGTCCTAAAACATCATGAGGTACGAAAACATCTAGTTAAAGTATAAAGTATAAAGGTTAATCTTGCTCGTTCAATAAGCCTTTGCTAGGTAGAAGTCGTTTGACGTACTTTGTATCATGCTTTTCAAAGAGATTTCCGTCTTCTTTATAAATAACAGAGACCAAAGGTGCAACTAAAAGGCTTTGTCAAACAACTGTTCATCCTCATACACTCGTGCGTTATTATAACGAATACCACCTCCATCTATCAGTTGCATTACACAATGATACTTGTAAATCGTACCTTCATTTGCCGCCTCCTTATTCATTCTGTCGGCATGTTGCAGGTTCCTATCAATTCATATTTAGATGTGTGTTCTTCTGGAATGTGTGTCACACTTCCATTCACGCCTGCACACAATCATGGCATCAAACATCATCATCATTCCGAGTGATAAATCCTTTAATTTTTTATGTCTGTACCATGGAGAATTTGTCATATTCTGACTTTTTGTGAGCAATGGATGAGGACGAGAATAAAATACCGCAATTCAGGATTCTTACATTGAGTGCTACTGCTTTATGCCACACACACAGAAACGAGTACACAGGATCAAACGTGGAACTGCTGCAATATGAAATATGCAGTATTGCAGTAGTTTGTATGTAGTCGTGACGATTGAGCTGGAACGTGCATCCAAACGGATGGCAAATATTGTAGGGATGAAAAAATCCACCTTACTGCTTGAGAGCGGATGTGAATAAGATACTTAGGTTTTGCAGTTATACCATATTTTACTGTTATTTCTTTGGATCTTTGTTTTGTTAATTTGTCAAGAAAATTCATGGAACAATAACCGAGGGGTTAGGGTTAGTCTTTTGTTTTGGAAACATTCAAAAGTTCTTACCATCTTGAGGGAATTTGAATTTAGTACAACAGAGTGTATGCTTTTTGTGTGAGGACTTGAGGAGGGACAGGGGTGAATTTCATGCAATCCGTGGTCTCTGGATAACTCAAGATTTTCATCACGTCTTGGGATGCAGCTGAATATGACGGTGTTACAATATAGGGGGAACTCCATTATGATGAATGAGTACGTTGGCCCTGATGGAAGCCCTTATCTGGGGAAATTCATTTTTGGATTCTTTTGTCTTTTGAACACTGAGTGCTGTAAATAACTGGAATCAACTTTTTTTTTTCATTTACATTTGACACCTGCACTCTCTAGGAGTTCTTTCTGTTAAGGTGTAAGGTAAGGTCTGATGTTCTTTTTTATTTGTTTTGTAGAATAAGTCAGGGAATTGAAACATATCCCTAATTGTGAGTTCACTTTCCTTTGGCACATTGAATAATGTTACAACATTTGCTAGACCTAGATATCTAAAGATATCTGAGGCTTCTCAATCCTACTTGCTTTTCCATGTTGAAATAGAGCAGTCGCTTCAGTGTAGTAACAGTAGCCTGATGAGAATGTGAGCCTCACATTCACAGTGAAAGTGCTCTACAGTTACGCTTACAGCAGTTTCCTGTTGAGGTAGTTTGCAGTCATTCATGCTGATGGACAATAAATGTTGTTCATTCAGAATAGCAACACCACTTACAGTTGTTCTCAGAGGACACATGATTATCAACGGATGCTTGAACTGTGGATGGTAGTCTTAACCAAGGCTCATATCCTGAAAGGTCCTCCTCTGGGCCTTGCCTAGTACAGGCCATCTTATTTAGCGTGGTCATATTTTGTCTCAATGCATTAAGTTTTATTCGCACACTAACTTGGAAATGGTAACAAGATTCGCCCATGCTTTCAACGTAGTTTAGGTGTAGTTACACAAGCAGACACTTAACGCTCTCCATCACTTCGATTCAAGTTAACTTTTAGAGAAATAAGTGAGATTCTCTGAGACTCTCTGAGCTTAGATTCTGGATGAAGCCACTCTTAAATACCGGGAAAGTTGACTTATTTTGTTTTCAAGAACCGAAGAAATTGAAATGGTTACGAACATGAACACAGTTGGGTGCAAAACCGTTCTTTGATACCAGCGACGTATTTGCGTGAAAGTATTCCACAAAACTAAAGCAAAAACAGAAACTCACTGGTGTGGTGACAATTTTAGATCTATGTAACACCTAAACAAAATGTACTTTCAGATACTTAGTTGAGTTGAAAAACACATTCAGTACTGTAATTATAGATGAATCAGATTAGAAAGTTTCGCCTTTCTTGTAAAGTGAGCAATCCAAACTTTTTTTAAGGGCTAATTGAAAATCCATTTTGAGTGCACCATCGTCGACTACGACTGCTTGAACTTTGGAACACGATGTCCCAATGTATGTTCGGACAGTACAGCTACATTCTATGCATATGCTTGAGAGTATGTACACATTAAAACAATTAAAAGCGTTAAACAAAAAGTTGACCAACATGCGCCAGAGCAGTAGAGGCAGAACGCCGCTATGTGGGCAACCCGTCCTCACTCATCACTTAACCACAAATCTAGGAATTCGTCCACGCTGTGTTGTCTGACCATTGTCGATTGCACCGTCAATGATAAAAATAATGAACGTGCAGTCCTTCTCGTGTCTATAGAATCCTCTCATATTCATATTGCTCCAATCTGTATAGATTCCATTCATCTTCAAATAAGTTAGAAGTTATGTCCTTCAGGTTTTGAACGGCTTTCTCTGTCATCTATCTCGTTCTGAGCTCATGAAAAGTTTTGACGGATTTTAAATGGTCCTCCTTTCAGCATGCTCTGTCGGTTTTGATTTGATTCCTCATTTTCAGTAAAATAAGGACTTTGCATCGATTTGCTTACGGTCTGACACGGGAATCCCTAAAAGCTTCTATTCTCCTGTTAAAGAGGGTTAAGTCCAATAACTGTTTTTCTTGCGGAAAAATTGTTGCCTAATAGCCAATGTTGTTGATAAGCAAGTCAGTATGCAGATCCTGGAGATGATTCCCTTACTGTTTGTTATGTGCCAGAAGGTGTTCGTAGCATAAGCTTCAACAATTAATAAGTCAAATCTTTCTAGTATCACAGTATTCAATGAGTTCGGCTACTGCCTTCGGTACTGGTGATAGTATCGAACCATAGCGGAAGTAAGCACGCGATGATGAACTTGTGCTATTTTCATTCGTTTTACAGCTTTTCTTATAGGAAGTAAATCTTGGTTGCAGAATTACTCTAGCTGCTAAGACTTACCTGATACTGCAAAGTTCGGGAATAGGGCCCGCTACTTTAAGTCGAAAGCGTGCAAAATTTATTGTATTACTACGGAATGTAAGAGACAAAGAACGGCTTCTAAGCAAGATTGTAAGCGTGCCAAGAATCGACAAATGATTGACTGCTAACTAAACATGCAACTTGGACTTTTTATATGTAACTCGAGTAGTTAGTGAGCAATCGGGTGGTGCGACTTTAATGAGTTTTGAACCAGAAAATCAAGGAAGAAACAATGTTTGGCAGAAGTTCAAGTCGCGAAAACGCAGCAATATAAATCGGGATCATCACTTGTTTACAAACTGCAGCGGTGGACATCAAATTTAGATAGATTACCGTCTATGTTGAATGTGCGTTGTCCTAGAATTTTGTTGATAGAATTTTCCCTAAAGAAACCAGAGAAAATAAATAGGCACAACTTAAGTAAAGAAGAGACCAGAGGAGACTAGAACAACAGGAGTTATTCTTGGGTTATTGACATACACCCTTCCTTTCAAAAAACCCCAAAGAAAGAAATCTAATGGCGTCAAATCGCATGATCTTGGTGGCCAATTTACGTCGCCGCGGCGCGAGTTAATTCTACCTTCAAATTTCGTCGTCAACAATTCCATTGTTACGATCGCTGTGCGGCAGATTGCACCACATATCTGCGAGATTTATTTCAGGAATTTGATCCCAGAAGAAGTTGTTTATCATCTCTTGGTAACGATTGGCATTGACGGTGACCACTCTGCTAGCAGCATTCTCGAAGAAGAACGGTCCAATCACTCCGCCAGCCTAAAATGCGCACCATTTTGGTGGTGGTGGATGCACTCTTGGATTCTCAGCTCCCCAAATGCAAGCATACTGTTTGTTCACATAGCCATCGAGTTCGGAATTCACTTCATCGGGGAAGATGATATTCTTCGGAAAGTCACTATTCACTTGTTGCTCCCGTAAGATCATTCTGCGATCGTGCGGCACTGCGCATGGTATACTGGCTTCAAATGTTGTGTCAACTGAATCCTGTAAGCATATAAATGTAAATTTGTACTCAAAATTCGCTGTAAAATGCTTTGTGAAAATCTCAATTGATTTGAACGATGGTGAATCGAGGTGGAAGGATTCTGGTCAACATTCTCACTAACTGCTGCAATGCTTTCATTAGACCGAACTAAATGATAGGTCTGTTCTGAGTTTGAACTCGCTCAATCGCCTAAAATTTCTCGATTAATGGGACCACTGCATTATGGTGCCTAAAAATCCACATTTTCGAACCGTTTCCGCAAAAATCTCACCATTTCGGATATTCATAATTTTTATGCGTTGTGCATCTGTGTAATTTTTCATGATTAAACCTTAATCTTCACACATGACAGCTGTCAAAAACCTACGCTGTACAACCGACACAAGTTAAAAAAATGCCTCAACTTTCAAAATAGGCGGTCTTAATGGGACATCCTTTACAAATGCAAAAGCGACACGAGAAGTTGCAACAACTACCAGTTCGCGAAATGTCGCATATAGTACATACTATGAAACTAGATATACGATAGAGCTTAGGCTTTCTGTAATGCAATATTTTTAAACTGCACGACATGATCCGAAAATAATGATGATAACGATGGAAAAACATCGCGACGCTTTAAAGATCTGTATATCGTCTTCAACCGATTTTGAAAAGCATTCGACAGGGTTTTTAAAGATCTTATATGGACAGCCCTAAGATCTGAAAATATATCAGCTGGAGTAAACGGAGAATATGAAGTTGTCATTGGATTGCACCCAGTCACACTATTAAACAAGCACATCGACGAGTCGCTAAAAGATAACATACTAAAACTGAAAATCTACTTCGCGGTGTTTTTAAACCTCCAAACCCAGCTCCTGGCATCCACTTAAAGCAACCATATCGGGCCGAAGCGCCTGAAATTGAAATAATTGGGCAAGGATGGCGATGTCGCACATAGAATTGGCGTAGAATGCCTTAAATAGCACGAAAATTTCGTAATATTTTGTGACCGAAAAATATCGCTTCAACTTAAAAAATTGTTACAGACGACGGTTCTCCTTTCTACTTTAAATACTCATCCAAGTTTTGGACGAGGTACGAGAAATTTTTTTTTTTTTCCCCGGCGAGGGCAGGTGAAAATCTTCCATCAGACACTATGAGGATCAGAAGCGCGTGCTCATAGTAGTGTGAGATTCTTACTCACTAAAAACACCTCCCTTCGTTGTTAATTTTAATACCGCAACTAAGTAGAACTTATCAAGCAGTTTTTATTTCATAAGTTAATCACGATTGGTAGGACACTTTCCAATGGAAGACCCTACATATTCCGCTTTCTTAATGCGGTTTCAATTTATCGCGCAAGGTCCAACGGTTTAGTTCGTTGAAGACGGCGTAGTATGTTTCGTTCGTCCAAGATTTCTAGGACTGTATTGTTGATATGGCCGCTTAACCGGACTTTATGTTTTCGTGCGCAGTTCCTGACTTCATCTTCCACGAAAGGAACTCCGAGGTCTCGATGCAGGTCATTATTTCTTATAAACCATGGGGCACGCACAAATTGTCGTAGCACTTTATTTTCAAAAGTTTGTATTATATTTATATTTGATTTCTTAGTACAACCCCAGAGTTGTATACCATAGGTCCACACCGGCTTTAGCACTTGCTTATAAAGAAGCAGCTTGTTTTCTAAGCTTAGCTTGGAATATTTACCAAGTAGCCAGTACATTTCTTTGTATTTGGCCTCTAGTTCTTTACGTTTCTTTTTAACATGCGTTTTCCATTTAAGCTTCGCGTCAAGTGTCATTCCCAAATACTTAGCTTCGTTTGCAAAGGGGATACACACCGAGTTTATAGAAATGGGCAAGTGATTTATCTTTCTGTAGGTGAAGTCAACATGTACAGATTTTGTCTCATTAAGGGTAATTCGCCAGATCTTTGTCCACTCGTAAACTTTATTTAAAGCTGTCTGAAGTTTCGCCGTTGAGTCTTCTATTGATTCTCCAACCGCTAAGATAGCGGTATCGTCAGCAAAAGTATCGAGAACAGTATCCTCGACGTGTGGTATATCTCTTGTATATAAAAGGTACAAAAGTGGGCCCAGTACACTTCCCTGCGGTACTCCGGCTAGGATATCTTTAAATTTTGAAACATCATTTCCGTACGAGAAATATAAATATAAAGAAAAAGAAATATAAAGAAAAAATCACAGCGACGTAACGAATATCGGCGGCTGTGACAAAACGTTTACCCTTATTCGCAAAAGTCTCCATTAGCTAGCTTTCTGGAAATTCAGGCTGATAACACCAGATGTTTCTGGCATATTTATTTAACGGTGCAAAAAGCAGCCTCTGGGCTCTATTTCCAGCCGAGGTTCAAATAAGAGCTAAATAAAAAATAATTGAGTTACTCAAATGCAAAAACATCAGCAAGATTTTGCTATCACAAACAAGGTGATCCGAAATGAGCGGTCTGTAAATTTGAACTAAGTCCCGTGGGAGTATTTAGTGTTTGACATGACATGTAATTATACGTGTTACATTTTTGAACGATTAATAAAAGAAGGCAAAAGATAAGTACTCTGCAATGAATACGGCATCTAATGTGTTCTTTTCGAAACTGTTGCCTCATCCCGGTGATTGTACACCCACTTAAGGGTTATTTTAAAACTCAAAAACCTGTCGTTCTTCATGTCAATAGTGTACTTATCTAAGCATTTTCGTTGTTCCATCCCAACCTACTCTTCATACATTATGGCGAGGTATTAAGTAGCTTCAGATAAAAACGAGATTGAAGGCAGGTTGTGAAAAGGAAACCAGAATTGATTTATCTTCAGAAGTTATACTATAATATACTACAAAAAGTTCCCAGAATATCCACCGATTTGAGTTCTGTTTTTTCCCCTCTAAATCTTAGCGTTATAGCTTGACATTTGCAAAAGTTACGTAGCCAAGAGTACATCTATCTACATATGTGTGTGTTGGCGATTTTTTACAATTTTAGGAATGGATTTAAATTTGCAACAACGAAATTGTATTAGTTTTTGCATAAAAAACGGATTTAATGGTGCGCGAACGTTGGAAATGTTGGAAACGATTCTCTAAAGAAAACGGCCGTTTACCAGTGGCACGAGCGGTTCAAAAGTGGTCGTGAGTCAATCGAGGATGATGAACGCAGTGGCAGACCATCGACATCGAAAACCGACGAAAACATTGATGGAGTAAAAGAAATGTTGGTCAATAACCGCAAGTTAACCATCAGAGAGATAGCGGAAGACTTGAACATTGCCTATGGATCCGTCCAAGACAATTTGGTTAATGATTTGGATTTCCGTCGTGTAGCAGCAAAGTTGGTGCCAATAGACCTCAATTTCATGCAAAAAAGAGACCGTGTTGACGTCGTAAAAAAGATGATTTGAGAGGCTGAATCCAATCCCGCATTCATCAATCGGACTATGGCGGGAAAATTTGCATTTTTAAAACAGAAACTCAGAGAAATGACCACATGTCCAGAAGGTGGAGAAAGTTCGCTTAGACGTGCATTGAAAGATTCCAGGTTTCAGATTTTAGGTTTCATTTTAAGCGGAAATGGGCAGCCGCCAGTAATAAAGAAGATCGCTTTTTAAGTAAAAATGAGGAATGGCTAAACTCAATCATAAAGCTACCTACCTGGGCAAAATAAAACCTGGTCGTCCAATAAAAAACTTTGAAGAATCAAGTGAACGAAGCAAGCGGCGAAAAACAATGAGTTTAAGAGACCAGGTATTACACCAAAGAATGAATGTTCTGTCTAGTAAACTGTCAATCGAACTGTCTGAAATGTAAGTAGGTATGTTGTTCAAAATGTGAAATTGTTGTTAGCTAGGTGTATTAATATCATGTTCATATCTGTTAAATGTGTAATATTTAATATTAAGCCTACATCTTCTACTCTAATACATCTAATATTAAGCCTACATCTTAAACTCAGGTGTTTGGTTTCGATATTCGCTCTCCAGGGGTGGGAGTCAGAATAGGACCGAGAGTTTTTTCTTGACTCAGAGTGATTCGAGGTATAATTCACAGTATTTTTTTCTGTGCTTGAAACTCTACAACAGCCAAATCTACGTGTCAGTGTTATGCCTTCACACGCAGAATTTTTCTGTCTGACTTCCAATTACACCAATGAAGGACTGACTTGCCATGTGCAGGATTCGAACCTGGACCCTCCGAGTGAGAAGCGATTGCTAGTACCACTACACCACGGCCACCCTAGGTTCCACCTGACCAGTCAACTTACGCAGCGCAAAGGAGCCACCGTGCTGTAGGTAATAGTAACGTATCTAAAATAATCAAAGCTGTAACACTAACACAAAGGAGAGCTTCAAAATATATGAAAATACTTAGTTCCGCGGAAAACACTATAGTGAAAAAACATACCCCTTCAGAAGCTCTATCACATTTTGTCGATTGTGATATGACAAGAAAGCAATACGAAATTATTCACGCTGCTAATAAGACCATTTATCCATGTTACTCACTTTTAGAGAGGGCAAAAAAGGATTGCTATCCTCGAGAAGAGTCGATCAAGGTGACAGATACCTGAGCTGAAATTAACCTACAGGATCTCCTTGATCATACGGCTTCGCAATACTAAAATACCTCGAGGATGTGCTGAAAACTACAGACGAAGAAGAAAAGAAACATTTGGAGTTATTGACAAAATGGGGTTGCGATGGTTCACAACAACAACAATTTAAACAGACATTTCAGGACGACAGGGATAGCGACGCAAACATCTTTCAAAGTTCTCTTGTTCCCTTAAGATTGATAAGCAATAGTGGTGGCCAGAAAAAGACGATATAGCAAAACCCAGTACCATCATCTACAAGATATTGCAGACCGATTCGTATACGTTTCGTTAAAGAAACAGTTGATATTACGAATGAAGAAATTCAATACGTTGAAAATCAAAAAACACAAATACTGACAAATAATTGTGGTTTATTTGTTATTCAGCATACATTGGTACTAACAATAGTAGATGGAAATGTTTGCAATGCTGTAACAAGTACATTGTCAACTATGAGGTGCTATATATGCGGAGAAACTTCAAAAATTTTTAACAATTTAAACAGGCAACGCAGAACCGAGAATCCTCCTGATGCTTTAAGGTTTGGACTGTCGATACTTCATGCAAGAATTCGATTTTTTGAGTCACTTTTGCATTTGTCTTATAAAATTCCAGTTAACAAGTGGCAGGTCAGAACCAATGAAGACAAGAAAATAGTAGCAGAGACAAAAAAAAAGAATTCAGGCCAATTTTAAAACAGAAATGGGCCCAAATCCGGATTTGGTAACACAAATGACGGGAACACTTGTAGAAATTTTTTTTGCAGATCCTGAAACTGCTTCCCGAATTATTGGAGTAGACATTAACCTCATTAGCAAATTTAGGATAATATTGGAAGTCCTGTCAAGTGGACACAAAATTGATGTACAAAAATTTTCAAATTTTGCTGAAGACACTGCAAAACTTTATGTTGAACTTTATAGTTGGTATCCAATGTCGCTAACAATACATAAAGTTTTAAGTCATGGGGCCACGGTAATCAGCCACGCTATATTATAGGTAATATTGGCCAACTTTCAGAGGAAACGGCAGAAGCTAGAAACAAGCATTTTCGTTTATAGAGGCAACATTTTTCTAGAAAGTTTTCCCCGAGAGGATTGTAATAGAGATCTCTTGTATAGACTTTTGTTAAGCTCTGACCCTTTTTTGAGTAGTTTGAGGCCAAAGTCTCAAAAGAAAAGCAAGCCATTCACCAGCGAAACTTTACCAGCTATTGCTTCCAGAGACAACATATGTAAACTCAAATGGTGATAACAGCGAAACAGAAAGAGAAGAAGAAGAAAAGGAGGACGAGGAAGAAACATGTGACGAATTTGATTACGAAAATGAATAAATTTCAAATTGTATTTATATTTATTAAATATTTAATTCTTAGCATAAAAACTCAAAATAACTCTGTTAATATGATCCAAAAGTATTTTCTATAACTCATAAGTTATATTAAACACATCCAATATTTTTGTCCACTTTTCAAGGTAAAATACTCCTCTGTGCGTCGCAAAGTACCATCATTATTCGTAATTTTTTGACGAAAAATGCAACAAATACCATCCAACAGTCACCGAATTCACCTGATTTGGCTCCCTGTGACTTCTTTCTGTTCAATCGAGTTAAAAAAAACAGTTCGGGGAACGCGTTTCAGCAGCCGAGAGGAAGTAATGAAAAAATCGCAGGAAGCACAGATGGACATACCGAAAACCGAATATAAAAAATGTTTCGAGGATTGGATCAAGCGCTGGCATAAGTGTGTTGCAGTCGATGGGGATTACTTTGAAGGGGACAATATAGATTTAGATGAATAAACTTGTATTTTACATTTTCTGAATAAATGCTGGGAACTTTTTGATCAAAGTGGTATATACTCGCATGCTGTTGTCCTATTTTATATAAGAACTAACAGAGGTTTCCTTTATCGATTTGCCCTACATTTATTTTGGCAGGATGAACAATTCTATGTTTATACGTCATACAATCGAATATTCTTCCCGAGAACGTAGAATTCGTGCGGCACTTTTTTTAAATGTTTTCATAAATATTTGACCGGCAGTAGGTTTCTTTAAAGTTTTTGAGCGAAACAAGACAAATATACTCGTATATGTACTATACATACATGTGTAAGTGTAAGTATGGTATATAAACATGGACTTGTATTCGTACGTAGTAAAGTCAGCTATGAGTTTTTATTTGTAGGAAGTGCGCGTATCAAAGTAAACAAACACCTCAAATCGACTTTGACAAATTTATTTCAACTCTTGTTCTGTCTTACATATGTCATTTCTTTTATACCCTGACAGCTAGAGGTTTTCGGAACAATCACTCAGTTAGGTCGACGACCTCACGCAGATGATATGAATAGGCGGTAATGACAACCGTTTATTATGACAAACGTTAAGCGTACAGTGTTGAGCAAAAGAATTAGTACTCAACGACTACAACTCGGCCTTCCTGACGGAGTGATCGCCCCGATAACTCGCACATAAATTATTAAATTTGCAGCAATTACATTATATAATATTTTAAAGGATAATGCGACTACTTTATGTAGATACTTTTAGCATAAGTTCACATATAATATTACAAAAAATCATTTATATGTTTTAACAAAATATACTTCAGAGATTGAATTCAATGTGTTTATAAATAAATTTGTTTTTCAATTACTATACACACAGCTCAGATTGGTTCCGCGTACAAAGACCCGAATTGAAATAACTAAAAATATTAATTCAGAATGAATATTTGAAATCTTTTATTTATCATTATCAAGTTCACTTGGTCTCACGGCATAAGGTCGCATATTGGCTGGCGAACAAATGCTTTTGTAAGGTAATCGACTTAATTGCATGCCCTCGACATCCCCTATCACATAGCGATCATTTGATAGAACTTTCTTAACCTCATAAGGACCACGATACTTAGAAAGAAGCTTTTTATTAATACCTGGTGTTGTAACAACGTTTCTTATCACGACGAGATCTCCTACATTTTATTCTATCGGCCTCTTGTGACGACTATCAAAGTATTTTTTGTTGCGGAACTGATTAATTTCGATGTTCTTTTGAGCTTTGTCCCTGACATCATCTAAGCAGGTGGGGTTCAGTTTTGAAAGCTTTTCGAGATACTCCTTTATTTTATCACAAACCATACCTTTTTGATTTACACCAAATAAAAGGATACTAGGGTTGAACCCTGTGGATCGATTTATGCTGTTGTTAAGAGCAAACTCGATCTTAACGATGTTCTTATCCCAATCGCTGGTGGTATCATCATCGCACTCCTTCGCTACCATAGGAATTATAACGCGATTTAGTCTTTCAACTTGCCCATTTGATTGCGGTGAGTGTGTGCCAATCTTCACATGCTGGACATTGTGATGTTGCAAGAATTCAGCGAACTCTTTTGAGGTAAAGCAAGTACCTCGATCTGAAATTATCCGATTCGGACGCGAATAATTTTCAAAAAACGAAGTCAAACATAAGACCGCTTCTTTTGACTGTGTAGTTTTAACTGGATATAATTTGATGAACTTAGTAAATCCATCGATAATAATGAAAAGGTGCTTTTTCTTTGATCGAGAAGTAGCAAAAGGACCAAGGTGGTCAACATGTAGTGTATCAAATGGAAAGTTTTCTTTTAGGATCGGATGCAAGATACCCTCTCCTTTTCCTGAATCAGGGGAAAAGAAAATACATTTCAAGCAATTCTTTATATAAGACTTGATCTTGTCCTTCATCCGTGGAAACCAGTA
Source organism: Volucella bombylans (assembly GCA_949129095.1). Classification (NCBI taxonomy): domain Eukaryota; kingdom Metazoa; phylum Arthropoda; class Insecta; order Diptera; family Syrphidae; genus Volucella; species Volucella bombylans. Next base: position 137,063,592 of record OX422143.1, read on the forward strand.
AATACTAGAAATATGATCATAACATTTGTCTACCCCCAAATGACACAAAGCCTCATGATGCGTCCTAATAACTGCTTCTTCCATTTGAGAAGGTACATAAAACAAAACCTTCTCTTTATCTTTAGCCTTGCGATAAATGAAACCATTTATCATTTCAAAAAATTGACTTTCTAATTTCTCCAATTCAGAAGCAATTGACATAATTTTTGAATCTTTCTTTTGTGCCGCAGCTAGCATAAACTCAAACGATTTACTATCTACATAAAGAACATTGAACGACCTACTTAGAGAATCCACATGCGACATCTTGTCGCCTTTTCTATGCTCGACACTATAGTCATAGGCCTGCATTTCTAAAGCCCAACGAGAAATACGAGGATTCAATGTCCTTTTGTTTAACGTCATAGTAAGAGCTTGGCAATCGGTAACTATCTTAAATGGTATACCAGTAAGATATATTCTAAATCGCCTAAGTGCGTATACTATTGACAGTGTTTCTAGTTCATAGCTATGATATTTCGATTCAGTTTCCGTAGCCCGTTTGGAGAAATAGAAAACTGGGTGAAACTTGTGATCCTTTTGTTTTTGAAATAAAACTGCTCCAAAGCCGATACTACTTGCATCGCAATGAAGCTGAGTTATGTTATGTGGACTATAAATAGACAATACCGGAGATGCAACTAATTTGCTCTTCAGGACATTAAAAGCTTCAAGCTGCTTTACTCCAAACACAAACGGATTATTCTTTCGCAGAAGATCATACATAGGCTTAGCTATGTTTGCGAAATTCCGGATAAACTTCCTAAAGTAAGAACACAACCCAATGAAACTATGAACATCTCGCTTACAGGTAGGTATAGGAAAGTTATTTATAGCAGATAATTTTGTTTTATTTGGCCGAATACCTACTTCATCTATTTCATAACCTAAATATAAAGTTTTCCGCTGAAGAAAAGAGCATTTATCTATCATCAATCACTTCTCTAAGGATGTCTAAGTTCTCGTTGATCGTTTGGGTAGCTATAAGGATATCATCTAGATAAGTTAAAATCTTAGATCGTTTAATGAGATCACTAAACACATGCTTCATAAAGCGTTCAAAGACTGAAGGAGCATTCTTAAGCCCGAATGGCATTCTAGTGAATTCATATTGGCCTAATGGCGTAATGAACGATGTATATTTCACAGAGTCTTCAGATAATTTAACATGATGAAACCCGTTTTTTAAATCAAGGGTAGTGAAATATCGCTTATCCTTCAGGCGATCAATATGATCCTCAATTAGTGGCAAAGGATAATTATCTCTAAGCGTAACTTTATTTAGATCCCTAAAATCTATACACATCCTAAGTTCTTTGGATTTTTTCTCAACCAAAACAATAGGAGATACATATTCCGAATTTGATTCTCGAATGATGCCTCTTGCTAACAAATCGTCTAATATCTTTTGGAGTTGTATTTTATGGCTATAGGGCAACCTTCTAGGTGCACAATGAAAGGGGATGTCGGTAGACAAAACAATTTTCATTTCAAAGTCACCTGTGGAGGGACTCTGTTCGTTTTCATTGACCTTCAAAGCGAGCTCAATAATTTCATAAATACTGGTTTTTATATTACAGGTTAAATCTAAGTTTATGTTAAGAGCTAACTTAGTTGAATCACATATATCGATATTTAAAATCTGCTGTAGAAATTCATTATCTTCACCAGCTTCATGGATCTTATCCGCATCAACCGAAGAATGATGATATTGATAAACTTGATTGGTGAGATTAATTTCTTCTTTTTCTTCGTTCTTGATATTCGATTTTCGGAACACCAAACCAACCTTAGCCATGAAGTCGCGACCTAGAATTATAGGGTATATCATTGAGAACTTTTTAACAACTAGTAATCTAATGTTTATGATCAAATTTTCAAAACTTATGTAGCTTTCGATGTTTCCAACGATATTCAAAGGGCTCCCGTTGACTCCGCAATACGTCTGGTCTAATTTATTCAGGGTTGATACCATAGATGTCAGCAAAAATTGCTCTTGAACAAAGCTGATGGGACTCCAAGAGTCCAGAAGGGTGAGTAGGGCTGTCGAACTCTTCATCCGGTCACACAAAAACTGGTAGTCAATGACCCTTTCAAATTCATTGACGACTGGATCAGATTTTTTTTGACTTTCAGTGATGGCCTCACTCTCCACTGGTTTATCTTCTTCTGGGTTGTGATGCATTGGCTGGATTTTGGTAGTAGGTGTGCGGTTATTTATTGCCATAACATTAGCTTCTGGGCAGTTGTTGGATAGATGGCCTCGCTTCCCGCATTTAAAACAAGTAACGTCTTTCCTTTCTGCTAGGTTACGGGAACTGGTTTGCTGTACTTTGGTTCTTTGATCCGTTTTTCTCATTTGCACTGGTTGCGTACCACGATGAGAAAATCCACTTTTAGAAGCTCGGTCCAAGAAGTTATCGCGACTGTTGCTTTTCAACCTTTCATATTTGCGCAAAGCAATTTTCAAATCACTTAAACTATTTGCACTATATAGTAGGGATTTGTTCACTTCTGTGTCGGTAATACCTCTAATAATGAAGTCCATGAGATCCTCTTCCTCGATTAGACTATGCGCTGCAATCTCTTGCATACATACTGTTGTATAGTTTCGTCGCGATTCTTTCTTCTTCCTCGAAGTTCGTTGTAGATATTGGCCTTTGTGACGACCTTTTTGAATTCTTGAAGTAAAGCTGTCCTCAGTTGCTGTCAATTCCTTAATGTGAGGGTCCTTACGAACAGTTTTGCTGTACCAACAAGCAGCCTCTTGCAGTATAGGAACTTAACCCTTTCATCAAGGCCAAAAAGCTCACAGCACTCCTCGAACTGCTCCATCCATCGTTGTACGGGGACATGATCATCGCCACTGAACGGTGTCATGGAATCTTCGACGTATTTAAAACCGACGGGAACAGTATATCCAACCCTAGGCTCCCTAAGCTCCTCTTCCGTAACTTTTAGTTCCCGTAACTTCCTCTTTAATGACGCGATTTCCATTTTCTTTTTAACGATCCTTTGTAGCCGTTCTAGCTCTTCATCCACTTCGTCTTCTTCCATTACCTCTTCTTCAACACTTCCTTCCTGTGCTCTCTCGGCAAACTGTGCCGAATCACTTGCGGAAAATTCTCCGTTTCCTAAACTGTGCTCGCGAATTAGTTTAACCAGGTCATTGTCCACATAGTTTAGCACTGCCTCTTCCACTCGAAGTCTCAATTCAGCTTTAGAACAACCCGTTTGCAACTTTAATGATCGTAGAATGGTTTTGAGGGTAACCACCGTAGCTGTGTCTACGAATTTTTGCCACTCGTCACTCATATCATAAATCGAACTAATTTGCACCGTGCACTAAACTGACTTTGGTCTTGGGAACGAGAAATCACAGCGTTTTAAACTGCCGATGAATGGTATAACTATTTTTGCGCTTTTTGTGGATTAAATCCCACTTCTGAAAATTGTAGGAAGTGCGCGTATCAAAGTAAACAAACACCTCAAATCGACTTTGACAAATTTATTTCAACTCTTGTTCTGTCTTACATATGTCATTTCTTTTATACCCTGACAGCTAGAGGTTTTCGGAACAATCACTCAGTTAGGTCGACGACCTCACACAGATGATATGAATAGGCGGTAATGACAACCGTTTATTATGACAAACGTTAAGCGTACAGTGTTGAGCAAAAGAATTAGTACTCAACGACTACATATTCTTCCTTAATTTCAGCATTTATGAGTATTATTCAGTTTAAGCCGAAATGCAGGGTATACTGGGTCTTTGCTTTATCTTTGCAGCACTCCTAGCGAGTCCGGATTACCTTCAGTCTTTCAGCCGTAATGTCTCTTACCCGGTTACCTCCCTCCATTTTAACCCATTCCACGTCCACCTATTGTATTATTTATCTCTGTAAAACATGTTAACGGAGAATAAATATTTATTTGAGTCGCAATGCCATCAGACATTTTCTTTTATGTGCAAGTAGATACTCACAGATGCGAGTAGTACGAGTATTCGTATGTAGGCGAAGGCATGCAAATAAAGTTCAAGGTCGATGAGCATAACAAATTCCTTCCCCTACAGGATACAAATACCATCACCATCACCATACCATCACCATCGCCAACAAAAACAAAAATGTCTGAATTGCAACGCGGTTAAATCTTTTGTGTTCGCCACTCATAGAGTGTACTTGTATAGGTCCTCGCAAATGGAATTTCAGATTTGTTTGTATTTGACAATTAGGCTTGTGGTACGAATGCTTGATTTTCTCTAATTTGAGGGGAATTTTTGGGTTTTTTACTTTGCCCTTTCAGCGAGGAAACGACGGAGTGGTTATAAAAAACAAGGGCCATACGAAAGTGGGACAAGCCCTTTTGATTGTTTAGGTTGTTCACTTATCCTTAAAAAGGTTAGACTAAGCTTGTGTGGAGTTAGCCATAAAAAATAGTATTTGAGTAGCGGATAAGAAATGACTTATTAAAGTCAGGAGAATCCTGTTACGTACGAAATCTGAAAATGGCTTTTTTGAAGATTTGGAATAGTAATCAAATCAGATTATCACTTCTATTGCCTTTTCGATAAATACCTGGTGAATGATCATTTAAAGCCAGGTTTGACCCTACCTTGAATGAAATCAAATCAGACCTTTCAATTTCCATCCAGAGTATCTGCGAATCTCATTTTTCCCTTTTCTCAGAGTTGTATGCGTCCATCATACTCGTAGTATGCCGTCATACTTGCTTTTGTACCAGGTGTATGCATAAGTTTTTTCCGGATTTTTTGGTAAAAAAATACGTAATTTTCTAGGGAAATTAATTTTTTTTATTCAAAATATTGGTCATCGGGTTCTGCTTGTCTTTTGCGGCAAACCATTCGTCGAGCCCTTTTCCAACTTCCTAGAAATCGCTGAAGTGTTGCTCTGCGAGCGTGTGCCCCATTGATGTGAAGAGGTGATAGGTAGTCGGCGCCAAGTCTGGGGAGTACGGCGGGTGCAGAAAAATAAATAAAAAATAAATCCATTTCTCGTCACCCATCACAATTCGATTCAAAAATGATTTCCCCTCGTGGCGTTGAAGCAGCATTTCACAAGGGACTTTGCGATTTTCCATTTGATGTTCATTCAAATCATGTGGGACCAATTTATCGGGTCTGTTGGGTACTATTGATTATTTCTGGTGACACATGTAATGCTGCTGCTATTTGCCGTAGAGTTTGAGTGAGCGCTCACTGTCTTTCACATTGAAATCACCACTTTTAAATTGTCGAAACCATGTTTCACATGTTCTAATTGATGGAGCGTGTTCACCATGTGTTCATAACAGCAAACCATGACTTTCAACAGACTTTTTCTTTGATTAAATAAGAAAAGCAATACGTGATGCAAATATTCTTTTTCAGGTACAAAACTCGATATGATCACTGAACGATAAAACAAAGACGCTAATTTTTGGCGGACTCAACTTGGGTGTGTTTGTAATTAATTTGGGTAGTCTAATATTGGAGGTTAAATTCTGTCGGTTTTTAAGGCTTTTTTCTTGTGGAAAATGAAATACAATCTTCTTGAATAATTGCTATTGAATAATACAAAAAAATTGTTGTTAAATAAAATAAAAATATTTTAACGTCATTTTGGTGAGGTAAATTAGGTCTCTTCAAAAAAAAAAGTAAGTGACTTGTAATCTTCTGAAATCTGAAATCAAAATTCCAAAAAGATTATTATTCAGTAGGGTTGTCATTCTGTTCTGTAGAAGATTTAAAAGATTTGAGTGAAAAATAACAAAATGGCCTTGTAATTTTTTTTTTTCAAAAATCGACTGCTTGTTTTGGTTTAAAATCGAGATTAAAAAAAAGTGGATAAGAAAATCGAATTCTGGTACCCGAGAGAACCATTTATGTGTAGAATATTCTCTTAAAATTTCTGCCGAATCAGTATAATAGTTTTTTTTTAATCATCTGGCCCGACGGATAAAAATATTTTCAAGAAAAACGCGTTTAAAGTTTGGAGAAGAAAGTTTTCACTGAAAATTTATACTTATATTAATCATCTATTCCTGGAGCGTACAGTATGCCTTCGGCTTCTTCATAAGCATCATTTTCAGCAACGCTCGCTAATCTACGTGCAATTCTTTCACTTTTCTTTAAAATACCAAAATTCTACGCGTCGTACTCTACAAGTATACATTTTTCAAGGTGATGACCAAGCTATTCCTAGATCCAAAGGGATTTCCTAACAAATTTGCCAAAATCGGACATTTTAATAGAGAAGATCATTTAGATCTTAGTGACACCCAAGGGATTGCATTCTGATATGTGCCAAGGCAGGGCAGTTATAGCCTCTTAAAACCCCCTGTTCATGTGAAAAGCATATAATTCTTTAGTTCAATGTAAATGGATAAGTTTCAAATAGTTGTAATGTTTTATGTAAGAGGTCGCTGCTTGTTACAATTCAAAAGCCGACTATCGGCCTACCTATTTCCTATTTCCACTAATCATCATTGTCCTCTTTCATCTATCACCCTCCACGAGGTAAGACGTCGAGCTCTATTGTATATAATAAAGACCAGAAGTCTCAATCTGTCTTTTTTTTTTTCTATTTAATCAAACTCCTCCACGAGGAAAACTTTCCTAACCAGCGCCTATCTCAGGGTCTACTCAAAAGCACCCGCACATTTTGGTCCAATCGAACCGAATACTCTTAATAATTCATCGATTTTTTAATTAAATTATATTGGAATTATTCGCCAATTTGCATCGAAACCCATTATACAAAAGTGCAAGTTCGAATTCTCCAATTCTGATATACTACTCATCGCACAAATCATCAATTCACCAAATTTGAATTAATAAAATAGCGCACCTTGGTCTATTATCTCGTGCATAATTTCATCTTTTTCATCAAATCAAAACGATCTTCGATCAACGATCAGCGATAAGGATCATCACATCTCGCCCCGCGAAAATCATCATCCTCCATCAACATCAAAAAAAAAAAACAAAAGAGACACAATTGCACATTTTTGATTGTCTCTTCGGCATAGACGAAATCACCTGTAATTCAACGAACATAATCATCCTCATTAATCTGCATGATCAATTCGCTCTCACTTGAAGCAAAAACAACCGTTGATCCTCAATACCAGTGGACGACATCCAGTCTATCCTGCAGTCTCTACAGCGACACACCACTCATCGGAACAAGAAAAAAGCGGTTCAATACTTTACTTATGTAATACAAAAAAAAGTGTTTAATGTTATACGAGTAACTCATCACCGAAGGTCATCAATCTGAAGTGTAAAACAGGTACGTGAAATTCATTTTTTAATAAGTGCAAAACATTTACTATTCCGGTATAAAAATTTATCTACGAGTACTTTAAATGTACGAGTATATCTGCGTGTAAAATTTGTGTCTTTGCAAGTATATGAGTAATCAGAGGAATACGAAGGCATAGTTTTTTTTATATATAAATTTTCTAAACATCTTCAAAACGAAGCAAAAGTTTATATTTACACGTGTGTCCAGATCGCGTGAGTAATTAGAGTGAGATTTTCCTTCCGCTAGATTATCTTTGCTTCGCCCTTGTGCTATTAAGTCAACCTGATAGAAAACTTACTTGATCATGATCGGATTAGATGAATTTGTATGTGCTACTGACCAGTTAACTGAGTTTCGCAAGTGCTTTAGAGAAATTCCAATCGTAGATAAAACTACAACCTCTTTACAGGCTTCTAAAGCTCAGTTAAAGGAGTTATGGTCGGAAATCGGTAAGTCATATTCGTTTTGTTTACAAGCTTCCGACTCTGCATCCGAACCAGATATACAAGCTATAAAGGGTAAATACAATTCCTCATCTACTCTTTACGTGTCGTGTTTAAGTGAAATCATAGATTCAATTAGAAAATTAAAATTAATAGACGCCGATTTAGAGGATGAATTAGTAAACAATCCTCAGCCAAAGGATACAGTAGTGAAACGTGTACCAGAAAAATCTTTCGATAATATGTGTGTGAAAGTTCCCCCATGCGACACCGAAACATTTGACGGTGATTATTTGTCTTGGCCATCATTTCGTGATTTATTCACGGCTATCTACATAAATCACCCAAAGTTATGTGCTGTGCAGAAATTATTTCATTTACGTTGCAAAACCAAAAATGAAGCACATGACATTGTTTGTAAATTTGACCTTACAGCTGATAATTTTGATCTGGCTTGGAATGCCTTATCAGAGCGCTATGAAAATAAACGAATTTTGGTAAATCGTCAGCTTAAAACACTTTTCAATTTTCCTACCGTAACTGAGGAATCAGGCAGAAGTCTTAAGAGGCTGCAAAGTGAAGTCAATGATGGTCTCTCCATCCTCAAAGCCTATAAGGTTGATACGAAATCTTGGGACCCAATGTTAGTGTTCTTGTGCTCTAATCGTCTGCCCGAACAGATACTCTCCATTTGGGAACAATCTATTAAAAAACCACGGGATCTTCCAGACTGGACAGAAATGGATTCGTTTCTAACCCAACAGTACCAAATCTTAGAATCGGTGTCCGATATCAGAAATTCAAACGCAAAGGCACCAACGAACAAATTCCCTCAACACTCAAGGCAAAAGCATCGCGCTTTTCATACGAAATCCAATAATTACAGTTGTGCCTTATGCAAAGCCTTTCATCCCCTTCGACTTTGTACGAAGTTTTTGCAGCTTTCGATTCCCAATAGGATTACACAGGTAACAAGACTTAGTTATTGTCAGAATTGTCTTTCATCAACCCATGTAACGAACAATTGCCAAAGTCCATTTACCTGCAAGCTATGTCGACAGCGGCATCACACACTTCTTCATAATCCCATTCCAGGACAAGCTGATCAAACTTTTTCTTCATTCAGTGCAAATGCCCCACCTACCAGTTCGTCACAAACTTCCTCACCAAATATACAGTCCACAAATCGTCCAGCCGATCTACACGTTCAATCATTCTTCTCGAAAAACAGTGAACGTGTTATTCTTGCTACTGCTTTGATCGATATCTTTCATCTTGGCACGAAGTTCACTTAACGCGCTCTTCTTGATCCCGGATCCGAGGCGAGTTTTATTTCCGAAGATGCACAGCGAAGATTACGCCTTCCTGTCAAGCCCATACAAGCCAACATCTCCGGTATGAACGCAGTTGTTACGACAACATCTTCAAAGCTATGCTCCTTAGTTTTGAGTTCCAGGCATATGAAGTCTTTTACGGCCTTGGTTAATGCTATTGTTTTAAAACGCCTTACAGGTAATTTACCTTCCTTTAATATTAATCGCGAGGATCTTTCCGGGCGTTTCGATCTTGAGCTCGCCGATCCCTTCTTTTACCAAAGCTCCAATATTGATTTCATAATTGGAGCAGATATATATCCATCAATTATTCTTGACGGCATAAAATCAAATGTTTTTGGTTCATTGGTTGCTCAAAAAACTGTCTTTGGGTGGATCTTATCTGGTCCTTTACCCCAAAGAAATGTTCAAAGCTTGAGTACAATCCTATCATATTTTTCTGAAACTTCGCTAGAGCAACAAGTTTCTAAATTCTGGGAACTTGAAGAGATCCCAGAACCCAAATCATTTAGCAAAGAAGACGAATTCTGCGAAAAGCTCTATTCAGACACAACAACTCGGGACATCAATGGTCGCTATATTGTACGACTTCCCTTCAAAGAATCTGCTCGCATTTTGGGTGATTCTCGAGCGATCGCTTTACAACAGTTTTCACGTAATGAAAGATCGTTATCTAAAAATGTCGATCTTTATTCTAGATACAATGATGTACTCGAAGAATACTTGACCCTAGGACATATGAAAGCAGTTCAAGCACCCGAAACTTGCGATAAGGCGGAGAAGCCGTCCTACGAGTATTATTTGCCTCATCACGCTGTGGTTAAACCAGAAAGCCTTACCACTAAGGTCAGAGTTGTGTTCAATGCTTCGAACCCTTCTAGTAACGGTGTAAGCCTCAACGATATTCTCCATAGTGGACCAGTGCTTCAATCTGACCTCATGAATCTCATCTTACGATGGCGATTATATCGATACGTCTTTAGCGCCGACGTTGAAAAGATGTATCGGCAGATCTGGGTACATTCTGATCATACATCATATCAAAGAATCCTTTTTCGAAAGTCGATTGTAGACAAATGTCAAGACTATGAGTTAAAGACAGTCCCGTTTGGTGTGAATTGCGCACCCTACCTCGCTATTCGCACTTTGAAACAACTTGCTATTGACGTAGAATTGGAATTTCCGATAGCTTCTTCTATTCTGAAAAACGACTTCTACGTCGATGACGTTCTGTCGGGTGCTCACGATCTCGAATCGTGTTTAAATTCGCAAAAGGAGTTGGTATCAGCCTTGAACTCTGCAGGTTTTTCATTACGAAAATGGGCATCAAATAGTGTCCACTTCATAAAAACTCTTCCACAGCATTTTCTCTATCACGAGGATTTTCTAAAATTCGATGACAGGAGTGTGACACAGACCTTAGGCATATCATGGAACGCAAGGCTCGATTCATTTCAATTTTTCTCCACAATATTTGATTGCAATACTCCAATGACAAAGCGTGGAGTTTTATCAGTCATTGCACGGATTTTCGATCCTGCAGGGTGGTTAGCCCCAGTAGTTGTTACTGCTAAGCTAATTTTGCAGCAAGTCTGGCGGGATGGGACGTCTTGGGACATGCCACTCATGCCCCTTACGTGTCAACGCTGGACAACGTTTTTTGCTGCACTAGCCAATATCCAATACATTCGAGTTCCTCGGTGGGTTGAATATACTCTTCATAGCTCAATCCAGGTGCACGGATTTTGCGATGCTTCTGAGCACGCTTATGCAGCCGCTTTATACCTACGTATTCAGCAAGGTCCGGATACTTGGTCATCATATCTATTATGTGCCAAGAGTAAGGTAGCACCGGTTAAGCAAATACCTTTGCCAAGACTTGAGCTTTGTGGAGCGGTTCTTTTGACAAACTTAATGTGCCATACCCTACCACATTTAAAAATTACAAATTATGAACAGTTTCTTTGGACTGACAGTACAATCGTCTTAGCATGGTTAAGCAAGCCTCCATATACGTGGAAAACATTTGTTGCGAATCGTGTGTCTAAAATTCAAACACATTTCCCAAAATCTTACTGGCACCATGTCCGTTCACTAGATAATTCCGCTGACTTAGCAACCAGAGGAGTGCTTCCACTTGACCTCCAATATAACAATTTATGGTGGAATGGACCCTCATGGCTTCAACAGTCGGAATCAATTTGGCCAGAATCTATATATATAGCACCACAGGAGTTAGAACAAAAACCGATTAAATCCAACGTTGCTATGGTCATTCCCAATATTGAAAGCTTAATGGAAAGATTTTCATCTTGGTCAAATATGCTTCATGTGATGTGTTACGCATTACGTTTTATTCACCGAATCCATTCTCGATACAAACGTGATTTTTCGTATACATCAATAACCATTTCTCAAAAGGAGATCTCCGAAACAAAATTATTTATTATTAGAAGCACACAACGTTTCTATTATCCAGATGAATACACCCTATTAAGACAAGATATGCATATATCTAGGAAGAGCTCCCTTCTTAATCTCAATCCAATGATCGATTCTAATGGTATAATACGGGCCAATGGAAGATTAGCTGATTCTACGCTTCCATATAGCGAAAAGTTTCCGATTATATTACCTTATAACTCTTATATCGCTTCACTTCTTGTCAAGTTTTATCATTCACTTTCAATTCATGGTGGTAACCAGCTAGTGATACGATTAATTCGGTGTGAATTCTGGATCCCGCGAATCAAAACTCTAGTCAAGAAACACATTCGCTTATGTAGAACTTGTACTATCCATAAAAAACAACTTAAGACTCAATTAATGGCGGCCCTACCGGTTGAAAGAACTGTAATTTCTCTACCATTCGCGCATACAGGACTCGACTTTGCTGGTCCCTTTGCTATAAAGAATTTCGTTGGGAGAAGTTGTAGAGTATCGAAAGGATATGTTTGCGTTTTCGTGTGTTTTACTACAAGAGCCATACACCTTGAGCCGACGAGCGATCTCACCACTGAATCATTCATCGCTGCACTAAGCAGGTTTGTTGCCAGACGTGGGTTGCCAACGTGCATCTACTCAGATAATGGTACGAATTTAGTGGGAGCAAGTAAAATCATTGCAAAGGAATTTAAAGTGTTCCTACAACAGTTTTCCTCCGAGGTTGCAGAAATGTATAAAGATCGTAACCTCCAGTGGAAATTCATTCCACCCGGAGCACCACATATGGGAGGGCTTTGGGAAGCTGCAGTTAAGAGCTTTAAGGTACATTTCCGCAAGATTGCAGGAGACCACAGGTTTACGTTCGAGGAGTTTACAACTCTTTTGTCAAGAATTGAGGCTTGCCTTAATTCTAGGCCGATTTCCCCACTGTCCGAAAACATCAATGATCCACTACCTCTAACGCCAGGACATTTTCTTCGCGGTGGTCCGCTTCTAGCTACCCCTGAATCTGACATATCTGAAAAGTCAATTAGCTGCATTCGACGATGGGAGAAAGTAAAGTTACTCCACCAACAGTTTTGCTTTCGGTGGAAACGAGAGTATCTCTGTGAAATGCATAAACGGTATAAATGGCAAAATCCCCAAAGAGATGTTGCTATCAATGATCTCGTAGTAATTCGAGAGGAAAAACTGCCTCCAAATGAATGGCGCATGGGACGCGTAGTGAAAATCTATCCGGGATCTGATGGCAAAATACGCGTTGTGGATATCAAAACGCAATTTGGTATACTAACTAGGCCTATCGTAAAACTTTGTGTACTACTGGACTCTTAAAATTAAATTTATCCGCATCTGATCGGTCAAACTTCGTATGTATCTCTAGCTTTTTCATATACTTGCATGCATTTAAGAACAATTTCATTTATCATTTCATTTAAAAGTTAAAGAATTGGCACTTATTAAGAAAGCATTTCACGAATTTGAAATCTATAACTTTGTACATATCATTATTTTAAGAAACTTATGAAATCAAATTTTATCTATATCATATGTGCACAACGTGCCTTTATATTCGTTTTTTCTTATAAATAATTGATTTACTGGTTCCCCTACTAACCATTCCTTTCCCAATGGAGTGAGTGGATTCCCTCCACAAACAAAAGAATCCCAATAGTCTTAAGTTTAATTTTGTGAAATTACAATGTATTTGAAAATCACCTCTTTGGATTTACGACAGTATCCTTATAATAGCATACGTAGCTTTCATTTTGCACCGGTTGCTGCAAGGCGGCCGGCAGTGTTCATGTGAAAAGCATATAATTCTTTAGTTCAATGTAAATGGATAAGTTTCAAATAGTTGTAATGTTTTATGTAAGAGGTCGCTGCTTGTTACAATTTAAAAGCCGACTATCGGCCTACCTATTTCCTATTTCCACTAATCATCATTGTCCTCTTTCATCTATCACCCTCCACGAGGTAAGACGTCGAACTCTATTGTATATAATAAAGACCAGAAGTCTCAATCTGTCTTTTTTTTTTCTATTTAATCAAACTCCTCCACGAGGAAAACTTTCCTAACCAGCACCTATCTCAGGATCTACTCAAAAGCACCCGCACACCCCCGTGCACCTATTTCTTTTCTAAATCTAAGCGTATAGAGACCTCAAGGGGGAGTAGAAATGCCTCTACTACTTGCTAAACATTCTTTTGAGTTTTGATCTTGACAGTTCGAATTTTTTGCTGGGCATCTCAGATTATATACTTTTAAAGGAAAATGTAAGTTTTAATACATTTTGTTTTTTTCTCATGAATTTCTTTATTGTTTTTGTGTACCTCAGATTAAACAGGAAATTTGGAAACTACTTAATGATAGTGATTTCGACTTCTCTGGGGATGATGACGATGAAGAGTACTTACTGACTAATCTAATAAACGAGAGGAAGAGATAGAGAAAGCCAGCCGACATACAGAGAAGGAAATTGTATACAAATCGCAGGAATTAATTTGACACACTAAGGAAATGACTTCCCGAGGTCCGTATATTGCTGATGATGTACTGATTTCACAGGGAAGTTCATATTTTAATAAGAATTTTTGAAGATTAGTAGCAGAACAAACTAACCTTTACTGATTATAAAAGTGCAACCTGAAATCAGTTAATACTAATTTCAATGAAATGGTCCGCTTTGCTAGTGTGCAGCAAATGTCCTCAAAGCAAGCTTTACTGGAATAAAGATCTGTGTCTCTTATCAGGGTTACAATGTCTCGGAACAGGTTTTTTGAGCTACGGAATCATCTTTACTTCGCTAATGATGTAGATCACCGGATTGAAGAAGTCAAGCTGTGGAAAATAAGGCCAATAATAGATTCTGTCTTGAAAGAATGCCATTGCCTACCACCAATATGTGCTAGCCAAACTAAGTCCACTTGGACTTAACAATTTTGTACTGATTTACCGAGATGGTCTAGTTCATAAACTTGAAATTTATCTTGACAAAAATACCATACCTCCAGAATTATTTTGTTCTAGGTGCTGGCATAGCGCAAACTCTCTACTAAACAAACAATAGCTGTATTATACATATATGCGACCCATATTTTACTCGTACAAGCATTAAACTGGCTGATAATTTAATTCAAAACAATAGACAGATATTTCTGACTGGAACAGTAATGCCAAATAGGATTAGATGCATATCAAACGAACTAAAGGCAAACAAGCAGTTGCAAAGAGGTCAGTGAGATGGGAAAGTGAAGGCCCAGGCCCATAGAATCCGAAAGATTTATTCGACACTGAAGAGAAGAAGTACGAGGGGCGTTCAACATATTATCGGTATCGGGGTGAAGCTGTGGTTGTATATATAAATTGAATTATTTATAAAGTAATACTATTATTTTAGTGTATTCATGTAAAATTTCATATAAATGTGATTATTAATTCGCGTTTTATCTCTAGTTAAACAGAATCATAATGGCAACTGAGACGATGATGGTGAAAATTGAGCATCGCGCTGTAATTAAATTTCTCACTAAGCAAGGAAAAAGTTAAAATCTATTCATGAAGAGATGGTGGCTGTTTACCAGGGTTCCGCACCTTCATTATCAACTGTTCAAAAGTGGTCAAGTGAGTTCAAGAGAGGCAGAGAGAGCATTGAAGACGACCCCCGCTCCGGCGCCCCGGCTACTGCTTGTACGGGAGAAAGCATCAAAGAAGTCGAAAAACTTGTTCTTGAGGATGCCCGAATAAAGGTGAAAATGATGGCAGAGATCACCAAGCTTTCAATTGGTACCATTCACACCATTCTTCATGACCATCTTAACCTTTCAAAGGTCAGTGCAAGGTGGGTGCCACGAATGCTCACAGCGCCTCAGAAAAAAGTGAGAATCGCATGCTGTACAGAGCTTTGGAGATGTGTAGTGAGAACGCGGACGGTGTTATGGATCGAATTGTTACTGGGGATGAAACATGGGTCCACCACTATGACCCTGAAAGCAAACAAGAGTCCATGAAGTGGCATAAAAAAGGAACAGACCCCCCGAAGAAGTTCAAAGCCACTCCGTCTGCCGGGAAATTCATGGCCACAGTTTTTTGGGACTCAAAGGGAATCTTGCTCATTGAGTAAAAAAAAAAGGTGAAACCATCAACGCCACATCCTACGCTTCCACTTTGCATAATTTGCGGGAGGAAATTAAAAAGAAAAGACGGGGTAAACTCGCAGCGGGAGTGTTGCTTCTTCATGACAACGCTCCTGTTCACACGGCGCGAGTTTCCAAGGCTGCTGCGCGAGATTATGGTTTCGAAGAAATCCAACACCCACCCTATAGTCCAGACCTTGCCCCTAGTGATTATTTCCTGTTTCCGGATTTGAAAAAATGTCTTCGTGGAAAAAGATTTTCGGATGATGAAGAACTCAAGTCGGCAATAAATGGGTATTTTGCAGAGAAAGAGGAAATTTATTTTTTTGAGGGTTTAAAAAAGCTTATCTCAAGATGTAACAAATGCATTGATGTTATGGGAGATTATATTGAAAAATAAAAACAATTTAAATTGAATTCGCATTTTTCTTCATATCGATACCGAGAATATATTGAACGCCCCTCGTAATTGTAAGCTAGCATTTAAGCATTTTTTGTTAGTATGTAAAAGTTAGTGATTAAGAAAATAAAATGCATTGAAACTGAAACTGAACTGCCCATAGAATCCATTGCGTCCATTGAGTCGACGTATTCGACTGACAGCTGGATAGAATAAACACTTTGTAATGGAAGTAGGTTTACTTTCTATTTACTTTTTCAATCCGTTGATCCATTGGCATTTCACACCTTCCCACATTGGACCAAACATTCGCATATTGAGGTTCACGCATTCACAAATTGAGAATAAGCACTTTCATTGGTGGAGATATTGAGAGAATGAAGAGAATGAGAATGAGTTTCGTTCGTTACATAGACTAACTATACCTAGATATCAAACTTTCCAGATATTGGAAAATCAAAACCGGTTTTCTACTGATCGTCACTATCCGTGAGACTCTGTCCGTGAATACATGTGAATTGTGATCAATGGCAATTTATCTCCTTTTTATGCAAACCACGCCCATTTGATCCAAAAAACGTCATCCACATTACACATACTCGTGCAAATCGCTCTCATTCTAGCAATTTTACTTGTAAATTGCTCTCATTCTAGCAAATTTTGACAAAGTTATAGAGATGCAAAAGTGTTGGAATTCACTTACAGTGCATCTGTGCGAAAGTTAAGGGTTTGCAAAAGTATTAGTAGAGTTTGACATCTAGGTTAGTTTATCTATGGTTCGTTATTACCTATTTGGGTTTCGTTTGAATTGATGTACAGAACAGATTGAAGAGAAAACACTCTCAGCAATAACAAAACGTCATCGGCTGTATTCTGCCAACGCATGCCTACGCATGCCACGGATTCTATGGGACTGTCATTTCCATCAAATACGACAACGTCAACCTATGCGGCATCGTACCGAACGCAACGGATTCTATGGGCCGGGCCTTTAAGGAGTGATGAAAATGTATGTCTTTTTAAATGGAAGGACACAAAAGCTGTGACAATGCTTTCTACAATTACGGAAAATTGAAATTATGTGCACAGAAAAATGGATAGTAAGAAGTTTCTGTCACTTCCTGTCAATTGCTGGATAATGTACATACGCTGTTGTACAGAAGAAGATATTCAATCCAAGGATAAGCTAGATTTAATGCAATATAGGCTTAATTTGTCGAAATCAATGAGGAAATATGACAGCGGGAATATCGACCCATATTTCGAGCAATCTGGCTCCAGTTCTAGACCCGGCTCGAAAACCAGCGAGCAAGACCATGAAAATGAGCCTCCAGAAAACAAACATCGGTCTGTGGTAAGCTACCCGGTACTTGAAATTAAGCTTTGTGGTGTTGGTCACTTGCAACGTTTTGTGGAGGTCAAGTTCGCATCTAAATGTCAGCTCCCAAAATGTTTTTAACGTAGCCGCTCCATGTGTATTAAATGCAAAGTATGTTACCATAGCTATCGTAAATGTTGGTCTCGATTGAAACCCAAAGTACACATACATAATATGTGCATCTACTTTTCTAAGTAGAGAGAAAGATTCTTCTACGTCTTCATCTGTCATATGTAGCTGCTACAGAAATCCTTGTGAAGAGACTCAATCACTGCGCGTATCTTGCAATGGCACAATGTTTTTTGATCTTATTTCTGAGTTTGGAAATATCTGTTCTGTTCAGCCTTTTTTTAATAGATTGATGTTAGTGCGTCTTTTTAGTGTAGGCCACCAAACGGCTTACATATTATTTTATAACTAAGAATTGGTCTCACGAGCGTGGTGTGGAGCCAGTGCAGTTGTGCGAGTAGATCACATCTTGAGCCTATAGTGCACCTGAAAACTCAGAGGGATGACATCTGATTTGTCATTGACATGAAGAGTTCGGTAGTTCGAGCATAAGGCGTACTTAACAATGTTAGAGTATGTCTGTGTCGGACCCATAAATAGGACGTCGTCTGCGTAAGCTGCCACATCATAATCAGCGTCCTCTACTTTTATAAACAGTCCATTGAAGACTAGGTTCGATAGTAGACGAGAGAGTACACCCGCTCCTGTAGTGTGCTCCTAGTTTTTCCCTTATAGAGCCGCGGCCAAAAGCTGCATCTATGACGAGGTGGACCAAGCTGCAGACACAGTCATTGATGTTCAGTTCTTAAAGAGAGTTGATGACCGAGGAGATGTCAACGTTGTCAACGATGAGAACTTAGTAGATAAAAGCAATGCCAACATTGTATACCCCTTGGAAGAAAGTGGGAATGTAGTGGGGGTTTAATGGATTTTTCTTTTTGGTAAGCTTACTGGCGATTCAACAGCCTTCTTCTCATTGAAGCTGTACTTGGTGTACAATTTTCTTACGATATACCGGATTCCTTCTTTGTGGCTTCAAAACTATCTCAACCTTTTAGAATGGTTAAATATCTTATCTTTCATCGTGGTTTTTGTCTTCAAGTAGTTGGTCGGATGACAGGTAAATCCTGACTGCTTCTAGTTCTACTTGACTGAGTACCACAAGAACCTGCTGTTTTGTTGTTAGTTGGGATTTTAGTGCCAACTCCATCAACAGCCGTCCACGAACTGGTGACATACGCCATATAAAGAAAGGCTGGCGTATTATGCCAACGCATAATAATAGTGGTGAGTTAATTTTCATACAAAAAGTAGAGAAGAAATTCTCGACTTAACAATCACAAACCTCTATGCTCAAATATATGTATGTCAATAATTGGAGAGTTGTATACTAAGCAATCCTTATAAACTACCAACGAATCAGATAAGTTAAGGAAGTTCTATCTAAAAATCTAGTAGCCCCGGGATATCTGAAGACTCAAAATTAGTCGGGAATCGCTTCTGCTTCTTATGGAAACTCACTTCTCGGGCTGTAGGAATGTTGGTGAACAGGTTTTAACTGGTACTACAACATTAACTCTTAACAAACCTACAATCTCTAGCCTGATCACAGAAAATAGAACAACATGACCAATCAAATCGTTCAATACCTACAAATCCCTAGGAACAGCCGAGATAATCTGGGCTATGTTACAGCACGCTCTTCCATACGTCATACTTTAGCTTAAAATTATCTTTATCGATTATCTAAAGCTGGGCTGCGTCCTAAACAGCTGGAATGAAGTATAAGTGGTTTTCATTCCCAAAGCAGGACGATCTTATCACTCCTCTGCTAAGGATTACAGATTCTTAACTCGCTCCTCGTTTCTATTGAAAACAATTCTGTAAATTCTAGATCAAAATATAAGATGAAAACTCAACAAACACAACCTATGCGGCTCTCAACACGCTTACCTTGAAGGAAAATCAGTAGAGACGGCCTTGGACAAGCTCCATGTATTGTATAAACAACGATGGCTTGAGAACATGCTAAAGAAAGAATTATCAATTCAGAACTTGGGAGAAAGACAATCAGGAAAACGGTTCCAAGAGTCGACGACATAATCATTCTAGTGGGAGGGAAACATGGATCAATCCATCAAAACCAGAACTAGTGTTGTTCGCAAGAAAAAGAAAGCTAAAAATGTTTAATCTTCCCAGAATCAACGATGTTAGGATACACCTTTTTTCCGAAGCTAAATATATAGGTATCATCATTGACAGTAAGCTCAGTAGAAAGCGTAACATCGAAGAAAAAAACCAAATAAGCACTACGAGCTTCCAAAAGCTGTGTCAGATTAAAAGAATCAGGCCTGTGGATGCGCCGCACTGTAGGATATGCGTCTATTATATAGGATACGAGCCATCACAATTGACAAAGTGTAGTGACCAAGCGTGGACTATGATGGGAGTTTCTCCACATCATTTCCAAGCAGACATAGCTGGTTAACTAACACTCCATCAACAATGGAAAAATCCACCAATACACAGACGGCTCCAAAGTTAAAAAAGTTACTGGAGCTGGAGTCTACTATGAAATGCTACAGATCCTGGACTCTGTCAGGTTTCCGGACGAGTGTTGGCTGTGTGTTAGTGTTGTTAGTGTTTCATCAAGGACTGATCCCCGTCTGGCCAGTTTATCTGCTGTTTCGTTATTATCGTGTTAATACGTCCTGTAACCCAGACGAGAGTAACGTTGGATTGCGAGCCCAGGAGATTAAGTAAAGCTTGCTATTATCTGACTAGTTTTTAGGACGTAGTAGCTTTAGTTGAAGTTCGGCTATTGGTGAAGATGGAAGTGTTTTGGTGGTAGCGATTTTCTCAGTGAAAGACAATTATCTTTTCGTGATAGCTCTAACTAGAAGGCGCTGACATAGTAGATGAAAAGACATCGACACTCGCAAATTTTCCGAAGAAATGCATGCGCCTACACCGCGGTTCATTTTTGATGTATCGGTGAAGATTGATGACCCGTATCGCTAATTCGTACGGTGTAATCACTCTTCCAGTTTTCTAATCCTCTTACTTTTTTTTTACTGGATTTTTTGATTGAAGTTTAGAGAGAATGTGAGGTAGTCAATGAGATCCGGTGAGCCACTTGGTAGTACCTCCGAGATCTTACTGTGTCCGACTGTGTTACCAAAGATGGTATTTTTTCATTGAATATATGTCTCATTCAACTCACGGAAATATTCCTTCGCCCATTGTCTTTCTCTTTCGTTCGGGATGCTGGTGTTGCCGAATTTCTACTATCAGAATATCCCTCCTGGTACATACGACCGATTTAGAATGGAATTCGCAGTCCAATGAGGCAGAAGGGTTCTAAGTAAATTTGGACAGAACAATGGAGAAGGAATCCACAATGTGTGCTGAATGGAGCTGAAATATGCCTCATTTCTTTCAAAAGTTCGTTTTACAGAGTGTCTTTACAGCCTGTGAGTAACATACCAGTTTTCACAATCCACGTACAGGGTGTTGTTCCTTTCAGTTGCATAAGCCATGGTCTTTTTCTTTCTTATACTTTAAGAGCTTAAGCTTTTCAAACAACTTGGTTTTGAAATGAAATAGCTTCCTTCTTTAGATAAGTAACCATCAATCATATCCCTTCCTGATTCCCGAAAATATTACAAGCTGGCATCAACAGCTTCACAAGTAATCAAACTTCATTCTCCTCCACAGCTTTTAAGGGTTGTCTTATGTATAATAATAGGTTTTCAGAGAAAATCACATCCTAATTAAAAAAAAACCTTTTTGTACTGCGCTCCTTGCTGTAAAAATGACATCCTCCTTTTTTATTAATTACCTACAATTAATTTTGATATTAATCGCTACTAGTGTCGGGAACAATTTAAATGGCAAAAAGTCGTCAAAACTCCGATATAATGTCAACCAATTAAATCTTCCCAACCGATCCCTTCCCAATGTCCTGACCTTCTCAACTCAACAGGTGACAGTAAAATCCATTTGGCTTTTCTCTACACGGGAAGAGGTATCCGTAGAGGTGTGTGTAGGTAGGTCTAGGTATTCAGCAAAAACTTAACGGCCGTATTGCCATCAAAATATGAGCAATATTGTCCCTAAGGACCGGATTCATTGTCCTTTGTTTCTCTCGACTAATGGATAATGAATGAATCTGTGACAACTGATACAAGTCTGCGTAAAAGTCCATCCCCTGGGCTGGCACTGGATTAAAACTGGCCGACACTTCGGTACAATCGATAACTGCGGTGCGAAGTGGTGTCACCAAAAGTGTTGAATGGTTTGGCTGTCAACGTACACAAAAAGAGTAAATGTAACTTCTTTTGACAGAAAAATGAATTTCCATGTGAACTAACCAATTTTTTATTTTCGACCATTTCCCGCATCAGAAGTACTGCAGTGCGATTACCAGCCAGTAAATTCCATCTCGACCAGCTAAAATTATACGTCTGAGCTAGAGTGGACATGCAGGCGTAAAGGTGCATCTCCATGACGTAGTTCTTCTCGCACGAACCTTCTGTATAGCCAAATGCATCCTCCTCGGGGAATATATCGACGGCGCTTCCGATTAAAATCGCTTTCAGTTCGGTGAGAGATAGAATTTTACCAATCATATCGGTAATAGTGTCGGTTGTGCCGCCCTGGAAGGAATTCACACAATACCCACCCGCAGTGATGGTCATGTCCAGGCTGATTATCGATGCTGTAAAGCTGAATTGTATAGATCCTTCCCTAAAACAAAGAGACTCTTCAGTGAATGTGATGGTCAAATGTTGATTCAAATTAATCTTACAGCTTAAAGTCGGGTTTTAGTTCCCACGTCTGGTAGGGCATGTTACTATATCGATTCAGAGCGAAGCCGAAGATTCCTAGAAAATCGAAATGGTTAACATTTGAGTGCCATGTGAGGTTAGAGAGAGGAAGAAATTCCACAGAATTGCTCTGTTGGAGGGTGTATTCAATTCGGACGTACCTAAACGTCCGGTCCGGAATTGCATAGCAAGCTTGTCTTCGTTAAATTTCGTATCGTGTACATCTCGGGTGCTCCATTTACCAATTGCCGGTAGCTGGTGGCGTAAGTCGCAAATGTCCTTTTGCCTGAAACGAGCAACAATACGCTTCCATGATTTTGAAATTGAAAAGGTGCACATGATAGACATTGGGTGAGAGGAGGGTTTTCTATTTCATTCAGCCGTGCGGTTGGGTTGGGTATTTTGTGTGGAACGTTAGGCACAAGCTTATATAAAATAAAATTGAGTCACTTCGAAATTGGAATTTTTACTTAATGATCGGGTGGATGTTTTCCTACGAGAGATGAACTGATACCGAACAGATTGCAGGAGAAAATGATGCAATTTTTCAAGTTTTTTCAGCGATTTATTGCCATAATCTGAATGTAGAAGTACAAAAAACTGTGGACTTATTCGTAAAGTCAGTTGATGAAGATGAATTGTCTGGGTAAAGCATTTCACGCAGCTGGTCTTAGAATTGCTTTGAGATCTTTCCTCTGCGAATTAAGACATTTGAGGTTTTTACTCGTACGAAGCTGACGGACGACATCTTTTCGGCTCTGGGGCAACTCAGGGAAACGGGGGATGTGTTAATACGTCTTCTAACCCAGACTCCTGAACTCGACACTACAAAGTAGAAAATCAATTTTCACAGGAGGGTCAAGAATCATAGGAAAAACAAGGACCAACCTTCTCTCATTGTGGGCTTGGACAAAGCTTTTGTCGAGGTATTAAAAAGGGTTAATTTCCACTTGGTTTCCAAATGTGTGCATTCAAGGGACGACTTTCTCAGTATTTATCTTACAATCTACATATGTACATATATAAACTTAGGTTTATCTTCAACATTCCAAGTTTGATGCTGCATTTCGCATTTAAGAGGCATTTCGCGTTACCCATCCATACAGAAACTATGGGGTGTGAAATAAGCAGGTCTCTTAGGCAGGTCGGCTAAACTTTGAAGGAAAGAGAAAGTAGAGAAAGCTGTTCAGACCATGCACTCACTAAAGACATGTCTTATAAAGACTTTTGCGAAAAGATTGAAATTTTAATTTCGCTGTTGCTGCCCTTGACGAGTTGAAGACACCTTGGCTCCGATGGCATACATCCGGTTATAATTCAAAAACGTGTAGACCACTTGCCTGGAACACTGTAGGCTAGCCTGGTACTGGCATTTGTGCTGAACCCTGTAAGACCAACCTTTATAGGGAAAATAGGAAAAGAAGACAACACGCTCGCCAAGAGCTATCAGCCTGAGTTTTTTTCATGTTAAATAGCATGTAGGGAAACGTCGATCTACATCATTTGCCAATTTGTCCTCTGTTTAAGATTCAACATGCATACCAACGCGAAAGATCCGACTAGACTTCACTTCAAAATCTGGTGTGCTGAATTGAAAGCGCACTCGGTAAGAAGAGTACGCGTTGGGCATTTTCATCAACATTAAGGTTGCTTTCGACAATACAAGTGAATAGGACTCTTATTGTAAATTCTGACTTCGACCGATATTTGATGCCAACCGCTGCTATGGTGCATCTTTGTCGACTCACTAGCGTCTGCGTTCGAGTAAATGCAGAAGATGTAGCGGCGATTAGTACACTAAAGACTGACTGCCTTTCAAAACTGAGGATGTTTTCTGACTTGTCTAACTCATCTAACGCTCGCGGCATAGATAAAAAAACTTCTTTGAACAAAATATATCATGTTAAAAACATCCAGGGCGTTATCGGCTGTCTGACAGTGTCTGGTATCTTTCTGGATGATGACAACGTTCGATTTTACTTCTCGTTAGGAAAACTTGCGTCTGTGTTCCAAGCGAAGATGAACGCAATTTTGATAGCAATGAACTATATTGTGAAAAATCGGTAGAGAGGGATACGAACCTACGTCTACACCAACATCTAAGGAACCCTCTCACCACTATTAACACGTTCGCTGCTAATACAAAGCCCAAACCATCTTCCCACCTTGAACGCGTTTTTTACGTAAAACGGTGATGTTGATGTCATTTCAACAAAACTTCAAACGGTCTGAAGGGCTTCAAGGACAGATCACAACTGAGGTTCCAGGTTCCAGGTTCCAAGATGTTCAGAGCCACCGTCTCTGCAAACTGACGTAGATGAGAAGGGATGGAAGGCACTTAACTTTCTCACGCAGCACGTGAATAAAACTGTCTATTACACAGCATATGCGTGATCAGCACGGGACGTGTTAAGCAAATTAGAACGCATTTGGGAGGTTGAATTCAATTTTCCTTGCCTGGGTCCAATTCCATAATGCAATCAAGGGAAATAGAATTGTCGATGAATTTGCAATTCAAGGATAAGAAAAGAGTTTCTCAAGACCTGAGCAATCATAATTGAGAATTTGGTTTCATGTGAGTAAGTCTTTATGGAACGACTCTCTAGAATCCCTGCAGACCAAATGAATGGTTCCCAATGGCTCTAAGAGGTCAGCAACTTCTCTGATGTTCCTCAATAGGAAAGACCGCAGACTGCCTACTGGCGTCGTAATTGTGCTATGCGATACAACCAATTAGCAGGTATTCGACATTGATGTGGTGGGTGCTGGTACTATAGACACTTTCTCACTGCAGACTATGTCTCAGATTAATATACTGCTGCTACATTATTTATGAATTAATATTTGGCACTGTTCTTAGGTTTTTGTAGGGCGAAACCGTCAGTAGAAAATAATAGTTTTGGAGATATATTTATTCGAAGTGAAGGCTTCAATTCTTTGGTAAAGATGAGAAGGTCACACTCAATACATGAACCCCAACTGTAGCTGCTATTGACAATCGAGTAGTCATTCTCTGAGGATCAGTGCAGTCTTGCCTATGGTGAAGTGTCCGACGAATACTGCTGGTTCAATGACAACTTTATCTAAAAATTTCAAAAGCGCTCACCTAAAAAACTTAGTGCTAATATACCCTGGCAAGTCGGAAGCTTTTTGACTGAGAAGTAATATATACAATTTCAGACACTCTACTATTCGAATGCAGGTCCCTTGAATGCAGGAATAAATAGGAACGAGGTTGACTCTGACAAACACGGCTGTTTTATCAGTATTTTTGTGAAAGTGTTCTCTAAACCAGATTTCGGATTAGAGCAAGAAATGTTACGATAATACAGTATTACCCCACAACAAACTAGGAATATATCATATCACTTGGTACCGAACCATTAAGGAGTCGGATCAATCAGCTTTCGGCGCTCTTAACCCAAACTGCTGGGAACACTGGAATACTTTGAAAGCTAAAGAAATTCTCGGAAACCGTATAGAAAGGAGGGCATGTAACCTTAGGCTTGTAGAAAGAAGGAAGGTTTTGTCGGTATTCGGACTCAATATGTTAAACCAACTTGAACAGCCCTCCATCAAAAGGGTCTATAGAATCTGAAATACTTCTACATGGACCAACTAGGGGGATGGAATGGACACATAACTATATCTAATGAGCTGCATATGTAACCCTATAACAATGAATTCACTGCGTTGGTAAAGGCACCCAAACTCAGAAAGAGGGACGACATGATCCTACTCGTGCAGAGCAGAGGTTTTGCTTCTAATCTGGTAAAGACCGACTGCAACTACGAGGTTTCCTTCCAAAGAGAGTAGCAGAAAAAAAAGGAATCCTTAAGCTTCACAAGTAGCCTAAAAACTGAGGAGAAATTTGCGCTTTGCTGTAGTAATTATTGCCAAAATTACTTAAAGGCAAAATCCATTCTGAAATGAAATTAACTTCCCCTGAAAGACACTCAGATCTCCGATATGATTGCTTCTCTGTTGGTCCATACATAAACTACGTGCGCTACCAACACAGGTAGATTATCGTTCACAAATTAGCGCTGCAGGACAATGAGTAAAGATAGAAAAACCTTTGCATCCGAACAACAAAGCCGAAGTCTGAATTTAAAAAAAAAAAAATCAAGTTAAGTGAGTTCTATCCATATATCCTAGGGGTAAACTTACGATTATTGCACCTAAGGAGCAAGAAGGACCATAAATTTACACAATGTTTTCGTAAAATACATAAAATTTAATATCCATATCCATTCTTGGAAAGTTAACACATTTTCGGCATTTGCCGGAAAATCAATGTTCGCACCTCACTAATCCAACCCTTATCACGGATTCGATAAAACCATTACAGCAAGCCAAGTACACCCTTGTGAATTCAATAAACCCATCAATGGGAATAAGAATCGTCGGCTTTCCTCCTTATCAGAGGCATATTCCTTAATTAAATGGCACCGAACATTGTCCTAGCCTAGCAGCAGTACGAATATTAGAAGAAGCCAAGTCAAACAAATGTTATTCCCCTGCACACAACCTCGTAGAGATAACCAGACAACCCACCTTAATTACGAGTATATATACACATCCACTGTTGAATGTGGTGACTTTTTGTTAAGCTGATTTCCTTTGCTCTTACCCCTTGCCATTGTGATGTACTGGTGCGTCCGCAATTTGCTGTTTGCTAAAGAAATCTTCATTGTCATCGTATTCAGAGCAGCTCTCAATTTCGCAGGATTCCACGTCCTCGCCGTTTCCCCCATCATCGTGAGACTTAACTTCCGATCCATGAATTATAACAATGCCAGACAGTTTCCTCGGTGGACTTTGCTTCGGCGATAGATGACTATGACTGATACTGTCATCCCCTACGTCATCGCCGTTTGGAGAGGTTAGATTTGAGCAGATTTGCTTCACATGCTCATCCCAAAAAGGCATCTGTAGTTCATCCAAGCGATCAAGGTCCTTTTGCATATTCGTATACAGATATGAAACATAAAATGGAAAATTGAAAAAGAGAAACAAAATAAAATAAAAATGAAATTTGATTTACCCACCTCCAAGAGTTGTGAGAACATGTATGGAGTACACGTACGAGTAGTATGTGTGGTGCGCTCTAAAGCACCATGATCCTGAAGCTTTGCATTGTAGTCGTTGAGGCTGTTGTCATGGTTCTTATCGCGTCGTTTAATTTGGAGGATTTTTTTGAAATTGAATCGAGGAAAAAATTCCCTGGGTGATGCTGTATCTATAAGGCTTTCAGTAATTGGCGCTGGAATCTTTCTTCCGCCCGACATGGAATCAGTTTCGAGTTTATGTCGAGCCAGATACAGATAAGTAACTTTTGGGCGCGTATCGTTTGCGTTACATTCTAAGCGAATTGAAAATCCCTCTGGCAATCGTGGTACGACGAAATCTTCCAGCAAACCATAGATATCTTGTCCTGGTGGTATGTTATTCATATCAAAATCCGTGATACAACGAATAGGAAGTTGCTGGTTGAGGAGATGCATGGAATCCAGGCGACTGGTTAAGGGGGATTTCTTTAGGCCATTTCTTGTCTTACAAGGTTTTTCCGTAGTAGCAGCAGTGGTAGTGCTCGTATCACCGGCAACCACTTTTGTGGAAGCGACCTTTTCATCATTTTCCGATTGGGATGTTTCCTCTGCGGTTTCCCAGCGGCATGCGATGGGCGGCTCAAACCAAAGCACCGAATTTGGCAATCTGCAGAATATTCAGATGGGAAACCAACTCAGAAAATGCTGCCACAGGGACTGCCATAATGAGTGTGGAATCTTTAAAATGGATAGATGGAATACTTAAATGCAGGATAAGCGTATTACAAAGGGAAAGCTTCAAGAGATACGAGTAGGTTTCCTAAGTAGAATAAAGATTTTATAAGTGAATTGGTAATTTGTGAGATGAATTTATTGCGTCATAATTTGTGCTAAAGCGTGCTGGATATGGGCAAAATAAAAAGACCGGAGAAACCGAAGCGCCAAAACTTGTTTTTATGATAATCGTGCACTCAATTGGATTAGAAAACGGAACGGAACGCTTTTGCATAGAAACGGCTGGATAAATATTTATGAAGCTTTCGAGGAATGACATTGTGTTTCCATCAAAATCGGTGTGAAGTTGAATTGTAAATGAAGAGGATCCTACCGCTTGAAGGATTTTTCCTTTTTCTTTTGTGTTTCAAAATGAGAAGACAATGTAAATGGATGCGAATAAATCATGGGGATATACAAATATTATATATTTAAGATGACTAGGAATCTGTTCAAAGAAGTGCTTGTGGACACTGTTATTCTCTGTTGTCGTGGGCGTACAGTGCTTCTGAATGAATTAACGTTTGATACCTCTGGTTTATAAAGGAATGATGAGAAATTTATTGCAATACTTGTACTCCCATTTGTGGATGTTTATATAATTTAAATTGAGAGGATATCTTTGGAAATATGATTTAATTTGATGCCATAGAATCCCACATCTTCCTACGATCGGTTTCTCATTATATTATAATTTTCAGAAAAGAAATATGGGTCACATGTTGTTCTAGATATATAGATTTAAAAAATACGGTCTACATGGCAACACTCGTCTTCCAACTACACTGCAATTGGTTCCAAATTTCTCACATACAACAAGACAAGGAGAGTTCCACTAGAGAGACTAATGTATAAAGGACGAACCTATTCGAGATACTTCGAGAAGATTTTGACCAGATTAGAGAATAGTAGTTCAAGGTTCAAGTAGTTCAAGTTCTCAACAGGAAGTCAATCAAGTTTCTTACTGGCAATATTGATCTAAGAATTTAGAGGAAGCGTATCTTCAAGCATCATACAGTCTACCTACAAGAACGCCTAGACTAACAGCTCTTTTCATTTAGTACATCGCCTCCAGTTGGGCACAACAGGTTGATTAAGGTCGCCTTCATGTTGAGCGCTCCACCTAAGAAGAGTTCTTTCTTTCCCGCGTTGTCCCTCCAGGATGGATTTAAATACTCTCCGGACCGTATAGTTGCTGTTTATTCGCTTAGCGAGACTAAGTAATCTAAACCGATGGACTTTAGTCCTTCTGACAAGGTCAAGGTTTTCACTAAGTTCTATCTATAATCACTCCCCAGCAAAGACTCGACTGACGTTTCTCAAGAAGCAATCAACGGCATTTCCATCCGTCGACAGTCGAACTGTAATTTTTTCGGTGTTCGTGAAAGGGACTTAGTTTTCAATTGCCTTCTTCGCTAAATCTCTGTGGTAGTTTCATTATACGAGTTTGCAGCGGAGTCTAGGTAAACAAAGTTTATGCCGTTGATGCAGGGTGTCCTTTCTTGTCGGCAGCATATACAATTTTAACTCCTGATAGGGAAGTTCTTGTAAATTTTGTGGTACGTTTATGTTTTAAGGTGTCTATAGTGTACTTAGACAATTTTTAATAAAATGTCTTTTTTTTTGGTTGCGCCAAAAGGTGTGTAATCTTCATAGATACCAGTAGCTCGAGCTACCAGCAAGAATGATTCGCTAGCGTGATTGCTGAAACCCCACGGTATACACTTCGACCACTCTCCCCGCGGGACTATTAGTTCACGGAGCTCTGATGAGTAATCTATGCTATATCTTACATATTTTCTGTATCTGCACGTCTTACTTTTTTGATCCTTCGCTGCTCGTTTTGCATGTTTTTTTATGAATGTGCAAATTTCCATCCAATTTTCATTTGACCGCAACATTTGGTCAATTATTGACTGTGGGTTTGGTATGTCAATTCTCCATCCCAGAAAGCGTACGCAATGGAATATTACCTGTGCCTTCCTCCTGAGTTGGACAGTCGGGAAAAAAGGCGAACTATAGTGCCCAAAGTGGTGTAGATATTTCCGATAGCCACATTGACCAGATAGGAACTGCGTTAGGTAGTAGTTACAGTCGCCTTGTTTTCGACTTATACAGTTTTGGAGGATAGTCGATATTAATTTAAACGTCCATCTGCCTTTTGTTGTATTAGTCCAACGGGTCTTTTCCCCAGTTTTAACCATCTTGATGCCGTTGTGCTCTCGTGCTAGCTTAAGATTTTTTTATTGTATGTGTATTCTGAGCTTCTCGTCTGCAAGTTTGTTAATATGGACCATTCCAGCTATAGCAAAAGCGGCTTCGTCTGAGATTGTTGGAAAACTGCTAATTATCCCTAGCGCGAGTCTGTATGTTGACGATAATCTGCTTTTAGACTCTTAGACTCCTTCGTTCTTAGTGCCTCTGCCAAGAGTGGGGAAAGGTATACAGGCCTACCGATATTAGGCAATATTCGCGACATAGTTGCCTATACTTTCGAGGCATTTTCACATACATATATAATCCCAAGTGTTTTTTGTACTGCATTTTGTTTTCTGACATAGCTCCAAGGTACTAAATTGTTTCCTTGGACGTGATGGTTTGGCTACCGATCTGAAAATTGGAGAATTGAATGGTTTTTTGGCCTGTTAGCAGTACTCTTTCAGTTTTATGATCGGCGAGGTAAGCCAAATTTTTACCTGAGCGATTTCTCCATTTGTGACTGATTCCACTTCATGAATCTGTTTGGCTGCTGTCATTATGGCAATGCCATCATCGAATCCAATTATCGTTACTCTCCTGGACAGCGTTAGTCGTAAGACTCCGTCATACATCGGCCCTGGGACCGATCGCCGTGTAATTCCCGCAGTGATTTTGTAGTCTTTTATCCCTCTATCCGAACTCTACCTCAACTTCCTGTTGTTGAAATAGCTCGTCACTATCTTCAACAATTAGTAGGGTAAGTCCATCCTAGCAAGTTACCTTTTAATGGATAACCAGCTCGCAGAGTTAAAAGTGTTTTTAACTTCCAACGTAACTACTGCAAAATACTCCTTTGTGCCGTAGATCTTTCTTCCTCGATCGCACGCTTTGCGATATCGACTACCGCTCGTATGGCGTCAACAGTTGAACACTCATTTCTAAAGCAAAATTGGTTGTCTGAGAGGGCTCCTCCAGTCTATTATATTAGAATACAGATTATCCTCTCGAGAATTTTTCCCATGGTGTCCAAGAGGTATATTTAGTGATAGGAAGACGGCTCACCAGGGGGCTTCTTTCCTTTTTGGTAGAAGAACCAAATGCTGTATTTTCCATCTTTCTGGAAAGGTCCCTCTTCTAGACACTTTTGCTTTGTTGCTATGATGAGGTCCGGTCTCTTTTTGACAGCCGTGTTTATGGCTTATGGCAATAATTTCTCTATTGTTGATCTCAGCATTTTTGAGCACATTATCGGGGGGCTCCTATAGCATTTTAGTTTCGTCATTACCACTTTATATTCAATTCAATTCAATTCAATTCAATTTATTAAAGTATTAAGGGTACAATAAGACATACGTCTTTTATAAATAGATGAACTGTGGAATTTTTACACACAGACGGAAGATCATTAATAAATAACGAAAAAAGGATAGGTCCCACAGTTGAACCTTGTGGTACACCTTGGTTGGCTGGTGAAAGAGCAGAAACACTGTCAGAGTTAACAACAACTCTCTGGAAGCTGTCAGATAGGAAGCTGTAAATAAGTCTCACTGCGCTGTCACTAAGTCAGAAGAGATTTCTCAACTTCCAGCAAAGTATCTTGTGATTAAATTTATCAAAAACCTTCGAGAAGTAAAGTAGACAAAGAAGTGAGATGTGTCTTTTATCAAAATTCTTTCTGTGGAAGTACTATGGTTAGCTCTGAAGCCAGACTGAGCTTCATATAGTAGGTTATTAAGACACAGATGTTCTAGAAGCACGAAAGGATACTGATGGGTCTAAAATCAGAAGCGGAAGTTGGATATGGTCGTTTTGCAATAGGTATTACACAGCATAGATTTTAGAACCGTCAATGCAGTACTAACTACGATTTCGTTAACACAGGGAGTCCCATATCGGTCAAACTTTCGTGCGCAATAGGTTTCCTAAATTTTAATAGGACATAAAATATTAAAAACTATTGGAGAATACTACAAGCTCTCTTTAGCAGGAAGTTCTTGGCTGACCCATCGGTCGCAGCTATTTCGGTTAGTTGAGAAAGGTCCTACTGGTCTTCTACTCTTGATTCTGGCAGCAAAGGATTCCTCGAGAGGTTGTGAGAGACTCGGCCAGAAATGAATCTAGCAGTCTTTTACGATTGTGGCCGTTCGACGTCAGATTTAATCACAAAATTGCTTCTGTGTTTTATCGTCCGGATTATCCACATTCGCACCTTCGTTAGCTGCTCGGAACGTTCGGACATCCAGAGTATTGGAACTGAGCCTTGCGTTGATTGCAATTTGGTTGACGGTTTTTTGATCAAAGGTTACCAGGTCTTTTGTGAATGTTGAGGTATGGAAAACACGCGCTGGCTATAATGAGGTTTCGGGCCGCCGCAAATTTGACCAGCCCAAGTTTGTTCTCAGAGGTGTTTCCATATAGACTATTATTCACAACTGTGCGGCCAGATATGCTCCCTTTTCTTAGCATTGACATCACCAAGGACGACTTTAACGTCATATTTCTAGCCATGTTTAAAAGTTTGTTCGAGGGGCTCGTAGAAACAATGGCGTAGGCACATATAAGGCGTATGTTTGCAAATTTAGCTTTAATGTGATTTGTTAGCGGTTGTTTGCTCAGAGGCTTGAAGCTCAAGACTTTTGTCTAAGTCTTCCACAGATGAAAGTCCGCATCCAAATGGGCGTGGTTTCTCCTCTCTATAGCAACCACCACAGTAGATGTCACAGTTTCCATACTTCTTTGGCCTGGTCCATCCCACTGCACTTCTTGGATGACAGAAATATCTGCTTTGTAGCGAACTGTAAAGGGTCAGAACTTTCCACGTTCATAGCCGAAAGTCGTTGTCCGTTTTTCGATTACTAATGTGGTCAACAGTAATATCATCCATCTTCGAGGTTGCTTGGCGCTTCACAATATTAACTGTTTTACGTGGTCGGGCAGTTAATCCGAAGGCATAACCCTCAACTCTTAGGGCTAGGTCCTCTAGAGGATAGTGCTAGTATCCCACTACGAAGTTGTTAGTGCTGGCATTTGTTCTCTTCTGTCACCATATCTATTAAGACATTCTGCCTAAATGATGAAGTCAAATCCTCAAAATACATGAGTTCCGAATATGTTGAAGTACTTAGCTTAAATATGGTAATCGCTGGATCAGCGTCTGACGTTAACGTTGACTGATATATTGGGAATTCCTCAGCTGGAACTGGAAAGTGATGTTATTTTCTCCTTTCTGTACCAGGACTTAGGACCAACTATAGCTGAGTTTATTAAAGTTCACAGAGAAAAGTTTTAGTAAAACGACGCCTGGAGACTAAAGGTGGGTCAAAACAAAAGTCAAATGTTAATAGATTACTCCTTATGGTACCTTCTCTGCAAAATGGAGGAGTGATCCCGGGACGAATAAAAATATTCGCGTCAGAGCTCGACGGTTTCCAGGGACAGGCAATACGCTTTCAAGAAAAAAAATTATGTACTGAAAGCTAGAACGTTGACACAATGATGGGAAAAATTTCGAAATTGAAAACCAGAAGTGGCGTTCTTACGGGTGAAAAACTAAATTTGCAATTGATGGAAAGAGATTTTAAATTTGTTACTACGAGCGATTTCCGCGCAGTACTATTCCCTCAGATGTCTTGCACGAAGAGAAAACGGCAGATTACACGCAAGTAGAAGTTATCGAAGCAGCGGAATGAGTAAACCGGCGACATGCAGTCCTATCGGAACACATATCCTTAGAAATATGGGCGACGAACAAAAATTTTGAATTGAAATGCTTCGCGAAGTTCTTCAATAAAATGATAAGAGGTGATCGAATGCCTACCCAAAGGAAGGAGATCTTTCTAATTCCACTGTATAAAGGCACAACGACAAATTGCAACACCTTCCGCTCGGTGAAGTTTATGTCGCATCCATTATAGTCAATGCGGCTTCGTGGAAGAATTTATGAGTAATGGAGAAACATCTGGACGCTTCACAAGATTTTGATATCATCTTCATCGATTTGGAATAAGATTTATACGGGATATATTAGATGACGTTAAAACAAAAGTCATATACACGTCGATCGCTATCGGAGAATTCGAAGTTGGTGCTCTTTGACTTCGTGCAAGTTTGTCCTAAAGTAGCACATTAACGAGTCTGCAACGATTTCGTGTCTTACGCCAAAGATAATGCTACCATAAGGAAAGACGTGAAAGGATTTGAATGTGTTGGACCGAATATGCACAATGCACAAACTCAAATTTTGACAAATAGATCGAGTACCCAGATGATGATTTAGCATCCTAGAGCATAATAGAGTACACAGACATGGGCTTGCTCACGACTTTCAGAAATTGGAAACCATTCTCCTTAGAACACCTTTGTTTGTGGCTTGGTGCTGCAAAAGAAGGAATTGGCTAAAGTTTTTGATAGTGGGACAACACTGACAACCAGTTGCTTGTCGAAATGTAGTCAGATACCTTGGAATGTTGCTCTGGTTAGTACCAAAGGTGCTTTAATTTTTAGAAAGAGACTACAACTAGTTTCGAGGGTGAAGGTAATCTGCTGCATGTCCATTATCTGGATACCCCGCATGGTTCAACGTAAGAACAATTTTTTTAGAAGATTATCGGCAGTTTGAAAGGGCTTTCCTTGGCTTTTACAGAATATCAGAGTGACAATACTCGTACATAAAATTCTGTCGGAATGAGGTCTTGTACAAGAGCGCAAACCTTGTAAAAGTAGACAATTTCGTCATTAAGCTGACTCGACGAACAATGTGATCTTGGGGCTTATTAGCTCAGGTACTTATATCACGAGTGTGAGAAAACAAATTTTATTAAGACCTACAATAATTCACAATTTTGAAATTAAAGAGTTGAAGATTTTAGCTGGGGCACTCTGTCTTTATATTTGAAAACGGAAAGTTCTTATCTTCTGGAAGATTTGTCTTGAAAAATATGGACAGCTAGAGCTACACTGTTCGAAGATTTTTCTGCTTTAGCCTTATAGAAGATGATTCGGCCACAGTTACCCGTTTGCTGTTAATATTGTAACATAAGATGCCATATATACATACAAATGAGTCCCTTAAACTTACATGCTCACGAAATGACTTTGCGGCTAGGTAAGGGCAAAGGGAATGAAAGAAGTAATTTGATTGCCAATGTAGAGAACACTCTTCAAGTTTTCAACTTCTCCCGTAAGGCTGAGTATTTGGAGTACTTCAGCAGGCAGCACATATTTGGTGGCAGAGGCAGATAAATGAAACGCCGAAAGCAGTTCCATTTCACTCTTGAGTGAATACTTTGGATTCTCCCCTTCTGTTAACCAATCCGTAATTACATATTTCCTTCCGTATTGCATCTGTATCTACTCGTACAGACCAAAAATTAAAGACACTGTGGTAAATAAATTATTCCCAAGTCTAACCAAATAACCAATACACAAGATAGTTGCGAACAAAGTGGTGTACGAGTATTTTGATGATTTCCCCTGGGGCCGCCATCTGTGACAAATATATGAGCTTTCTGGGGGGTTACTATTGTACGTACTATTGTACATACAAGTAAAAGATAAAGTGCCTTTGGAAATGTTTCACTTGGTAATGTTAAAATGTTTTCTTCTTCCGCAACTATTAGAACTAATGTAAGCTAAACGAATAGTGTAGGTTTGTTTGTGTGCAAACTAATAAGAGATACTTTTGTAAATAGAAATCCTCTTTCGGGTGACACCGAACGATGGCCATTGTTACGACAAAATCTTACTCAACAGTTACCGAACCCAATTTGTCCAAGTTCATCTCTATAAATCGCATCTCGGCTTCAATTTCTTCTGGTAATCTCCTCACACCAGGAAGTGGTGGCGGTGGTGGTTTGTACGACTGATGGAATGGCTTCCTTTGCAATTTACTCGGCGACACAACTGCAAGCATTTCGATATTCTCTCAGGCTATCGGTTACACTGTACACTTACTTGTTCTAGTGAATGACGTTGTTGTCAGTCTCTTGTCTTGCTGCGGCTGTTCCAGATAATCGACCACAAATACACCCCCAATAATACGATACTTGCGTAGATTTACTTCGAATTCACCAATATCAGAGGCACTCAGACTGAGAGCTTTGCGATGCGCCCTATTTAGTTCGTCCTCGTAGTCGTTATATATCTTGTCGATATCAATCTTTCGTGGTGTCTTTGGTTCTTCGGGTATATTGCTCGGATCGAAATCGGAAATCGGTAATTCTTGGGACGCCTCGTCAAGCAATGATTGAAGGATTTCCTTGCGTTTTTTCCATTCTTTCTTTGTCTGAAGGAGGATGTCTGTGGGTAAACAAATCGAGTTGGTTTTGGTAACATCCCGTGAATACAAAACACCTAATTATGTATACTTAAGTGATCTTTTTTTTGCTTAGGCATGTTAAAAGTTGGACAGTAGTCACTAAAGTGGTCGTAGTTCAACCACAGACCCCGAAACGCACAGTTTGTGATTTTGACTGATGGCGGTAGGGTAATCTGCATACCAATTGCTGGGAAATCTATTTCAGAGTGACGGTTCTCATCGGATTTAACTTTGACATCTTTTGGGTTCCTAGAAAGGTGATTAGTGACGGAGGATGATTTTATATTGTGAAATAAACTTACGTTTGGGCATCGGCCGATACGGTCCAAACTTGACTTTTGAAAACGGTCGACGTGTAGATGTGAGTTGATACTCCCGGCCTTTCCAGTCTGTAGAAAACGAATGCAATCAATATAACTAACGTTCATGTGTCAATATTTATATGCAATCCTTACTCCATATCCCTCTCAATGTGCGACAAAATTTTGTAGGTAAACTCATCCAAGTAATCGCTTAGAAAATCTCTAATTTCCGCTTTCAATTTTGCCAAATCGACCAGAGTTCTTATTGATTCCTTTTCATCAGCAATTGCATCGTTGACTTCCGCAAGTATCTGTGGAACATCATTTAGTACTCTGCTCACCTTGAGATTACAAAAAAGAAGCCATCTCCTCTCTTGTTCACTCAATTACATACACTTACCCCGAGGACTTCCCTGATTCGGGCTGCATACAAATCGCCGAGATTTCCCTGCTGTTTTCGCAGATTCGTTCGTGACAAGTCAGGTATTTCGGAATCCTGTGTCAGGAGGGTACGTTCATCGGTTTTCAGCAACCAATTGCGTTCATGGTCGCTACGACATTTAATATCGACTTTCCACATGTGAATGTACTTTCTTAAATCACTCGGGCAATTCGCGCTCGGCAGACCATTGCACCGCATGTATTTCTCCCATTCGATGTACTCCTTTTCTTCCTGTTTGATGGCATCAATTATCGAACGGATGTCATTGAAATATGCCATGCTTGCTTTCAGCTGTTGGCGGCGTTCACCATTTTCGAGAATTTCCAATCGTTGGCGTTTTTCGGCTTCCTCGCGCTCAATTTGCTTCCGTTGACGTTCCTCTTCGACCTTTTTTAGCCTTTTTGTTTGTTATGTTTTTGAGAGAAAAGAGGATTCTGTTTTTGGTGATTCTTTGCAGGTATGTTTGCGTTTTTAATTAACTTACTTCTCCTTTTCCATTTCGATTCGTAGCAGCTCGGCTTGCTCAGCTTCGAGGCGTGCCTTTTCCTTCTTGGAGAGCTTCTTTTTTGGTGGCTTAAGTAAATTGAAAAAATTAGAAGTTGAAAATTTGCCTTTGAGGGTGTACTGGATGTTTTTGTTTACCATTTTACGAGAGCTTTATTCGTAGACTGAAGGCAATGGAAGAATACGGGATGCTTGTGTTATTATTGATCAAACAGATTGGCGGGGTTCCCATAGTGTACACACAGTATGTTTGTTGTCCAAATGGATTTATTCCTTTCAACCATCTACAAGTATATGTATCTTAGTCGTGTATTCTGCTCATGTACGGATGTATGCTGTGAAGGGCTTGAAATATTCCAAGGTTTGAATGGAAGTTACCCGCGTATCTAAGAGCCTGTTTGTTCTATCAAAGAGCCTAGGGGAATGAATTTTAAGTGGCAACATGATACCATAGATATTTTTATTATTTGGAAGAGTGTCGAGGGTATCAACAACATCGTAATAAGAAACTTTTCGCACACTTGAATACGATAGGTCCACCTGCACTTTTTTATTTTGTTTTTATTCCTTTGGTCTCTGTATTGCAATTGATTCGTAAGTTGATATGAGGACACTTCCTTACATGAGAACAGAGCTACGCTGGAAGGATTTACGAGAAATAAAACCAAAGTAGGATGTTATATATGGAGACCCTTCACCATCTATAATAATCTTGAGATATTGGTTGAACAAATTTAAACGTAGCAGTACATCTGTTTGGAATGGTTAGCGCCCAGGCCGCCTGCCCGGTAGACGTGATTATTGGGAAAATTGTTGAAAAGTTCTGTGACATGATTTTTTGCTGTTTGCCTACTGAAAATGCAAGAAGTAGCAGAGGCCGTAGGCATATCTTAAGGAACGGCAATCAACAGTTTATATGATAAATTAAGCTGGGAAAGCTGCCGTAATTGCTCAGATTGGACAACAAGCGGATGTGGCTGTCAAGTACGAACCAGCGTTTGGCGCGCTTTTTTTTGCATCGTTTCGACACCGCTGATGAAACCTAAATTTCACACCAAAGACAGAACGGCTATCAAAATTATGGATTTTTCCAGGCGACTATAGTACTAAGAAGGCAAAGACAGTCCCATCCACTGAAAATGTCTTCCCGTTTGGCAAGGCGAAAAAATTCATCCGGAATCGCTTTGACCAAATTACATGAATTACGGTACGAAATGCTATCGTATCCACCGTGCTCGAACGACCTGGCTCGACTTTTATCATTCTCCGCCGTGAAAATGTAGCTTTCAGAAGGAAAATTAAGCTCGAACGAGGAAGTCATCGCCGAGACAGAAGCCTATTTTGAAGAATCGTATTTTCTAGATGGTTTAAAAATGGCAGGAAAGTTTGGAACAGTGTATTGTCGTTAAAGGAGATAACGTTGAAAAATAAAAAAGAATTAAAAAAACCTGAGTTCTCTTTCCTAACACGGGGACATATCGATCCACCCTCGAATACTTCCCATACGCTCAGCGTGAAATTGAAGTTGATCATGATTCTAAATCAGGAATCACCGGCTACTGTCCATAGAATAAGGAAAACTAAATTCTTGTCTCAGCTTTTGACCAGTTAATTATTTAATGTTTCAGGAGATAGTTAAAGTGCTGCGGAATTTTTATAGACGTCTTCTTTGTAGACGTGTCACAAGTTACTTACCTTCGACGAAAGTCCACGCATCGCATCTGTGAATCGTCCGTAAAAGGAGAAGTGCTCTCCTTGGCAAATGAAGGCGATTATGAAGGAGTGTTACATTAGATTTACAATGACGTATTTCATTGCTTCGCAAACAAAGTATGGTATATGCTGTGATCAGAAAATCGAAGGCTTAGCCAGGACGTCAAAATTGGCTGTTATAACTTCAAGGTAGTTAGGTCTTCGTATATTGATTCCGCAGTTACAAGCGCAACGTCACCAATGCAGAAATCAGTCATAGAATTACTCTAGCCGATCGCTATTTGCTTGGGCTGAGGCATCTCCCATAAGACAAAACTGTCGCTATATAATAACCTTATCATCCTGGTTCAGCTCCATTGCATAAAGGCTTGAATCTTGTCGAAAAAGTATGAAGAAGCACTTGGCTTTATCGAGAGATGATACTGCGTGTGATTTTGGATTTTATTGATACAGAATGCAGAACCGCGAACTAGACTGAATATCGAAACTGGTTTAGTTAGGTCTACGGATTTAACGTCTGGAATGGCGGAAGCAATTTCAGTGAACCGACGCCCAATCCAACCTAAGTCCGAGAGACGGCAGTTCAATCAATTTGGAGTGCGGCACTGGAGGCAGTTTGTCGGCAGATATTATTATCTACAGAGGAATATTGATTGAGGACTAGACACATCCTGGAGCAGAGTGTTGATCAAATTGCATCCTGGAACAAAGTGTTGCACTATATTAATTCAATATTATGATAGGGCTTCACTTAACCTGGACAGAAGATGATGTATTTGGAAAGATGTTTTCTGTTATCAGGGATTCCATATAAATGCCAGTGCCAGACTCGAAATAAAAATCTCATTTACACCTTTTTTTGCACCATGACTGCCTGGATATACGTTCTGGGTACTGAGCAACTTAAATCTTTCAAAACATTGCAGTGATAATACACACTTGGTTTTAACAAGAACGCTGCATACTGTTAGAGCCGCCATGAATTTGCTGCGTGAGCATTTCCCACGAAAACTGAAGAGGTCTTTACAGTGTTGTCTCCCCGTTCAGAGACTCAACTTACCGTGTTATTCTCCTGCCATTTTGTGCTCAGAATCCACAATTTTTTGCCGCGCCTGATTGGTGGAAGATTCTACTTTTATTAGCCAGAGGACTCTACTTTTGGAGGCCCACCATTGCCCGTGATTAGTTTAGACAATTTTTTCTGGTTTTTTTTATGTTGGCCAATTTTGAACCTAGATCCTCTTGCATGGAAGTCAGCGAGTCGAGTTTACCCACCGTACCACGCCAATATGTAGTACAATACATGGCCCACGGCCTGAGTGGCGCTTGATCAGGAAACTGTTGAGTGTCCTATAACTTGGATTGGGCCAGCATTGCAACAATCAAGTGTATAGGCAAATGCTTGTCATACCTCCCTGTGGTGTTCACCGGTAACTGCATGTGTATGTATGCCCTTACCTTATGCCTTACTCATGCAGGCTAGAATGATAAGTGCATGGCCGGCCAGTAATATTATACTGGCCTACGCCGTCATTGTACTCACAACCTTACACGGAAGATATTAAAATATGCGACGACCCAACAAATCTCCTCGGATGAAAATGGACTCACCGTTGACAACCCTAACAAACATTGAAAGGACAATTAACCTCGGATTTGCACGTGGTATGTTCGGACCCTTAATAGGCCACGTGCTGCTAAACAATTAGTAGAAGCGAATAACAACTATTGTGAGAGATATAAAGTAGAAAAGGGACAATCTCAAGAGTTTTCACCGAACGCGTATCTCGAAATCTGTCAACAACTCCTATGCCGCCAGCGTCAAGTACCGAAGGCCATTGCCAACGCTGCCATCGTGCCATCAGGAAAGCCGCAATTGATGTATTGGGTTTCACCATCAAGAAATTCCTGGTTCGATGAAGAATACCGAGAAGCACGTATAGCTAAACAAGAAGCGTACAAAGCGGCGCTGCGAGGAAGAAGGAGAGCCGCTCGTGAGCTTTACGATCAGAAGCGACGGGAAGAACATCGGCTTTTCAGGAGAGGAAGAAAGAGAAGACGAGAAGACCGTCATTGTGCTATAGGAATGACGTATGTCAATTTTACTAACAGGTAAGAAGTACAGAATCCTGTAGGGATCAAGAAGGAAAACTTATAGTAGAGTCACAATCGGTTCTGAGAATATAGAAGACTGTGTAACGGCAAAGAAGTCCAACATGCCGCCGTCAGTCAGAATAGACCATTCAACTTAGACGATGATATCCATCATTTCCGTCCACCTGACCAGAATGAAGTAAATATAGCAATATCTAAGCAAAAGTCCAACAAATCAGCTGGACCGTACGGCTTACCGGCCGAGATATTCAAATCTGCTTTAAATGACTTAGTGGAAAGCAGAACATACATCAACTTATTCTTAGATCTGATCAGAATAGTGTATGCCTGATGAATGGAATCTCAGCATCAGGTACCCGATAAACAAAATGAGACCTCTCAATTGGCCCAATAAGTCTCCTCAAAATCGCGTACAAGATTTTATCTGCCATATAGTGTGACCTTCTTAAACTGTTTTCCAACAACTTGATTGACCACTATCAGTGCTGTTTCAGACCAGGAAAATCCACAATCGACCAAATTTGCATACTCCGGCAGACTCAAAGGGGGTGGCCGTGGTGTAGTGGTACTAGCAATCGCTTCTCACTCGGAGGGTCAAGGTTCGAATCCTACCCATTGACAAGTTTTTCAACTTTCTCATTTTGTGTAATTGGAACTCAGACAGAAAAATTTTGCGTGTGAAGGCACAACACTGACACAGTAAAACAACAGTAAAAAGGTATCAACCTCTTAGGCGCGCGCAAATTATAAAACACAAAAAATAAATTCCCTGAAAAAATCTCAAAAAGTCCAAATCGATACCCACCATCTTTTCATCGATTTTAAGACTGCATGTGACAGCATTACTAGAGGGATGTCAGGTTTTAGCATCTGTGCCAAAATCTGACGGACTGTGCAGAAAGCGCTCGCTGCTCCGTCAAGGTCGATAACGACTTAACAGAGACCTTTTATGTCAAAAAAGTTTCAGACAAGGTGACGCGCAGTCATGTGACTTCTATAACATCATATTTGAAAGAGTTTATCAGAACTCACAAGCGAACAGTGGAGGCACAACCTTTCAAAAATCTGTGCAACTACAAGTATACGCCGATATCGTAATTGGGAGAACTCAATGGACTGTCAAAGGCGCGGAAGTTGACTGAATGGGTTTAAGGATAAATGAGGGCAAGACCAAGTACATATTTCCTAACAATAGGTAATTAGGAATTTTGTCTACTTCGGCTCTGCTATCAAATCTGCCAACAACACATGACAAATATAATGAAGACTAACTCTTACCAATCGCTATTTCTTTGGGCTAAGAAAGCGATTGAGTAGTACGACCATATCCCAAAAAGCTACAGAAATTCTATATAAGACCTTGATCATCCCAGTCCTAGTTTATGGCTCTGAAGCATGGACTCCATCGAAAGCGGCTGAAGATATCCCCAGACCATGTCAACTAAAAAATCCCTCGAAAAATATTTGGTTCCATTTGCGGGAGGTGAAGATTTAACGACGCGTTATACGAGCTATACAGCTATACATTGGCTTGCAGAATCTTGGCATCTAACCCGGAAGGACAACGCAGTAGAGGAAGACTTTAAGTTAGCTGGCGGGCACAAGTAATATAGAAGGGGACCTCGACCTACTGACTGGAGACCTTAACTGTATGTGCATATGGGAATAATCCATCCAATACTACGAGTAGGTGCAATATAATTGGTGTTGTCAACATAAGATCGAGTACAAATCATCGTCCTATTAGATAGTGAATTCTTGCACAATTTGCCATTTTTAGGACGTTGTTGCCATGAGTCGCGAAGAGTTTTTATGCGAAGTTGAGCAACAAACAATCCGTTTGTATGGAAGGTATATCTTCCCTCTAGACACGAGCTCTAATACTTATTCTAATGCAGATGACATACTCGTATATATAATTCTATCTACTCAATTTGAAATTTTTAAAGAAATTCTCTGATGAGAGGAAGTGTGAATGCTTGGCTCCTGAAAGAACTTTAACATGTTTAATTGCGGAGGCGTATTGTATGTAGTAACATATTACGAAGAGAACCAACATCATCCATCAAACTCCTTGCTACTAAACATGAGTAGAATAGCGATAAAAGATATTAAATATAAAATTGGGGAAAATTATGTACAAAAATATTTTCTCTTCTCTATAGCACACTTGTCATAAGGACAAAACTCCCAACAATATATACGAGTAGGAAAACTTTTCCCATATTTTTCTCAACATGTGGTTTCTCCGGATTGAAGAACAGAATCTCGAGATGGGGTGCTTCAATCCGAATCTCATCGTAGTGAAATCCGTTTTCGGGTTAGCAAGTCTGCGCCCCCAATGAATGAATTATGTATACCATTTGTCCTTTTCCGTTTGGCCGGATGACACATGAATTAATTATAATCCTGGAAGTCAAACTAACAGAGTGGCAGTTATCTTAGGAACTGTGATTACAAGTGTATCTTCACCGCAATTAAATAGAAAAAATGTTCTGTAATCGGGCCAGATGGAGAGATAAGATGATATCCTCTGGGGCTGAGCCTAATGTTTTTGAATATGTTCACTAATCCACATAAGCGATAAAGGTCATTCCGGAAAGCATTTGCGTAAGGATGTGGATATATGAATAAAATCATGAGGACACTAGCTAAAAGGAAGGAAGAAGAAGTCGAACGCCAAAGGATTACATGCGCATTTATGGGACTAGATATGGAATCCATAAATTTTCGAGAACCTTTTCGGAAGATCTAAAAGAAAATTATATGACATTCTTTCCTCAAAGGGAGAATACTATTGACCTGATTCTGTATTCGAGAGTTACGACTGTATTCGATTTTATCAGAGTAAGTAGCAACTGCTTTGGAAAAGATGTTTTCATCACAATTTCCATGTTATCAAGTCCTAAACGTCCACTACGGTCATGAGAATCTATTGGTGTCTCCTTAGAATC
Organism: Volucella bombylans; assembly: GCA_949129095.1. NCBI lineage: Eukaryota > Metazoa > Arthropoda > Insecta > Diptera > Syrphidae > Volucella > Volucella bombylans. Next base: position 137,108,286 of record OX422143.1, read on the forward strand.
ACACTGTCCTTAAGAATGTGTTTGGCTGAAGATGATTCCGTGAAAACTATATTTCTTTTCGTCAGAATGTATACAAAAGAATAGGATAAGTGAGATTTTCTTTTTAGATACAGCGATACGTCATTAGGTCAAAACCATGCGGTTCATTGTATTATATCTGTAACTAAAATAACTTCAAGTCTCTATGAACGTCGGACACATTATAAAAATTTTATAGTTGCCAACACTAACTTACAACTACGAGTAATACCATTGTTTTTACCATTCTTGACGTAAACGGCGATAAGTTCAGTTTGATGTACGAGGGAGGATAGGCCCATCTACATCATCCCACCCAAGTTAAATGGCACCACTCTGATCTTCTCGAGCCATTTATCTACGCCTCATCGTGGAAAGAGGTGGAAAGAAAATATTGCGCAGAGAGGAGAAAAAGCTGTAGCTGTCATTTACTCGTTCCAGAGGGCTTTTGGCTCAGCCCAAAATCATTCACTGTGGTGTAGACCCAGATGTGACATCAATACAAAATTATGGCATAACCATTTGGTGGCCTGTATTGGAAAGATGGATTAGCATCGCATGTGTGTGTACGAGCATCACTGGCGCGTAAGGAACTTCTAAAATGTTGGATCTTCCAACTTTATTCACTTTGTTAGTTACTATTGCAGATTGCAATTAATTCTGCCCTAAGACTAAGGAAACACAGCATTGGGAAGACGTAAATATATCATATTACAGTCCACTCATCCTGCACGGCGGCCTCCGCCAATCGACCGCCTTTCAATTGTTTGAAATATATTGTACGCAAGAAATCTTCTTCAGTAAATCAGTCTTCCTTTTCACTACCCAGTTCTAAGATAGCCAAAAGCGTTGGTGCAGAGATTTTCTCTTGGGAATACTTCATTCACTTCAAACCGAAGTCTTAGCTTTTCATCAAACAGCTGCTTGGCTTAGCCTGAATCCAATACCCGCTTACGATATTGGAACATACATGGACAGCTAAGCATCGATCAAAGAGACTGCCACACGTCTCCCAATGAGATGACTAAGTAGCATGAGATCACACTCTGTTGGGTCGCCGATGTACGGACCTCTTCTTCCATCCGATCAGATGACCGTAACGTGAAATAAGTACTCGTATACACAAGTTTTTTGGATGTTTTGTCTGAGAGTCGATTTCTTATGTCGTTGTATATATACACCGAGTTGGAGAACAGCCGTTCCAGCTCGATAGAGAATGCAGCTAGCTGATCATGGCCTAGTTCGGCGGCGAAGTGCCAGAAGGTCTTTGGTGATGTTATGTTTTTTTCTATTCAAAGACTCGGACTTTCCTTTATTTTTGTTAAATTCATGTAACGATTCAAGTTGAGCTCCATCGAGCTTATCAAAAAGGTACGTTGTAACTTGCTTACGTTCATCCGCATTCAATCTTTTGCCACTATAAATCTGGTGAAAAAAATTGGCTGTCATCGTTACATTGTTCAAAATATTGATTTCCTTCATGCGGTATTTTAAAAAGTCACGTAATTCGCCTGGCCCATCGTGCAATAATTCGAGCCATTTTTCAGCTGCATCAGGCAGCATAGGTGGTGCTCTTTTGACAAAAGTTTGTTAATTCTGCCACTGGGTTTAGTATATCAATCAATGTTTTAACTGAGGCGATAAATTGTTGATTGAAGTGACTTGAAGCAACACTAGCTTTCTGTCTGATCGCTTCTCCACATCACAGGCGGCGGTGACCGTTTTCATAGCAGAAAAAATTTTCAAAAACGATGCGGCTGCATTTCGTTGAGTTGTCCGACAAGTTACAAGTTATTTTTATTGAGTCAAATTTAATCAATACATTATAATACAATCTTATTTCAAATATGGCCGACTTAATGATTTGTTTGACTTAAACAAAAGTAAAACTAAATATTCTAGATAAATATTAATTAGGAAATAATTACAAACGAATTGTGCTGGGCTTATATTTGCGTACGCTTGCTTCCGGCGTACTTTCACTACTTTGCTCTTTTTGGCAGTCTTAACCTAGTACTTAAAATATCTTAAAACTAAAACTAAAACCTAAGCTAATTAAACCTAAAAAGATACGATAAGAAGGAAAATGCGAATTCAATTTAAATTGTTTTTATTTTTCAATATAATCTCCCCTAACATCAATGCATTTGTTACATCTTGAGATAAGCTTTTTTAAACCCTCAAAAACATAAATTTCCTCTTTCTCTGCAAAATACCCATTTATTGCCGACTTGAGTTCTTCATCATCCGAAAATCTTTTTCCACGAAAACATTTTTTCAAATCCGGAAACAGGAAATAATCACTAGGGGCAAGGTCTGGACTATAGGGTGGGTGTTGGATTTCTTCGAAACCACAATCTCGCGCAGCAGCCTTGGAAACTCGCGCCGTGTGAACAGGAGCGTTGTCATGAAGAAGCAACACACCCGCTGCGAGTTTACCCCGTCTTTTCTTTTTAATTTCCTCCGGCAAATTATACAAAGTGGCGTTGATGGTTTCACCTTTTTTTTTGTACTCAATGAGCAAGATTCCCTTTGAGTCCCAAAAAAAACTGTGGCCATGAGCTTCCCGGCAGACGGAGTGACTTTGAACTTCTTCGGGGGGTCTGTTCCTTTTTTATGACACTGCATGGACTCTTGTTTGCTTTCAGGGTCATAGTGGTGGACCCATGTTTCGTCCCCAGTAACAATTCGATCCATAACACCGTCTGCGTTCTCACTACACATCTCGAAAAGCTCTCTACAGCATGCGATTCTCACTTTTTTCTGAGGCGCTGTGAGCATTGGTGCACCCACCTTGCACTGACCTTTGAAAGGTTAAGATGGTCATGAAGATTGGTGTGAATGGTACCAATTGAAAGCTTGGTGATCTCTGCCATCATTTTCACCTTTATTCGGGCATCCTCAAGAACAAGTTTTTCGACTTCTTTGATTCTTTCTCCCGTACAATAAGTAGCCGGGGCGCCGGAGCGGGGGTCATCTTCAATGCTCTCTCTGCCTCTCTTGAACTCACTTGACCACTTTTGCACAGTTGATAATGAAGGTGTGGAACCCTGGTAAACAGCCACCATCTCTTCATGAATAATTTTTTGACTTTTTCCTTGCTTAGTGAGAAATTTAATTACAGCGCGATGCTCAATTTTCACCATCATCGTCTCAGTTGCCATTATGATTCTGTTTAACTAGAGATAAAACGCGAATTAATAATCACATTTATATGAAATTTTACACGAATGCACTAAAATAATAGTATTATTTGATAAATAAGTCAATTTATATATACAACCACAACTTCACCCCGATACCGAGAATATGTTGAACGCCCCTCGTACATCTTCATCTTATTAGATAAATTTATACTGAATAGTGCGAAGAACTTAATCGTACGTTGGCTGCAAAAGCTATGACAATCCTTAATTGTTCGTATACAATATATACAATATTAAGGAAATTCAAAAACGTTTGCATTATTAACAAAGGCTTATGTTAGAACAAGTATTGCAAAGTCATCCCCTATAGTTAAAAGGAGATGCTTTTTCGTAGAACGGTGGTAGCTCGTGTCTATTTGTATCTGGTCTTATCAAGGATACCGAGTCCTCATTTAAAAGGTTAAAGGGTGATAGATAATAGTTGTCATTCAAACTGTCCATAACATTAGAGTCCATAAGAGATCTTATCAGTGGGTTAGGGTGTGAACGAATACGTTCTAACTTTTTTTGAAGAAGCTTTATTTGGTAGTTCATGAGTGGTGTAACCTGAGTTGCTTCATATATAGTTTTGTTAGAGAACCATTTTTTATCGGGTTTTCTAAACATTCCGCAGCAAAACCTCAGTATTTTTCTCTCAAAGACCTCCATTTCTTTGGCTACAGTGGGTGAGATGGTAAACCAAGTAGAAAAACCGTATGTCAGAATTGGTCTTATAAGAGTTTTGTACATCATAATCTTAGTTTTCCCTATCATGTGTTTAGAATTAAGTAATGGTTTAAGTATTCCTGTGACCATTTTTGCTTTACTAACTACAGCCCTTCCATGCTTGTTAAAGAGAAATCTGTTCTGGAAATGTATTCCCAGATAATTTCTTTTAGAACGTAATGGAATTGAGAAATCATTTATTCTTAATGACAAATCCTTGCTTTCTTTAACCGCACGATAATGTCCCTTTCAGCTGGTATTTCTAAAACACGTGAGGCCACATTTACCAGTATTTACTTTTAATCTCCATCATTTAAAGTAATTTTCTAGAAGTGGAAGTTTTGCTTTAATTTTATCAAGAGCTAAGTTCGGTCGTAAGTCGCTGGCTAATATAGTGGTATCATCAGCGTAGTGAAGTGATCCAGGATTTTCCCTAATTGGGTCAGAAAGAGGGAAATCCTGAAGATAAATATTAAATAATGATGGTCCGAGTATGGATCCTTGAGGTACGCCTGATTTCACTGGGAGAGGTTCTGTGTGATCGAATCCAATGTATATTGAGGTTGTTCTATTTGATAAAAAAACTGTGTATCATTCTTATAAGCCAATTCGGGAAGTTTAGTCTTAGTAACTTAAATAAGAGTCCCTGATGCCAGAGCGAATCGAAAGCATTTTCAAGGTCAATATCTAAACTCACCGTACACATTTTATTTCTCAGATTTTGAACAACTTTGTCCTGAAGTATGAGTAAGACGTGCTCCGTGGAGTTTCCTTTCTTGCATCCGAATTGGTTGCTTGGGATAATATCCTTCTCTTCACAGAAATTATTTAAGTGTTCGGCTAATACCCGCTCGAATAATTTTCCAAGATTGGAGAGAAGCGAGATAGGATGAAAGTTGTTTACTTCTTTCGCAGCTTTCTTTTTAGCTATCGGAAAAATATTGATGCCAATAATGTATCTAAAGAAAAGCGACATTTTTTTAAAATGAAATTCGAGATCTGATCAATACCCGTAGACTTTTTATTGTTAAGCGACGATCTGAAAAGATTAACGCTATTGGGCGAAGTGAACCGAGATACCCCTGGATCACAGGCGCTGTTAGAAGACGAAAAAACGGACAGCGTGTGTTCAAGATGTCTTTCCTCAAATTGGTTAATTGCATATAGAACTTCGGTTTCTAAGTTTCGATCATCGGTGGATGCTCTTTCACTATAGTTTGCAGTGTACAGATTTTTAAATGCATTTAGTTTGGCTTGAATATCAGTCAGCTCTTTGCCATTATGGATGAGCGTATCTTTTGAAATATTTGCTCCAAAATATTTGCGCCCGGTTATCCTATCTATTTCTTTAAAAGCATGTGGAGATGGTTTTATTTTTCCCAGTCTTGACTTAAAATAATTATTGAGATCTAAGTTAACGTTTTCTTTAATAATTTTACTTAAGCACTGTATTCTAGAATGCATTTCAAGGTATTCAGGACTAACTCTATTAAGGTGACGGTGATACATTCTTTTAAGTTGTTTGAGCCAAATTCTCCTTAATTCAATTAGTTTCTTAGTCAAATCCGAAATACAGTGATACTTATGGTCGGTAACATTGTGAATATGTGAGTGTGATTCTACCTTTGAAATAATTACTGCGTTTAGTTTGGCTATTAGCATATCTATTTCAGTATTAGATATATTTCTCTCCGTTGGTACACTAATTGAGGGTAAAGAATTATGAAGACTAAGCCGAAAGGCTTCCCAGTTCGTATTTTTAAAACTTCTATATGTAGCAGGTGGGATCAAGATAGGGAAAAAATTTTCAACTATTACTTCTATAAGAATTCCAAAGTGATCGGAAAATGCTGAAAAGGTCTTACGGGTTAAAACATTTGATGGATTGTTCAAACTGTATGTGGGGTTAAGGGATGGAGAAATAAGGAAAAAGTCCAAAAAAGAGGAGGATCTAGGAAATGTTGGGGTGCTAGCTGGTATTAAATCAAGATTTAAGTATGGGCCATTATAGAACCAATTGTTGAACAGGTTTCCGTTGTTATTATGTACACTGTCTCCCCATGCTGGATGCCGGGCGTTAAAATCACCTCCAATTATTACGGCGTCAAAGTTATTAATGACAGCATAAAGTCTATCAAACTCACTAATTAATCGCTGTCCATTATTGGACGGAATGTAAATGCTTCCAATCAACAGGCGGAAGTTTGAACCTGAATAGCTCTGTGAAACAATAGAAGATAGACACACAGAAAAGAAATTGCTTTGGAAAGAGACTTCGTTAGGCTTGTACTTTTCGTCAAGTAAATTCAACACATTTATAAATTCAACACAACTCAAGATCGCAACTATGTGTTAAGAGCAATCGCCGAGTACCGGAAGAAAGAGAAAAGGCAGCTTTGCCTACATGACGTCGGTCTAGACTCCAACGTGCCAATATACCTGAATGAAAGCCTTACAAAAAGAAATCGATCTCTTCTTCAACAGGCTGTGCGCATGAAAAATCGAAAAGAGATATTTTCCGCTACCACCAGATCCGGATTGATTTTCATAAAAAAACACAAAGAAGGAAGAAACATTTATGTAGAGAACGAAGACACACTTAACGAAATTTCCCTGAGATGTCAAGCTGCGAAATCTGCCGATGCAACAGAATCCTCTTAAATGTTAAAAATGTATTCGTAAATTCTCCTTTGCTTCATTTAATTTTTATAGTAGTTTTATTTCAAAATATATATTTGTATAAGTTTCTATTGAATTCCAGTTTACCATTTCTTTTTGATCTTCTTCCATTTCTCTTTACTTTTCCTGTAATATCCTCTTTTACATTCTCTTTCAATCCTTCCCACACAGCTTTTTCATTATCATTCATTTTTCTCTTCATTTCAAAAGTAAGTCATGTCTTCCACACATATTGTAATTGTTTTTGTTGCTTGTCCATTCAATTTTTGTTGCTTATACATATATGAGTAGTAGTCGATGCATTCAGGGTGGGCACATGGATAAGACGAAAAAAAAGGTTTTAGTATGTGCCATTTAAATATTCAAAGTATAAATAACAAAATATATGAGTTGCGTTTATTATTTGATAACAGTATGGTGGATGTTATCTGTTTGTCAGAAACTTGGTTGCATCCAAATATAAATGGTGACCTATTCAAAATAAAAGATTATCACAAACCTGTGCGTGCAGATAGGCACAATAAGATTGGAGGGGGTGTGGCAATATATGTTAAAAAACGTTACGGATTTAACATTGTAAAAAAATCGAAACCGTGCGAGGCACTAGAATATATCTTTATAGAAAAAACACTTGGTTGTGAAAAACTACTTATGGGGTGTATAAATTAAAAAACTTTAAGTGTAAAGTTTTTAAAAAAAAATATGGCGGAACCGTAAAGGTAATTTCGCAGTGAATTCAGGGCCCAAATTATCGCCAACATTTCCTTCTCGTTTGTAGCGTAATGTTCTTCTGTTTGATTGAGTGTTCTTGAAATGAACATGATGGGCTTCCCTTCCTGCTCCAGTACTGCACCGATTGCATAATTCGATGTGTCAGTTGTTAAGTCGAAATGTTTTTTAAAGTCTGGGTATTTAAGAATGGTTTCGTTTGATACTAAAGCGTTTCTGATTTTTTCGAATGATTCTATTGCTTCTTTGCCTAAAGTTACTGGTTTTTTTTGGGATAAATTTTTGGACAAGCGTCCTTCCTACCCCCTTAAAAGGGTTGTGAGAGGTTTCGCTATCTTGGCGTAATCCCTTACAAACCGCCGGTAATAACCAGAAAGACCGAGAAAGGATCGGAGGTCTTTAACAGTTCTAGGGTAAGGGAATCTTACTATGGCTTCCAGTTTTGCTGGATTCGTTCGAATGCCGTTAGCTGAGACGATAAAGCCGAGGAATTCGACTTCCTGTTTAAAAAAGTCGCACTTTTCGAGTTGGACTTTCATGTTTGCTTGCTCGAGTGTTTGAAATATTGTTTGTATGTTATTCAAGTGGTCCGATTTGCTTTTGCTAAAGATTATGATATCGTCTATATACACGAAACATATCTTTCCGATATGATCGAGAAGGATATCATCCAATGCCCTCTGAAATATTGAGGGGGCATTCTTCAGGCCGAATGGTAGTCTGGTAAACTCGTACTTTGCGTTGTTGATAGAGAAGGCAGTTTTCTCAATGTCAGATTCCCTAAGGGGAATTTGATGGAAACCGCTTTTCAAGTCTAGTACGGTGAAGCATTTGCTTTGGCCCAACTGTGACAGTACCTCGTTTATTTCCGGTATCGGATATCGATCTGAAATGGTGACGCTATTGAGTTTCCTGTAGTCAATGACGAGTCGGTATTTTCTTTGTCCGCTTGAATCTGTTTTTTTCGGAACCACCCAAACAGGGGAATTATAGGCGGACCTTGATGGCCTTATGATTCCATCGTGGAGTAAGTTCTGGACTTGGTTCTCCACTTCGTCCTTCAATGACATAGGGTATGGATAGAATTTGCTCCAAACGGGTCTATCATTGGTAGTTCTTATCTCGCCTTTGACTTTTGTTGTGAATGTAAGTTTTTCATTTGGATCGATAAAGAGACTGGAGAAATCTTTTATTATTCTTTCGAGTGACTGCTTATCTTCGGTACTTAAGTGGTTGGTGCGAATGTTGATGTTGTTAACATCCTGAGTGCTTTGATATTTTATACGCACTTTTATATCGTCTTGGATAATCATACAATCATTATGGGATAATTGCCGAGAGTTTCTTGAGAGTATCGTGGCCTAGTATGCCATGAAAGGATTTTAATGTAGGAAGCAAAAAGAATCTAATTTTTTCCTGAAGGCCGAAAAGGTTTAAAAAGGTGTGGTGAGTGACATTTGTTTTTCCTCCCACGGAATTAGCGTAAAATGGACATTCGTTTAGAATAGGATTTTTTATAATTGAGGATTGCACGTAGTTTTTGTTAGAGCCGGTGTCGATCAAAAACTTGAAAATTTCATTATTCTTCGCTCGACATTCGAAGTATGGCAGCGAAGAATTCGTTAGTCTAAAAAATGAATGTCGGAGTAGTCGGGAGCTTCTACTAGCTGGGAGCTCTCTGATTGGTATTGTTCTGTATAGTCGTGTAGATCTGGGCTAAGATCTTCATTCGTTTTCTCCATTGTGTTCGTATACGCTTTCAGTTCGTTGTCACCTGTGTTGTTGTCAGTCTGTGTGTCTGTGTAGAAACTGTACTGTTGCGGATTTACGGATTTATTTTGGTCATAGGGATTCCGGGTTTGGAAAGATTGTTTCGGAGGTCTGGTCTGAAAGGACTCTCTTCCCTTGGGTTCGTATTTTATTTGTGGGAGTTGTCTATTGGGGTTATTCGTATTATTCCGATCGTAATTTGGTTGATTCGTACGAGGAAGTTGGGTATGATTTTGCTGTTGCGATTGCATTGGCTTAAAATTTTGTTGTTGCGATTGCATCGGCTTGAAATTTTGTTGCTGCGATTGCATTGGTTTGAAAAATTGCTGCTGCTGTGGGACATTGGAATATGGAGCAGATGGTCCACTCGTCGGTTGTCGTACCTGAGAAGCTTGTCTATTTGGATTAGATTGATAAGAGTTTTGATTTCTCTTCATGTTTATTTGCTGTCTATTAGCGTAATTTGTTCGGAAGTTTTGGTTCTCCAGTTTTAGACAAAGATGGAGAGCCTGGGGCAAATCAATGGGTCCTCTAATCCCTAGTAACCTTGGCAAGTCACCACTGAGTCCCCTCACGAAGGTGTCTAGCGCTTTATCGCGGTACGTTTGTTTCAGCAGAGACATAGATTCGGCGCTAATGTCCATACAGGACAATCTGTCGAGTATTAACGAGAGATGCGAGAAGACTTTTTGGTAAAATTCTTGCACCGATCTGTTACCTTGTACAAGGGAGGACATCTGGTACTCAAGCATACTCATGTCTCGCTTGTCGGCGTAATGCATGATGAGGCATCGCGAAATACTCTTCCAATTCAGGGGAGTATTAAAAGATTCTAACGCCATGTCGGCGTTACCTACAATTTTGTTTCTAATGACGCTTGGAATTGCATAGTACTTGGGGGTACCAATGAGAGGTTCATACACCTGTAACACTCTCTCTACACTCTTCCTCCAAGAGCTGAATTCCCCTTGATCGCCTGCAAAAGTCCTAAGACTGCGTACGATATCGGGAACCTTATCTAAATCTGATAAGTTGTTACGGTATTCAGGGGCGATGGTTTCATCGGTAGCTTGCATCTGATCTGCATTTGGGTTTAGTACGTTTTGGATCAAGGTTCTTCCTTGCTCCTTTATTACGCGAGTGATAATGGACGTAATTAGCGATTCAAATTCCGGAGTTGCCTGAGGGTCTTGAACTGAGTGGGAATTTGAGGAGGTGGACTGGAAGGAGGTATTAGTATTGTTTTCAATAATTGTATCGAGAACAGCGTGAGTTTGGGCCGTAGTTGCCGACTCATGCTGATTCCGCTCCTGCTGACCAGTAGCGTTTGATCTTAAATTTCGTTGTGTGGTAGACATTTCTTATATTTTTTTTTTAATCGATAGAGTATAGGAACTAGCACTTATTCTTACGTATTCACTTAGATTTCAGTAATAATTTTCTTAATGTATATTTGCTTTTAATTTGTGTACCTTTCTTATTTCTAATTGTTTGTTAAGATGTATTTATGTAATTTGATTTAATTATTTTGTAAAACTTATTAGTAATAAAGGTTATGCACTTCTTATTTTTATGTGTTTGATATACTTCAAAGTATTCGTTAATCAATTATAAAATTTTCTTTAATTGTTGGTTCGTCTGATAATTAAAAAATTATTCAATTTCTTATTTTAAAGTAATTTGTTAAATTACAAAGTATTCATTAATTAATTGTAAGTTTTTTCTTAGTTATTCTTTTTTTCTTTTATTTTTTTAATAATAAAAAAAATTATGCACTTTTCTTACTAACTATCTTACATTATTAACGGCATGTAGATCAGCATCGTTGTCTTCGTGGTGAGCGGCTAGCGGGTGACGCTTCCTTTTCCTCCGTTGTTTTACGGCTACTCAGGGGCCCTTTTAAAATTTTCTCACGCACTTGGGTTTTGGACCGACGGTTAATTTTATGTTTTGGGTGGTTTTTTTTTCGCACTTCGTTAATCACTGTTTTATTTTTTTACCGCACGAAAGCTACTTGAGGTTGTTGGCGAACCACTCAGTTAATCACTGTTTTTTTTTTTTTTTTTACCGCGCGAAAGCTACTTGAGGTTGTTGGCGGGGCAGTGTACTGGTAATGGAAAACGCGTTTATTTAACTGGCGAACACTTGTAACACACTTTTTAATACATATAAAAAAAACCGCCGGTCCCTGCTCGGGCGCCAATTAAAAAACTTTAAGTTTAAAGTTTTTAAAAAAAATTATTTTATTTACTAAAACAACCGGCAGCGATTCTGCCTATAGAAATACTGAACATAATTTGCTTAAAAACTAGATCTTAAATACTATTATTTTGCTGACACAGAGCTTCTTCTTCCCAGACGTTCTCACGGCTGCCTTCGACTGCTTTGTGCTCCCACAAGTATCTCAGGTAGCTGCATGGCAATGTTTGATGTACGTGATGGAATGTGGTCATCTCATGTGTTCGTGCCAAATCATTTAGTGATGATTATGTAGAACAAATTTGTGGCATAAAATATTATGTTAACTTATATATATGGCTCCTAACATAACCAACTATATACACATTAGAGATCTGTTAGAAGAGCTGTCTGCGCTGTATGCAAAAATTGTTCTTTGTGGAGATTGGAACTTAAATATATTAGAGGGCAATAACAAGCAATTAATTAGTACGGTAGAGTCTTTTAACCTCTATTTTACAAATTTTACCCAACCAACTCACTTCATGCCCAACAGAAAGCCTTCGCTTTTAGACGTGTTCTTGGTCTCTAGTATTGATTCGGTAATGCACTACGATGAAATTCCCGCTCCGGGTTTTTCACATTACGATTTGATTTTCTTAACAATTAATGCCTTTCCTACTTGTGTGGAAGAAAATGAAATAAAATCATACAATTTTTCGAAAATTAACTTAGAGGCTTTGTTTTATGATATCCGAATTGTGGACTGGTCGCCGATATATGCTACAAGCAATGTAAATACTCAGGTGGACTATTTTCAAAATATTAGCCTTTCTTTATTTCATAAACATGTACCTCTAAAACACCATAGAAATAGAGTCAACATTCCATGGTTGACTCCGGAAGTTTTTAGCCTTATAAAAAAGCGCAATCTACTTTACTCCAGATGGAGGAGATACAAATGTACAGCTATTTATAAAGAATATGCCATTGTACGAAACGCGTTAACTCTTCAAATACGATCAAATAAAAAGACTTTTTATCAAAATAAATTCAACCCGAGGGATTCGAGTTCTAAATTCTGGAGTAATATTCGCGATATCGGGCTTAAGCCTGCAAAAGATCCACTTCCCAATAATATCGACCTTAATGAACTAAATACGAAGTTTGTTCAAAGCAATCATAAGACTTTTAACCACAAAAATATCCCTACCTTCTTCGATAACCAACGAGAAGGGACTTTTTCGCTCTCTGGAATTGATGAAATATGTGTTATGTCAAACAATCTTAAGGATAAAATCAAAAGCTGTTGGCTCTGATGATATATACCCGACTTTTATACAAACTCTTCTTCCCGCTTTTCTTCCGCATATAACGCATATATTCAATACTATCATTACAACGTCTGTTTTTCCCAACCAGTGGAAAGTTGCCAAAATTCTTCCATTGCCTAAACCAAATAGTAATGAATATCGACCCATAGCTATCCTTCCGTTTTTAAGTAAAGTCTTCGAAGCAATAATAAGTAACCAAATTAAGTCTTATCTAAATAGTAAAAATCTTGTCACCAAATTTCAGTCGGGCTTTCGTGCTAAACGTAGCTGCACTACCGCGTTGCTAAAGGTGTGCGAAGATATTCGTGCCGGTTTGGATTGCGATATGTGGGGTCTCATAATTTTCTTAGACTTCTCAAAGGTATTTGACAGCGTAAATCATTCCATACTAATAAATAAACTGCATAGGCAATTTTCCTTCGAAAGCTCCGCGTGCAAATTAGTAACTTCATATTTATCTGGTCGCATACAATATGTGTCTAATGGTACCAAATGCTCCTCGTTTCTTCAAGTCTCAATGGGCGTTCCTCAAGGTTCCGTACTAGGCCCTCTTCTTTTTTTTAAGTTTCATAAATGATATATCTGAATGTTTCACGACCTCCGCGTACCATATATATGCCGACGATGTACAAATATATTCTTTGTTTCCGAAATACCATAAAAACCAGGCGTTAATTAATATTAATGAAGATCTTAAAAGAATTCATGATTGGTCAACAATAAATGAGCTCAGTCTTAATCCAGTCAAATCAAAAGCTATGTTCATTAATAGAGGTAGACAAATAGAATTTTCCGCTCCAATATTTCTCAATCACACTCCTGTAGAGTATGTGGATAAGATAAAAAATCTTGGAGTCTACTTTAGTAGTACATTCACTTGGAACTTACACGTAAACAGAGTAATATCGCAAGTGTATAGCGCTCTTCGTGGTCTAAGTCCCACGAAAAACTACCTTCCGATAGGTGTTAAACTGAAATTGGTTAAATCTTTTATCTTGCCGATATTGCTTTACGGATGCGAAATATACGGGGACTTGGACTATGTGTCGAAAAGAAAATTAACTGTGGCATATAATAGTTGCGCAAGGTATATTTATGATATCAGACGGTCAGAGCACGTTACGCACTTGACTAAAAGTATTACCGGCTGTTCCCTAATAGCCTTATTGAATTACAGAACCATACTATTGCTTCATAAAATAATTACTACCAAAGAACCAGACTATTTATTTGAAATGCTAAAATTTGCAAGTAATCAAAGATCTATGCAAATAATTTTACCTAGACATAAGTACGAGTATCTTACAACTAGCCGAAATTTTTGTATCCATGCGACTCATCTTTGGAATCGTCTACCAATAGATATCAAACGATCAAGCAACACAAATATATTTACAAAGGAGGTTTTAAATACTTTGCTCAAACTTACTGATGGAATATCCCAACCTTTATACTCCTTCCCCAATTCTTTTTTCCAAACTATTTTAGTCTTCCACATAGGGGATGTTCTTCTCCTCTTTTTTTTTCATTTTCTTTTTATATTTATATACCATATTTATAAGTTTCCTAATGTTTTATCGCTACAATTTAACTGTGTTTTTTTTTTATTTTTAATGTATAATTACCTAGCTTGCACAATGTAAAAAGATTTAATCTTAATGTACAAGAATTTTTGAATTAAATAAATAAATAAATAAATAAATAAAATAAAAATAAATCGCTGTCCCTCTGCCGGTGTTATTTTTTATTACATTGTATCCCCTAAATGAGGGATTATATTTCCCGGATAGTCTGGTTTCAGAAAGGAAACATACTCGTATCTGAGGTTTTTTAAGGTATTTGATAGTGCTAGTCTTTTCTCATGTGAGATTAAAAAATTGATATTTATTGATATGATTTTTAATTTTGTAAATGGCATGATTAAACAACAATGGAGGCAACGAACTCAAGGTAGGAAAACATTTTACCCTCCTTGGATTTCAAGGCTTGATACTTAGGCCAGAATTGCCTTATTTTTGTCAGCAGATCTATAAATGAAATCTTAAACAGATTCTTAGCTTCGTTAAGGAAGTCGTTGAGATCACCTTTTTGTGCGTTTGGGTTAAGGAAAGACATTGGAATAGGTCCTTCTTCATTTTGAAGTCTAGTCCTAGGAGCTGAGGAATCATTCGGTTGTTTAGCTGATGCTTTTACTTTTTCAGCGAAAGAAACGTTGGATTTTGTAAAATTGTGAATTGATTCCTGAACAAACGTTCTTGTTTTGCCTGCTGATTGTCTAGCTATTTCAGAATAAGATAACTTTTTTCCTTTATATTTGAGATATGCTGGGCATGGCCGATCTCATTACAGTTCACGCACTTAGGCATGGGAACCACTTCATTTTTTTCTTTAAGAGTTTTATTTAAATTAATACACTCATTCGAATCGTGATCTTTGCCACAAAGAACGCATCTGCTCATATAGGCGCAACATTCACCTAAATGTCCAAATCGCTGACATCGATAGCAGCGCATAACAGTCCTATTGTACTTCTTTTCCCAGTAAACACGTTGGTAGAGTAAATATCTGACACTCGTTATTTCTCTAATGGACTCTCCTATCTCTAGCTGTACCACAAACATGTTTAATTTTATGTCTAACTCTTTAGATCTGAAGGTAGAAAAGGGTGTTATTTTACTAATCCTCAGATTGGGAACAAGTTTTCCCAGCGCTTTTTTAATTTCTTCGACTGGGGTATGCCAATCAACAAGATTGACATTTTTTTCGTGTCCTTGGGAGAAAATGATAATGCCCCTATGCCCGTACCGCGATGTCGATCGATAACGATTTTATGAACGGCTGAATTGTTAACATAAACCTTTGTTTTTCGGTAACCCATGTTAACAAACTTATATTCTAAATCAGATACCTTACTTTCTGTAGCTGCAAGTTTTAATAAGTCACTTACTCGTATAAGTATACAATTAGCTCCAAAAATAAATATAGGAGGGCAGAAGGATACTTTATTTACACCTCATTGTGATGATTTTGCATTCTCGTTCCTTGATGAATGATGATGATGAGACTGCTCTTCTGTTTGTTGTTTGCGGACTGCGGGGTCGGGGAAAATTTCAGAAACTGCATTGTTGTCCGATGATTTATAGTTTGCCAATGGAAAGAATTGGTTGTTCGAAAGACCCGAATTATAAGATTTAACTAAATTAGTTTTTTTGGGCTTTGGCTGATATCCGACGGCGACTCGCTTTGATTTATTTATGACAGTTGTCCACTCAGATGTGTCCAGTTCATCATAGTTGTTCATTTCCATGCCTTGACTAGCACTGTTATCACTAGCAAACAATTTAATGGGAAGAGAGTCTGAGTTTGGAGATGTAGTCGAAGAGATGACTGCCCTTCTCTTTAATACATTCGGGCCACTAAGATTTAAGAGAGCGCTACTAGCTGCCGTATTATTTACTGGGTCTGCATTGTCACTGGGTAATACATGTTTGATTCGATTGTGGATGTCAAGGGAAACACGTGCGCTGGTTAGCGTTTCGCATTGATCACTTTTTTTTTAAATCCAGCATTAACGCCGTAATTGCCTTATTATGAGATTTTTCACTAATTTTAACTTTTAAGAGTCACTGTCTCAGAGAAAAGTCAGTCAAAAGCCGTCAGTTGAAAGATTTAAACTCGGAACACTTTAGCACGATTTTTACAAGTCCGTTCGACACGAAGGTTCGATCGCCACTCCTTGAGTTGTCCGACGTGTTGAACAAGATAGAATTAGTTTATGGACACCAGATGTTAAAAGGGGGTCTTCTAAGAAAGTTCACCTGAAATCATTCCGCGCAGTCATTACTTTTCCATTACCGTAGTGGTTTGTGGCTTTTTCATAATGCCGCCAGCCAACAAATTCGCAGAATGTGCATTTCATGTTGATTACAATAAGTCCAATGATCGGAAACGAACTTCCATATATAACATATTGTATGCATTGTCAGTCAAAATGGCATAAATAGAGGCATCATAGCGTTCTTTTGCTATAACGATCGCTTTATCTAATCCATCCAATTATATTTTCACCTGTTTCTCGAATACCAGAGAAGTCGAACGATTCTAGAAAAACTTGTTCATCGCTTGAACTTGCAAGCATCATCGCCATGTAATGGCGATTTGCCGAAGAGTTTTGCCATCCATCCGCCAACAATGTTACCCTTTGGTTCATTTTGATGATTAATTCCGTGTTTCGTTTTTTTAGAGTTTCATAAGTTTTGTCAAGCAACTTGCTTGGCAATATTCGAAGATTGGGCGGATGATATAGTCTATATATATGATATAGTCTGATATAGTACGGGATGCCCATACATCCATGGGGGCAAGGATACGCCTTGTCATCGCTCGGCCGCCTTCCTGAGATAACAAAGCAGAACTTGTGTTGGAGGCTCAAGTTCCACACTTAGCATAGATCGAGGCCGATCTAAAACCTGTTACTGCTCTTAGTGTCGCAGCACCCAGTATTTATTGCAACTCTACATTGGGTCAACCAAAGGAAGACCCTTCCAGCGACATTGGGTTTAAACCCCAGCCACCATGAGGCTCCCACAAAGGGGCCTACCTCTTCAAGTCAGGCCCAGTCCGAGATCCGAGGGGCTCCTGACTCCCATGATACAGTGATTTAAGTCCTGGTAGGGACTACCGGTGGTCCAGCCGTCAACAAGACCTATGACCGGCAACTTGTAATTGATCAAATCGTAGCAACCTTCGGTAGCGTCATCTGAAGATGTTTACGATAAGACCAGTTCTTTGTTCTGCCCCCGCTTTTTATTAGACAACATCACTGATGGGCGAAGCCTTGATAATTGGGAGGGGGCCCAGACCCAGAATGAGACAATTAGAAATGTAAATATTGTACATATATTCAGCATGCTCAATATGCTTATATAGGTCGGCCTCGACTCATACCAAGGGTGGAAATTGTGCCGGCAACACAGTTCCGATTTGGTATCTCAGGAAGGTGGCATAGCGATGGCAAGGCGTATCCTTGCCCCCATGGATATATGGGCATCCCGTAAACATAAGTCTACAAGACAGGTGGATTACGTTAAAAATCAGACACTACGAGTATGTCTCATTCTTCTCCTTGCTTGTGTCATAAAACTAAATCTGAACAGTAATGACCCAAGCGCAGATAAGATTACAACGAAGAGACTTGTTGTTTATATGGAATCCATTTACAAGAGTCAACAGGCTGCGTATATATACAAAAAGTTATGCGCAAAGAATCTTATTTAGTGACTCAAACTGTGTATTTGTGAAGGTCAAACAGTTTACGACAAGCACGAGGTTTTCGACAGTAGAAAACGTAGAATACAATCCCAAAAACTCTCGTCGAATACCATCCCTGCCCATAACCGATGGATCTGATCATCTTCAGGTGAAAAGATATCTTCAAGTCTTCAAATATATTCTCTGGACACTGTGTCATTAGAAGACCGCGCAGCGATTGAGTATAAAACGATTTTTTGTGGGAGCTGCAGAGATGAAGAGGAAGAGGAAAATGTGGCGCCTTTGTAACTGCCCTGCCGTGACCCGAACCAAAATGAAATCTTCAAGTAATTACTACATCCGAGATCTTGATGATCTCTACCATAAAAAGATCATCAACCTCGCATAGTTTATCGATAAATGTTGTTGTTTCCAGGATTATTTCTTGCAACGCCCTTCTACGCTCTCTCAGTGGTATCACAATAGATTTACAATTGGTCGAAGTGCACATAAACGATCACTCATACCTTATCTAGCTTAGCTGCCCTTGAGTTTTAGAATTCAATTGATTTTCGAACCTCTACCATTCATTCATTCAAGCATTCCGGAGAAATTTCCGAGTTTCGAGAATTTCCATAGGCCATAGTGAATATTTCTCCCGGAATTGTCTTGGGTTCAAACAACCCCTTCTTTCCCCGAAATAAGTCAAAGTAAAAAGGAGTGTTCCTTTCCTACGAATTTGGATTAAGAAAGGGGAACGAAATCAGGATCTAGGGGTCCCAAGTCAAAACTTTTAAAAAATTTGTTTGGCCTTTGTGACGAAGGAAGAAGGAACTCAAATTAAGTTACATTTTCTTACGGACCCCAATTATTACGGAATTCCATGCAGATTTTCGGGAAAGGGGAATACCAAGTACCGGTCCATTGTTTACATTGCTATTGCTAAAGTCTTTTTTAACTTTCGATTGTGTTTTACAATTCGTGTTTTGGTTACTGCTCTTTGTTTTTTAGTTTATGGCTTGGGTTTCATTTACGCCCCTGCTTTTGTGGGTGTGTTATGTGTTGTGTATTGCAGAGAGTTGCAGATAGTCCGCTTGAATCTAGGCAACTGGTGTGGGTTGTATGTGTTTCTTCTAAATAGTTGGTTCCAGGTCGTCCATCTGTCTCTAGGCGTATAATCCAAATCACATGACCGTCCGTCATATGTTCAGAGTGTTCCATTCCGTTCGCCTGGCTCTGTCTTTTCCAGGGGGACATACTGGTTGTCACCTCCGAGGAGGGTAAAGGCAGAAGTCCGGGAAGAAGTATTTGCCTGTCGCAAATACGTTCCTCCAAAGCAACAACGGACATAACAGACAAGGCTGGCCAAAAAGTGAAGTGGTTAGGAGCTAGAGGGATGGAGCGAAATGCCTTGGCTTCTAATTCGAATGACAAAGATCTGGCTTTATAAAAACAAATCATGGCTGTCTTTCTGTATGGATCCGTGCAGTGCTGGACGATAAGTTAGATACTTCAAGATGTCTTCGCAAGGATGGTACTCTCTCGAATATTTGGTTGGATGCACACACGAACTCTTATCTGTGCAAGTAGTGTATATAGTCGGAAGGCAAAAATCATTCATACAATAGATTGCTGTAGTTCTTCCACATCGAGCGGAGAGGGTTTCAAAATATCCTTCACCTTGTTCGAGAAGAAAAGAAAGGCTGAACATTTGGCTAAGCAATCGCGAATGCAAGGACGGTAGTACCGAGGCTATGAACCTCCAATATTGGATATACTCGTACATACATATGACAATATAAGTGTAGTACAATATTTTTAATTAAAAATTCAGCCGGAAGGTTTTGATATTGGTTGCACCCTTGTGTTGTACGTTTTGATTAAATATATGGGGATAATACTTAGTTAATATGTCCATCCATAATTTAACATAATTTAAATGAAAATTAGGAAAAGGTTCCCGTCGCCTTTGGCTACAATAATGCTAAACCGCTCAACCTGATTATCTTTTCCCAACTTGATGGTACTTGTTGAGCTATCTTCTCCTGATTATCAGCAGTAAATCTCATTAACCTAGACCCAAGTAAGCTCGTAAATGTAAAGCTATTATAAGCCCTCTCCTGTGACTAATTAGTCAACAAAACAATATAACATCACTTTAAAACGAGAAATCGGTGTGAGAGAAAAAGCCAAAGCATATTATGCTCCATCAAATTTATGTATGCGTCCTTATTGCTACAAGATTTATACCATCAGTTTTCCTGATTTATGTATACCAGCTCCTACATATAAAACTCTGTCACCATCCTTATTGCTTTGTAAACACAAATACGAATACTCATAAACATACATATTTCAGTGGCAATAAAACGCTAATTCCACCATACTACACAGTACTTCTGTACACACAGATGTATGCACTCGTATGTAACGTAGGCATTAAAACTCAATGGCACGCAATTATTCGTTTTTGCACAAGAAAAAAGTCATTACATTCTTGCGGCGAAATCTTCCCCTACACACAACCCAGACAATGACAACCCTTAACTATGGCTACTTGCCATAAAAGCCACATTCTTCCCCATATGAATTCGAGCCGCATGGAGGACGAGAATTTATGCGCGCAGACTTAAAGTTAGGTATCCACACCGAAAAAAGATTCTAACGCCAGTAGATTACAAGGACGAACGACTTTCACTCGAAAATAACTCGTGAAGATGGAATTCACAATCCACAAGAAGAAGCGTTTAACAGTGAGCACAATTTAAGAGGTGTGCTCAAGCTCGACTAAAGGTTCTTGACAAAACACCTACGGATACCGGGTTTGTGTAGGTTCTGATCCTTTTCAAAGTTTACTCCTATCAGAATGACACAAAACGATGGGGGTGAGGAGAGAAATTTCGTTCATTCCCGCGGAATCTTGATGGAGTGGTTTACTATAGGTTATCAGGTATTCCTCCATTATGTCAAAGAGGACTGAAGCGGAACAAGAGGATGGTGCTATGAGTATGCATAATTGATTCACCCTGTGTAGAAGCGACAACTTGTGATTGTATTAAATGAACTGTAAAAAAGGAATGAACGCCATCCTTGCCACCATCATCGAAAAAGTTTATCCGTTTGTTTTGATTTTTTCTACCCCTTACATCCTTCGCGAAAATTACATTGTCGTTTGGGTTTAAAGCTGACGGGATGGTAAAATTTCATTCGCGGACCTGTCGACGGCCAATGGAATTAATGTCGGCCACCGGCTGTGGCGGTGGTAGTAATGACGGTGCTGGTGATGTCGGTGCTGTTAACTTGATGAAAGTGGTGACGAAAGCTATTAGCTTAAGGATTGTTGTTTTTCCCTTTTACGTCCTTTTTTTCGTTTTTCTAGAAACACTTTGAATTTTAAATGAATCCTGTGGATATAAAGGAATACGATGGAATACGTAATGAAGTCAATAATTGGAACACGAATTGCGGTTTGACTATTTTCAGTAGAATTTTTCCCAAAGTTGGGGTGGGAGTTGGTTAAAAAGTCATTAGCGGCGTCAGTTGAGATATGAATTACCTTTGGTTTCATTTGAAGTGGGAAAACGGATTTAATATTAAAGAGGCTTCGGTTTGTTTATTCTGACAGAAAGGACAGCTGTAAGTGTTTGCGGGAGTTGATTAAAAGCTGTCGTTTTAAAAATCCACACTTTTGCAATTCGTGGTTACCAAGGGTGGCTGGCTCAATGTAGAGATTCACATCATGGTATGCATACACATGTACGAGTATTTTCGAGAAACAGTCAAATCCAGGTAAATTTAGCAGGGATATATTTCGACTTTTGGATGTTTGCTACGGGTTCATTCCTTGTGCGAAGTTTATACTTGAGATAAACCAAGATTAAGTCTTCTGCTACCGAAAATTCAGTTTTCCTGGCGGGTTTAAAACACTGGTTATACAATATTTCTGGGATTATCCTGGCTGGAGTATTATGGTCTTTCATTCTTTCAACGTAACCGAGTTAATGTGGTAGTACAGCAGAATTGGCAGCATCAATACTTCCTATTTTGTAAAAGTTGACAGTTTCTGGCTTAAGAAATGGCGAAATCCTAGCTTAAGGGTCCACGCTAGTGCTGTTGAAGGCCAGCTTATTTTGTATATTCTTTAAGGAGCTCACACACCAGAGCGGCACGGGGTAGGGGTACAACGGTACGTAATCATATTGTGATAAATATACTCGTAGTTACGTCAAAGTTGAAGATAACTTCGATCTTTCCTCCGATCATTCGAAGGATCATCCTTTCATTGTGCGAATCCTTTTTTAAGAAACAAAGACCACCCAGATTATCCAATAAAAAAACTCACTGGCAAGATTTCCGAATAGACGTTGTCGAAAATACAGAGTTAAAAGTACCGCTTAGAACACCGTATCAAAAGTTGAACGGTTTGCCGAAGTCACACAGCAAGCGGCCTGGAATAACACTCCACCCGAATCGAAAAAAGTTGCCAGTATTGGCATAAGATACCCGCCGTAAATCAGGGAAAAGTGGCACGAAACTCGGGCTGAACAAGACAAAACGTCCTTTAATAGGCTCTGCAACTTGTTGAAAAAATCGATCAAGGACTTCAATAACCAAGATATTAGTAACTGCCTAGAAAGCCTCATATCGACAAAAGATACCAATTACTCCATATTGGGAGCCGTTAAATGTCTTCGGAAGCCCCAAATACACGTGGCACCAATAAGAAAAAACCAGGATGAATGAGCGAAAGAAGATATTCGACGGGGAAGTGCTTCCAGAGAATGTCAATACGCTAGACGTGACGATGAACTTTCCAAATGAAAAGGCTACACTTAGGGAACAAGACACGCTTAAGCCAAATAAAACCCCCGGATATGACTTAACTACGGGAGAGATACTTAAAGCGCTACCGAAAAAAGGTTTGCTAAAGCCGTTTTATCTTATAAATGCCACCGCATCAGTGGAAAGTTATGGTTCCGAAAGCCGGTAAACTGCTGACTGAAGTGAAGTCATACAGACCAATATCGCTCCTCCCGATTATATCGAAGGTCTTCGAGCGAATCTTACTTATTATTGACACAAATCAATCTTGCCCGATAATCAATTTGGCTTTAGAAGCCAACACTCTACTGTTGACCAAGTGCATAGAATAACCGATTTAATTGAACGAACAATCGAGTGTAAGTTAGTCCGTTCAAGTGCATTCCTTGACGTTTCACAAATTATTGATAAGGTATGGCACGAGGGCCTGAAATATAAACTTCGTCAAATCCTATCCGAGCAATCGTCTTATATTTTAAGTTCATACCTAGATGATCGACTCTTCCGTGTCAGGGGGTACCGCAAGGATGTGTACTTGGCCCTCTGCTATATTTGCTTTTTACCTACGACATACCGCAAACGGACGATACTGTTCTAGCCACATTTGCTGATGACACTGCCATCTTGGAAACATCTAAAACTGTCGTCGTCGCGCCCTTACACTGATTAACAATCGGACAAAGACTTGGCGAATCGCGCTTAATGAAAACAAGTTTGTCCATGTGAACTGCACTCTCAATAAAACTGACAATCTACCTGTGTTTACCTAAGCAGTACAAATTCCTTTCGCGGACGAGGCCAAATATCTTGGTATGACACTCGACGCTAAACTTAAATGGAGAGCACACGTTAAGAAAAAACGTGAAGAGCTTGAGATTAAGTATAGAGACATGTGCTTTCTTCTTGGAAAGTATTCCAAGCAACGCGATACAATATCTCGCGGTTTTTTCAACACGTACATGCTCTCAACAGAAAATTGATGTTTTAGGAAATAAATTTTATTTATGTAGCGATATTATCCAACTCCGATAGTGCCAGCCCCAAAGTTGAGAAAGGAGGATTGGTGTCGTTGAGTGTAACCTCTACCAATATTCTGTAGGTGGTTGAGCTTAGCTATGCCAATGTAACTAAATACTAGCACCTGCACAAACACAGCTAAGTGAACTTAATTTCCCATACATGTTCTAGGCAAAGCACAACACGAACTCAGCGATTTGGCAGTATCAGGGTCAGATGCATCCATTACCTCATTCAAAAAACACGACACATTCGGTGGTCAGGTCATACTCTATTTGAAATAGAAATGATAACGGTTTCAAGGGAAACAGCGGCAGCATTTGAACCGCTCAAGAGGGCTTCTAGCACTCTGTGAGTTGTGCCCATGGGATACTAAAAGCTGCAATGAATGTCCACATGCAGCCTGATATTAAGGCCAAGTGTAATGGGATGAGCCGGTCAAAAGAAGAATGGAAGACGACTATGACATCTACTACTAAAGAGCAGAAGCAGCTGCTATTTGAATGTGGATTTGTCGTCACATATGCACTTAGGCAAAAAGATTTAAGTTTCATGCATCGAGCAAACGTATTATTTCAAACTGCATCAAGGTTAAATTCGCCAATAAATCCTTGATGCGCCCCTACGCTTCGAAGAGGAAAAGGACGACTGCCTGCCAAAGATTATCCTTACCACGAAATTAACATCGTCCTTCATGTGATTCATAAACCAAGTTAGGAAAGGATATTTGTTGCACTGTTGGAAAATATAGCCGGTGCAATACTAGCTCCAAAAATGGATAAAAGCTAATCCACTTCGCGGCGGGCTAATCTATCATCATAGCTAGCATTTATTCCTTATTCAAAAGTCACCTAATTAAAAAACCGCCAACCAGATGGACCACATTGCGACCGACAGCTCTCGTAATCTTTCATAGATATCCGAACGCTTCGGGGAACTAACATTGACTCAGACCACTACCTGGTTGTAGCCAAGATGCGTAAAGGGCGGCGAATACAAAGCAACACGAGAGCTTCTAATAAACTCCATGAGCAAAGAAATACAAAAATTAGTCAAAGCAGAAAGCACTCGATCGTGAACATGGAGGGGCGCTTCTGGCAGGGTCACAGTTGGTGCTGAAAATTTGGAAGGATTGGTTTTGCGGAAACTGAAAATCAAATTTGCGGAAAAATCAATATTCCGCTGTCAGGGAGATTTGAACCATCCAACGAAGATAATGATCAACCAAAACTTCGTCTCCACTACCAAGAAAATACGATATCTAAACAATAATCCAATAAGGATGCAGAAGCCGACGACCTGACTGCCGAATTATTTAAAAGAACAGTGACTGATTTGGTGAGGAGCATACACCAATCCAATCTTAACATCATTTGCCCTCTGAACTGCCGTAACTACAGGTATAAAGATATAAGTCTACTTATTGGCTATCCCTGGTATTAGAGAAAGTGGCGTGGTTTCATGTGATATCTTCCCTATGATACTTGAAACCATTAGCATACACTGACGACTTTCAGATTATAGGAAAAAATCAGCTATCAGATAATAATGAGGGCAAAACAAAGTATATGCTATCGAGAAGAAAGTATATCCATCACATGTAGTAGATTAAGTTCGCTGACTGCTACGCAAGAGGGCCTGGGTTCACAGCTCTAGAAACACCAATAAGCGGAAAAAGTACTTTGCTTTTCCTACCTCATGATCCTTTCGGTAGAGAAAAGTGAGTGGGAGGGACTAGACCTTGGACCACCTCGGTCTGTAGCACTAATTCATCTACAATTGTTGCCAAATATTTTCATTGGAAAACTTATTTTCACGTCAATTGAGAAAGCGAGTTTTCAGTTTTCAGCCTCGGTCGTAAACAAACTTTATAATAACGTCGACACCACTGAATTTAATGAATAAGTTATATTCCATTGAGATGCTTTCACATATTAAGATAACGAATCCGAATCAATCTCCTTCATGATACTGGCTTATACATTGATTGATATTGTAAATATAAAACATCTTCTTTTGAATTTAACTTTATTCTTTACATTTTTTCCAAAAATTTTGCTTATTGCGGGAAGTAATGAAATAGGTGTATAATTGCCTATACATATGTATTATCAACTGAACTCTTTTTGTAAAGTCGCTCAGGTTGAACATATACGAGTAGATGCACACACTGCCAAGTGTATACCGCAACCGGTATTGCGGTATTGCAGCGATACAATTTTGTACCGCAGCAAGCACACTTGATCAAAAAATGCAAAAAATTAATGTGTTCAAAACAATGCACATAAATATTAGTATGTAGTTTTATTAAAGCAAAATAGTGTATACATGCGTATATATATGCATGTAATTAATAATTTTTGTAGTTACAAGAGAATTCAATTGTTAAAATAATGGACAAATTCTTCTCGAATTGTGAAAGCTGTTTGCAGTGCTCTTCTGGAAGCATTTCTCATATCAGATAAGGCTTCGATTTGGGGTTTAGTTTCCTCAAGAAATTCAACGCATTAAACATCACATTTTGTCCTTAAATAATTTAGCAAAACGCATTGTTGCCTGCACAACTTTGATTACTGTTTCTACTTTTACTTCCAAAGGTCTGTAGAAAACACGCCACTTTTGGGCTAATATACCAAAGGCATTTTCCACTACTCGTGAGGCTCGGCACAGCCTTTTGTTGTAATTTTCTTTGAGTGGATCTTCTCTGGTTTGCCTAAAGGTTTCATAAGTTAATGCTTTAGCAGAAATGCATCGTCTCCAATTAAGACATGTGGTATTGGGTTTCGTTTGTCCGGCAAGTGTTTTTTTGGGGGAAATTAAATATTCCTGATTCAAATTTGTGGCCCATTGCACATCTTTCAAATATGCCTCCATCACTGTTTTTCCCATAGGCACCTATATCCACACAAAGAAATTTGTAGTCAGCTCCAACAATTGCCATGAGTACCACAGAAAACTTTTTTCAAAAAGCAGAAATGTTGTGAATCTGTGTTATCAGAACATTTGATGGTTACATGGTCCCATCTATGTTTCCTATGTAATTTGGAAACTGCCACATATTGTTGAATTTTTCAGCGGATTCATTCCAGATTTGTTCAGTGGATTTGCATATTTAACCAAATTGCTTCGTAAACCTCTGCCAATATAGTGCTAACAGTGCTAAATTTAATCCTAAATCTATGTCCAATAGTTCTGTAGCTATCTCCAGTAGCAAAAAATCCATAACGAGAGATTAAACAAATAAAAGATGATAATGAAAAATTGTTTTGAACATTTAACAATATACTACTATTTCAGTTGATTCTGTAAAGAAAAAATTGAAAAATCTGAGGAATTCACATGCAAAGTACATAAGGAGCTTAAAAACGACAACTGGACAAAGGCTATAGACACTGGAAATGGGCAACACATATGGAGGAATTTAAAGCATTTCTATCTTCTGCAAACACTGTTAGCTGCAATGAAATCCAAGTCAGTAGTGATACAAGCCACACCAAGGAAAATCTAGAGACTTCAAATGCAAATATTCAGGGGCAAACAATCAACGCACCATATAATCACCCCAGTCAATATGAAATTTGTCTAGATTCCGAAGAGTTTGCAACGCCATCTCTTAAGCCTAATCGCAAACGTCGAACCCCAAGTTCCAATTGCCTTGTAGAACACCTACAAAACAAGCGCGGACCTAGTGACTACGATGCAACCGAAATAATATTGTTGGGTTATGCAAAAACAATAAAATCATTTTCTCTGGAACGACAGGCACAAACTAAATTGGAAATTGCACAAATTATAATGCAGCAAGAAATTGAACATACTCGTATACGAGAGTAAGCACAAATGACTTCCGCAGCTAAAAAACTGCGTACCGCAGTATCCCAAAAAAAGAAAGAAAACATAATTGTATTAAACTTCCAAATCACGACATTGAACTTATTAAATGAAGAAATAAACATAGAAGAAACTGGCAGAGGTATAGGCAGATAATCTCTCACACCATGGTTAAATATTTCAATAAGTTAATCGCAAAGTTAATACAAAATAAACGAAATGAAGTGTGGAATACTAAGTTGAATTCCCTTGACAAAGCTTCCAAACCTCTTTGGAATATTGTCAAAAGCAAAAATAAACAAATTTAAATTCTTAAAGATAAAGAAACAGGGCTAGCTTATTCAGCCAAATTTTTACCAAAAATCACACTGTTTCGGATAGCTTAGGGGAAGTGGATACAATTAAAGTAGTAAGCGATTCCTTTGAGGCATTTAATCTTATCGATGTTGAAACTCCAGTAAATGCGTTCATTAATGAGAACACAACAAAGAACTACATAAAAAACTTAGTGACTAGGAAAACACCTGGCCTGGATAATATCAAAAATTGTTATCTGAAACATCTACCTAAAATTGGAATTGAATATTTGACATTTATAATAAATGTACGCCTCAAAATTCAATACTTTCCTACTACCTGGAAAATAGCTAAAGTAGTTCCAATTCCGAAAGCAGGAATACCAACCGACAGCCCGGAAAGCTACAGGCCAATTAGCCTGCTTAGCAGCCTGAGCAAGATTTTCGAAAAAGTTATCAAGGACAAGCTGCTAAGTATTATTGATGTACACAAAATAATTCCAAATGAACAATTTGGGTTTAGACGAGTTCACAGTACCAGCCATCAAGTACTTCGAATCACCAATTTTATCAGGAAAAATCGACTCCTCGACAGCATTTGACTCCGTCTGGCACAATGGATTTGTATTCAAAATGCTTAACTTTAACTTTCCTCCCTTTTTGTGCAAAGTTATTCAAAGTTTCTTGTTAAACCGTAATTTTAAAGTGCTTGTGAATAATAGCTCGTCTAATTTGCTAGGTGTGCCCGCTGGTGTCCCCCAAGGCTCTGTCCTAGGACCACTCCTATATAATTTATATACATCCGACTTCCCAGATTTACCAGGATGTGAATTTGCAACATAGGAGTATGCTAATGATACAGCGATACTTTCGTCGCATATGTTCAGTCTAAACATTGAGACGAATCTTAAATATGCGGCCGAAGTATTTAGTGATTATTGCAAAAAATGGAAACTCAAATTGAATGCGGGAAAAATACAAGCTATCTTTTTCTCTAGAAAAAAAAAACATTGTTTCCTTCC
Source organism: Volucella bombylans (assembly GCA_949129095.1). Taxonomy (NCBI): domain Eukaryota; kingdom Metazoa; phylum Arthropoda; class Insecta; order Diptera; family Syrphidae; genus Volucella; species Volucella bombylans. Next base: position 137,137,142 of record OX422143.1, read on the forward strand.
ATCTGAACGAATCATGGCCATTAGGCAGCCGATAGTCTGGGAAAACACAGTTAGATATCTGGGTATACATACATCTTGATAAAAGATTGACATTTCAGGAGCATATAAGCAAAACTTTGTACAAAAATGTTATACCCATTTATAAACAGAAAGTCTCTCTTATCCGACCAAAATAAAATAATTATACATAAAGTCATTTTTCAAGCACTCTTGCTTTATGGTTGTCCTGTGTGGGGAAAATGTGCCAAGTGTCATATTAAAAAATTACAGATTCTGCTAAAAATGATGCTAAACTTACCTTGGTACTATTCCACCTCTAAATTGCATCGGCATGCCAGTGTTGAATTGGTCTCTGACAGAATAGACAGGCTAACTAACTCTTTTCTTATGAGAATTAGTATACCTGGAGATCCCCTCGTTAATGAGTTAAATGCCACTTAGCTTAAGTTGAAATACAAAACAGAATAGCGCTTAGTAACTCGTTATTTATTTATTTGTTAAATTATTTTCTTATCTATTTGCAATCTTGTTGTTAATATATAAATATATAGCTCTGTATCTATTTATTTATTTTCCTGTTTTTTGTTAACTTGTTTATCTATTTATTACATTTTGTTATTTATTTATTTATTTATTAATTAATTTATTTATTTAATTATTTATATACATATATTTATTACCTATTTATTGTTAGTATTTGTTTATTTATATATTTATTTATTTTTTTTTTTTTTTTTCTTCATAAGAGGTTTTTTAATCGTTATTTTCCCTTTAAAAATATTCAAAAATACAGAAAAGTTCGTAAACAATATTGTAAAATTTTTTCGCAGTTGAAAGATATATTAAATATCATATCTCTGTGTGTAAATTGTGTGGTGGCAAATCTTGTACAAATTTTACAAACCAAATATATATCTATCTAAAAGCCAATCCAAAACCCCATATTTTGCGAAAAGGATTCAAATTCACAGTCAATTGTCGAAAATCAGTCATCCACAGAAAATTCGTTGGCCTCTTTTTTTTCTCGTTAGGATAGCGATTTGTAATATTTGTACTTTATTCAAAAAAAAAATTTATTATTCTTACCTTAAAGCGATTACTAAACGTTCCTCGGGAGGAATGGGTTCTCGGTAATGTGTGTAATTGTTTTTTTATAGTTTCTTTAATAAAATTTAAAATTTCATCAAAACAATCTGGCATCATTCGAAAATACATGCAAATTTTTTTTTCATCTTTTAAAAATTTAGGTACTAGGGTGTAGAATTCTCCTTTTCGTTTTCTTTCTAAATTTCCTTTTGTTTGTTCTTCTACTACGGAATTTGTTAATAATTCTACTGAAATAAATATATCCATTGAAACATTAAACTTACCTTTTTTCATTTGTTTCCTCATCTGCCAATAACGCTAATAAAATTAGTTCATCTTCGTTTGAAGAACACATTCCGTCCATCCTGAAAAACAAGCAACTACTTAAGGTGAATACCGCATACAAAATACCGCCAGTGTGAACGGATAAGCGGTATGCAGCTACCGCATTTCTACCGGTACCCGTACCGCTCTGGTATGTGAGCTGCTTTAAATGTAAACGAACTCCAGCAAAACCATATGTTGAATTTGTTTTACCAATACATCGAATACAGCCATCGCATTGAGGAGCTCCGAGTGATGAATATCATCATAGAGCAGGGACTGGTGTCAGATAACAAATATAAGAATCAGCTAGTATTGTTGTCGCCAAAGAAACATATTAGATTAGAAGTAGCGAACTAAACGTCATACATGAAGACTAAAGGGAATACTGGAACCAAAACGGGCCCTGAGAGATACTAGAATTAAGACACCAGCTTGATTTTATCCAAGATACGAGGGGCGTTCAATATATTCTCGGTATCAGGGTGAAGCTGTGGTTGTATATATAAATTGACTTATTTATCAAGTAGTACAATTATTTTAGTGCATTCATGTAAAATTTCATATACATGTGATTATTAATTCGCGTTTTATCTCTAGTTAAACAGAATCATAATGGCAACTGAGACGATGATGGTGAAAATTGAGCATCGCGCTGTAATTAAATTTCTCACTAAGCAAGGAAAAAGTCAAAAAATTATTCATGAAGAGATGGTGGCTGTTTACCAGGGTTCCACACCTTCATTATCAACTGTGCAAAAGTGGTCAAGTGAGTTCAAAAGAGGCAGAGAGAGCATTGAAGATGACCCCCGCTCCGGCGCCCCGGCTACTTATTGTACGGGAGAAAGAATCAAAGAAGTCGAAAAACTTGTTCTTGAGGATGCCCGAATAAAGGTGAAAATGATGGCAGAGATCACCAAGCTTTCAATTGGTACCATTCACACCATTCTTCATGACCATCTTAACCTTTCAAAGGTCAGTGCAAGGTGGGTGCCACGAATGCTCACAGCGCCTCAGAAAAAAGTGAGAATCGCATGCTGTAGAGAGCTTTTGGAGATGTGTAGTGAGAACGCGGACGGTGTTATGGATCGAATTGTTACTGGGGACGAAACATGGGCCCACCACTATGACCCTGAAAGCAAACAAGAGTCCATGCAGTGGCATAAAAAAGGAACAGACCCCCCGAAGAAGTTCAAAGTCACTCCGTCTGCCGGGAAGCTCATGGCCACAGTTTTTTGGGACTCAAAGGGAATCTTGCTCATTGAGTACAAAAAAAAAGGTGAAACCATCAACGCCACATCCTACGCTTCCACTTTGCATAATTTGCGGGAGGAAATTAAAAAGAAAAGACGGGGTAAACTCGCAACGGGTGTGTTGCTTCTTCATGACAACGCTCCTGTTCACACGGCGCGAGTTTCCAAGGCTGCTGCGCGAGATTGTGGTTTCGAAGAAATCCAACACCCACCCTATAGTCCAGACCTTGACCTAGTAATTATTTCCTGTTTCCGGATTTGAAAAAATGTCTTCGTGGAAAAAGATTTTCAGATGATGAAGAACTCAAGTCGGCAATAAATGGGTATTTTGCAGAGGAAATTTATTTTTTTGAGGGTTTAAAAAAGCTTATCTCAAGATGTAACAAATGCATTGATGTTAGGGGAGATTATATTGAAAAATAAAAATAATTTAAATTGAATTCGCATTTTCCTTCATATCGATACCGAGAATATATTGAACGCCCCTCGTAGGTTGTGATAAAGAAGGAATTCGTTGATTTTAAATAGGAATACCATTCTAAAATTCAGAGTCCACTGTAATATACATAAGAAAGTGTATCTTAGGTGACACCGAATTTGTAGGTATTTCTCGCCTTTCTCCAGTTCTTGTTGTTCAAAACATGTTTACCCGGCATTTGTCATCCAACACGAAGATCCAACTGCCATATCCTTTTTTTGGTTTCCTGGCTCCAATTTTTAGCAAAGTAAATACTAGGCAGTTGCTCTCATATTGTTTGCAGCAGCTGGAGTCCTAGTGTCGCTGATTCAGACGGTCGTACTCCCAAACAATTCTAGTTAAAGCGTAGGATAGGTGGGCTTTATTATAGCCCACGGTTATTCGCCCTTCAAACCTTCTAATTGATATTTTTGAATGTTTCGCATCGACTCTGTTAACTGAATCCATCTATTTTTGTTTCCTCTATTTATATAGGCCTGTCTTCCAATTAAACGCAAGCATTCGAATAATACCCTTGGAATACAAATTTTAGCCAGTGCTATTAGTAATTCGATCGAAATTGGATGGTTTTGATTTGGTATGTCTATAAAGCAGAGGTATAGATCGTAGTAGGTACTTCTTTTTGCTGAGTGGAAAGTGGCCCTTTCATTGGCATCGAATACCAAGTGAAAGCCATATGGGCTCTTGGTACCACCAGAGGCTGAGATAAATGTTGAATTCTTTGAGTAGTGCAAAAATAGCACGTTCTCATTCCCTAGCTCATTGAGGTACCTTTTATAACGTCCATAAGTTCTTCATGTCACTCTTATCTCAAATTGTTTACATTGGAAAGTGTCTGACGAACCATTCTACTCTGACTACCAATACTTACAGTTTACTATATCCAACAAGCAATTGTATACTGCTATCATCTACCGCAAATGCTGAAGGACGAGCTAAGAAAGTTTCGTTTAAGTCACATTCCCATATCCCGGTTAGTGATCGATGAACTTTAAATTCCTCTTTTAATCTCAACCTTCATCTTATCTTCTCCTACGGTAAATAAAACAGAGGATGAGTGTTTACAGTGGTGAACCATGAATCTTCTGTAAGTGTGGGGAGAATTTAAACAAGGCCTATAAATAAAAAGTAAGGAAGGTCGAACTTTGATCCTGGTGTAGTTCCTACGAAAACATTACTCGTTTTGTCCAAAATACTACGAATTTCGAATCTTTTGATCTGTTTGTGAATATTCGCATCGCCGGCTGCATCTGACCAACCCATCTCAAGCCCATTTTGAGAAAGTTAACTTACCTACAGATCAACCCAGACATAATCTGTGTAAATAGGCTGAAATAGAGAGTTACCATGATTCGATCGTGATTTTTGGGTGTGAGGAGTTGCCTGGAGTGAGGTTTTTTTTCACAAATATCCAATGCGCCCTCGAAAGATTTCAGATCGATCAGTCTGTCATCCTTCCTACTAAAAAGTCCTCGTGGAAATGCTCGATCTTCATATCAACTGCATAATTAATCACAGAAAGCTGTCGAGTTGTCGGCATTCCTACCAAACGGGAAAATCAGTTGGGACAACATACACTTCTTCCTATACCTTTGGCATACTCTCATCTTGGACACGTAGATCTTCACTTAGAGTAAATCTGATATCCTGCATAATCTCATTCAAGTTCGAGAGAACCTCTCTCTGAGCCAGACCTATTTTCCTAGGCTATATCTTTGGAATAGAATAATAAAAAATTAACGTGTTTTTTTTTTAATGTTTATTTGGACATTCAAGTTCTTTTTCCATCATGTTTTGAAAATGATGTCGCTTAAGTGGTCACCGCCGTTTTTCATTACCATTTTGGCTCTTTTTATGGCATTTCCGCTGGGTGGCTTTAGGGGATAGGTTCTTCATTTCTTGACGGATGTTCTCCTTGAGGGCTGACAGAGTTTGTGGCTTACTCATATAAACTCGTGACTTTAAATAACCGCGTAGAAAAAAGTTTAGGATAGTCAAATCGAGTGACCTTGCGGGCCATTGCAAATTGTTAAAACGCGATTGTGGCTCTCACAGTATGCGCCGTTGCTTTCTTCTGCTGGAACCACATATCCTCCAGTTCCAATTCATTCAATTGAGGGATGAACAATTTATTCTGTAGCATTCCCCATCCACAATTACCCTTTAAAAAAAACAAAATGGTCCAATGACTCCTAGAGCGTAAACGGCACACTATGCAGTGTCTTTGAGTGGATGTAATGTCTATTCGGATTTTCAGTGTCCCAGAACTGCAAATTTTGTTTGTTCGCGTATCCACATACATATGTAGGTGCAAATGGTCTTCGCTACTCATGATTATTTTTGAAGTAAAATCGTTAGACGTGATTCACGGTCAACACCCATCAGCCAATGGACCATCTGCACTTTGTAAGGAAACATCTTCAAGATTTTCTCCAAATTGCGCCGCAGAAATGTGCCTGGAATGGGCTATTACATGCTACTTCGTCTGGTCGATATCTACGGAGCCTTTACGACATCTTCAGCCACGGCAGCGTTATTCTCGATCGAACAAGAGGTACGATCCCTTTTAGGATTAGCTCGGTTCCGTGTTATTCCAATCTCTAAAAGTCGTGCGGTCAAATGCCGCACTGAACGACCAGTGGTAGCCGGGAGGCCAGGAAACCGACGAATTGTTCATCAATAACATCGTGACGCGTTCGTATAGCGTTCCATTGCTTATTCACACAACTTCTAATTCTGTTTACTCGTACTTCACAAATGTCAAATCCGAATTTATATTCGACGCCTTTTATAAAATCGATGGCACTTTCCGATAGGGTCATACATTATGGCTCACCAAGTACATATATAAGCCTCATCTTGGGAAGCAAGCTTAGGTGAAAACAAATTATTGGAGAGCGAAACTAAAAAGCCTCAAATTGCGCTCTACTTGTGCAGAGGGCTGTAGACATTATGACATAGCTGTTTGGTGGCCTGCAATAGAAGACACACTAACACCAACCTCTTTAACGATGATCCTCCAACATTTGCTTCATGAATTTTTTTTTCGGCAAGCAGATTGCTATTTACTCTGTCCTTATGCTGTGAAATTAAGTCTGCCCTTAGGCTAAGAAACACTCAGAAACTCAAAGAGCTAAATGTATAACATGACATCCCCTATTAACCGGGCTTTAGTTAAGTGAGAGTGAATTCAACGTTAACAACACCCATTTAATTCCGGAAAGGAACGAATGGAGACAACGCGAAGGTTTTTTGAATAAGTCTATTTCAATCTACACAGACGCCTCTAAAACAGTCGTTGGCGCAGCAGCCCCCTCTGACGATATCTTTATGCATAAATTCTTCGGTCTGCCCGGATACTGTACTGTCTTTCACGTCTTTCCGCTACCACTCTCAGCCTAACTACATTTATGTACACAAGTGAAACAGCAATCAGATTCCAAACTTCGAGCACAATAATTTCAGAATGGTATGAGACCGCGCATCTCTCAACGAGATGACTAAGCCGCACAATATCACACTTTTCATAAATTTTGTGTTGATAAACTGGCCAGACTCAGAACAGATGAACGTTTTCAAATGGTGTTTAGGGCCAGTCATATGGTACATTCCAGGATTGTCCGATAATATCTGGCGAATATATTGAGCAATACAACAAAATTTCTTCAGGTGACTTCTTTCCCTTTGGAAGCAAGGTCAGATATTGGGATTTCAATGGTTCAAGAGAGATTTCCTTCTGAAGGCAATTGTTCGTCTGCTTGTTACCTTCAATTTCTATCCAGTAATCGTGGACCCAGAGTGGTCTTGGCATCATAAATATTGAGGCAGACTCTTGCCTGGATGATTCATCTGCTCTTCCTGGCCACTGTATACTCAGATTAATAAATAATCTCTATTGGTTACGGCAAGTATTTCAAGCATTTTGATACAGTCGTAGACTATTGTCGAAGATATCCCAAATATGTTGGTACATTACTGACATTGCAAATGCCCCATTTTATGATAGACTTGTTCATATTCTCTGCAGAGCTGCATTGCGTGTATCTCAGCTTGAAATACGGAGGTGGTACTTTCTATTCTTCTTTCTGCTTCAAATGCTTCCTCTGTTTGAACATAATCGGTGCATTTTTAACAAACGTTGGTTCCTCTTCAATTGTTCTGGATGTCTAATCTGAAAGTGTTGCAAATGTTCTTCCATTGTTTCCATTATATGTATTAAATCCTTTGCTTGGCCGTCAGACCAGTTAAATTCACTCTTCTTTGTTAAATAACACTGATGATTAAAAGAAAAAGGATATTCGCATCTAATAACCAAAGAAAGAACTACTTTTGGTGAAATTCCACTCTATTTGCTTTGCAGTTGAAAACTCAGAAGCTTAACACTCAATCAGATAGGATTGCCATCTAAGCAGTGTGCATAATTGAGTGGAAATGCAAGAATTCTCATTGTCTAACTTTGCATGCGGGCACAAAATTCAAAATGCGAGATCCCTTGACAATGGGGTGTGAATAATTCGTATCTTTCCGAGGAATACCGATTATGATGATGATAATTTTATAAGCTGACGGCAAACTTTTGTAATGGGGAAATGAAAAAAAGGGAATTTCGATGCGCTGGCAGTTTGATTCCGGAACTTTTATTAAATGAAATTACTTTTAGATTTCATTGGATTTCCTATTTAAGCTTTGCTAACATAAAATGCACAAGTTTTGAGCGATTAACTACTTAATCGGCTTCATTGACTCAGCTGTATGAGCTGGTTAACTGCATGGATATCAATTCGTCGAATTGACTATTTAAGCGCCATTTCTAGCAAGGTTTTGTAATTGTGCTTCAGAAAGTGAAAGGTTGACTAAAACTTAGTTTTACAGTTAGTTTCTCTGTGACGACGCATGTATACTGGTAAAAAGAACTCCATATTGCTAAAGTGTTTGCTACGCTTGATAAAGCTAAGATAGCCACTTCAACAAGAGATCCAAAATTACCTTATGAAGTATTTTTAAACAAATTTATTTAAACAAAGACTAGTTCATTATAATCCTTGTATGCTCCATTCCATTAAAATTTAATTCGAAGAAAGATAAAATGCTTATAGTACCAGGGCTGAGTGTATGTTGATGCGGGAGTGAGCTGGACACTCACAAAGATAGTGCTCCGCAGCATCATCACTACTCTCACAACAAGCGTCGCAGGTTGTTGTGTATGAATGCAGTAAATAGTCGTTTTTACTGAGGGACGGTAGAAAAGATATTTACTTCGATGAGACCTCGGGAAACATTTGTTTGGTCTGTTTTGGGGTACAATGTCATCTATAGTGCTGCTCACATGAAACCCAACTGTCAGTGGAATTCTGTGGAAGAGGAAACACTATGACGTGCGACTAAACAAAGACGCGATACTTCACCAATTCCATAGATTCTTCACAACATAGTCATCAGGACTACGTATATAGATATAAAGGATGTTTTTTTTTAGAGGTTTGGTAACACAGTTTCTACAGATTGTCAATTTGACAGTTGAAAGTTGAAACTTACCGTGCGCTACGTCCATTTTACGGTCGTCCATCTGATCTTCGTCGTTTCTCAGTTGAATGGCATTGACGTGACAGACGTGACAGACGTGACTTTGGTTTCAACAAGATGGCGCAACATGCCACTCGGCGCGCGACACCATTAATTTATTGCGGGAAAATTTGCTGAGTGCATAATTTGGCGTAATGTGCGTAATGGGGGTATGTGAAGACACTAGTCTGTGCCGAAAAGCATATGCATATGCCCGATATCATATTTAAGCGCTAATGGCATAAAATTATCTATTAAATACAGCTATATAATAGACATTAACATTACCTTCAAGTGCTTTATTTCATATTGAATTTGTATACCTCTAAAAAAAAAAACACTTTATGCATGTACTCGTATATCCGGTTGAAAGCAAGGAGCGAAATTGAACGTTGTCGTTCTCCAGAAGAAACCAGCTCCATATCGTATTGTAGATGGCTTTTTTGGATCCATCCGTAAAGACCCGAATACATTTCTTTCCTGGAAAAGTCAAATTCGTAACTTCGCAGCAACAGAAATGTTTTTATCATTGCATCAAACGGCATGCCCATGAGGCCAAAGTCAAAAGACGATCGGCTCGCATCTAAGGCCCAACGCTTGTTGTACGAAAAACTATTTCTCTTTAAACGAAAGAAAACTTTGAGATGACATGAATAACAAGGAAAGGGTGATCCAGGCGAACTATGGAAACTTCTATATAGTCGAGACAGACCGTTTTTCAGAGTATAGAAATAGCACCAATGATACATTTTCATAACAACTTGTTCCCACAGAAAATCGACGCATAAAATACGGGCCTACTCGTAATAATGGCCGTGTAGATTCGAAAGACCCTCATCTGTGAGAAGACCAAAGGTTTGTTAAAAGTTCCTAGACAGTGTTAAAAAGCCGGCAGCATCTACTCGTACGTAGTTTCGTTGGGAAAATGGATGGTGATGACTTTAAACACTGGATGAGTCAGACTGTTCAGCTTTCTCGATCTCGTAAAAAATCAACGTCAGCTTTGAAAGAATTGACTGGGCGTCCAATTTAACAGTAGAATAGTACAGCTGCGTCGTGTGAATATCCCATAGCGTAGATCCAAAAACCAGTCGACCGAAATGCATCATAGCAGTGTAGAAAGGATTCCATCTTGCCGGTAATCCCCGTTTATCTCCGCCGTCACATTTTAGCTGCAATCAACATTCAAAATTATTGTCCTATTCACTAGTGTTGCCCTTTTCAACAGAATTATTTAATCTACAATTGTTGTTTGTTTAATACTCGTATGTCGTCGATGAATACAATTCTTTCGAGTTTGCTATGGTCATACTTGCCGAGTACGCCCTCAATTCTGCCGATCAGATTTGAAAGCGCACTCTGTCAGGATCTTCCGTATTAGTACTCTTACGTATATTGTTTCTCGGACAAAAAAAGCATTCGCAAAGTAGTTTTGTGCACATGAAGTCCATTCCCTGCAACATGAAGAAATTCAGAGTGATTGCTCTCTAAAGTTCTTGGCGGGCATGTAGTCACCTTTTTCGATAGAAAGGCTACTCCTACTGTTCGCCTTTCGTTCATACCGAACGTATGGCAGTGCCAGACTAGCTGTGATGATTTTCCTAAGTGTTCTGAGCAGGTGCATTATTTCTATTGTAGCGTATTAGTATGTATCATCGGGGCCATGTAACTTAAAACTATCCAAAGAAGTAACTTCATATTTAATGACTTCATCCGTCACCACAATCGACGATAGATACCTGATTTGTTGTCTAACATATGTCAAAATAAAGAAAGAAGTTCTGAGCTTTTTCCATGTAGGTGCAGGTCTTGCAAGTATCTATATTAAAGATTAGCTTCGTATGAGGAAAAAAAGTGATGCTGCTTCGGAATGTTTATTCGAGTTTTTCCACCGAACATACGAGAAATACTCTATGTATGACGTTAAAATTATTTTAGGTGATTTTAATGCAGCCTACAGGATACCTCGTCTTGAAACGGACATACAATAGATTGGTTCATTTTGCTGCAAGACGGAATATCGCTATAGCTAGCATACTCTATCTTCAGCGCAGTATTCATAAAGGAACATGGTGGTCACCTGATCATAAAACAGTCAACCAAACCGATCATGTAACGATTGATGCAAAGCCAGCATTCCGAGGCCATTGTGGCGGTTTCGTATCGCTAAAATAAATATTTCTGATGCTACAATAGCGAAACAATTTCTGAGGAGTTTAAACCCTGAGCGGCTGCAATTTCCAGAAACTCATTCACTAAGCAAGTTGTATATAACCTTCAATAATTCGAACATGGACTTATAGAGCTGAGCAAAGGAATTTAGTATTCAGTGCTAATGATATGGAATAACTAATTTCAACTGTTAGGCAGAATGAATGATTCAACATGGTCGACGAGATCCAAAACTGATCGTATTAACTGCCCCACCAAACTGACGCAAGGAAAGCGATATCTAAATATGAGTTCAACAAGGCTCGCTATGATGGGTAGTTCCGAACCGCTTCAGTGAGCTACAAATGATTTGGAAGAGAACGTCCATCAACTTATTTCCAAGACTTGGTCGGGTGAAAGTATGGCTGAAGACCTAACGTATAGCCGCCAGTCTCCTTTACATCGAATACAAGGTCTTGCTTGCCATATCGTGTGCGCGCCTGAAATCATTTGTCAACGATCTATCTGACTTTTTTTAACGCAGTTTTAGACCCGGTAAGTCGACAATTTTCCAAGTATTCATATAGCGGGAGATCTTAGAGAAGTTGCAGAAAGTCGACATCAATACACATCTTCTGCTTATGGATATCAAGTACGCATATGCCATCATCTATAAGGTCGACCTAAACAGATCACAGAACACCTCAACAAAACGATTTATG